>JAWZYU010000029.1:20421166-21622083 GCA_038380435.1 Ryuthela nishihirai | reverse complement strand
CATATGACCACCATGATGGGATATACATTTGGCAACATGGCATGACATCGAGTGGAAAAGTCCCCAATGGTGTGCTGAAGTATCGCAGACCATGTGTTGTTGACCTATGTCCAAAATTCATCAACGTTGTGAGGGGGTCATGCAGAGGCATGAAGTCATCTGCCAATGACATCCGACGTGTTTTCTATTGGGAAGAAGTCTGGGGATTGCACTGGCCAAGGCAGCACCTGGACATTTTGTAGGCACTGTCTGCTGATGTTGGCTACCTTCAGGTGGGCATTATTGTGTTGAAACTGGGCATCAGGAATACCACAGAGATATAGCAACAAAACGAGTTGCAGCACCTCATCAACATATCTTCATGCTGTTACTTGTATCCATTATGCATACAAGTGGTGAACAGCTGTTTAAACTGATAGCACCCCAAACCATGACATCAGGATGAGGAGCCTTATTATGCTCAGGAATGGCTGCAAGATCAGCCCAGTGACCATGTCATCTCCAGACTTTCAATTGGCAATCATCAGTGCTGAGAGAGAAATGAGACTCATCACTGAATATGACATGGTTTCATTCATCCTGTCATTCATGTCTGGTATGACACCACTGCAACCTTATGCAACAATCTACTGCAGTGAGTGGCAGTTGTCACAATGGCTGGTGAGAGAACAAATCTGCAATTCACAGTTCGTGATGACATGAGGATATCCATAGCTGCTTGTACACCACATTAAATGTTGTCCACTGTGAATTGTGGGGCTGCTTTGATTTGCCATCAAATGCAGCAATGAAGGTGTTCGTTCGGACATCCACCTACATGCACCAGTTCCTGGCAATACATATTACTAAGAGCTGCTTCTAAGAGTGGAGTTTATTATTACATTTACCTTCCTCCAACCACTGTCGCCAAATTTGACGGACAGTTGATGCATCCTGATGCATTTCCACCACAATGTAACAAGGGACCAACTAGCTGTAAGTAGCCTTATGATGAAGCCTCTGGTAAAGGTGTCCATATGATGGTAGGATTCCAAATGGCATTGCCCAAACATTCTCACTCCTTACATTTGCTTTTGCCACTGAGATAACTCCAATGCAGTGGTTCACATGCCCAGATGAGGACAACCAAATTTAGCTACAGTGAGCCATTTTTCCCTATTAGCTCCCTCACCTATCACAGGATTGGTTCACAACTGTACTCATTTCCATAACCCAACTGTTGACACATACCCACCTATTTGCATGGCGCTCCAACAAATACTTCCTGGTGTGGCATTTTCTATGTCAAGCAGTGTGTGTGTATATATATATATACAGACTGCTTGGCTGCATGTATATATATACATATACACACACATACAGCCACCTGCTTTAATGGTCAGCAGTGTGTATGCTGGGCATGCCAGGTCCAGGCACCTTAGGCACTTCCTCTGAGGTGCCGTCTTTCTGCTGCTGCCTCAAAGAGTGGCGGGACCTCCTCTACCGCCTCCCCAGGCACTTCTTCTGAGGTGCCAGATCCCTCCATTGCTGCTTCTAAGAGTGGAGTGACCTTCCCTACTGCAAATGACATTGCCTAGGGTTTCTTGTGCTATACCTGGCAATGCAATCCCCTGCCTCAGTCATGTCTGATAATGCCTCCAGTGGCTGCTGCAGCACCATTAGCTGCTCCTGATGGCACTGCAGCTGCATCTCCTACTGTCAGCCCTCCCCCAGCAGATACGCCTGAGGATGAGCAGCCACTGATCAACTTGTCGGTCATGGATGTTGATCTACAGGTACCCGAGATCCCTGATGATGGATTTGTCATCATCAGACACAAGAAGAGGAGATCTGACCCTATCCTCTCATTGTGTCTTCAGTCAACTCCCAGTCCTTAGGATCCTACAATCCAAATGCCATCTCTGCCGAGATAGTTAAGATTCTCGGCGAGTGGATTGTAGAGTCCTCCTACATGGAGAAGGAAGCTTATTGGTCATCAGCTGCCCTGACCTAGTTGATAAACTTTTGGCCACTACCTCCATTCTGGGTATCCCCTTTACTGCAAATTACCCAGTCTCATACTGTCAGCCATTGGGCCTCATTGAGGATATTGACGTCACGGGTGCCGTGTCAACTTGGATTCTCAATATCCTCGTTTGTGGTGACCCAGGACGAAGATTATAGTTAGGTTTTGGCGAATTCTGGACTTTACTTCTATAGTACTGTTCAGTACTGATGGTGGATAGTGGTAAACATGGCATTATCCTGATAGATGTGGTGCAATCTCTGAATTGTGGAGCATCTGGGTTTGTCATTCATTATATTACCTCCCTCTCTGATGAGGCGATCCTTGGTGCCTTCTCAGATTCTGATCAGCACTTTAGTGTCGATTTAAATTTTAGAGGAAAAACAGTCCATACACACACACACAGCCACCTGCTTTAATGGCCAGCAGTGTGTATGCTGGGCATGCCAGGTCCAGGCACCTCAGGCATTTCCTCTGAGGTGCTGTCTTTCTGCTGCTGCCTCAAAGAGTGGTGGGACCTCCTCTACCACCTCCCCGGGCACTTCTTCTGAGGTGCCAGATCCCTCCATTGCTGCTTCTAAATTTTAGAGGAAAAACCGTCCAATACACACACACAGCCACCTGCTTTAATGCCAGCAGTGTGTATGCCGGGCATGCCAGGTCCAGGCACCTCACGCACTTCCTCTGAGGTGCCGTCTTTCTGCTGCTACCTCAAAGAGTGCACAATAGCTTTGGTGGAACCACGACCTCCTGACAACATGCCAGGCAATCAGTGGTCTGGAGCACCTGGCATGTTGTCAGGAGGTCGTGGGTTCGTGTCCCGCCCAGCTAGGGATGGTTTTTCCTCTAAAATTTAAATCGACGCTAAAGTGCTGATTTATTTACTTGATTGGAATATGTCGAACTTATTTCATTATTTAGAATAGAACGTAACTGAAAAAAAATTAAAGTTGTGAAATCCACAAAAATGAACAATGCAATAACTGCAATTTATCAATAATACTCAAGTGTGCATATGAACAGAGTTGATATGCAACTGACTTAGTACTAAAAAATATTGTTCAGGATAATTTAAAACACTGAAGCAGGAATGTAATGACCAGTATATTAAAAGGAAGAAAGGTTGCTATAGGCAATGATTTTTTTTTTACCCCTGCATATGGGAACACAGATGAAAGCTTCATCTATTCTAAAGTTTTATAATTTCAGTAACAATTATTACATACCACAATCACTTAATTTTCTGTAAAACTCAGCAAAGTTGAAATTTGAATGATTAGGATATAAGAAAGAGGTTATGATATAACCACTTTCATTTTCTGGTACAAACTCTTGAAATCCAAGTTTTTTCATACCTTCCCTTATGACTTGATGGTTTGATTGATACCTAGATATATATAGAAGTGTTATAAGTTTAATCAGAATCTGTTAAATACACTAGCATGCAACAATAAATAAATCCATGATAGAACAGAAATTGATAAATTATATCAATATTACACTTTTGGTTTATTAATGTCTATTTATATATTTTTTTTTTCTTTTCGTAGAATATACTCATTTTACTCATGCCATTAACACTTTAATATTAAGATTTGTAATGGACTCATTTGAATATTACTTCCTTTATCTTTACTACACTTTAGTAGCTATTTGGGCCATTATACTACTTATAGACTAAACTATTGGGCTGTTGCAAAAGTAATTGAAAAAAATATGAACCACATGTTTGCCACTGTCAGGAAATGTGCAGCAGCTTTGTAAACAATGTAAAAGACAGTGCATTAGTAGCTCCAGTATATTTTGTACCTACATTTAGTCCATACAATTGGCAACAGGCATTTCACAAAATGTATGTATTTCATCATGCTGTGCAAATTCAGAAATGGTGTCGGTGTCTGAGAGTGTTTGTCTAAATTGTGCAAAGCTTATGGGGACAAAGTCATTTCTAAAAGCACCTTTTACTGGTGGTATGACAAGTTCCAGTCAGGTGACTTTCAGCTTGGAAACGAACCTTCAAGTGGCTGCCAGGTGGAGTTGAAAGACGAACATTTAAAACTACTGAACACCAATTAAGTCCTCTGTCATTTGACATCTACCAAAGCTGGGTTATGTATCAAAACTGGATGTCTGGATCCCACATCAGTTGTCACAGCAGAACATGGTGGCTTCCTATATAGCACGTGCTTCATTACTTTCTTACTGATGGTTTTCCTGGTGGAATGATTACAGGGGAAGAAAAGTGGATAGTTTTTGATAATATTGTCTGTAAAAGATCATGGTGTCAAGCAGGAGAATCATCCACTATGAGCTAATCATCCACTATCATCCACTATGAGCTTTTAAACTGGTCCCAAACCATCAACTTGGATGTCTATTGTGAGCAGTTGAACAGCTTAAGTGCAGCTCTGAAGACCAAATGCCAGCATTGGTAAATAGAAAAGGTGTGTTCCACCAGGACAATGCAAGGCCCCATATTACATTACTCCCTCAGATTTCCATCTGTTCTGATCCCTGAACAATTTCACTTCTGAAGGTAATCTTTACCTTGCCTCAGGCACCAAAATGTTTGGGCTCAGTCCTGATCATTATTGATCTTTTGGAGTTCTATGGCATTTTTTTCCGGACAAAGTCTTACAACTTGCTGTTGTAGATTTTTTTAATGTCACTTTATGTTATTTCTTATTTTTCTTTTTTTATTATTTCTTGTTTTTTCAGTAAAAACACTTTGGTCTTTTCTCATTTCATGAGAATGAATAACGTTTTGGAAATGGAAGCAAAAGGGATTTCCTTGGTATGAGAATCAAGCCTCTCCTATGGCTGGGAGACAACATAATTTTGTCAAGGGCTTTTTAACTCCACTCCTTCTCCACTATTATGCTGAGGGTTTTTTAACCAAACCCCCATCTGGCAAAATTTTAGAGAAATCTTAAGTTCTTGAGTTTATATTGAGTGATTTAAATATATGTTTACCTCACTTCCCACCCAACACCAGTATTTTGGCTCTGCCACTGTGAGTTTTTTTAGCTTTGGTGCACTAACCTTTAACCATTTTGCCAAGGTTTCCAAACCATAATGCCCAAAGGAAAAATGCAAAATGTTCAGTAAAAAGAAAATCAGCAAATAAAGTGTTACTCCACTTCATAAACAAAACAAACAATTCCACGAATATGAGCAGTCAAAGTCACCTACTATAACAATGGCCCATATTTTAAAACATACTACATGAAAAGAATTATAACTAGAAGAATAACACACCACCTCTTTTCATTTTCTGAATTTTGTACCCTGTAACTCAGTGATGTACTCAGAATTTAGTTGGAGGTGGCCAAAGAATTTAGAGCAAATCCCAATTAGTAAAATATTCCACCAAACAGGAAAAATGAAAATAATATTCTATACAGAATACGATTTTATAGTTTTTTTAAATCTATTTTTAGTGTCGGATATAAAATATAGGGCAAAATTATAATTATACAAAGACAACTGTTTCGGATTTCAAAGCAGGTAGTAGACAGATTTGTGATTTCATACAAGATGACTCGATTTTCAGTGGGGTTGGGGGTTCGAAACCCCCTGGGTATAATTTTAATTCTAATTGCATGTGGGTGGATCAGAAAGTAAGGTTACAAGGTTGGTATGTCATACCCAATATCTGCAATGTACACAACCAACCATACAAAGTGAAACCTCAACTAATACAATATTTTTCAACATAATCATCACAAATATTTAAACACTTGTTGCTACGTGAAATGAGCTTATCCATTCCATCAGCATAAAAGCCCTGTCCCTGGTGATACAGCCACGCAGTGATGGCACATTCTACTCTTCATCTAATGTGAAACAATGTCCTCCCAAGTGATCTTCCAATTGTCGAAAGAGATGGGAAATCGCATGGAACTACATCGATCATGTTGAATGATCTCCTCAATGCATGCTGCATTCACTTCCATTGTGGAGCTGTTGGGATGCCCATATGATTGTCATCTTGTACAGTATCCCTCCCTGCCTGCTGAAAACTTCTGATACCATTTGGTGGCATGATGACGCGACATCACGCTTTCCCCATACACTTCAACGAGCTGTCAGACTACTCTTTTAATCAGTCAGTGGATTTTGGCCACACAAACTTTCCTCAACCATAGAAAGAGAATAACTGCTTGGACTCTTTCACAAGACCACTTTTGCAACCTCGTGGCCATTTTAAACTGCCACATCTCTGCTACTATAGGTACATACGTCTGTAAACACCCACTGTGTAGCCAATTGGATGAACTAAAATATATAATTAATGCTCTCCTGTGTCCTTGGGATTTTGTGATATATAGACCTTGTAACCTTACTTTCTGATCCACCTATGTATTATTTGTACTAAGGAGTGATTGGGATTGGGAAATGAAAGTAGTAATACAGTGCACCCTCATATATTGAAGTCCTCACATATGAATTTTTGTTTAATGAAATGCTTCCCATAGGGCCCTATTTACTCATAGCCAGTGCTTTTTTTCTGGAAAAAAAGGTGCCGGTACTCACCATGAAGATGTTATTACAGCAACTTCCACACTTTTAACATATCCTCCGATATAATATACTGTCGTCGTCTCTAGATCGCTCTTTGCTATTGATATCAACAGCAGAATGCTGACCTCGGATGAGATTAATCTCCACAAAATTTCCCGCCCTGCCCACGGTCAGTAGGGGATGCCGATGGGCTTGGAATGGCCGCTGTCCGTCGGATGGGACATTAAGCCTTGGCCTCATGTGTGGGAGAGACATACCCTGTGCACATTAAAGAACATGCTGGATGGACTTGATGGAAGGCTACCATCTGTCTTCCAACAGCTGTTACAGTGGGTCCCCTCCCCCAACCTTCTCTGAGCCTTTGGAGTCCTTGTGACCTGGGCATTTAGCCCATGGTGTACAAAAAAGTGCCACTCACAGGTAAAACAACCCAACAACAATAACGACCTCAGAGCAGCCACGAGTCCACATATTTGCTAGGGTTGAACTGAGTGAGAGGAGGTCCTACTCTCCTGATGAACATTAGTACAGAAGTTGTCCATACAAGCAGAGATGACCTAGATGAAGTTACTATAAGATTCATTTGAGAGAAACCCCTTTCACATTCACTGGAAGATATTGCAATTGTGCCCAAAGTGTGCTTTAGAGGAAGTAGTATGTCCGGCATTTTATTTTCTTGAAGACATTCACGGAAACCACGAACTGCTTCTCTTTCATTTAAGCGAAATTTGCGTGCTAACTTTTTAATTTCAGCTTCACCAAATGTCAGATGCTTCCCAGGATTTTCTGGCCAATACTTGGAATCTAAAATCTTAGCACATTCAGGCAAATCAGCATCACCTCCTTCAAGCAGACGCTTTCCAACAGCTTCTTTCAGACTTGTATAGAAAGCAGATGAACTTATTGCATGACTGTGTCTTTCATTTTTGTGGAGCTCAATCCCTTTGAACTTCACGTTTTTCTGACTTTGAAGAGGAACACTGTAGTACGGACCAGGATTTTCAATTCTTTCTTCAAAAAGTTGAACTGTATTCTTTATCTTCCTCTCTGTTTTGTACAAGTCAATATTTCTCTCTTGTAAATCTAGACTTAGTTCACTAAGTTCTTGGGGAGCATCACACATAAGGCCCAAATCAAGAACAAACTCGAATGACGTTATTTTTCTTAAAAGACAATAATAAAGACAGCGATCTGTTTTGCTTCTTCTGCTGTCTTCTTTTGCCTCCTGAAAGTGATGGACAAGGGCTTCAAAGTCTTGCCACACTGCAGAAACAGTGCGAAAGCTAGATGCAACCCAGCAAGTGCTTAAAATTCTGCCAATTTTAAGAAGTTGAAGTTCTAGAATCGCTGCACATTCCTGTAGTTCCCTAGCATTCTTAGGTGAAGCATGATAAGTCACATAAAGTTTGTCCATGAAACTCTTAAAGCGTTTCACTCCTGCCACATTGTTCACTGTGTCACTAACAGACAATTCAAGGTGATGGCTAGCACAATGCCAGAAAATAACACTAGGAAACTTCTCTTGCATTAGTCCCCTTACACCATTACGCACGCCAAACAACACGACTGCACCATCACAAGTTACAGACAATAAATACTCCTTTAAGTAATTTTCAGATAATCCTAAACACTCAAGATGACTAATTAAAGAGTTTAGAATTCCTCTAGCAGTTACATCTGATAATTCGATCAAATCTAGGAAAAGACTCACAGGAGCTGAAAGTTCAGGAAGAACTACATGAACAATAACAATCAATGTTGTTCTGTTACTCACAGTTGTCGATTCATCAATAAGTAACGATATTTTGTTCTTGGAGTTCATTACATTGTCTATTAACGTTTTTCTCATTTCATTTGCGGTATGGTTCACAATGTTAATGCAGGCATTTGCAGAATGAAGAATATATCCCATGTCTAGGCCATTAATTTCCTGTAAATTTATTTGTCTTCAAAGTTGTTGAATTGTTGATTTCCCCATGCAACTTTGAAAGCAGTTCGAAACACTTTTTCTGTTATGTCTTTATTATGAGACAAACTACTTAGCAAAACTTTCTCTAATATTTCATTTTTTGCTTCAGATTTTACTTTTTGGCATGTTTTGTGCACTGCATTCTCTACGATCATAAATCTTTTTTCTTAATGACATTAACTGTTTGTGAGATTCTCCAAAATGACTGATTTTACCATTTGCCCACTCCACTGAAATTTTCGTTCCCATCTGTTTATCGACGGCACGACTTCCGACATCATGACACACTTTACACTTTACAGCCCAACATTTTATTCTTGACATTCAGCCACTCGTTTCTCTCACAGAAGTCATTTTTCTGCAAACGTGTCCAACATTTGGGCCAATCATTATCAGAATCTGCTTCCTTTTGACCACGTGGATCTTCAGTCTTGGTTTGGTGATCCTCTTCACCAAGAGTATTTTCGGTGCTAGTTTTCTGTTTTAAGGATCACAAATAGATTCAACAATTTCTGCTTTTTCAGCCTTCCTTTTTTTGCTCATTGGCATAAAATAACTACCTATTTTATTCATTTTGAACAATGATTGCACTGATTTAACTTAGATTAATTCAAAACTCACGTGAACACCTGCAAACACCTGACTGTTGCAGAGTGGATAAACTGATACTGGAAGCTATCGGAAGCAAACACAACATCCTGTTTCTGGTTGCATACCAATCTATGAAACAGGAAAGCAGGGTACCAACTTATGAGTAATCAAAACTGAAAATTCAATTCGTGAACACAGTACCCATCTGCCGGAATATTTACAATACATTTTGCTGTCAATAAATCGCAAATTTTTAAAAACTTAAGAAAAAAGGTGCCGGTATTGCATACCGTTTCATACCGCCAGAAAAAAAGCACTGCTCATAGCGAATATTTCATGATGAGTTACTTATAAACTCACACAATTGCCAATTTCGTCCAATCAAAGTGCTCCTAAGTGGTCTCAGCCATTCAGCAGCATCCATGTATGAGCTTGATTGCCTTTATTTACATTGTTAACTGTATTTTGGTTTTGGAAAGAGCCCTCTTGGAGCTAATATCATCCAGCAACTTTGAAAATCCTTATGCCTACACTAGATCTGATTCCCCAGAGATGATAATGCAAGGTGATTCTCTTTCAAAAATTCACATTTTTCTACCTCAGCTTCTCCATCAACCCATAAGCCAGTCATCATTTTAATCTAAGGGAGATTGTTTTACTGTTCTAGTAGCCACTGGGCTCCAGATCAGAGGGGCCTGGGTAATGTATGGATGCTTCTTTACTTGTATTGTCTTTCTCTTTAGGTATTATCCTCACAAATCTTCTCTATTGCACATTAACTGATAACTCCTGTAAGACATTTGTGGCAAGCAGATGTTTGAGGGGGTGTTCATTTTTATTTATTGACATCTTTTTTAATATGGTTTTATTAAATTTAATCTTTTATACGCATCTCATGACCAAGTGGTTAGGATGCTTGGCTACTGATCAAAATCACCAAGGTTCAAGCTCTGACTAAGGCATGGATGTTTGTGTTGCTTTTCTGCTGAGGTCTCTCTTCTTCACAGACCTTCTACTATAGCATATAAACTGACAGGCTCCTGTCAGACCTTTGTGGCAAATAGCTGCTTGTGGGTCAAACAATGTCCAAGTCAAAACGATGGTATTGGAATGAATCAGGCCTTTAACATGTATTTTCAAAATTTGCATAATGAAATTTTCACATAACAAAAGTTTCTGTTGAATGAATGAATTCATTATGCAGATTTGCTATATATTATTAGCCATACAAAATGCAAAAAGAATTTCTCATATATTCTTAAAATGAAAAATTTATATTTTATCATTCCCTAGGGTTATGGGGCAAATCAGTCAGTAATGTAATTTTAAATTATCTTATTTTATTTAATCCACATTGTAAAGTGAACAAAAGATCGAGAAATATTCACTTTTTAATCTAATTTTGGGCAATTTTTAATAAATTTTTATTAGTGATAAAAGAACCAAATAGCTTTCAGATGTAGGTTAGATATGTTCTTGTAAATAAAAAAAAAGATGAAAATGTTTGAATAAATAGTTTTTGAAATATTAGGAATACAACAGCATGCTGTTTTAGAACCATTATTTTTGTGCAATCGTTTTTAAATGGTCATAACTTTTGGGAAAAAAATGTTTTTGATCAAAAGTAGGTGCCATTCCAATGTTCTTATTAAGAGTAGTCTCGCATATATTTTTCCAATAAAATCTGGAAGGGTCACCTGACACCCTCTGCCTGAACTGAGATGAAATGGGCTCAGCAACAATTTGTCCCTTTAACCTAAGGGTTTGTGTGTGTGTGTGGGGGGGGGGGTGCAACTTTTTGCTAATGGAGATTGATGAAAATTCTTTTTGAGTTGAATAGATGCAAACAATATATGAGATTCATAGTTTTTAAGTACACGGTTGGTTGGTTGGTTGTTTGGGGTTTTTTGGCGCAATAGCAACTATGGCTATATTGCGCCAAACAAATGATAAAAAGGGATAAAAGTATCATAACCCACAACCAAAGTTAAAATGAACACAAACAAAACGGCACAAAACGACAAGTAAAAATCCTAAAAAGTAACAACAAGTGTAGAAGTTAACAATAAAAATGGGTGTATAGGACCTATGGAAAACCACAAAACAAGAGTAAAAACTAGGAAACAGGGTAAAAATCAAATACGTGTAAAATAACCAGTAAAACGTAAAAAGTCGAAAACAGGAGTTAAAAACGATTCATCAGATAAAAGATGGCTGAGTGTAAGAGGCTCAGCCATAAAATTGTGGAAGGTAAAATACATTTAGCGTTCAAGATTAAAAGCAAGACAATGAATTAAAATATGTTTAACAGTTAAAACGGTGTCACAAAACTCGCACTTAGGTACTGCGTCCGCCTTAAGTAGAAAAGAGTGGGTTAAAAACGAGTGACCTAAGCGGAGCCGAGCAAGGACAACTTCCTCCTTACGATTCCTGCGGAAACAAGACTGCCATGGTTTGATGATAGGTTTGATCTCAAAGAGCTTGTTGGTAAGCTGTTCTGACCAAGATCTCTGCCACTGTGCCCGGAGCTCGATGGTGAAACGCTGCCGGAAATCCACATATGGAACCGGCAACGGAGAGTCGGACAGGGGCGTTGCTGACCTGGCAGCAGAATCTGCCAAATCATTGCCCCTGATTCCGACATGACCGGGCACCCAACAGAAGAGAATCATGGTGGTGGCTGCCAGACGATGGAGCTGCTGGCGGATCTTGGAGAGAACAGGGTGAGGCCGATGCCTCACCGAGATCAAAGCCTGTAGCGAGCTAAGCGAGTCGGTGTAAAGCACACACCGACGATGATGCTTAGCTGCTATATGGTCCAAGGCAATGCTGATAGCATGCAACTCAGCAGTGAAGATGGAACACTGCTGTGGGATCTGGTCTGCAATGATTACATCACAGCAGACCATGGCTGATCCCACGGAAGTGCCGGACTTCGAGCCATCTGTGAAGACAGGCAAGAAGTCCGGGTGCGCAGCACGATGGCTGGCAAAGAGTTGCCGGTACACACAGTCGGGTGTAAAGGCCTTCCCCGTCCCGCACAGGGAAAAATCGCAGGAAGGGGAAACAGCGAGCCAAGGTGGTAGTGGCTCAGCTGTCGACTGTGCGATGCTATCGAGACTGGTGTTGATGTCTCTGAGGTAACCTCGGACACGCAAACCGAAAGGATGAATGGCAGTCGGCCGATTCTGGTATAACATTTCCCACCTGGGACTGAAAACGCAGTCCCAAGTGGGATGGCCAGGCAGGGATCGCAATTTTGATGCATACTGCAGGGACAACTGCTGACGGCGAATAGATAAAGGTGGTTCATCGGTCTCAACGTAGAGACTCTGGACCGGTGAAGTGCGGAAGGCCCCCGTGCACACACGGAGGGCCTGATGATGGAGTGGGTCCAGCACTTTCACCACCGAATCCCGGGCGGAGTCATACACCTGGGATCCGTAGTCCAGTTTTGACCGGACAAGTGCACGGTAAAGGCGGAGCAAAGAACATCGGTCCGCCCCCCAAGAGAGGGAGGAGAGGACCTTGATGATGTTCAATGCCCGCGTGCACTTGGACCTGAGATGTCGAATATGTGATAAAAAGGTCAATTTCCGGTCGAAGATGAGACCGAGAAACTTGGTCTCCGCCACAACTGGAATGATGTTACCCCCGAGCCGCAGCTCGGGGTCCAGATGAAGATTACGCTTGCGGCAAAAGTGCACGCAAGCGGTCTTCTGTGGGGAGAACCGGAACCCATTGGCCGTCGCCCAAACCGAGAGATTGTTCAGGGCAGTTTGCAGTTGTCGTTCAATGACCCTCATGCTGGACGATGAGCAAAAGATGCTAAAGTCATCAACATAGAGGGCATTGCCTACAGTCGGAGGAAGTTGCCGTGTAATGGAATTTATCTTGACAGCGAAAAGCGTAACACTCAGGACGCAGCCTTGAGGCACCCCCTGTTCTTGGGGGAAAGGCCGCGATAGAGTGTTGCCGACACGGACTCGAAAAACACGAGAAGATAAAAAGTTCGCGATGAAGATCGGCATGTGACCTCGCAAGCCGAAGCTGTGAAGGTCACGAAGAATGCCGAATCTCCATGCCGTGTCGTACGCTTTTTCGATGTCGAAGAAAACTGACACCAGGTGCTCTCGTCGTAAAAAGGAATTCCTGATCGCCGATTCGAGGCGGATCAGGTGGTCTAAAGTAGACCGGTGCCTGCGAAAGCCACACTGGGTGTTGGAAAGAAGGCCGTGATGTTCCAAATACCAGGCCAGCCTGGTATTTACCATCCTTTCCAACACCTTGCAGACGCAGCTCGTCAACGCAATTGGACGATAATTGGAAGGAATCTTGGGATCTTTGCCTGGCTTAGGGAAGGCCAAGACGATGGCCTCCCGCCAGGAGTCCGGAAACTGCTCCTCGATGAAAATGCGGTTGAAGATTCGGAGCAGTCGATCCTCACTCGATGGTGAGAGATGTTGGAGCATGGCATAATGGACATTGTCTGGCCCCACAGCAGATGCACGAGAAGTGTGCAGAGCACGGCGAAGCTCCTCCGCTGTGAATGGCCTGTTGTAAGACTCCAGGCCATTCGAATGGAAGGACAGCGGAGAGCGTTCGGCCCTGCTCTTCTGGGCCAGAAACTCGGGGGAGTACGAGGAAGATGAGGAGATGGAGGAGAATGACTCCCCCAGAGTGTCGGCAATTGCACGAGGATCAGCAATTGCCTGTCCATTGTGCTCCAGGATCGATAATGAGTGGGACGTGTACTTCCCACCCATCTTCCGGACCTTATCCCACACAACCTTAGAACTGGTCGTGCGGGTGATGGAAGATGTATATTTCATCCAAGATTCCTTCTGGCTCTGGCGCCGGACGAAACGGGCTTTCGCCCTGGCGCGTTTGAATGCTTCGAGGTTGGGGGATGTCGGATATCTCCGAAACACCCCCCAAGCCTTATTCTGAGCCTTACGAGCTGCGGTGCAGTCGGGATTCCACCACGGTTTTGGGAACCGTGGAAACCGAGTCGAGGTCTGAGGAATAGTAGAGGCAGCTGCATGGACGATACAGTCTGTCAACTCCGCCACTGCGACATTGATGGGCTCCTGGCTGACAGAGTGCTCATCGAGCTCAGACAAGAGCTCGAAGCCACTCCAATCAGCCCGATCAAGCCTCCACCGGGAGACACGCGAAGGGCTGCAAGGCCCCCCACGAGAGATGGTACACACCACGGGGAGGTGATCGCTTCCATAGGGATTGTCCTCGACCTCCCATGTAAAGAGTGGAAGGATCGAGGAGGAGCAGATGGTGAGGTCAATGGCAGTGAATGTGCGGGTTGGGGTGTGAAAGTAGGTACTGACACCGGTGTTCAACAGGGAGAGCGATGGATCCAGGAGACACTGCTCCAAGACCCGGCCCCTCCCGTTGGTGTCAGCACTGCCCCAGAGCGGACTGTGGCCGTTGAAGTCCCCCATGATGAGGAAGGGGGACGGCAGCTGCGAGACGAGGTCATCAAGGTCATCCCGGAAAACGATGCTTCCGGGTGGGAGATAGACAGAACAGACAGTCAACGAAAATCCCACAAAGAGGCGGATGGCAACCGCCTCTAAATTTGTGGTGATGGGAATGACCTGGAATGGAGAATGGTTGCTCACGAGGATGGCAACACCCCCGTGAGCTGGACCATCTCCATCCCGGTCCCGGCGAATGAGAGAAAAGTGCCGGATAGTGGGATTGTTGGCTGTCTGCAAGAATGTCTCCTGAAGGCACACGCAAAGGGGTTGGTGTGCCATCAGGAGGACCTTGATGTCGTCAATATTCCTCTGGAATCCACGACAGTTCCATTGAAGGAGTGTGGCCATCTCAGGTCTTAGAAGTGGCGGACGACTTACGATTTATTTTAACCGTCGCCAGCGACGGTTTTGGAAAATTGGGGGGGTCGGTGTCCATGTCCTCGGAGTCGTCCGAGCAACACGGATCAGAGACCGCCGAACGAGGAGGTAAAATTTTCTTTTTGGGCCCCGGCGGGGGCCCCTTGGGTTTCGTAGGTCTTGCTGTCTGTGGGCGGGGTGGAGGGGGCCTTCCAGAGGTGGACGTGGAAGGCACAGACACAGGAATAGAAACCGGTGTCGATGTCGAGATGGACACCGACGTCGGCTTCGCCTGCGTCAAGAGGTACTTGGCAGCAGGCGAGAAAGATTCAGCAGGTGGAACGCTGATGTCGGTCTGCACCGCCACAGAAGCCATCTTAACGATGGGCTTTCCGGCAACCGCACCGGCATAGGAGACCTTGCCAGGTGGGGCAGGCGGTGCAGCAAGCTTTCTCGCCTCTGGATAGCTGATGTTATGAAGGGTCTTGAGACGCTGTACCTCTTTCTCCTCCAGCCACTTCGGACAGTCGCGGGAGTACGCCGGATGTTCACCACGGCAGTTTACACAGCATGCCTTTTCTGCTGTGCAGTCAGGTTCGAGATGATCCTGACTGCCACAACGAGCACAGGTGGGCTTGCCCCGGCATGTGGTGCGGGCATGACCAAACCTCTGGCATTGAAAGCAACGCAGAGGATTGGGGATAAATGGCCGCACCTCACAGTGTAAGTATCCTGCCTTGATGGAAGTAGGCAGGCGTGGTGTATTGAAAGTTAGAATAAGTACCCGGCTGGGTTCTAACTTTCCATTACGGCGTGATGAAATCCGGTGGACTGCGATCACTCCCTGGGCGGAAAGCTCCGAGAGGATTTCCTCCTCAGAAACCTTGAGGAGGCCCCACTCGGAGATCACACCCCGGGAGGAATTGAGCGTCTTGTGCGGAGTGACTTCGACAGCCACTCCACCAATCGCTGTAACCTTTAATAGAAGCTCCGAATGTTTGGAGCATGCAGTCTCCACCTGCAAGTCACCGGATCTTAGGCGCTTGACAGATTTCGGTTCTCCCGCAAGACCTTGAATACCCTTGTGTATAAAAAGGGGGACATGTCCCCAAGTACCTGATCACCCGTAGAGTGGATGATCAGGAACTTCGGAGACGGAGACACACACGAAGACGAAGGCAAAGACAAAGAAGTTGGGGGTTCATGGCGAGCCCTCTTGGCGGCATTGGCCGATGAATTTTGAGTTGTGGAACTCATGTTTGTTTTAGAAAATTCAGTGCCCGTTGTCCCCACCCACCATGGAGTCCAACAAGGGGACGCCCAGTCGGGCGCCAGGGCTGCCCGGGCACCATACCCATACAGGCAGTGAGCCAAGCCCGCACAACAAAACAAAAAGAAAAGAAAAAGAGAAGTGGCGGGAAACTCGTCGGAGTTCCCACAAAAGAATAGAAGCAACAAAGCAATAAAGTGTGAGGCAAGAGCTGGCCACACAAAAGAAAAAAAACTACAAAATCAGTAAATGTGTGTGGAAACTCGCAAACCGTTGTCCGGACGGTGGACAAGGTTACTCACCGATCTGCATAGTTGACCCTAGCAGGACCAGCCCACCAGCCGATTGATCCTGAGGGGGCCGCCCCAGGACCTCCCGTTTACCTGAAGCAGAGGCCAAAGCAGTGTATAGCAGCGGCCCCGGAATTCGCTGCCCAGCCCCGCGACAGACAGGCTCCCCAATGGCAAAACGGCCAAAGGGGACCCCACCAGTCATGAGCTGGGGAGAGAAGACGGGGACCCCTGAGCAACTGCCAGGATCCTCCTTTCCAGGGACACGGGTCTCCGCGCACGGCAAACACGCGGGCGAGCGTTTAGGACCCTGTGAAGGTAACCGAGCCTGCGGAACCTTCACAGGGTGGTCCCCTCACCACGGACAGGCTCTCGCATCGAGGGGTTAAGTACACGGAAGGCTTTAATTTACATTATTGGGGGCACTAAATGTAGGAAATGCAAAACTTGTGGTAATGTTGCAAATGATATACTTATGCTAGAAATGAGAATCTTGAATTGATTTTGGAATATTAGGAATGCAATACAATCTGTTTTAGACCCATTATTTTTGTGCAGCCATTTATAAGTGGCCATAAACTTTGAAAAAAAAAAATGTTTGATCAAAAGCAGATGCCATTCCGATGTTCTTACTAAGAGTAGTTTCATATATTATTTCCAATAGAATCTACAAGGATCACTTGACACCCTCTGCCTGATTTGAGATGGAATAGTCTGCTACCAATGTAAACCCGTTGCTTATCACACTCCATCACTAAAATATCAAATTTCTAGCCATAATAGATCATTTTAATATTCACTTAAAGTTTCGAAATTTTTAATTTATTCCACCATCAGAGGGAGGAATTAAAACTTTTGGAAGCTAACAGGGTGTTGTGCTCGAACAAAAATGTTTTAAACAATACCACTGCATTGCTTTGCTGGTTTTCATCATTTCTAAAAATGGTCTAATAGGCAGATCCTTAAAAATGGTCTAATAGGCAGATTAATGAAATATAAAATATGTTTAGCCAGTAATAAATTATCAGAGGAAAACATCCTGTAGAAAAGAAACACTTGACATAATTAGTTGAAAAAAAAATGGTTTTCCTGACAGGGATTCGAACCCAGGTCTCCCAGAAGCATGCCAGGTGTCTTAACCACAGCTCTTGATGTTTAGCCAAATTGCTATGAAGAAAAAAAAAGTTGATTAAAAAGTCAGAACAGTCACCCAAATATTTTCAATATGCCTCAACAAGCAAGAGATATATTTAAATCCGTTATCTCCTCTGTCATATGGATAAGCTGGATTTGAGATTTTTTAGTCTTAAAATACGCAAAAATTATATCTACTTTTAAGCCAAACTTGATAGCAAGACACATGTCTCATTCCTCTTGCTATGACAAGTGTGATCCACATATTAGGATGTTCCTTAATCTGTGAAAATAAACTCCATCACCTAAAAGCATGGAGTCAAGCAATCTGATTTGTGATTAGATGACCACAACCAAGAGAGTGGGTAATAAGATTCAAGTTATATACATCCATTTAAATACAGTCAGCACCATCAACTATTTAAAGGAATTTAAGAGTGATCTTTGCCTAGTGTTCTGTATAGAAATGGTCAACTGAAATCCTATACACTGTACTTTTAGCTCAGTAAAAATGCTAAAATGGAAACAATTCTCTTCTATTACTATTTTCTTTTGGATAAAGGAAAAAAATACTATAAAATTTATGGGCAGATTTTCTTATAAAAGGGAAAAATGCAAAATTAGGACACTCAGTGACCAATTTCAATTTTAAAACAAAATTGGATAATATCCAAAAAAATTATTAATAAGATTTATACCTCTGAGGAACCTTTTCTAAGTTTTGATATGATAAATTAATAAAGCTAGCATGAAATTTTTTTTATTATACCAGATGCCTAGTTCCATTAATATTAAAATGTATATTAGAAGTATATGATGAACCTGTTAAAAAATTCATAAATTGTTTTAAAAACTGCTTTTCTGTTATGATGATCCAGTCTTGCCATAAACATTTAGAAAGTGATGGATCATAATAGCAATCTGGAAAACTTTTATTGCACAAAGTGAAAATCTCCTAAAATATAACATATTTAACAATACTATTTTTGCATAAGCCTCATTTACATATTTTAGGCTTATAAATTCATTATTTATTTCAAAGTTACCTTTGAGCACGGCCTAAAACATTTCCTTCTTTTTCTAATTCTAAAAGAGCTTGTTGGAAAGCAAGCAGTACATGTGTAGGGGGAGTAAATCTGAACTGTTGTGTTTTCTCCATATACTCATATTGATCCACAAGGTCCAAACAAAAACTATGGCAGTTTCCTATAATAAGCAAGAAATTAAACAAAAACACTCATATTCAATGATATCCAAAACATTTACCAATAAGACTTTTAAAAATTTTCTGAAGTAAAGCATTTGTAAAAGTAAAATAATGATTCCTAGAAACATATTTCCTGGTTTAAAATTCATGAAAAAAATATAGATGTCAGCTGGATAGGGTTTCCTGGTACACTAGCAACTATGGCTATAGTATTCCCCATACCATTAGCATCTGGGCTAAGTTCCTTAGTGAGTAGTTCTTTCATATATTTGAATACACATTATACAGGGTGTTTCCAAATGACCTAGTCAAACTTTGGGAATATGTTCTACTGCACACAGTGATGAAAAAAGTTCCTATGAACATTGGCCCAGAAAAATTTCCCTTTCAAGTTGTAGCACATTTTCAGAGTGTAAGTAAGGAAGCCTGTCAAAAGGTATGATGCTAAGTAAATTTGCATGTCTGATGGCATAGTAGATGTATGCAAAGGTTGAATAAAATTCCACCACTCCTGGGTGATCTCAATTATCCTGCCCCATAGGATTGGTAGAGGTGGACCAACTGCAGAGCTTGCACAATCTATAGATTTGAATCCACTGATTTCTTCTTAAGGGGACATATTAAGGCTGTTATACTATCTCAGTTCCTAATATACATAAGCTCTCCATGAACAGATTGTGGATGGTTGTTAAAGAATTCTAAACATTCCAGGATTTTTCGAATGTGCTTGACAGTCAATGAGAAGATGCTAGGAGTCATGTATTGCTGCTCAGGGAGGCTACTTCGAACACTTGCTCTGATTTAGACTTACATAATTGCTCTCATTGATCATTTGCAATGTGCTGTAATAACTGGAATAAAAACTAATTAACTTCATATGCTTTCTTACTTGTACTCTTAAAATGTGGTATAACTCAGAAAGGAAGCATTTCTGACCCAACATCCATAGGAACTTATTACATCACTATGCATCACTTTTGACGAAACCTTTTGGAAACACCCTGTGTACAAGATTCAGAGTCCTACAACATTCAATAACTTTTTAATGAGGTACAAATGTTAGGTCTTCTCATATGAAAGTGACCATGCCTGATTAAATGACAATGACTGTAGTGCCCTTAGTGGCAAATTTAGGAAGTTAACAAACCTAACTTGGCATGAAAGAGAGAGGAAAATATGTAAATTACAAACTTGTAGAGCATCTTCTAATTAGTAGGAAAAGACATATTATACACACAAAATAAGTGGATAGAAGGTTATTCATTTCAAAGTTACATTTGAGCATGACACAAAATCAGATGCTTGATGCTTAGCCATTGAAAAATGTTGTGACAACCCACAGACTGTGAAAAACATAATATATACAACAGAAAGAGAGAGAGAGAATAGTGACAAAAACCATTATCAAACTCCAATTCACGAATGGTATAAACAAAATTCAAAAGTACACAAGCTTGTGCCCATTGTCAGCTATAATAAATATCGCAATCTGAGAAAGAATAGCATGTCATATAGCAACCAGCATTGCAGGTGTCTCTCAATCACAGGTATTGATAATCCAACACTGTAGATCTTGCAGACTTGCAGGTTCTGTGGTATATAATACATGTTCTTTTAGGTAACCCCAGAGGATGTGGCCCAATGTGCAAGAGAATCATACCCTGTGCATTGAGCTGTTCTAAACTTCGATTTTGAACAATATCCATTCAGTATTTAAGAGTTAGATAAATTTGAATGTTGAATAACAGAGATGTCAATCATAAGAAGAACCTCAGAAATTAATTAAAAATTTCAAGAGATTATATTTCAAACCATTTAATAAAATAAGTGTATGCTTAGAATTTTGTGCAAAAATCTTTTAATAATTGTCACTTTTACACTAGTTTCTTAGGCCTGACTTTGTTTCTGCTAAGTATTTAAACTTCCATATCTCTGTAAATATTTAACAAATATTGTTAAAAAATCGAAATTTAAATTAACATTAAAGAACACAATGGATGGCCTTGACGGGAATCTTCCATCTGTCTCCCAACAGCTGTTACGGTGGGTCCCCTCCCCCACCTTCTCTGAGCCTTCAAGATCCTTGCAATCTGGCCATTTAGCCTACTGTGTGCAAAAAAAGTGCCACTCAGAGGTAAACCAAACCAAACCAAACCCCAGAGGAAGAAGTCCAAAGAGTCAAGTTCAGTGACCACTTGTGTCCAAATGTATCAGACAGGAAAGAATGTACAGATACTGCACAGAAAAAAGGTACCATTCCCAAGTCAATGGAAAGTCAAATTCAAAGATCTGTATTTTCTACAATAAGCTTTTTACATGAAAATAGGACTAGATAAATTTAAATCTCAATCAAAATCCACCTAAATTTCGATTTTCAACAATATTTGTTAAATATTTACAGAGATATGGAAGTTTAAATACTTAGCAGAAACAAAGTCAGGCCTAAGAAACTAGTGTAAAAGTGACCATTATTAAAAGACTTTTGCACAAAATTCTAAAGCATACACTTATTTTATTAAATGGTTTGAAATATACTCTCTTGAAAATTTTAATTAACTTCTGAGGTTCTTCTTATGATTGACATCTCTGTTATTCAGTATTCAAATTTATCTAACTCTTAAATACTGAATGGATATTGTTCAAAATCGAAATTTAGAACAGCTTAATTGGCATCTTATATTATCTTCAGTCATATGTTTCCATAAAAATTTATTTAACTGGTTATGGGGCCTCGAATTTAATTTCCATTGGTATAAGATGAGGATATTTCCATTTTCCTGTCCATTGCCTGTATGTTTGCTGGCTGGTGCTGTGATACAACATCATGTGGTACCATAAGTGTTTTACATCCCTGAGGAGGTCATCCAACCAGCCAAGTATCATGTTCTGTAACAGTTGAAGATACCTCCAACTTGTTAATGTTCCCTTGTACCAGTCCATTGAGTGTGTTGTTCCAAATACCACATCAGATTTTAGCTGACCAGCATACTCGATGTCTCACCACTCATCCAAAGGATGAGTTGCTAAGAGCCAAGTAATCAGCATTCTGTCTGTTAATGATTCTTGCCTGTGTGAATTGCACCTCATCAATCCAAAGGATCTCCAGGAAAAAAGGATGGGTTATCCACTAAGGTGTTTAGTACCAAATTGCAGAAATCTAAATGCCTCTCATGGTCTTCTGGCATCAAATTGTGCATCAGTACAAAATGGTACAGGTGTGTATCATGCTTGTGTAGGATTTGCCACATATGAGCTGCTGTTAAGCTGCAAGCATCATTCACTGCTGTGGTACTGATGTGTGTCAGTAGGCAAATCCATATCCCAGGATGTCTGCTGAATGCCCTCAAATACCCAATCCTGTTAGCTTGACCAACTGTGGATGAGCCATTATGCTGCCAGTCTCTCTGAGCCATCAAATAACATGACAAATGGTCATTAGAGTTGAATGTGAACCAGCCAGAAAATGTGTAGCATACTGCTATGCAGCTTCCTGGTATTTTGTTGACACTTGCCATACAGCATCATCATCTCATAGTACTTATTTTTGGAGCAGCCCACCATAAGGGTGTTCAATCAGTACACTAGTAGGTACTGATTAATTTCACTAATGTACTAATCAGTACACTTAGTGGGCAATTCTTTAAATAGAAGATAATTTAATATATTTAAATTATCTTCTATTTAAAGCAAAATAAATTTTTGTAAAGTCATAAAATATTGTAATACTATATAAATTTGTAATACCAAATAATATTGAAAAAATTAAATAAATGAATGATTTAAACAGTGAAAGAAATATTAGGAATTATATATATATATTAAAATAATGAAATACTTCAGAAAATATGGCAAAATTAATTTTTAAAATTTTTTACTAAATGTAAAGTGCAAAAATACAGTAACCTAGCAATTTTCTTAAAAAACGCTTAGAAAATTTGGTTGTCTGTCGTTTTTATAAATTTTTATCATTTCCTTAACCCCAATTAAATTATCTTTCTTTTGATATATAACATAGTCTATTTCTGTTGATTGGTTATTTTTTTAATTCTAAAGTTGACTTGATTATTTGACTGGTTACAGCTGGTGAAAAACCTGGACTTTCTCAAAGTATATTACTATGAAAAAAAAAATAAAAAAAAGAATAATTTTCTTCCTCTAAGAAAAAATTTATATTCTTCTTATTTATAGACAAATAGCCTTTATATTGAAATGCATTGTAATTACTTTTGTCCATTTTTTTACCTAAATTTTTATTTGCAATGTTAGATTCATTTTTTTACTGCATGCATCTATAAAAGCCTTATTAAAATAAAACTAGTCATTTTTATTGTTAAATGTTTTACTTTCAGAAAATCCAGCATTAAATGCTGATGAATTTAGCCTACAGCATACTATAATTCATTTCATTAGTTATTTGGCAAAAAGGTCTAAAGTTCACTTTCTTTTTGACTGGGTGTAAGGATCCAGCATCCACCTGGGTCACTAAGAGACAGGCTGGCACCTGACTTCCCCACTAAACAAAAAGCTTCGAGAGATGAAGCCAAAAATTTATGTAAAGTCAGGCGTCAGGGAGGATGATGCCTGGGGAGTTTCAGAGAAGTTTAACAGCAAGCTCAAGTGATCGGCCATTACTAATGTGCACACCCTCACCTTTCCCCACTTGCTAAGTGCTGTGGCTCTGAGGACGGTCATGTAAGACCATTGCTCTTTCATTCTTAGAATAAACGACATCCCTCATTGAACATGATGTCTAAGAGCCCCATGTTTGGTGGTAGGCTCATGGAATAGATAGTTCATGACCAAAGTATGGTCTAGAATAGGTTGTAAATATGTGTTTAGAATAAAGGTGTTGTAAATAGTAACCATTGTACCGTAGTGATTTCTGGCCACCAGGGATTCTAAATGCAATTGCAACATATCTGATTGATGTTCCTACCCACAATTCAACATCTCCTCATAACAGATGTCACATTTGGTGTTGTCTCGTGGAGTTAAGGAGCACATACAGGTGGCTTCTCATTAGGGGATTTTTTTATTGTGTTGTGTGCTGCAAAAAAAAATTATTTCATCGTGGAGTCATTCTTTGAGAACTTTGGTATTGATAAGACTTAGGATGTAATTTAGGTAAATGTATCAAGTGTTTTTTCCATGCCATGCTATACAACACATTGGGCAATGTGAAAAAGATTTCGAACACATACTCAAGTATAACGCAACAGCAGACAGAATAGATCATGGAGGAGTTTTGGGACTGAATATGTTAGGGTAATGTGCAAGAGAGTGAATCAAACGAATTTGCCATGCTCATGCTCAGATTTGAATTTGAAGGAAGCAGAGGAAATGTTGATAGAGAATTGTGTAAGGAGAAGGCACAATTGGACTTTGAGCTGGAGAAGCTCAGAATTAAGAGGCCAAAATGGCAAGAGAGGCCAAAATGTATGGCAAGTCTGGTAATGGAAATCACTCGTCTGGGTTTGGCCCAAATGAGTCCGATTGCATGAACAAGCAGTTGCAGGAACTGCAGCATTGACCATCCCTTCTGCTGCCATTGTGTTCACTCCCTAAAATGCTTTACAAAAAGCTCCTATTCTGCAAATGCATGGAAAGTACCTTCACTAGTAGGTTTAGACACCCACCAAGCATGATAAAAATCAGACGTGGCAGTATGTGATATGTAGTACACTATGTACAATCAGTACACTTAGTATTGATTACAATCAGTACACTTAGTAGTGTTAGTCACCTACTAGAGTACACTTAATCAGTACACCTGCGGGTCCTTTCCTGTGATGCTTAAGCTGCAGCCAGTTTTGAAGGAAGAAGCCCGGCTATAAAGACATTTTTTTAGTTATAATTTCAGATTTGAAGAGTGGGAAAGATGCATAGAATACTAGGATAAATGATATAAATGTAAAAAAATAATTCTAGGAATTGTAAAATAGGTTTAAGGCAGAAAGGGGTGAAAAACGGGGGGAAAAACAGAGATATGTACTTCGTAATTACTTTCAAAAACTTCCATTTCTAAAAATAATTTTCTTGTTAATTTTCAGATTTTCCAAACTTTAAGGAAATATTTGTTGATAATAGCATAAATCAAACTTGAGAGCTAAAAACAGAAGGTTGCTTCAGCACACAGTAACATTAACAAACAAATCAGCAATACTGCATAGCACTTCTAAGAAATGATACTCAGATGGCTTCAACAAATTATTTATACTAGTAATATCTGTGCCAAATGTTTGGCATGAAACTGATCGATAACTATTCCCATCGATATGTTTTACCTGTTAACTTACTGCACAGTCACAATTAAAACCCACCAGAAGTTTGGCAGCAAATGTATATCTTTTGATACCTTCATTCACAGCTCTCCACATGTGCTACTCCATTCACAAAGTAGGCGATGGCAGTGCTCCAGAAATCTCAGACACTTTTCGAGGAATCAACAACCCACAGCAGCTAAGAATCCCATCCATTACCCCAAGAGGGTTAGAACTAAGTGGGACTACTAAGAATCCCATCCATTACCCCAAGAGGGTTAGAACTAAGTGGGACTACTCCACCAAATTTGGGACTGATTACTCAAGTAGCAGCAGACCCACAGGGAAACTGCCAATTTTTGCCACTGATGATGTCACACACATCTGCCTGCCCATCCAGAATTACACTATTATATAATATGATTGCATTTTAATAAAATATGCATCAAATGAAAAAAAGAAAATATTATTTTTCAAACTTGAATTATGTATTTTTAAGAGATAAATGTAAGAAATTTTTCAAACAGCAATTCTATTTATAAAAAAATAGTACTTTTTTATTGTACTACTAAAAATGGGCGTACACATCTTGGGCCTCGCATTTCAGATACTGTCAATCTGCGTTTGTCAAAGAACCTGGAAGGGTTAATAAAAGATATCTAATAATGATAAAAATAATTTAGAAACGCTAAATTTTTTTTAATTACTAAATACACTGCTGGCTATTAAAAGTGCAACACCAGGAAGAATTCATCAGATTGTCCCGAAATATGCAAGATGGGTAGCCCATGGGAGAACATGTAAATGATTCAAAGTGCAGCACATATGCACATCATGTGTGACAGGAATGCCCCCTGGAAGTAGTATAAGAAGAGATTACAAAGAGCTGATGTAAAGCACTGGAATTGTATTTGCTCACAGTTCTTGCACACTAAAGGATCAAGTATGCCCTATTGAAGAACACAGCATTCATATGACCAGATTTCATACTTTGATCGAGGGAGAATTGTGGGATTATGGGAAGGCAGATTATTGTATCAAGACATTGGTGCTCGTGTTGGATGGAATGCTGCCATAGTGATGAGAATATGGCATCAATGGGTAGAATAGGAAATAATTCACCGACGTGAAGGATCTTAACAGCCTTGTCACACAAATAAACGAGAGGACAGACATCTTGTGCGCATGGCTTTGAATGATCATACACCTTAGCTCAACAGGGCGTGTTGCACATCAACAGTGTCTGTACATACGGTTCGACGTCATCTGCATCATCAGGGCATCTTTGCTAGATGGCCATTGTTTTGGTTACCATTGACTCTACAACAAAGCCACATGCGACTTCAGTCATGCATGGATGTGCGAATGGCACTGCATCGTCTTTTCAGATAAATTCCACTGCAGTGATGCCAAGCACATCGTGCATGGATGCACAAATGGCATTGCATCATCTTTTCAGATGAATCCCACTTCAGTATGCAACACCACGATGGACGAATCCACATCTGGCGGTACCATGGCGACAGGCTCAATAAGACATGCATGATGCACATGCGACTTCAGTGATACCATGAATGTCATGCATGGATGTGCGAATGGCATCGCATCGTCTTTTCAGATGAATCCCACTGCGGTGATGCCAAGAACATCGTGCATGGATGTGCGAATGGCATCACATCATCTTTTCAGATGAATCCCATTTCAGTATGGAACACCACGATGGACGGTCTGGTGGTACCATGGCGACAGGCTCAGTAAGACATGCATGATGCAGCGCCATAAAGGTCTGGCCCCTGGTGTTATGATATGAGGTGCCATTGGACTCCACTCACACACGCACCTCACATGCATTACTGGTACTTTGAACAGCCAGCGTTACATCACTGAGGTGTTGGAGTCTGTGGTCGTACTTTATTTTCAGGGGCATTCTGGTGCCATTTACCAACAGGACAATGCCTGACCACATTGGCATGCATCGTCTAACAATTCCTGGATAGCCACCATGTGACACTTCTGCCTTGGCCTGTATGTTCACTGGATCTGTCCCCAATTCAACATGTCTGATCCATGATCTCACGACGACTAGCACACCAGACACCAGCAACTGCTACAGCAGATGAACTTTGGCTATGCATCGAAACTGCATGGACTGACATTCCCCAAACACACATCTGACATCTCATCCTCTCAATGCCAGACCGTGTAGCAGTGGTTATTACCACTCATGGTGGCTACACAAGATACTGATTTCTTTGTATTCCACAAGTCTAACCGAGTTGTATTTTTAATCATTTGATCCTTATGACATAAGCTATGCATTCCCTAAATATATGGCTTTGATATCTCTTGTCTTTCCTGGTGTTGCACTTGTAATGGCCAGCAGCATATATTAAAAGAAGTAAAAAAACCTATATGACTGTATTTTCATGTAAATCCTATTTCCTGAAATAAAAAAATTTTCCTTCGCATCTGATTATTTTATTAAGAACACAAGTGGATATATTTTTAGTAAACAATTCAGTTAACTTGCTGGAGCTTTCTGTCAGCTAGTAGGGAAGTGGTAGGAGAAGAAACTTAGCTATAGGCAATCCTATCTCCTGCGCTGTGCGAATGGTAGTTTGAGCAAGAGAAAAGGCTTTTTATTTTCTGATACATCGAGTTGAGAAATAAAATGAAAAAACTGGCATTATTTTGGAACTATGAAATGTTTATTTTACACACACCACATATATATATAACAAAAAAAGTTAGTTCAAACTAATATTTTAAAAAAATGTTTAATACTTTTAAGGTCTGAAGTCTCACTTTCCTTACAAACCTTTTACTATGGTGTATAATCTGAAAGACTACTGTCGGACCTTTGTGGCAAGCAGCTGCTTGAGATGGTATTTTTTTAGCCATCCTGTGGCCGAGTGGTTAGAATGCTTGGCTGCTGAATAAAGGAGCCTGGTTTCACGCCCTGAGTAAAGCATGGATTGAAATCCAAAGTGAATGCACAGTATTCCCTGTTAAGAAACAATAATTAATAGATTCTGAAAAAAATTCATCGCAGCCACGGCGGGAATCGAACCCGCATCTCTCCAGATTCATGCCAGAGCGCGCTAACCATTGCACCACGCGTCGGACAACGAATATTTTCAGAATATGACCTTTTAAGTTTTTCTTCTTGAGACGTGACTGAGACAGCGCCATCTATACTCAAGGAGATGCAACGTTTACAGTCGTTGCATTTGATTATCAGATGTTAATGAGAAGGTCGCTAACGCTACCGTGTTAAATATATAATTGAAATCCAAAGTGAATGCACAGCATTCCCTGTTAAGAAACAATAATTAATAGATTCTGAAAAAAATTCATCGCCGCCACGGCGGGAATCGATTAACAGGGAATACTGTGCATTCACTTTGGATTTCAATTATATATTTAACGCGGTAACGTTAGCAACCTTCTCATTAACATCTGATAATCAAATGCAACGACTGTAAACGTTGCATCTCCTTGAGTATAGATGGCGCTGTCTCAGTCACGTCTCAAGAAGAAAAACTTAAAAGGTCATATTCTGAAAATATTCATTGTCCGACGCGTGGTGCAATGGTTAGCGCGCTCTGGCATGAATCTGGAGAGATGCGGGTTCGATTCCCGCCGTGGCGGCGATGAATTTTTTTCAGAATCTATTAATTAAAGCATGGATGTTTGGGTTGCTTTTCTGCTGAGTTTCTGCCATCCTCACAGACCTTTTACTATGGTGTATAAACTAACAGGCTCCTGTCAGACCTCTATGGCAAGCAGCTGCTTCAGGTGGTATTTTTTTTAATTAACTAATAAATCAGCACTTTAGCGTCGATTTAAATTTTAGAGAAAAAATTGTCTTGAGACAGGTGGTATACGAACCCACGATCTACTAATAACATGTCAGGTGCTCTGGACCACTGAGCTACCGGCCGCCGATCAAGATTTCCTCTAATTAGTGCTATGAACATTCCTTTTATGTTACATATAGGCACTATTCAGGCAATTTTTAGCCAAAGCGGCTTTCTATTTTCCATATAGATGGAAGCATGTGATTACAAGTATGCAGATAATAAAGAATGAAATAAACTTGACGCATTCCATATCAACTAATAAATCAGCATTTTAGCGTCGATTTAAATTTTAGAGGAAAATTGTCTTGAGCCGGGTGGGATACAAATCCACGATCTCCTGATAACATGTCAGGTGCTCTGGACCACTGAGCTACCGGCTGCTGATCAAGATTCCTTTAATTAGCACTATGAACATTCCTTTTATGTTACATATAGGTGTGGTTCACATATGTCATGGGTTTGTATCCTCTAAAATTTAAATCGACACTAAAATGCTGATTTATTAGTTGATATGGAATATGTCGAGTTTATTTCATTATTTATTATCTGCATACTTGTAATCATATGCTTCCATCTATATGGCAAATAGAAAGCTGCTTGGGCTAAAAATTGCCTGAATAGCGCCTGTATGTAACATAAAAGGAATGTTCATAGCGCTAATTAGAGGAGATCTTGATCGGTGGCTGGTAGCTCAGTGGTCCAGAGCACCTGACATGATATCAGGAGGTCGTGGGTTTGTATCCCACCCGGCTCAAGACAATTTTTCCTCTAAAATTTAAATTGATGCTAAAGTGCTGATTTATTAGTTGATATGGAATGCGTCTAGTATATTTCATTCCTTATTATCTGCATACTTGTAATCACATACTTCCATCTATATGGCAAATAGAAAGCCGCTTGGGCTGAAAATTGCCCGAACAGTGCCTATATGTAACATAAAAGGAATGTTCATAGCGCTAATCAGAGCACCTGACATGTTATCAGGTGGTCATGGGTTCATATCCCACCCGACTCAAGACAATTTTTCCTCTAAAATTTAAATCGATGCTAAAGTGCTGATTTATTAGTTGATATGGAATACATCGAGTTTATTTCATTCTTTATTTTTAAAATTAATCATGGAGTTTATTTTTCATGACTGTATATACTGGCTTCGTCAACTGCATTTTTAAGATCATGGTAGCTTAAGATTTAATAACGCTCAATAATTTAAGAAGAAAATTCAAAGCTTTTTAACCATTATAAACATTACCATCATGCTTATCCATCTAAAACCAAGGAATGCATTTAGGGATTACATTTATAGAGAAGCACTATAGTTCTGAAATTAATTTTCATTCCCAAGTGTATATTATGTCTTGTGGGAGGGTTGGCTAGGGAATTTACTCCAGCCTATAATTTCAAAACTATATAATTAATCAGTTAAAAGAATAAACTATGCATTATTATTATGCAGTTAGCTCCAGTTGCATTTTCTTCGCGACGAAAAATAAACACCAAAGTAAACCAAGAACATCATCGACAATGCATCGCCAACCGGCATTATAAAAAAGCCCCCAAAACTAAATAATTTCATTGGAGAAAACACATACCAAAAAAAGCATGAAAATTGGAAACAATGCACTGTTGACCAAATGACAAAAAAGCCCCTAAAACTAAATGTCCTTGCAGACAACACAAACCAAAAAACATGAAAATCGGAAAGTGTACTGCCAACTGAATTATATAAAAGCTCCCGAAACTAAATAATCTCATCAGAGACAACAACAACAAAAAAAAACATCTTATAGCTCAAATAACCCATCCCTAAATTACTCATTAACCTTCCTGACTCCATCAAAAACTGCCATTTTTTACAAAAAAAAAAGTCACCAAGAAAATGTGACTGGAGATAACCGAAAAGTAACAAAAATACTGTTGAAAATGCAAAATAGATAAAAAATTTTCAAGCACATTCAAACCCACTTGTACTAAATTTGAAGGGACAGTGAAAAAACTTTATTAAGAACAGGTAATGTTTACTTTGTTATATCCATAAATTCATTGTAAGAAATATCGACCCAAAGTTATTTAGAAAAGGAAATATGCTATGTATTTAAGCACAAATAATAAAGATTAAAAGGTAAAAGTAATAAGACTACTTAAACATAGGGCTCAACTGGCATAGTTAGCAAACTAGCTACTGTTCCAACAGATAAACTTTGTATGTTACTATGACTACTGACTCAGCTGATGAGTCAGTAGTCTTAGTGACTTTGGTTTTAGTAGGGCATGAGAAGGCATGTACAATTAAGTGTAGTTTCTAGAACCCTTCTCTTCCTATATGTTGCAAAATAAAACAAAAAAAATTACTTACTTTTTTAATGTCATGCATCTAACGAAAAATTTCTTTGCTTTTTGCTTAAAGCAATGGACCACTTACAGTAAAGTTGGAGCTCTAGCTCCTACTAACCAATGGAAGAGAGCTTCTTCAACATCAGATTATTATGCCAATACAATCTTTTTTCTTGATGCAATACCTCTTAACTGTGCAGGCTCCACCAATATTTCTTCTTTATTATTTAATACTGCAAACAAAGAAAATAAGACTCCAAAAAATTCTGCCACTTTCATCCCCAGATGTGAATGAGTGTCTATGCACCTGTTACAAATATGACTACTACTCCAAATCATTATATTGAGGCCTGAGAAATGCTGGGCAATTCTGCTAGTATTATACAACATACAATATTTATTTCCTAAACAAATAATACAATTGGTTACATTCCTTGAGCCAGTGCGTGCAAATATTCCAAATGCAAATTTATTGAGAATACATGATAAAATTAGCCAAGAGGTTAGCACACTTGGCTGCTAATCAAAGGAATTTGGGTTTGTGTCCTGGGTAAGAAATGGATGTTTGTGTTGTCTTTCTGATGAAGTCTTGCCTTCCTCACAGACCTTCTCTATGGCATATAAACTGACAGCTTGCTGTCAGATCTCTGTGACAAGCAGCTGCTTAAGAGTTTTATTTTTAATTATTGAAATTTAATATATATGATGATTGTTTGAATATCATTATGTTCATAACTAAGAAATTTTACATCCTTAAAAGAAAACTAAACCATTTTCTCCTAAATCTTCAATTTTTATGCAATTGGAAAACTTTAAATTTACTCCCAAGTTTCTTGAAATAAGAAACATGCATTTAGCACCACAACCAATCATAATATCTTAAAAAGGCTGAGATTAATTTACCCAAGGATGTAATCAGACATCAACGTTGTGAAAAATAATTATAAAAAGAAGCTTATCATGAACATCTACTGCAAATTAATATTTGTCCTCCTAATCAACTATAGAATATAGTATCAAGATTCTGTTTTAAATCACGACACTATCATTATAAATCATCGAAATAGCAAATTAGATAGACTTTCAATACATTAAAAAAAACTAGTAGCATAATCAAATTAATACTTTTTTATCAATAAATGTAGTATAATTCCCAACAATATTTTAAAAAGTGCATTATAAAGAGGACCAATATTTTGCTATCCTATGAAATCACAACCAATGGAAAAATTAATTCCTGATATAGAAAATATCGTCAAAGTAATACCATATAAAGAACAAGACAAAGAAAGATTTCATCTCTATAGAACTAAAAACAATATCTACAACAAGAATTTTAACACCAATAAATAACATTCAAAAGTTGATGAATTAAATAAATTAAAGGAAAATAATAATGTAAAAATACTATTAAGTGATAAAAGCAAACATAGTAATTCTGAACAATAGCCGAGTGGTTAGAACGCTTGGCTAATGATCTAAGGGGCCTGGGTTCGAGCCCTGGGTAAGGCATGGTTGTGCGTGTTGTCTTTCTGCTGAGGTCTTGCCATCCTCTCAGACCTGCTACTCTGGCATATAAACTGACAGACCTCTGTGGCAAGCAGCTGCTTGAGGGGGTATTATTTAATGAATATCTAAATAAACTTATTGAGACTTTAAGCATTCTCAGAGGTGAATAAATTAAAAATTCTGAAAAAATTAAATTCATCAGAAAATTGAATAAAGTTCACAAGATGGCCATCCAGCTCATCCACTTGTTTAAAACAAAGATTGCCTACTTATCAACTAGAGACAAAACTATTCAATTCACTCTTTGCTCTTGACTTTGCATTCATCATTTCATGTTTGTTAACATCATATTAAAGACCTCTTTATCATCTTTTGCACAATGCTAACTTATATCAGTGTTATTGGTGAAATTTTTCCATATTTGTTATAGTTCACCATAATTACAAACTAGTTCAATTTGTAACTATGAATATTTTCTAATACATTTTCGTTAAAATATCAGACTTTACTAATATTACTTTCAATGATACTGCCAAAAAACAGCATATTATATGATTAAAAACCATCGAAATGCATTTTATATTTCAGATATTTTAGCAGCAAATGACATTATTGGATAGACCAATGTTTTGAAATATATAATATATGTAACTTTTGAAAGGAATTTCAATATATAATATGTGTAACTTTTGAAAGGAATTTCTAAAAAAAAAAATGCATTACAGAAGTGCTGTGGCAATAGGAAATATAAATGAAACAAATGAAAGGTTTTTATATTTTTGTGTAAATTCATAACAAAACACTTAATTATCATGAAACTAGTGTTAGAATATTTTAAAACACATTAAAAATAACAAAAACTTTTATGCTATTATAATCATTATATTAGGACTAGCTTAGCCTCACTTGCTTTACCTTATTACCTTATGAACTACCTCTGTCCATTCTGACTGCTATAAAACTAGCAGCTAAAGCTATAAAATTTAGATACTAACCTTTACTTTTAAGAAGACACTGCTTAGAAGCAATAACAAAAGCAAATCCTGGAACACCTTCAAGACACTTGTTTGCTGAACTCACTAAGAAGTCCACACAGGCATTTTTGAAATCCACAGGAATACCTCCAAAACTGCTCATTGCATCAACAACAAACACAGCACCTAAACATATAGGTTTACTAAAAAATCAAAATGAAACAGTACAAAAACTGCATTTATTAATTAATGTTAAAATATTTACAAGTTGCTCTGATACTTCTGCAATTCTATGTGAAATAAGGGAAAGTGAACAAGCTACCAATACCAAGTGTTCTTCAAGAGGCATTGATTATGGTGCAACAGGGTGACCACTTCAAAAGTGCAGCAATGATTTCCTCAATTAAATCTTCATTTGTTCTTAACCCAGCTATCAGTATTTAGTGGTGTAGGCCAGAGGTTCCCAAACGTTTTTTCATAGACCACTTTAAAATTGCTGAGGTCTTGGGGAACTTCTTAATTATCCACAAACAAACAGTAAACACATCAGATTTTTCCATCAGAAGAGGCCTACCAGTACATCAAGTTCAAGATTCTAGTAAGTTTAATAGGTCAACACCAAGACCGTGTGAAGTTGACCACTCCCCAGCACAATAGAAAAAAAAAAGTGGCCACAGAAGTCTAGATCAAAAGGGAACACTGATCTGGCATGCCTCCCATTCCATTCCACAAGAGAATTTCACTTTTACCTTTACATGGCAGTACTAACAGTCCATGCCATGAGAAGATGGGGTTGGACTTTGGCTGCTAGCCTGGCCGGTTTTGTTCATCATCACAGGGGATTAGTATACAGCTTTCCCTCTTGTTATATTTTTAATTTAATTTCTTTAACAATATAAATAATAAACCAATGAGCATATTTATTCCATTTTAATTTAATTTTTGTAACACATATAGTCAGGGATGGATTTATAACTGAGACATCCCTAGGCATACAAAGTGGTAGTGTGCTCAGTTTTGTTAATAAAAAAAAATAATAAATACCCCCTCAAGCAGCTGCTTGCCACAGAGGTCTGACAGGAACCTGTCAGTTTATATGCCATAGTAGGTCTGAGAGGATGGCAGGACCTCAGCAGAAAAAAACGACACAAACATCCATGCCTTACCCGGGACTGTTTGTTTTGTTAATAAAATAAATAAATACCCCCTCAAGCAGCTGCTTGCCATAGAGGTCTGACAGGAGCCTGTCAGTTTATATGCCTTAGTAGAAGGTCTGTGAGGATGGCAGGACCTCAGCAGAAAAACAAACAAAAGTCCATACCTTATCCAGGGCTTGAACCCAGGTCCCTTAGATCAGTAGCAAAGCAAGCTAACCACTCAGCCACGGGACTTGTTAATAAATAATAAAAATTCATGAAATAAATTATCTTATTCATAGTATACAACATGAAATATTCAATTTGCAGTAACATTTAGAAATGAAATATTCATTTTGGGTTTAAACATATTCCTTTCTTGCTTTTTTGCTCTGAGAATGAACAAATTACATTAAATTATTAAAAATAGTTGGGTATTTCCATGTGCAAATGAAAAACAGTATTGAAAACTCCTTAACTTTAAATTATGCATTTTGTTAAAAAGTGTCATAAATATTGCAAAATGTAAAAAAATTCCACAAATCTAGATTTTTAGCAATATTTGTTTTGCTATTTAGAGTTCTGGAAACAAATGACAAATAAATAATAATATATGATACTGATCCCCAAGAATTTGCAATGTGTTTAACTTTGCAATAATATGAATACTACAACACACCTGGAGAAATTTTTTTCACTAAAGATCCCACTTCATTTATAGGGTTTATAACTCCTGTACTTGTCTCACAATGCACAAGAGCTACAGCAGAGAAATCCTTTTCTTTCAAAACCCGCTCTACCAGATCAACATTAATGCTTCTGCCTTCAGGAAATTTAACTGTTTCCTTTTGCAATTTCAGTCTTTCAGAAATTGTATCCATTCGCATTCCATAAGCACCATTAGCTAAAATTAACACCTGTTGAGAGAATTTTACTTGAATAAAGGTAGATTAATTAAATATTAATTTATCTTTTATTTATGAATTAAAGCATTGAAAAACAAATAACATTCATAAACTGTGTAAAACGTCATCCTTAGAATTTTAAACAATATACGTATACATTACTGGACAATTCTATCTACAAATTTTTGGATCTCACTGTTACATTTTTGGTTATATTTTTAATAAATATGTAGTGCAGGCCGTTAGTACCTTTCAAAAGAGATATTCTCTTTTGGAAGGGAACGGAAGGGGAGGGCTGCCAGTTCAGTATGGCCTACTGATCTGGTCATCTATGGCCACTTTTTTTTCAACCCTGCTGAGGAGTGGTCAACTTCACAGGGTCCTGGTGCTGACCATTTATACCTACTAGACTGGACTTGTTTATGGATTTGAGCTTGATTATGGATCCTGGACTTGCTGCACTGGTGGGCCTCTGTTGAGGGAGAGTCTGCCACTGTTTTCTGTTTGCTTCTGGGTTGCCAGCTCTAAGTGAACAGAGGCATGGGATACCTTATATCAGCTGGTGGATAATCCTAATTAGAGGCCATCGCAGGTACCTGAACCTTACTTAGCTAGTTGGGCATCGTCAAGCCTAAACTGGAGTAATGTGTCTCAGGCAGGCCATATGGTTCTTGAAAAAGACCACTTCAAAAGGTGGTGCCTGAAGTTCCTACCAGCATCGGTGACTTCAGCCTTTAGCGGAGGAGGAACAGGTCTTTGCCCCATGCCTGCGATCAGGGGGCTGTTTGATATTGTTGGCCCTACCAATCTCAATAAACCTAATTTCTTTAAAAATCCTACTAATCATTTTCTCTCTGCAGGAACGTGGAACGTGAGGACATTACATAGAGATTATTCTCTTGATGTCCTCATGCAGGAATTCCAGCGCTATAACCTAGATATTCTAGGCTTGCAAGAGACCAGATGGACAGGTAAAGGTGAGATACTTAAAAATAACTTTAAATTTCTCTTTACAGGGAGGGAGGATGGAAAGCATCACCAAGGCGTGGGTCTGCTGCTCAGCAGACATGCTAGTGATGCTCTTCTAGGATATGAGTGCATTAATGAAAGGTTTCTTACAGCAAAATTTCAGACAAGCATTAAAGACTTGAATGTTATCTGCTGTTATGCCCCCCACTGAGGATTCTGATGAGGATGAGAAGGATAGGTTTTACAGACAACTTCAGGATATTTTGAATTCTGTCAAGAAAGGAGATATTACCCTTGTTCTTGGTGACTTCAATGCCAAAGTTGGTACCGACTCTGACCTTTGGGGAGGAGTAATAGGCCCTTTTGGTATTGGTAGCTGCAATGGCAATGGGCGTCTCCTACAGGTAAGTAAACTCAATGGTTTCAGAATAACTAACACATATTACAAACACCGCGACATACATAAATACACATGGGTTTCACCTGATGGGCTGCATAAGAATATGATTGATTATATATTAATTAACAGCAAATGGGCTAGTTCTGTTAGAAATACCAGGGCATATAGGGGAGCTGAAATTGGATCTGACCATTACCTTGTTAAAAGTGTCTTGCAACTTAAACTTAAAAAGTGTTGTGCTAGGGTTAAAAAATTTACCTTTAATACTGAAGCTCTGAAAGACCCAGTTATAGCTAAAGCTTACCATGATAGGTTACTTAGTCATTATGACAGTCATGGTTTGCTTAATACTGAAGTTGAGGAAGAATGGGGCCATTTTAAACAGGCTTTTTTGGAAACTAACAGTACTCTGTTAGGGAAAAAGGAGCAGAGGAGGCAGAATTATTTAAGTGATAAGGCACTTGAGCTTATTTCAGAAAGAAGGAACTGCAGGAATGTCCTTAATCAGTACCCTACTAGTCCTAATAGAAAGGATTACAGAGACCTTAATAAATGTGTAAAGGATCAGTTAGCTACTGATAAGAATCTTTGGCTTGATGGCCTTGCTGACAAAGCTGAGGAAGCAGTTAGACAGCACAACAGCAGAGGGCTGTACCAGATAGTTAATGTTTTGTGTGGTAGAAAACGAACAGGTATACAGGGATTGAAGAATAAACAAGGCAAGGTTATAGAAGGTGAGGATTCTGTCATGGCTAGGTGGGCTGAGCATTTCAGTGATGTTCTAAACAATGTGGTTAGTTCTACTCCCATTGTTTGCAATGATGATAGATGCATTGGTGGCTTTAATGTTGGCCCTATAACACAATCTGAAGTTAGTTTGGCTATTTCTAAACTTAAACTTCATAAATCCCCAGGGGTGGATGAAATTACTACGGAAATGCTTAGAGCTGGGAATGTTTCAGTTACCATTTGGATGACTGAAATTTTGAATAACTTTTATGATAAAGGCATGGTTCCTAAAGATTTTACCAGAGCTATTATTATCCCTATTTTCAAAAAAGGTGATCGCAGTTCTTGTGATAACTATAGGAGTATCAGCCTACTCTCCGTTCCAGGTAAAGTTCTTTCCATGATTGTGCTTAATAGAATTAAGAATCTGGTTGACCGGCAATTGCGTGATGAGCAATGTGGATTCAGAAGTGGTAGGGGATGTGTAAATCAGATATTTTCACTTAGGCAGATTCTTGAGAAACGTTTCGAGTTTCAGAAACCTTTGGTTGCTAGCTTTGTTGATTTCAAAAAGGCTTTTGACTCTGTTGATCGTCATAATTTGTGGCTGATTGTGAGATCATATGGTATACCAGACAAGTTAGTTAACATAATGAAAGCTCTCTATAATAACACCGAGTCATGGTGAGGGTTGGTAAGTCTTGTAGCAATTGGTTTAGCATTACTTCTGGTGTTCGACAAGGGTGCATTTTGTCTCCTTTTCTCTTTAGTTTGGTTGTTGATTATGTTATGCGAAATTCACTTCAAGGGAAAGATTTTGGCCTTAAATGGGCTGGAGATACGAAAATTTCTGATTTAGATTATGCTGATGATTTAGCCCTTTTGGCAAATGATGTTGATGAGATGAACTCTTTCATTCGAAATGTTGATGAGACTGGTAGTACAGTAGGTTTGGTTATAAACAGAGAGAAAACTAAAGTGATGAAAATTGGTCAGGCAGGTTGTGATTCAGTTAATCTGAATGGTTGCAGTCTTGAGCAGGTGTCAGTTTAATTACCTTGGGAGCTGTGTAACTGATACTGGTGATGTGCGGCATGAGATTAACAGACGAATAGGTATTGCTGCCGGGACTTTTAAGAATCTATGGAGATTGTGGAGAAATAGGCGTATACACCTAAAGACTAAAATTAGACTGTATAATAGTTTGGTTCTTTCTAGGGTTAGTTATGGTAGTGAAACGTGGACGCTGTGTAAACAAGATAACAGGAAACTAGATGCTTTTGATTCTAGATGCTTACGCAGTATCTTGGGTATTAGGTGGTTTAACTTTGTAACTAATGATGAGGTTAGGCAAAGGAGTCTGCAACCTCCTTTAAGCAGCATATTGTGCAGAGAGAGACTCCGCTGGTTTGGTCATGTTGCCCGTATGGATAATTATAGATTGGCAAATAGGGTTATGAACAGTGTGCCTAGAGGCCTCAGAAGGAGGGGGAGACCTAGGATGCGGTGGGCAGACAATGTCAAACAGGACCTTGTTAGAATTGGTGTACAGTGGCTGGATGCAGCAGATGTAGCTCAGAACAGATATGCTTGGAGAATTAAACTGCGCGGTCTGGTTGGACCTCCGTAGCCCATGGCTGTTGAGGATGATAATGATGATATATATATTATAGTGGCAACCTGTTGAACACTTTACACTTAGTTATGTTACGTTACTTTTGTACTAATATAAATGATTTAAATTTCTGAATGAGTATAAAATAAAAATAAATACCCCTCAAGCAGCTGCTTGCCACAAAGGTCTGATAGGAGCCTGTCAGTTTATACAGATATATTATACTATGATATATATATATATCATAGTAGGTCTGTGAGGATGGTGGGACTTCAACAGAAAAACAACACGAACATCCATGCCTTTCCTGTGGATTGAACCCAGGTCCCTTAGATCAGTTGCCAAACACACTAACCACTCAGCCACAGGACGGTTTGAAGGAGTTTACACATAATAAAAATCTATGAATATTTCTAATGGGATATTACACCAAAGATATGTCCAAAAATTTTCAAGGAAATGGAACAACGAAACAACAGTAGGTTATTGAAAAAAAACATCTCTACGATGATTGTATGGAATTCTTAGAAATATTTAGACACAAAATGATGCTATTTAATGTGAGAGATGGAAGGTGCAGGTGTAGTCAACATATTGCAAACAATTATTAGTATATTTTGATGGTGTATATTGCAATACTTCTGCATAACACATGAGACATGAATGAATAACAACTCACAAGCAAAATAATTGCATCACTCTGGAAGCACAATGTTTGCATCCACTGTATGATAATTGCAAGGAGACTATGATGTCATGGTCAACATCCCCTATATCCCAATTACTTACACAATTGCAAAGAGCCATGGGGCCATCCTTTATGATGATCTAGGTACTGACAATGTCATGATCAGCATCCAGACCATCAGGAACTTTCTGATGAAACATTGTGTCATACTTAAAAACAACTCCATATTGTTTCACTGCAGTGTGTGTGCAATTCATTTGCATTGTATTCCTCAGCTTCTCAACTGAACTCTTATCTAATATGCATTTATACTGTTTAATAACAAGCTCCAATTTGGACTTCTCGCTGGCTGTTGCGAACTCCTTGGATGCTGGTGCAAGTAGGGCTTGAAACTTTTTTGCAAAGTGTCAAATGTTTGGGAATTGTATTTACACATATGTGTCAACAGGGACTCCAACGGTCTAGGCAAAGTGGTGGTGGTAGTGGTGGGGCAGTCAGAAATGCCATTTCAGCAGAAATCTTTCTTACAGTAGCAATGGATACAGCTCTGAAAGCCAGGTGGTAAATAATATGTGTTTAAGTAAAGTCCCATGTCTCATAGCTTTTTTGTAGAATGTTCACCAGACAGGAATGTGGGCTTATATGAGCTTACCCTGATTGGGCAGAGGGAGACTTACAACCCCCAAAAGAATGATGTGACATTGTTAGGTGATATTTTGAACAAAAAAAAAATTCCAAAGACATTTGCCTCCTGCCTGTGAGATAGGTCAGAAGTCAGGGCCACCTGTCTGGGCTTGTTTCAGCTGTTTTTCCTTTTCATTAGGTGGTCCCACCTAAATGCTTAATGTAGCCTTGTTCTATTTGTGTTATATTGTAGGCTTGTTTATTGCTGCTTTTAGTGACTTGCTGGTTAGAAAATTGCTGTTCCCTATGTGTACTGTATTACAGTTGTAAATTACCAAAACACACATACACTGAGTGATCATTGAATCATGACCCACTCCCTCCATACTATGTCAATAAGACTAACTTTGAAGTTTTATAATTTTCAAAATAAGTGTTTTATGGGAAAATGTGACTAAAGTTAAAGTTCTCAATCAAATCTACCTAAATCTCATTTTTTAAAGCACTGAGATAGTGTCATCCTGACATTGATAGAAACTATATCCATCAGCATTAAAAGCTCTCACACATAGATAGAAAGAACCCACTAACTAAAAGAGAAGAATCTGTTGTGGTTTATGAATCAACACTTGTAACGCTCCAAAGAAATGAATTACTTTTAAAGTTTGGACACTTTGTCTGATCCAATTATTTTCATGCTCCCGATAGCTGAGTTGGGCACCAGGCAATAATTAACAAATTGCCAAAAAATAAAGTTTAATTAAGGTTTGAAATACCAGTGAGCATTAATGAGTAAGAATTCAAAAATATTAAATGATTGTCAAAATTTTATGTTAATGCTAATCAAAACAAACTAACGTTGCTCAAGAGAAAAAAATTAGTAAAGATTCAAAAGGTTTAAATAACAAACAATTTATTTTCAAAAAGCACTCACCAAAACTTCAATGAAGAAGATACTACATCATTTCTTACTACAAACATCTTCAACAAACTAAAACTGATCTCTAAACTATGCTGTGCTCTACTACTCTCTCTACTCTACTATCTTTTGTGCTACTGTGACAACGTCACCAGGTTATAACAAGAGGTACAAAGCCCGCATATCATGTTGCACGCGGGGAAAGATATTTGCATAAATTGACGAGCGGTACAAGCTATGATGCAAGAGTGGGTATGTGCTTGTGCACGCGCTTTAGTGGGTGACAATCGAAAGTTCGGAGTTGGCAACTCCTAACTCTTGGAAACAAGTGCTGTGATGCCAAAAAGGAAATAAAAATCCCCAAAATGATAAATATAATGTAAATTAAACAAAACTGGTTAAGGTAAAGTAAAAGTGAATGAGGGGGCATCACACACTGTGAAATTTGAGAGTACTTTGAACAATACAATAAGGATATTGTTCTGCTATCTTTTTTGTTGGTGTACAACAGGTTTCCAGAGTATGGATGCATTATAGTGTTACAATTTATGCAAAATATTGCCTACATTCATACCAGTAAAATTGCTTTAGATGCATTGATAGAAGCAGGGGCGATATTCAAAATATTTAACAACCGGTAAGGTAATATCAAAGTAACAACTGATATGGTAAACCAAAGTAAAGCTAAACTATTTAGAAGCAGTAGCAATTATGTAATTCGAGGTTAATGATAACCTAATGATCCCCCTAAAGCACAGAGTTCTTAAAGAATGCACAACGCAACTGCACTGCCAACCATTCGTACACAAAAAGTTACACAGGCCAAACTGGCAGAAAAGTGTTGTGAATGTGTTCAGATGTTGCTACAACAGAAGGCCTATTTATCAATAGTAGTTGCGATATTTTATGACAATTAGCTTAAACTAATGAGTTTATATTAGAATATAAATATTATTAATTAATTTTATTGCTTATTATAGTTATTATTATACTATTTAACAACCAGTATGGAGGTATTTCAATATTTTAGCAATTGGTACAACTGTACTAGTGCATACCACTGAATATCAACCCGGTAGAAGGGATTTGAGTTCTGGAATGGACTGTTCAGCCACTAGATTGAAAATTTCATTAAATAAGTTTTCTAACCTTAGAAAAGGATATGTCATGAGCCAGACACTACTGTACATTTTTATGAAAAAACTTAATCCTCTGAAAAAGTTCTGGGCACTCATTCTTCACAACGAACTAGGTTGATTTTTCAACTCTTCCTGGGTGCACCTGAAAAACTAGTTTACATCCAGAGGCCCAAATATTTTTTCATTATGATGTTTAATTAAAGTCCCATGTCTCATAGAATGTTTGACAATTAGCTTAAACTAATGAGTTATATTAGAATATAAATATTATTAATTAATTTTATTGCTTATTATGGTTATTATTATACTATTTAACAACCAATATGGAGGTATCCCCCCCCCCCCCCCCAAAAAAAAAAAAACTTTTTTTTTGGCTGATCATGGTAGTTAGGTCATGCTATATACCAAACTTTTTCCCCTACCAACTAATGAAAGGAATTATGGCATGTTATATGCCATAATAATAATAAATTATTCAGCATCTAATTCTGGATTTTCTGAAAATAAAATATTTCACCAAAAAGATTACTAGTTTTAATAGGGCTTTTATAGAGGCATGTAGTAAAAAATGCATTTGGCAATGCAAATAAAAATTTATTTAAAACAAATAATAGACAGAAATGATTATAACACACATGAATAGAAAGGCTATTTATTTCTGAACAAAAAAGTAAATATTTACTTGAAACAAGAAAATTACTCCCATTTTGTAATTTTTTTCTCGGTACCATACTTTGAGAAAAGGCCAGGCTTTTTGCCAACTGTGCTAAGTCATATCAACAAGTCAACTTTAGAAATTTTTTTTAAAAATTACTAATCAACTGAAATAGGTCATGCTATATACCAAATTTAACAGAATTTAATTATGAATTTCATGAAAATAAAATATTAAACAAGTTTTAAAGCATATTAATTTTAATTATACTTTTTTTACAGCGATAAAGTGAAAAATTAGATTGGATTATTCAATTAAGGCTTAATTTTGGAAAAACCTAGTGAATAAAAATAGTAAAATTATATATTCATTGAAAGTAAATTTCTTCCCAAATAATATAATATTTACACAAAGCGTTCTTTTTTTTAATAGTTCTTTTCAGTATGATATATTTTAAAACATTGATCAGGATTATACAAGGTTATTTGGATTTCTCTCATTAATGGGATTTTTTGTCCGATTTTTGAAATGGAGGAATGCTTTCTTGGCTGTGGTTTTTACTAAACATTATGAATTTTTTCTTTGGGTTTTCTCTTCGTCTAACGTTTTTTCATTTAGTGATCTTTGCTAAGTGCCAAAAAGTCAGTGCACCAAAACAAAAAAAAAAATCATCTGTATTATCAGAATGACACAGTGAATACAATGGGTGAGGGAGTAAAAAAATAAAATTAAAACTTGTAATTAAAAAAAATTCTGCTGGAGGGGGTGGAGGTAAAAATTCTTGTCAAAATTGCCCTCCCACAGGAGGACTGATTTCCATGTCAAGGAAATCCTTTTTGCTACCATATCCAATACCTCTTTATTTTCAGGAAACGATACAAAATCAAAATTTTTACTAGAAAAGAAGAAATGATAAAATAAATATTAACATATAACCTAATGCAATGTTAAATAAAACATCTGCAACAACCTGTAAGCCAGCCATCTGATGTAGCAAACTCCAAAAGATGAACAGATCAGTCGACGGAAAAATCGCTAATTTATGAAAATAAAAAAGAAATCTACAGAAATGAAAGCAAAGGTTTAATTATAAAAGTATAAATATTAACCAGATGTGGTCACATTATCTTAGAGGTGAGAGAAAAATGCTTGCTGTAAACATCCACTATATAGCCACTTGACTACATGTGAGCAATAACCAAGTCACTGCATTCAACAACTGTACCGGCTCTGTCATGATATACTTTTTGCTGCAGGCAGCTTCATAACAACTCTGGCTAAGAAGACTCCTGTTACTTACAATTTCAATTTTAAGAGTGGGAAAGATGCATAGATTGCTGGGATAAATGGTATAAACGATAAAATTAATTCTGCAAATACTGAAATAGGTATATGGCAAAAAAGAGTGTAAAATGAGGGGGAGAGGGGGCAGAGGTACATACTTTACAATTACTTCCAAATCTGCCATTTTTAAAAATAGCAGTTTTTGTTATTTTTGACGGATATTTGTAACTTTAAAGAAAAATTTGTTGATAACAGTGCAAATCAAACTTGTGAGCTAAATTAAGAAGGTTGCCTAAGCAAAGAGTAACGTCAACAAATCAGTAATACCGTTTTGCACTTTAAGAAATGGCAATCAGATGGGTTTAACAAATTATTTATATTGTAGTTTAATAAAAAGTGCATCGAAAAAAAATATTATTTTGGAAACTTGAATTACATATTTTTAAAAGATACTACTAAAAATATTTCAAAAGGCAATTTTATTTAAAAAAAATCAAAGTTTCATGTGTTGTAAAAAAGACATCATCTATGTTCAACTTCAGTCTCTCATTTCGGATTATGTCAACGTCTATGATTGTCAGCGGTATTGGAAGGTTTAACAGCATGTTAAAGAGATGCAGAAGCTATCATACCCAATCATGGACAACTGAGGGTGTGTTGTATACAAGCAACAATTCATATGTCTTATTTTTTTTAGGATGAAATTAATATAAAAATATACATATTTATATATTAATTTCAACCTTTACTGACATAACTGGTTATAACATTTACCTGGATACATTTCATACAAAACACATTTCATTATCATCAATATAGTCAATACTGCTCATTACTCTAGCATGTTCAATAAATATCCTACAATTAAAGTTAAAATTTTGTAGTTTATTTCAAATATTTGAAGTAAAGATTTCTAGATATTTTTAAGTGTGCAGTTTTTGAATGGTGTACACTTATGAACTGATACCAAAAATTAACTGACTGAAATAAAAGTTTGGTTCAGTGACTAGTCTCATCCTGGTTCTGTTCTGGTTCAGCAGTTTATGATCAGTAAAATATTCAATAACTGGTTCACATATTATAGTAAAATAATAAAGACTGATTTTGAACATGATGATAAATATTTAATGTTAACAACAGATACCCTAAAATACAAAATGAAGAAATAAAGTTGAGTAAAATGATTGCAAAATGGCTCTTTATACAGACCCTAAAACACAAAATGGAGTTATAAAGTTGAGTAAAATGATTGCACAATGGCCTCTTTATACAGAAACAACAAAACTTTTGGGTACCATTGGTACATAAAGGGTTAATCTCATGCTATGTGCCAACATGTACATTGTTTTCCTTATTACATAGTTTCTATAGTAGATCCAGATGGGATCCATCAGTTTGTTTTATTTCAGCATGTAAAAGTTAAAATCCGCTGTCAATAGCAACAACTGACTATATATATATCACAAAGAATGACATATCAAAGTAACTATGAACTGGTTTTGTTGTTTGGGGTTTAATGATACAAGACAGGGCTTGATTAAGAACTTTTTGGCCCCCTTAGAAATGAGTCCCTACCCTCAATCAGTGCCAAGTTATCTAATAGAAAGGACAAATTTGGTGCATGAACCCATAACAAGAATAAAAATTAATTTTTTATGAGAGAGAGAGAAAAAGATTTTAGTCAATACATCTACATTGTCAACATTACATTGTCATTACCATTGTCAATACATTTACACTGTTATTACCATTGTCAATACATTTACACTGTTATTACCATTGTCAATACATTTACATTGTTATTACCATTGTCAATACATTTACATTGTTATTACCATTGTCAATACATTTACATTGTTATTACCATTGTCAATACATTTACATTGTCATTTTAATTGTCAATACATTTACATTGTCATTATCAAGTCAATAGATTTACATTGTTAAAAAATAATTATACTATAAGGAGGTGCAAATGTTTCAAAGGCAGATTGATGAGTGGGTGGAGGTCTAATCTTTTATTAACTTCAAATTTGTCATTCCTTCGTTTCTCTGCTTCTTTCCCTCTTTTATTGTAATCTTTCTCAAAATTTAAATATTTCACTCCTCAAAAGTGAGGCTTTTCTTGAAGGTGTGGCCATTATGTTAACTAAGCCCTGGTGCAAAAGCAACTAAGACAGATAAAATTAAAACAAAACTACAAGTATATAGAAAGACAAATATATAATTAATAAAGGTGTAAAAATCCCAAGTGAAAAGAACCCAGAAAAACAAAAGTGTAATAAGATAAAAAAAACAGTAAAATTGATTAAAATAGCTAGTAAAATATAAAAATTCAAAAACATAATTAAGCTCCCTCCAGTTAAAGTTGTTTTAAAATCATTATTTTATGCCAATTAAAATATCATAAAATTCCAATAAACTATTAAAATATTAGGATATAAGGCATTATTTAGAAAATCAATACTCTGTTAATATAAGAACATGTTTAAATTAAAAAAACTTTTCAGCTCATTTAAAATGTATGATAACAGTAATATGTTAAATTTAAGTATTTTTGCATTTAATGGCAGAATAATAAAAATAACTTTGCAAATAAAAAATTTACCTTTCCTTTATTAGATGATGCAGCTGTTGATAATGTGGCTTCAACAGCATACGTTCCACTTCCTTGTAGTAATACTGTTGTATAATTGTTTGTAGACACCCCTAAAAAATGTTAAAAACTACACATGTAATTTACAGCAAAACAGGGCTCTCATTCGCACTTTCATTCCTTCATATGGGCCTTTTGATTTGTATCATTCTCATTGCTGAGAGTGGGCTTCTTGTTTGTTTAATTATTTAGGGAATTATAACTCAGAAAAGTAATGTTGTAATTATATATTTCATCTCTGATTAATCTTACAAAACAACAAATACACAAAATTCTGAGAAAAATGTTGAAAAAAAACTAGTTTGAAATTCTCAGATATATGCCAACTTTAGAAAAAGTTTTCCAATCTCTTTAGCAGAAAACTACACAAGTTTTAAAAAAATAATAAGAGGCAAACCTAAGTACATAGCAAATAATTTTTCATCTTTCCTAAAATGAATTTACCAGATAAACAAATTTAATATATTAATTGAATACTGCATGGACACAAATTTGCTCTGGTAAAAACAAAAATCCAAAGTTCTGTCAGAATTACCTACCTCAATGATATTATATTATTTAACACATTGAAGAAATTTCTCAACATTTTTGTCCAACTGTCTAGGAAAGTATCACTCTTAGTTCATTATAAGTTTTAGGTGAAAAATTGTTTTGAGCTGGGTGGGATACAAACCCATGACTTCCTGATGGCATCAGATGCTCTGACTGCAGAGCTACTGATCAAGATCTCTTTAATTGATGTTATGAACATTCTACCTATAGTACACAATTTTCTGTCTCATGAGGCATTGTCCCAGCTACTCACAGCCTCAAGAAGCAGATGACAATGTAAGAGTCCACCTGGCTCAAGACAAATTTTCCTCTAAAATTGATATTGCAGTTGAACTAAGAGTGATACTTTCCTTGATATTTTAATACATATTTTTTTTAGCTGATATAGGTCATTAGATGGTAGCTAAATATAAAGTGGAGGGAATGCTGTACACAGTTCTGTTGTAATGATGCACATAACCAGCCACAACAACCAAGGTGTCATTTTGCTTTAAAATGGTGTAGAATCATTCATAGTAGTCAAGAGGACATGAAAAAAGGTATACCAGCTAAGTTCAGCATAATGATATGGTTTTCTATGGTTACTTTTTTTTTTCATCCTGCCAAGGAGTGAACTTTTAAGTCTTAATAATGATCATTTAACCTACTAAATCATGATTAACATTTTTATTTCTGACCTCTATGGGTATTAATTACCTTGATATCCAGTTGGCATCTTTAAAGTTTTAAATACAGTAGTAAAAGCAGTTGAAGACTAGCTTTGTTTTGAATGATCATATCATTGGAAAGCTTGATGATTTGAGATTCACATGGTGTCTCTCCTGAATTGTGGTAAGCCACATAAGTTATATGTTCCTGTAAATCAGTGCCACCAGACCATCTTTGACTGATTGTGCTATAGAAATGTGATCTGGTTAGCAGACTGACTGTTATCCCAGTGGGTTAAATCATTCATATTATCCACTGGCTTTGATTATAAACCCTTCCCAGGAACAGCTATTTTTTTACTCTGATTAGGTAAAACTTTTTTTTGCCAAATAACTAAAGAAAGGAATTATGTATGTTATATGCCAAATTAATCACCATTTAATTCTGGATTTTCTGAAAATAAAATATTCAACAAAGAGGACAACTAATTTTATTTTAATAGGACTTTTCAGAGTCGTGTAATAAAAAAAATGCATCTAGCAACACAAATAAAAATTTATTTAAAAAATTCTAATAGACAGAAATGATTATAATGCACATGAATAGAAAAGCTATTTATTTCTGAATAAAAAAAAACAAAAAAAAAATATCCCCTCAAGCAGTTGCTTTTACAGAGGTCTGACAGGATCCTGTCAGTTTATACACCGTAGTAGAAGGTCTGTGAACATGGTGGGACCTTAATAGAAAAATGACACAAACATTCATGCCTTATCTGGGGCTCGAACCCAGGTCTCTTAAATAAGTAGCCAAACACACTAACCACTTGCCATGGGACTGCAAAAAAAAATTTTTTTTTCTTGTTTAAAGTAAACATTTCTTCAGTTTTGTAATTTTTTTTCTCCGTACCATACTTTGAGAAAAGTCTAGGCTTGTAGCAGTCTAATAAACAAGTCAACTTTAGAATATTTAAAAAAATAACTAATCAACAGAAATAGGTCATATTATATACCAAATTATAAAGAATTTAATTCTGAATTTTACTGAAGTAAAAAAATGTGAACAATGTAGTAGCATATTAATTTTAATAACACTTTTTACAGTAGTACACTGAAAAAATAGGTATATATTTCATAATTACTTCCAAAATCTTCCATTTTTAAAAAGAGCATTTTTTTTGTTAATTTTTAGGAGTTTTTCAAAAATTTAAGGAAAAATACATTGATAATAGTTCAAATGAAACTTGTCAACTTAAATCAGGTGATTACTTCAATACAGAGTAATGTTAACAAATAAATTGACAATACCATATAGTTCTTCTAAAATATGTCATATAGGTTTATCAAATTATTTATATTGTAGTTTAATAAAATATATGTATTAAATGAAAAAAGAAAATATTATTTTTCAAGCTTGAATTACATATTTTTAAAAGATATCATCATCATCATCCTCAAGCAGCCATGGGCTACGGAGGTCCAACCAGACTGTGCAATTTAGTTTTCCAAGCAAGTCTATCCTGAGCTACATCTACTGCATCTGGCCACTGCACACCAATTCTAACAAGGTCCTGTTTGACATTGTCTGCCCACCGCATCCTAGGTCTCCCCCTCTTTCTGAGGCCTTTAGGCACACTGTTCATAACCCTATTCGCCAATCTATAATTATTCATACGGGCAACATGGCCAAACCAACGGAGTCTCTCTCTGCACAATATGCTGCTTAAAGGAGGTTGCAAACTCCTTTGCCTAACCTCATCATTAGTTACAAAGTTGAACCACCTAATGCCCAAGATACTGCGTAAGCATCTGGAATCAAAAGCATCTAGTTTCTTGTTATCATGTTTACAAAGTGTCCAAGTTTCACTACCATAACTAACCCTAGAAAGAACCAAACTATTATACAGTCTAATTTTAGTCTTTAGGTGTATACGTCTATTTCTCCACATTCTCCATAGATTCTTAAAAGTCCCAGCAGCAATTCCTATTCGTCTGTTAATCTCATGCCGCACATCACCATTATCTGTTACATAGCTCCCAAGATAATTAAACTATGACACCTGCTCAAGACTGCAACCATTCAGATTAACTGAATCACAGCCTGCCTGACCAATTTTCATCACTTTAGTTTTCTCTCTGTTTATAACCAAACCTACTCTACTACCAGTCTCATCAACAGCTCGAATGAAAGAGTTCATTTCATCAACATCATTTGCCAAAAGGGCTAAATCATCAGCATAATCTAAATCAGAAATTTTCGTATTTCCAGTCCATTTAAGGCCAAAATCTTTCCCTTGAAGTGAATTTTGCATAACATAATCAATAACCAAGCTAAAGAGAAAAGGAGATAAAATGCACCCTTGTCGAACACCAGAAGTAATGCTAAACCAATTGCTACAAGCCTTACCAACTCTCACACAAGACTCAGTGTTATTATAGAGAGCTTTCATTATGTTAACTAACTTGTCAGGTATACCATATGATCTCACAATCAACCAAAAATTATGACGATCAACAGAGTCGAAAGCCTTTTTGAAATCAACAAAGCCAGCAACCAAAGGTTTCTGAAACTCTAAACATTTCTCAAGAATCTGCCTGAGTGAAAATATCTGATCCACACATCTCCTACCACTTCTGAATCCACATTGCTCATCACGCAATTGACGGAACACCAGATTCTCAATTCTAATAAGCACAATCATGGAAAGAACTTTACCTTGAACAGAGAGTAGGCTGATACCCCTATAGTTATCACAAGAACTGCGATCACCTTTTTTGAAAATAGGGATAACAATAGCTCTGGTAAAATCCTTAGGAACCATGCCTTTATCATAAAAGATATTCAGAATTTCAGTCATCCAAGTGGTAACCGAAACATTCACAGCTCTAAGCATTTCGGTAGTAATTTCATCTACCCCTGGGGATTTATGTAGTTTAAGTTTAGAAACAGCCAAAATAACTTCAGATTGTGTTATAGGGCCAACATTAATGCCACCAATGCATCTATCATCATAGCAAACAATGGGAGTAGAACTAACTACATCGTTTAGAACATCACTGAAATGCTCAGCCCACCTAGCCATGACAGAATCCTCACCTTCTATAACCTTACCTTGTTTATCCTTCAATCCCTGTATACCTTTCCGTTTTCTACCACACAAAACATTAACTATCTGGTACAGCTCTCTGCTGTTGTGCTGTCTAACTGCTTCCTCAGCTTTGTCAGCCAAACCATCAAGCCAAAGATTCTTATCAGCAGCTAACTGATCTTTTACACGTTTATTAAGTTCTCTGTAATGCTTTCTATTAGGACTAGTAGGGTATTGATTAAGGACATTCCTGCAGTTCTTTCTTTCCGAAATAAGCTCAAGAGCCTTATCACTCAGATAATTCTGCCTCTTCTGCTCCTTTTTTCCTAAAAGAGTATTGTTAGTGTCCAAAAAAGCCTGTTTAAAATGATCCCATTCTTCCTCAACTTCAGTAGTAGGCAAACCATGACTGTCATAATGACTAAGTAACCTATCACGGTAAGCTTTGGTTATAACTGGATCTTTCAGAGCTTCAGTATTAAAACTAAATTTTTTAACTCTAGCACAACACTTTTTTAAGTTTAAGTTGCAATACACTTTTAACAAGGTAATGGTCAGATCCAATTTCAGCTCCCCTATATGCCCTGGTATTCCTAACAGAACCAGCCCATTTGCTGTTAATTAATATGTAATCAATCATATTCTTATGCAGCCCATAGGGTGAAACCCATGTGTATTTATGTATGTCGCGGTGTTTGTAATAAGTGTTAGTTATTCTGAATCCATTGAGTTTACTTACCTGTAGGAGACGTTGCCCATTGCCATTGCAGCTACCAATACCAAAAGGACCTATTACTCCTGCCCAAAGGTCAGAGTCAGTACCAACTTTGGCATTGAAGTCACCATGAATAAGGTTAATATCTCCTTTCTTGACAGAATTCAAAATATCCTGAAGTTGTCCATAAAACCTATCCTTCTCATCCTCATCGGCATCCTCAGTGGGGGCATAACAGCAGATAACATTCAAGTCTTTAACGCTTGTCTGGAATTTTGCTGTAAGAAACTTTTCATTAATGCACTCATATCCTAGAAGAGCATCACTAGCGAGTCTGCTGAGAAGCAGACCCACGCCTTGGTGTTGCTTATTGTCGTAGCTTCATATTAAAAATAAAAATAATCTTAAAAGATATATGGAAGAAAATTTTCAAATGGCAATTAATAAAATATTGAAGTTTTATATGTTGTACAAAAAACGTTTATAGACATCCTTGACCTGGGAAGGGTTAATGGTATATACACTTCCTCAAAGAATGCTTTGAAGAAATGGAAGCTCCCTTCACCCATATTAGAAATTTGAAATATATTTCAAATACATATGAGAAAATGAAAAGTGTATTTTAGTCACTAAATCATTTTATCATACCTTAATGTTAAACAAGGAAGAAATAAATGACAAACATTATACAGTTCAAAATTTTCCTTTTCATATTATATATTTTTATACAGTTCTTTTCCCTGCTTTCTTTTTACTAATTTAGCTTCATATTGGATGAGGAATATACTACTGTGGGTACCGAAACCTCTCCTTGCCATCAGTGGTTAAAAGACTACAAACTTCGTTCCATTTTTTATATTTCATATTCTGAATATGTTTTAGGAACTTACAATTACCTGCAATATCTAGTAGTCTTTGACGAATAAATTTTATACAGTCCAAAAAGTCTGCATCTCTTGAACCAACATCACTAAGCATTACTTCTTTAGTTGAATGACTTACTGATAAAGGTCCTGGTGTAAACAACTTTTTCTGTGAGCTTGAGTTGCCTAGTTGAAAAGGAACAATTATTAGTTAATTTATCAAAGGTATTTAACTACAACTTCATTATTTTTGAACAATTTCCTGATATTATATCTTAGTAGAGCATATGTATATAAATATGTTTCGCAGCTATTAAAATAAAAACATTTAGTTTATAAACCAAAGTTTGTCTTTTTTTTTTCATTTTGACAGCTGTATTAAAAGTGATTGATATAAAGTTTCTATTTCCAAACATACATAAATATTCATGCCCAGTAATTGCATATAGTCACCACCTCTTATTCATCAAGTTATATGTACTACACTATATATATGCTTAGAATATAATTTGATATCAGTGGCATAACAATATGGTAGCAAAATGATATGGGCTCAGGGCTTCTGGGGCACAATTGAAATCAAATTCATATAGAAATTATCACCATTGGGATAATTTCCATCTTTCTGATACTATAGAGTGTGACAAACTCAAACCACTAGCTCAAGACACTTTACCTCTATGCCTATTTGACTTACAGCATAATAGTGTTCAAAATGTTATTTTGAATGAAATCATTGATGATTTTGAGGAAGTCAAAGCAGAGATATTTTTAACAGGTTTCTTTTTTTTATATTATATGAATAAATTTCATATTATATTTATATTTAGTAATACTGATTTTATATGTATATTTTAATAAATTACTATACTTCCTCTATAGCAAATTTTTCTTTCCAATGGAAAAGAAAATGCAATTACATAAAAATATAATGCAGATGAAATCTTTAAAAAATAATAACTACAGAAGCTTAAATCAGTGTGCAACTACATGCCTCTATAAAAGCCCTATTTAAACAAAGCTTTCTTTTTTGTTAAATATTTTATTTTCACAAAATCCAGAATTAAATGCTTATTAATTTGGCATATAACATGCCATTATTCCTTTCAGAAGTTATTTGTCAAAAAAGTTTTAAAGTTCACTTTTTTTTTGCATGAACACAGTTGAAAAAAGCTTGGCCACAGGGTACAATTCTACAAGCCTGGAATAGTAAGAGATAAGCATTTTCAATGCAATTTGAAGTGAAATACTAGATAATCCTGGGATCTAATAGTAAAAGTGGTGTCATCCAAAGGGTTTTGGTTGGCCCAATTTTTAAAATATTATTGACTGGTGAACATATTGTTAAAAAAAGTAAAAAAATATTAAAATTATTAAAATACACTTAACATAAATATCATTAATAATGAAATAACTGTATACTTATAAAGAGAACTATAGCAGTTGCTCCTTCTTTTATTGGCTCTTAAAGAGGTGATTCCCTTATATGTGTTTGCCATTGTTGTATGCTAAAATAATAAAATAAAAATTATAAATGATGAGAAACTGGCTGTAGTAAATTGGGATGACACCACTGGATCTAACCCAGGGCCACTGACTTGAAAATCCGAATTATACAGACCAGTGGTGCACCCAGAGGGAGGGGGGGGGGGGGGGGGGGGGGGGCAAGGGGCCCTGGCACCCCCCAAAGAAAAGGGGGGGAAAACACTAGAAAATTTTTCAAAAATCTTTTCCCAATTAAAATTCATTTTTTTATATTTATGTTGTGTGTCTCCTATTTCTATACTACTTATGAATTAGAGGTCACATAAGGTGGGAATACCCTATAGCTCTCGGGAATCACGGCTGCTGTGAACACAAAGCAAAAGAAAGTAGTGCTCGGGCGGACCAAGCGCTACTTCGTTTGCCTGCGGGCCCCTCGGCTCCCTCCAAGGTTAAATCCCGAGTGCATCATTGATACAGACTAAATTTTGTGCCAAAGATTTGTATAGTGTGTTAAAATACTGATTTGAAATTACAGTGAAGGGGAACTATACTCTAAGTATGATCTTCAAATTTTGTAACACCACTAAGCATGGTCTTCAATTTTCAAAATACTTCTTCTTACAGTTAAGGTTCCAAATATTTAAATCTTAGTCACTGTTCTTCTTATGCAATTAAAAATTATTCTGGTTACCATAATGTTTTAAATTATACTGTATCTTGTCACACTGATTTGGATTATTTTGTTGCTTTTTATAAATTTAAAATATCACAAAAAAAATCTTATATATACTTTCAACCTCTCAAAATAAAAAACAAGGAAAAAATCACAGATATACTTAAGGAAAAGATAAAAGCATTTTCAATACTTCATGTTCATATTTTAGCCAAAACCATCCCACTTTTTCCTTAAGCAAACAAATTTAGAACACTACTTTAATTTTTTTTATGGGGGAAGTAGGGGGACTTTTTTTTTCTCAATAGTAAATTTTTATAAATTAATTTTTAATATTCCCTCAAGTAGCTGCTTGCCACAGAAAGAATAAAAAAAATATTCTTAAAAAAACTTCTATGATGTCTTCTATGAAAACTTCTATGATGTCAGAAGAAAACTTCAATTTAGATCTTTGGTAAGAAAAAACTAACTAAATTTTGATTATTAACAAAATTTCAAGGACATTAAAATATCAGGGAAGATGGAATATATAATAATAATCTGTCCAATTAAGAATTTATCTAAAATTTTAAGGTGAAAAAGTGTTACCTTAAACCCTTTATTAAAATATGTATTTTTTAAAAGTCTGTTCAATGATTTGAGTTTTGCACAAATCTTTTTATGATGTTTAATGCCACTCTTAAATAATCTAACTTCAATCATTTTCATATACTGAAAAAATTACTAGAAGTACTCTTAACACTGTAATATCTTAAAATGCTGAGAACTTTTTGCTGGTTTTATTATTTTCTGCATAAATTATCTTGGTTACATGAGAGTTAGTTTTGTTTAAAATAATAAAACCAGCTAAATGTCTCAGCTATTTTAAAATAGTAGTGCTAAAGAGTATTTCTAGTAATTTTAAATCTACACTGTGACTTAAGCAATCTCTTATTACTGAAAAAATATTATTAAAATCAAGATTGAGATAGATTTAATTTACCTCTAATGATTTGGTAGATTTCTGTTGGGTTGTTTTACCTCTGAGTGGCACTTTTTTGCACACAATGGGCTAAATGGCCAGGTCCCAAGGACACTGAGGGCTCAAAGAAAGTTGGGGGAGGGAACCCACTGGACTTCTGTTAGAAGTTGATGATAATCTCCCATCAAGACTATCCAGTGTGTTCTTTAACATGCATGGGGTATGGCTCTCCTGCATATGGGGCCATGGCTTAACATACCATCTGATGGACAACAGCCTTTCCAAGCCCATTGGTGTCCTCAACTGACCAAGGGCAGAATGGAGAGTTTTGTGGAGATAAATCTCAATGTTGGCCCAGCTGGAAGTTAAACCTGGGAAACTGCAGATTACGATCTGGCATGCTACACACTAGCTACCCCAGCCACCATCTGTAAACTCATCTTTTGTAACACTGATGCTATACCACTCCTCTATCCCAGAGCTAAGGGAAATGTTATGTAATCCCACCACTTGCTAAGTAATAAATGAAAATGTTTCAGCATTATGCAGGTTAATGAACTTTTTTCACCATATTTTGTCTGTTATAAATAGGGGCGGGGTGGCTCAGTCGGTAGCGTGCCAGGCTCATAATCTGTAGTTCCCAGGTTCGAGTCCCAGCTAGGTCAGCGTTGAGATTTATCTCCGCAAAAATTCCCCGCCCTGCCCACGGTCAGTAGAGGACACCGATGGGCTTGGAAAGGCCGCTGTCCATCGGATAGTACGTTAAGCCGTGGCCCCGTGTACGGGAGAGCCATACCCTGTGCACGTTAAAGAACACGCTGGATGGCCTTGACGGGAGACTACCATCTGTCTCCCAACAGCTGTTCCAGTGGGTCCCCTCCCCCAACCTTCTCTGAGCCTTCGGGGTCCATGTGACCTGGCCATTTAGCCCATAGTGTGCAAAAAAGTGCCGCTCAGAGGTAAAACAACCCAACCTGTTATAAATAAAAAATCTTAAGCAATAAATATGAAATATACCACTTTCAACACAGTGTAAAATTTATAATGCAGAATTGATATGGAGCTATGAGAACTTACCACCCTCCTTAATGAAATGTTAAATAAAAAATAAAAATATATACCCCCTCAAGCAGCTGCTTGTCACAGAGGTCTGACAGGAGCCTGTCAGTTTATATGCCATAGCAGAAGGTCTGAGAGGATGGCAGGATTACAGAACTAAAAAGATATCGTGAATAATATTATTGTTTTGTCATCATTAAATAAAGTTAAAATATATTTATTCACAGCTACCTTTCACAAGCAAGCTTTGCAGGAAGGACTGATACCTGAAGCAGAAAGGACATCAGACTATTTTCCCAACCTGTAAAATAGTTTGCAACACTGGTGCAAAAGATCATTACTATGAAATGAGAATGCAACATCTGAGCCAGTTTTCAACATCAAAGTGAACGGTAATATCAATTAGGCCTTCCTCAAATGAAATAACCCTCTATTGTAAATATAGCAAAAATAGGGGAAAATAAAACATTTTGCCATCATGTTCAGTTAAACATGATTCCTAGAGCAAATTAGTTTTTCTTTCTAGTTGGTGGCTTGTTTTGGGGGGTTTTACAGCACACTAATAACTAAGACTACACTGAACCAAAAAATTTTCATTTTGGAAACTTAATACTAAACCAAGCAAAAAAAAAAAATCTATTTATTTACAGCTCATGTATTTTTGTATGGCATCTTATGTTTGAAATCAAACATAAAAAATATTGGAAATAATCGTATAACTTTATTACACTGAATATATAATATTTTAGTTATAACACTGAATATTTTTGAACTATGGGAAATATGCTTGGAAATAATCTTTTCAAATATTGGAAATTTATTGAAGTCATTTTTTTAAGCCTATGTCAAAACTAATATTTACTGGACATTGTCTTCACACTGTTGGAGTTTTTGCTTTAGGTCATGAAGGATTAGTTTATACAGATTTATCAACCATCCCTAATTTGGAGGGGCAGTCTTGCATTTTTAAAATTTGTCCCACGTTCATAAATATACAACTTTTGTCCCACTTTTCTAAATATTGATTTCATTTTACATATTCATACCAAAATGTTCTGCAATAGTATCAACCTAAAAGATGTGCTTGTGCAAACTTTATGTTCTTAACATGCACAAAAAACAGTAGCAAAATCTTGACATGTACAGCATTCATCTTTTATTAACAATATACAGTACTCTTGGTGTGCATACCTATCAGTCAATATTCACAAGTTCAATGGTTTCCCCTAAGTATATGCTGACTATTCATCCTACATTTTAAAGGAAGTTCTATATTTTAGGACATAGATATATCTATAAAAAAATTTAGAAACATATTTTTGCTTCTGTAGTTTTTGTTCTGTCCTATAAAAGTCTTATATTTTATTACAAATAAGAATCATTTGTCTTGTCACTAATTTTGATAACTTTTGATTGTGTTGTGATTGGGTAATTTTTACGCTTTTTGAAAAAGTTTTGCTTCTTAAATAAAATTAATGTATACATATCATTTGTTTCATTCTAGAGTGTTTTTGGATATTTGTCAGTTTTTGAGGATGACTTTGCTGGACATAGCATAAAATTAAAGTATAATGACTAAAATTGATGAAAATATAGTATTAACAAGAAAAATTGACAGAAAATATATTTTTTAATAGGTGTCCTATATTTTCCTCATACAGAAATTATCACTGTACCTAAGTGTCATGCTTTCCAATGTCTAATCTTTCTGATACCATAATGATATTAGCAATTTAAAACTGATACATGCATTCTGCTTATGTCTTTAATTCTTAAAATGTCATGTTTCTCAAAATACAGCAAATGTGGCCAAGAAATTTTTTTTCAGCAGAAAACAACTGACTTCAAAACTTTATCATGTAGTAACTAAGAATAAATATAGGTCATAAGTCAAATGAAAGAAAATTTTCTTCTGAATAATAAAATAATAAAAATTCAAATCGAACTGAAGGATATTGTAGCCTAATTTTAATAAATGGTAAATCCTGCTTGGACCCTTTAAGATTAAGCAAGCTTGGCAACTGATCTAAGGGACCTGGGTTTGAGTTCCAGGTGAGGTATGGATGTTCATGGTTTTCCTGCTGATATCCCACCATCCTCACAGACCTCTTACTTTGTTGTATAAACTAACAGCTCCCTGTCAAACTTCTATAACTAGCAGCTGCTTGAAGGGATATTTATTTTTAATTTTTTACAGTAGGAAATGTGACTAAGACTGGATTTAAGATGAATGGATGGCAATTTTCACAAATAGCCTTTCCCTTTTTGGTTCAAAATAAGTATAACTTTATACACCTAGTGGTCAATTTATTAGGTACAGTTCCATGTTATGTGTCAATAGTAACTAAGATACAGAACTTGATAAATTCTTAAACAAGCCCTTTATAAAAAAAAATGTGACAGAAGTTAATTAAAGATCTCTATGAAATTTATTTAAACTCGACTTCCAACAATATGCTTTCAGTATTTAAAGAATTATAGAAGTTGAAATATTTAGGACGTTACCTCTTACTGAAAAAACGAAAAACATTCAAAACTGGTGATAAACAACACAATATGCAAACTACTAAAAATACTCATACTAGTGTTAGTAAAGGTTAGGATAACAGTTATTATTGCTTTCATTTTAACTTGTTTTATTAATTTTTCAGAGCAATTATTTAAACTTGCATTTTTGCTGTTTAAATAGTATCTAAATACCTAAGGATGTTGATGAAAATTGAGATTGAAATCTTTAAATCATCTTCAGTCAGATTTTTTTTCATTGAAAGCTATTTAAGAAGTTACTGAGTTCTGTATCCAAGTTACTACCGTTATATGAAACATTAAAAATATATTTTGCAAATTATGGATGTAAAAAAACTATATCGAATATTACATATAAATTTATTTAAAACTAGGAACACAAATAAATGTTTCTTCACAATTTTTACATTATCACCTAAATATAAAGCGTATAATATTTGCGCATATTTTATACAATTATAGAAAACAAAATATTTCAGGGAACAGGCATTTAACAGAACAGAAAGTTGGGAGATTGTTGAAAGACAATATGCGACTAATAGTTCAGCAAAAGAGAGATACTACTATCCTGGTATTCTCTCTGATAAGGGTCTCGTTACTGATTAGGAATTTAAAACAATTAAAAAGCTTTTAGGTCAATTAATTGAGGTATAACATTTATCTGTCATCAGCTTTCAAGAATTTCTAGTGATGCACCTTTTCCTCCATTTAAATCTACCGCTAACAATCGTAGCGCTACTGAGCTATATAAAATACATCGATAGTTGCATTCCCCCCCCTCCCCCCCAAAATAGTCACTTATTAATTTTTTTGTAATTGTCGAGTGCCAAAACCGGAATTGTAGTCTACATTTGGGCTTCTAATATTAAACTTTGTCAATGTTTTGCTAAGACAGTTAAAACTTGGCCAATGACCACATATGGCCCATCGTCTCAGAGTATCTCGCACTATTCATGAATAATTAAACACTTTATTATAATACTATATTTTACGATTATATTATGGTACTTTATATATATATTCTGGTAAGATCCATGCGAACTCTTAGATCGTCGCTGCACGATAGTGAAAAATATTACATGTAATTTACCAGTTTACTTTTTTTACAGCAATTTGAATGTAGATTTGCACAAAACAGGTAATGCTAAGAAACACTCCTAAAGAAATAAAGTTATTTTAATGTTTGCTATTCTGATATGCATTAATTACAAAGCATTCTTAGGCTATAGTGCACGAAAAAAAAGTTATCTGGGTTAATACCATAGGTTCAAACACGTGCTGTAATAGAGCTAAATCTAAAACGTCAAACGCATCCTACTCAACTCCACTCAAGCATCCAGATAACTATCTTTGACCTTAATAATACGAAGTAAAATTTTCGAAACTTTCTAAACGTTACTAACTTGTAGATTTCGTAAATTGTTTATAATTTCCCAAACTCCATCTAAAGCTTTGAATCTTCTTCACGCCAGGTCTAAACATACTAATAAAACACCCCCGTTTCATCATGATCATGGAAGTGTTTATGATAACGATAAATTAGAAAACAAACATCTATGATTTATCAAAAAGCTTTATCTTTTACGTGCAAGTCACTTCATGGAAATAAGCTTATGTAATGAAGAAGTAATAAAGCGCATCAGTTTGATTTAGTATGAAGTAGAACCGAAATATTTCCAACAAATTCTTTCTCTTCTGATATTAGGTAATACACAAAAAAATGCTTATAAAAAAAGAAACTAGGCTCATGCATATCCAAGCCAGAATATTTTCAATTAATTATGATAAAAAATACCAGTTTTCAATTGGTAAAAACCTGTGGGATAGTTTAATAGTTTAGTAAATGTTCCAAATTCAGTAAGTCACAGTTCGCAGTAGGTGGGGTTATCAATAATTTCCGCAGTGCGTCGGATATAAATTGCATAGTTTTTTGCATAAATTGACAGCTAGCACAGGTCTCTCAGTGTTAAACATCCTCCATTTTCCAAACTGGACCACTTTGTAAGTGGGCCGAGTGGATTTCCTATCATCTGGTCCAAACGCAAATTCAGTACAGTGGAGGCAATATGGAAAGTGAAGGTAGGAACCCATGCAACAGTGATGCAAGCGAGCCTACAACGTGAAAGGGCATGAAGGCCGCAGGCCGCCCTGTGAGTTGAATTGAAGATGTTGCAATTCTGCACAGCGCCTGATAGTAGTTGGTTGGAGAAGTCAGTGGAGAAGGAAATTAGCAAGAGGTGTGTGGCAGAGAGGTAAAGGCGGAGGGGAGACTGAAAAGTGCTGAAAAAATAGATTTCCTCCCATCTTTCCCCCAGTGGGTGAGCATGGGGGGTTGTCAGGGGAAGAAGAAGGGGTAGGGGGTGGAAGAGGTGTAAAAGGGAGGGTTTGGGAATAATTCCCTTGAGGTGGTGAGAGGTAAATAATTTTTTTTCATAACAAAAATCATGCTCCTTCCAATAATAATAGGGGGGGGGGGGCTTAGAAAATTAAAGGGGAAGGAGGGAGGGAAGTTTCACAGAAAAAATTGGGAAGACTGAAGAAAAAGCCTGATGCAGAAGGGAGGAGATGTGTTCGGGTAGAAAAGTATGGTAGAAGGTAGATATGTGCTGGGAAGCATCATATAGGGGCCTTGAATCTTAGTTAGGCTTAGGTGTTATTTATGCCATAATCAAAGTTTAATAAAAGGGATGTGTGGAAAGTTGGGGGAAAGTGTGTCAGGGAAATAATGGATAAAGCTGGGTATATTACTATTGTGAGGAGAATATTGGAGAGGTGCAGCTTTTCTAGAGGCGTAGTTATACCAACACTTTGCCTAATATAAAAGTCCACAAGTTCAGTGCTTGCGGCAAATTTCGTACTTCTCGGACCAGGGCCTGCATAAGGGACCGATGTTCTGTAACATTATTCAGACTTCCAATTTTAGTTGTTTCTCTTCGTGTTGTGATATTACACAGTTCTCTACTCATCTCCGAAAGAAATTTCCTTCCATCTCGGAAGCAGAAGTAATTTAAGTAAAAATGATCTGTAGAGTTTGGGGATCCCTAGAAATACAGTACTGTGCGAATTAGTTGGGACAAGCGAAGCCTGGAGACCCTCTTCAATCTGGCCACATCCAGCAATCCCCCAAACACCCAACCAAGGTCATGTTTTGGGGATGTTTCACAGCTTCCGGGCCACAGATGCTTCACCCCATTCAAGGAATGATGGACAGCAAAAAGTACATAGGCGTTCTGGAGGCGAAAATGGTCCCAACACTGCAGAAGCTATTTTCTATTGGCGATGGGGTATTTCAACAGGATCTGGCTCCATGCCACAATTCTAAGCTTGCTAAGAGCTTCTTTACCCAGCATCATTTGAAAGTATTGGAGTGGCCAGGAAATTCACCCGATCTAAATCACATTGAAAATTTGTGGGCCATTATTAAAGCGCGCATATCTAAGATGGATTGCACGACGAAAACCAAAATGATAGAAAGTGTCATGAAAGTGTGGTACCATGACCCTGAAGTGAAGGAGATGTGTGGAAAGCTAGTGGCATCAATGGTTGAGAGGGTGGAAGAAGTAATTAAAGCTAAGGGGGGTCACATTCACCATTAATTACACTATTAAACAAATAAATATTTTAGTTGTGTCTTTGTTACTGCATTTTCCTATTGTCCCAACTAATTTGCACAGTACTGTAACAAGCCCTGGGCTCACTCTATTTGTTAATCTGTAATGCGGCATTTGGGCAACAAAGACTAACAAAACACAACCCTATTTACCAGAGATGCTACTCAACAGTTGACGATGACTTCTCCATTATTTTAAGTATTCAACTTTTGTTGGGTTGTTTTGCCTCTGAGCAGCACTCTTTTGCACACAATGGGCTAAATGGCCACGTCACAAGGACCCCGAAGACTCAGAGAAGATTGGGGGAAGGGACCCACTGAAACAGCTATTGGGAGACATCATGATCATGGTAGCCTTCCATCAGGCGTGTTCTTTAACGTGCACTAGGTATGGCTCTCGGCAGACGGGGCCACAGCTTAACGTCCCATCCGACAGACGGTGGCCTTTCCAAGCCCAGCGATGTCCCCTACTGACTGTGGGAAGGCCGGGAAGTTATGCAGAGATAAAGATCAATGCTGGCCCAGCTGGGACTCGAACCTGGAACTGCAATTAAGAGACATTCCCACCCCATTTAAGTAGTCAAACTACCTAATGTGCAAGATACTGCGCAAGCATCTATGATTCGTTTCACATAAAGAATAGAGTGGCAAGTCACACTGTTTTTTTTTTTTTGCACAATCCTGGCTTATTACACTTAACCACAAAAGCCAATGGAAAACAAGATGTTATGCCTGAAAATGTATCAATTCACAACCACATAATAAGGAAGGTGTGGTTGCCACAAGAGTGATATCTTGAGTAATTAGAGGCGCACAGCAGTGAGCCATTTTCCCATGCCCCAGTCATTGCTTTCAAAGGAGTAATGCTGGGGCAGTTGAAGTGTTGAATTAGGCTTGTGCAGTGGGGAGGAGGGATGCAGACAGTTGACTAATGGCAGGTGGTGGGGGTGGGAAGTCACATACAAGCAAGATGTGCTGAGCTGCAGGAGGAAGGGGTGTGTTAAAGTTGCAGCATTCGTCTCTGAAGGCGAAAATTTCCAGGATTTCACTGAAAGTAACTTGAGATTTGGAGTGAAGGGAGGAGATGATGAATACAAGTCGAACTGGGGAACTGCCTTGCCATCTACGACGATTTTAGCAGGAGCGTTTCGTGGAATTTTGTTTTTAATGTACCGTTTATGCTCCTCTATCCTCTGTTTTAGGGTGCATGTAGTGCAGCCGTTATAGAAAGAGGGGGATCTGTGGGTGAAGTGGGAGTTAGGGGAATGAAGTATATTCAGCTTTTGTCAGCTTCGTTAATGAGATCTCTGTCATGCTTAAGGATTTTAATAGATTAGGTGGTATTTTGCAAGGAACTTTCAGATTAAATGGTTTTAGGAGGTTGCTAACAAATGTGCAATATTGGAGAAGGTAATGGAGGGGGAGTTGTGCTGTGGTTGAAGGGAGGTGGTAGGTGATTGCAAAATTTGTGCTTGCTTTTTGAAAAATTCTGTTGATAAAGGCATTAGTACGTCCAGCATTACGCCTGGAGGCAAAGATAAAGTTAATTTCCTTTTGCAGGTTGTTTGGAGAATCGCAGGGGCACAAAGCTTGATAAAATGTAGAGTAGAAAAAAGTACTTTTAAACTGGTTGGGAGCATCACAGGAATATGGGTGGGGGAAAAAAATAGGTTTTCGGAAAACGCTGGTGGTTAGGGCCTTGGTTGGTTTGCCGAATACCAGATCCAGAAATGAGAGAGTTCTGTCTACTTCACTCTCTTGCGTGAAAGAAATGTTAGGGCAAATGAACTGAGCTCATCACAGAATTTGGCGAGTTCCTGCTCTGAGTGTTTTCAAATAAGAAACACATCGTCTGCAAATCTGGCCCAAAAAGAGAGGCTTGAATACTCGTTGGTCGATCACATGCTCTTCGAGGTTTCGCAGGACAATGTCGGCGATCAGGCTTGAAAGAAGAGATCCCATGGGGCATCTGGTGAGCTGCTTATACATGGTTGAATTATGTTTAAAATAATTATTGTCAATGAGAAGGTCGGGCAATTTGGAAATTTCATTGGCGTGTGGACTTGGCTAAACTTTCCAGAGTTATTCAGTGTTTGGATCAAAATCGTGTTTGCTTGGTCGACTGGAGTGCTAGGGTACAGGGGACAATGTCAAAGGAAAGCAGTTTAGCATAATCAGGAGTCTTAAATATCGGATTTTCGAAAGTCTGTGATTGAGGATAAGGTTCTGTGGTCTGGAGGGAGGATTGAAAATTTTTTAATAACCCTTTCTCTAGGTTGAATATAGGTGCACAATATTTCAATATGAGGAGTCAGAAAGTTTATTAGCGTTTCTATGTTCTGATTTTAATAAAAATGGATGGAGGATAGGGTAAAGAGGTGTAAAAGCAAATTTCTACAGATTGTCTGGTGTAAAGGTATTGTTTTTGAATGCTCCGATTTTTTTGGAAAGGCTGATGTCAGATCTCTCTGAAGCACTTTATCATTCAATTCAGTTAAGGACCTAAATTTATTTTTTCTCCACCGAAATGCAACACCCAAGAGATCATCACAGAATTGGAAGGCATGGCCAGTCAGGTACCAGAGCATGAGAGAAATCACAGATAAGGGAAGCCTCCTCCCTTATCTGTGCTTGCCTATGTTGTCTACGCAACCTTGAAGAGCACGTGAACCTCTTTTGAGCCAGATTTGCAGATAATGTTTCTCATTTGGGAACACAGATTATGTTTTAAAGAACGTAAAATTATATGTATTTAATATTTTAAAATTTTCACCCATTACCTTTTTTTGCCCCGTAGTTGAGTGGTTAGCTTGCTGGGCTATTGTTGAAAGCAGTGCTTTTTTTCTGGAAAAAAAAGGTGCCGGTATTCGCCATGAAGATTTTATTGCAGCAATTTCCACACTTTTAACATATCCTCAGAAATATCCTCGTCGTCTCTAGATCGGTTCTTGCTTGATGACGACCTCGGAGCAGCCACGAGTCCACATATTTGCTAGGGTTGAACTGAATGAGAGGAGGTCCTACTCTCCTGATGAACATCAGTGCAGAAGTTGTCCGTACAAGCAGAGATGATCTAGATGAAGTTACTATAAGATTCATCTGAGAGAAACCCCTTTCACATTCACTGGAAGATATTGCAATTGTGCCCAAAGTGAGCTTTAGAGGAAGTAGTATGTCCGGCATTTTATTTTCTTGAAGATATTCACGGAAACCACGAACTGCTTCCCTTAAATTTAAGCGAAATTTGCGTGCTAACTTTTTAATTTCAGCTTCACCAAATGTCAGATGCTTCCCAGGATTTTCTGGTCAATACTTGGAATCTAAAATTTTAGCACATTCTGGCAAATCAGCATCACCTCCTTCAAGCAGACGCTTTCCAACAGCTTTTTTCAGACTTGTGTAGAAAGCAGATGAACTTATTGCATGACTGTGTCTTTCATTTTTGTGGAGCTCAATCCCTTTGAACTTCACGTTCTTCTGACTTTGAAGAGAAACACTGTAGTACGGACCAGGATTTTCAATTCTTTCTTCAAAAAGTTGAACTGTATTCTTTATCTTCCTCTGTTTTGTACAAGTCAATATTTCTCTCTTGTAAATCTAGACTTAGTTCACTAAGTTCTTGGAGAGCATCACGTATAAGGCCCAAATCAAGAACAAACTCGCATGACGTTATTTTTCTTAAAAGGCCCTAATAAAGACAGCGATCTGTTTTGCTTCTTCTGCTGTCTTCTTTTGCCTTCTGAAAGTGATGGACAAGGGCTTCCAAGTCTTACCACACTGCAGAAACAGTGCGAAAGCTAGATGCAACCCAGCAAGTGCTTAAAATTCTGCCAATTTTAAGAAGTTGAAGTTGTAGAATCGCTGCACATTCCTGTAGTTCCTTAGCATTCTTAGGTGAAGCATGATAAGTCACATAAAGTTTGTCCATGAAACACTTAAAGCGTTTCACTCCTGCCACATTGTTCACTGTGTCACTAACGGACAATTCAAGGCGATGGCTAGCACAATGCCAGAAAATAACACTAGGAAACGTCTCTTGCATTAGCCCCCTTACACCATTATGCACGCCAAACACGGCTGCACCATCACAAGTTACAGACAATAAATACTCCTTTAAGTAATTTTCAGATAATCCTAAACACTCAAGATGACTAATTAAAGAGTTTAGAATTCCTCTAGCAGTTACATCTGATAATTCGATCAAATCTAGGAAAAGACTCACAGGAGCGGAAAGTTCAGAAAGAACTACACGAACAATAACAATCAATGTTGTTCTGTTACTCGTGGTTGTCGATTCATCAATAAGTAACGATATTTTGTTCTTGGAGTTCACTATATCTATTAGCGTTTTTCTCATTTGATTTGCGATATAGCTCACAATGTTAATGCAGGCATTTGCAGAATGAAGAATATATCCCATGTCTAGGCTATTAAGTTCCTGTAAATTTAGTCTTCAAAGTTGTTGAATCATTGATTTCCCCACGCAACTTTGAAAGCGCTTCGAAACACTTTTCCTGTTAAGTCTTTATTATGAGACAAACTATTAAGAAAAACTTTCTCTAATGTTTCATTTTTTTGCTTGATTTTATTTTTTGGCATGCTTTTTGCACTGCATTCTCCTTACGATCGTAAATTTTTTTTCTTAATGACATTAACTGTTTGCGAGATTCTCCAAAATGACTGATTTTACCATTTGCCCACTCCGCTGAAATTTTCGTTCCCATCTGTTTATCGACGGCAAGACTTCCGACATCACGACACACTTTACAGCCCAACATTTTATTCTTGACATACAGCCACTCGTTTCCCTCGCAGAAGTCGTTTTTCTGCAAAAGTGTTCAACATTCGGGCCAATCATTATTGATTTATTATTTATATTAATTTTTATTATATTTATCTGTTTCCTTTTGACCACGTGGATCTTCGATCTTGGTTTGGTAATCCACTTCATCAAGTGTATTTTCGGTGCTAGTTTTTTGTTTTACAGGATCACAAGTAGATTCAACAATTTCTGCTTCTTCAGCCTTCCTTTTTTTACTCATTGATATAAAACAACTACTTATTTTACTGCTTTTGAACAATGATTGCACTGATTCAATTTAGATTAATTCAAAACTCACGTGAACACCTGCCAGTGGCAGAGTGGATATAGAACTGATAAACTGATATTGGAAGCTATCGGAAGCGAACACACAACATCCTGTTTCTGCTTGCGTACCAACCTATGAAACAGGAAAGCAGGGTACCAACTTATGAGTAATCAAAACTGAAAATTCAATTCGTGAACACAGTACCCTCTACCGGAATATTTATAATTCATTTTCTGTCAATAAATCGCAAATTTTTAAAAACTTAAGAAAAAAAAAGGTGCCGGTACTGCGTATCGTTGCGTACTGCCAGAAAAAAAGCACTGGTTGAGACATTTTATTTTTTACACAGGGCCAAATTGACATCTCGTGCGTCTCTATACACATGCAGTGGTAGTCTGCAGTTATCAACACTTCTTTCAATTTGGTATAAAATTACTTTCTTTTTTTCACAACCATGAAGGATGGAATGTATTGAAATAAATGAATGTAAAAAATTGTAATGATAATGGAATTTTGTTAATAAATAGTGAAATTAATGTAATAATATTATAGATAACATATAACTTGTTATATTCAATATGGCATAAATATTACATAAATTATCAATTTAAATTAAAAAAAAATTTCCTCACTTAGCGCTCTGAAAACGATTAAATTACACTTAATTATGTGAAATATTAAGATACTTTCATATTGTGCAAAAACTGCATTCGAATCTCCCTAACTCTGAATTAAGCTTTTGCAGCAAAATGTTACAAGAAATGAAATATCCAAAAGTATATCAAAAGAAAATCTACTCATAAGAATTTACCTTAAAATTATAACGAATCGTTTAGAAATAAATGTAATCTTAAACGTTTGGGCAAAGTTTTTCCCTTTGCATCAGTTTTGAAAGTGTTGAGGACGAATATAACAGCAGTATTGGCTGTCAAATATTTCAGCTTCAACAACTCTTTTAAATAATAAAATACACCCAATTATGTTTTTACACGGTAGATAGTTCTCGAAAAAACCGTACAAAAAAAATACAGTGCATATGAAAAAATAGAAGATTGGTTCCAGACGTGAAAACCCAGTACAAATAAGTTGTTTTCAAACATAGCATATCAAAATCTTTAATTAGATCTTTATTTGATTTTTATTCACTTAAACACATTTTTTTTTATTTTATAAACTTATAAAAATAATTATATGTAGATATGTAAAGTAAATTATCCTTCATAAAGAAAATAATAAAAATAAAATAATATGTCACTAATTCAAGATTACAAAAGTGTAAAAAAAAATGACTTACATATGCCTATTAACTAGATTTTATTCGTTGTCACTTTCTGACAATAGACACATTCGTTTGCGTAAGACTGGAATTAAATCACTTTCATCGTTTTCAACATTTTGGCCGTCGTGTTCATATCCCAATGGTGAAATGCTCTCTGTGGCATGGGACGCCAAATTATCACTTGTTTCCAGTGATTCTGACGCAGGAAGCCGCTATTGCTTAGCATTGGCTTTACACACATTGGTAATTTAATTTTCACTAAAAACAATACTCAACTAATTATTCTCAGAATTATCTAGAAATAAAGATGCCTTTCAAAAATATTTAATATACGTTTTTTTTCTTATTTTTAAATAAAAATAATAAAAAAAAAATAAAAAACCTGAAACAGCTGCTTGCCAGAGGTCATATACATGCCTGTCAGTTTAATATGCAATAGAGATATTTTCATATAATATTCAATATCTGACAGTTCAATTTCAAAATAAAATCTAATTTTCGAAAGAAAACAAAATTTTGACTACTTTGTATCAGGAATCTTTTTTTTTCCCTTCACATTTAACTACTTTTTAAGTCGTTTTTCACACGATACAATTATTCCAGATATACATAGAATGATACCTATGGTTTTAATCCCTTTTAGTTTAATTTCGAAGAAAACTTTTTAAACGATTTTAGTTGATGAAACTGTCTTAAGATTTTCTAGCACACGTTTGGTAACTTATTTTCCTAATCTGTCACTATATATAATAATAAAAAAAACATTGTTTATTCATGATTTAAATTTTGCAGACCATTATTAGATATCAACCTCAAAAGTATAAGAAATTTTCGCTGAGATTCGTATACTAAATTTGGTGGTTGAAGCTCTTATCTTTTAGCAGTTCCTACCATTTGTTTTTTCGGTGCGAACATTTTTTGGGGAATGAAATATTTTTTGTCCCGACACTTACATTTTCTAAGTTACCATTAGAGGAAGCTAAATTTGACTGTTCTAACTCTTATTACCCTTTAGAAGCAGTTCCTATCACTTTTTAAGGGAGGGTAAGAAATTTTGGGAAAGTGAGAAATTTTGTCAGTCCTGAAAACAAACAGAAAAAACGAGAAAAAAATACCTGCAGACCCTCTCAGTAGTAGATTCTTCTCTTGTCTGGGGGGACGGGGGTGGCTCAGTCGGTAGCGCGCCAGGCTCGTAATCTGTAGTGCCCAGGTTCGAACCCTAGCTGGGTCAGCGTTGAGTATTTATCTCCGCAAAATTCCCTGCCCACGGTCAGTAGGGGACACCGATGGGCTTGAAAAGGCCGCCGTCCGTTGGATGGGACGTTAAGCTGTGGCCCCGTGTGCGGGAGAGCCATACCCTGTGCACGTTAAAGAACGCGCTGGATGGCCTTGACGGGAGGCTGCCATCTGTCTCCCAACAGCTGTTCCAGTGGGTCCCCTCCCCCAACCTTCTCTGAGCCTTCGGGGTCCATGTGACCTGGCCATTTAGCCCATGGTGTGCAAAAAAGTGCCGCTCAGAGGTAAAACAACCCAACCAATCTCTTGTCTGGTACTTAAAAATGATTTAATGTCATTCCCAAGCACGGCCGGATCTAGTATCCCCCCCCCCTTTAGAATGCTAGTAAGGGTAATAGAAGCAAAAAATTATTTGAAATAAAAATACCTCCTCAAGTAGTTGCTTGCCACAGAGGTCTGACAGGAGCCTGCCAGTTTATATGCCATAGTAGGTCTGTGAGGATGGCAGGACCTCAGCAGAAAAACAACACAAACGTCCATGCTTTGGACAGGGCTCGAACCCAGGTTCCCTTTTAGATCAGTAGCCAAGTGCGCTAACCACTTGGCCACAGGACGGCTGAAACTTATTTAAATTCAATGGATTTTCAAGAAATGTTTTAAAGAACTCTTAAACGGAGGGTGAAATGTTACACTTCAGTGAAAATCCAGTCTCTTGCCCCATCCCATTTTTTCCTCGATCTGAACAAGTATAATAAATAAAAATAAATACCCCCTCAAGCAGCTGCTTGCCACAGAGGTCTGACAGGAGCCTGTCAGCTTATATGACACAGTAGAAGATCTGAGAGGATGGCAGGACCTCAGCAGAAAACAACACGAACATCCATGCCTTACCCGGGGCTCGAACCCAGGTCCCGTAGATCAGTAGCCAAGCGCGCTAACCACTGTAAAATATTGGTTATTGAAAGTAAAAAAAGACTTATTTTTAGCTTAAAATAGATCTTAAAATAGTTAAGAATATGTTTAAAATTAGTAAAAAGCCTCATGAAATTAAAAAAAGATATACGGGTGTTTTAAATTAAGAAATATATCTTGGTCTGGTATATAAAGTATGACCAGAACAGTCAATCACAGAACAATCAGAAACAGAGAAAAAAAACAAGAAAAAAATAGGAAAATCAGAAAACAGAGCGTGACAGACAAAGGTTTAAAGCACTGCATGACATTGGCAAGATATGAATATTATTTCAATAATAGTAATCGGGGCAAAATATTTTTTTTTTATTTACATCAAACACTAATTCCAAAAAAAAATTGGAAAAGTATTTCTACAAGAAATATACCTAAATTTATCTGCAAAATGCATGTAGTGCTGTTGTTTTATAAAAATTAAATACAGTTGGTAATAATTTTAATATATCCAGCATTACAAATTATATTCGTTGATGGCAGGCAAGCAACCACTTAAACTCCGGGATCAAAATTGTTTCCTTTGGCTTCCACCAGATGGCGCTGGGTGCGGCGGCCGTGTAAAGGATGGACACAAAACGAGTTTCCTCTGGCTTCCGACTGGAACTCCATGGGTTGCTGCATTGTGACATGCCCTTGAAAAAGTGATGAGCGAGGTCACAAAACTCGATTTGGCCATTACAAGTTTTTAACTTCTGATACCTTCTAAGAATTATTTCCATTACTCTGCCTAACTTTTTTATGTCATTTGTCTTATTGACAAAATAGTGCTTCTATGTGTGTTCCTAGTACCGCAAAAGTTAAAACATCCAAAGGATTTTCCTTGATCGTAACACCGGATGTACATCGACCGATGTGGAATAAACAAGAATTGTTGACCCGCTACTGAATATATCCGTTCCATTGACTCCTAGTGCTACTGTACAACTTTGGTCAATTAAAGCACTGTAAGTTCTAATGTAACAAGACGCGAAATAAAGGGGATAAAATAAAATTCTTTCACACATACAAAATCGTCATGCAGCCATGGGCTACGGAGTCTAACCAGACTTGTGTAATTTTCCTCTCCAAACATGTCTGTTCTGCACTACTGCTTCTGCATTTGGCCACTCTAGTCGAATTCTAGCAAGGTCCTGTTTATATTGTCTGTCCATCGCTTCCTAGGTCTCCCCCTTTTTCTGAAACCCTTAGGCACACTGTTCATAATCCTGTTTGCTAATCTGCAGCTATGCATACGGGCAACACGGCCAAACCAACCAGTTGCTCTCTGCACAATATGCTGCTTAAAGAAGGTTGCTGACTACTTTGCTTAACCTCATCATTACTTACAAAGTCAAACAACCTAATGCTCAAAACACTGTGTAAACATCTAGAATTAAAAGCATCTTGTTATCCTGCTTACAAAGGGTCCATGTTTCGCAACCATAACTAACCTTAGAAAGAAACAAACCATTATACAGCCTAATTTTAGTCTTTCGGTGTGCACGCCTATTTTTCCACTCTCCATAGATTCTTAAAAGTTCCAGCGGCAATCCATATTCTTCTATTTATCTCATAACTCCCAAGATAATTAAACTGAGACACTTGCTCAAGAGAGCAGACATTTAAAGCAACTGAAGCACTATCTGCCTGACCAAATTTCATCGCTTGTTTTTTCTCTGTTATTCACCAAATCTACTTTATTACCATTTTCTCATGAAGAGCCCTAATGAAAAAATTCACCTCATCAACATCATTAGCCAGCAGGGCCAAATCCTTTGCATAATCTAAATCAGAAACTTTGAAATTTCTCGACCATTTAAGACCAAAATCTTTGCATTGTAAAGAATTTCGCATAACATAATCAATGCTAAAAGTAAATATAGCGTATTCAATACAAATATTGTTAGCGCTGTGAAAATTCTACACTTTTGAAATCAGCTTTATCCTTACCTCCAGGCACAATGCTATGTATATACACTAAAGCCTTTATCAACAGAATTCTTCACAAAGTTAACCATAAGTTTCGCAATCACCCACCACCATCCCTTCAACCACATCATTTCACCCCCTTCATTACCTTTTCCACTATAACACCCCTTGTTAGCAACCTCCTAAAACCATTTAACCTAAAATTTCCTTTCGAGAACACCACAGGATATATTAAAAATTCTTAAGCACGACAAAGTTCCCATTAACCAAGCTGACATAGGCAGAATCTACTTCATTTCCCTAACCCCCACTTCACCCGCAGATACCCCCTTTCTATATCGGCTGCATTACATGCACCCTAAAACAGAGGATAAACGAGCATAAACAGGACATTAAAAAATCCTCCTGGATGGCAAGGTAGTTCCCCATTTCAACTCCGCGTTCATTGTCTCTTCCCCCACCCTAAAACTCAAGTTACTTTCCGAGAAACCCTCGAAATTTTCGCCTACAGAGACAGATGTTGCAACTTTAACACATCCCTTCCTCCTGCTGCCTGGTGCATCTTGCTACGTGACTTCCCACTCCCATCCTGTTGCACAATTCGATTGCCCCGCATTGCTCCTTTGAAGTTAGTGACCGGCAACTGGGAAAATGACTCGCCGCTCTGTACCTCTCGCTGTTGCCTAGAAATTATTGACATAGTACGATGCTTTACAGCACCGAACTACTGCTATTCAGTGGCTTTTTCTCCACCACAAGCATGTTGAAACGTACTTCCACTGCAGGACTCTCTTTAGTGAAAATATCCTCAAGTTATTACTTTTCCTATATTAACGTTTCACCAAAGATCCATTACCCAAGGAACTGCACGCCGCCCTGAGGACTGTTGAGTGCAGTCGAAAAAGCTCGCCTCCTACAAGCATTTAACTAGCACACTGAAGTGCATCCTATACCCGTCTAAATAAATCTAAATTGCAAAAAAATAGAATTTCTATGTCAATTCGAAGTGTGCTGTTTTACATTTTTGTTTCCATTCTTCACATTTTGTATATCAGTGAAACCGGGTATGTCCAAGAGTTTTTCTTTTACTATTTCTATTAAAATATTTTGGATTGGATGTTCATTAATGTGCATTAACTGTCCATTCCTACATGTCGATTATTAGTTATTTATTACTTATTAGCGATTAAGTTAAATTTTGTGAATTCTGAAAGTAGGTATGCTGCGGGTCAGTCGTTGCTGCTGTTAGACACCACTTTCCATGCGGCATAAATAAAGCCAAGAGTACCGATCAAAGCGCTACCAATGATAGGAACTCCACTAGAAATCAGGAAGTCATATTTCGGATTCTTACAAAGTAGCAGTACCTGTTCTTGGCGGGCAAACTTGCAGCATGTGTACTTTATATTATCGAAATTTAACTTAATGGCCAATAATCTTAAAGGTTGCAAGGAAAGATTTTTTTATTAAATATTAAAATAATTACACGTCAATCATTTTTTATAAATTTGGGGCATTATTATTGGTTGCATCAGGTATTTAAAGTCTATGTTAAATTTCTTAACAAGTTATTAAATCTTCAACGATAACATAATGAAAAATAATTACTCAATTCAAATGTTCAAAATATTTAAAATCAGAGTTTTTAACCGAACTCGAAACAATAAACTGCTGCAAACCAACCATTAAATTTGAACTCGAACCCGTTTTGTTCTTGTCAAGAGAGATAAACCAAACTTTGGACCATTTAATTTTGTAAATAATTCGGGCCAAATTTAAAACACTCAAAAATATTTTAGAATATTATTCTTTGTATTAATATATTTTATAATTATAGCAATGGTTGTTTATTTTCATAGTTAGATGCAGTAACAAGAAAGTCTGTTGAAATTCGACTGTCGAAAACTGAAAATTCAAGAAGAGGAACTAAAAGGATGGGGAAGATTATACTGATGATTTAGCCCTTTTGGCAAATAATGTTGATGAGATCATGAGATGAACTCTTCCATTCGAGCTCTTGATGAGACATAGTAGAGTAGGTATGGTGATAAACAGAGAAAACTAAAGTGATGAAAATTGGTCAAGCAAGTTGTGTTTCAGTTAATCTGAATAGTTCGACTCTTGAGCAGGTATCACAGTTTAATTATCTTGGGAGCTATGTAACAGATACTGGTGATATGCGGCATGAGATTAACGGTCGAATAGGGATTGCAGTAAACAGTGCCTGACTACTACAAGCATGTAACTAGCACATTGCAGTGCCTCCTATACACGTCTAAATAATTCTAACCAGCAAACAAAGCATTATACATTCTTATAAATTAATAATGATACCGTGAAATTGTTTATCGATTTACCCATACATTCTCTATAGCAATTCTGGCTATGTCATTCATTAGCAGCCATTTGATTGGTTCTTGCTGGTGTCTATAGGGCAAGAATAGAAATAGAATTGGATCTCACCTCTGCATTTGATACTGCCTCACATACCAACATACTCTTCAAACTTCATGAATTAGGCATCACAGGAAATATATTTCATTACATCAAAAATTTTCTCACACTCAGAACAGTCACAGTCCAGCTGGGAACTACTCTATCTGACCCCCATATGCTAAATAGGGGATTACCTCAGAGCAGTGTGGTCTCCCCAAATATGTTCAACATCTTACTATATGACCTCCCAAAACAATTTCCACGAGACAACAGATGCTTCATCTTTGCCGATGGCATTGCACTCTGAACCACAGGCAAAAATATACACGCCATACAAAGAACTTTTCAAACTGCAGTCAACTTGGTCCACCAATATACAGAAAAATGGGGAGTGGCTATCATCTTCGCACACAAGTCTGTGGTCCTACCCATCACTCACAAGTTTCTGCCAACTAATGCACCCACCATTACCATCAATAACACAAGAATTCCCACAGTCACACAATATAAATATCTTGGACTCAATATTGACCACAGACTTACATGGAAACATCATATACAGAAAACCAAGGCAAGCTGCACAGGACCACTCGGAACATGCTATCTGCTATCTCTTGCACCACATGGGGGGCTAGTGATAAAACTATGTTAACATTTACCAAAGCTTTTATGAATTCTTGATTGGAATATGGCCTCGCAGCACTTAACTCTGCATCCCATTCACAAATCCAAAAACTGGAAACAACATAAACACAGGTCATAAGACTTGCACTGGCCTCAAAGCAGGCTGCCCAAACTTAGCCACTTGGGCAGAAGCTAACATGCCCCTCCCCTATCATCAAGAGACAGACACTTGGAAGCATTACATTAAATTGAAACACTACACCCCCTCACACCCTGAAATTAATAGGATTGACCACATTTCTAACACAATCCCCACTGCCTCTGTCATTAAACAACACCCACACTATAACAAATCGAAGCAAATTACCTCCTTCTTTCCCCAACATACATCTCATTTCAGCATTACCCACCACAGACCTCATCATATACACTGATGGCTCCCACCTACCCCACACCACCACAGGGGCAGCTGCTTTTCACTGACCCCAAATCCCATTCTCTCACATTATCAAGCTCTCTCATGCAGAACACAGCATGAGCATTGAATTGACAGCTATTCACATGGCTCTTGTATGGGCAGAAAAACACCCCGCACATAACCATCATCAAAGATTCTAAACCTGCCAAAGACAGCATCAGCAAACACACTGTAGACAACTCACAAAATTATTCCCTCTATCACATACAAAAATTGTCACATAACATCATTGCCACTGGAAAACATATCAATCTACACTGGATCCCCTCTCACTGCAACATCACACATAATGATAATGCAGACACTAGCAAAACAAGGCCTTACCCTTCCCAGACCCAATTATGCCACTATCCCCACATACAAATATCATATTAACACTTGCAAATCTAACTTTCATACCACCTGGATACTATCATGGTTCCAACACTCAACAAACAAACACACTTTCAGAGCCACAGTTGACCCATCCCCACACACACTTCACCTTGATTACCTCACTAGGTCACAAACTGCAATCCATAGACTTCGAACTGGTAGAACATGCTTAAATAGGGATCAATTTATAATAAATAAAAGTCCATCAGCCTTATGCAACACATGCAATGTAATATAAGACATCCCTCACTTTCATCTTCACTGCACCAACTACACTGCACACAGACTAGTCCTATAACACAAACTCTCCTAGGCATCACTAGCTTCACTCCACAAACAAATAAAACCACACTACACTGCTCTAGCCTGCTACATCTCCAACTATGGCAGAGTGCTCTAACTCCTCTCTCCTGACCATGCACACCCCATTTACCACATTCGCACAAAACTCAACTTCTCTTCCACTTTTTCTTTTCACTTTAATATAAAAGATCCATGTGGACAACATAAGAGCCAGAAGCCAAAAAGACCCGTAAGGACAAAAAAGATGCTTTTTGGACACCTGCTACTTAGTCATCACTATTTGACTATTTACCTACATCAACGATATTTGAATATTGCAGCTTCCTGTAATATAACCATTTTTACTTCTCTACTTTTACCCATGTAACTCACCTGCTTATCTACTGTTTCCCATTCAATAAACATACAACCACATTTCAAACACAATTCAAGGGCGACTGCAGCCCTTTGCACACTAATTTTAATTCTATTACCCAAACCCACACCAAATCTTGTGAAAATCAAACCACTTGTTACCGATTTTTGCATTTTACATCATGATCTACACATTCACTTCAGATTACCCAAAATGCCTGAGTTACCAACCTCAACTCTGGTTGGTATAATCTTACAATCACACCACATAATCCCTACCTCCTCCATCAAATATTTATTTTTCCCAGCCCTCATAACTTTTCCAAATCAGTCCTGTTAGGCTTCACTGCACACATGGCCCCTATGCCACACTTCCCTGCAACACTTACCGGCAGCTAATGCTATCCTGCCTACTTACCTATATTGGCCTATCTCCCCCCTTTCTCACCCATTCATCCCCAAATTTGGAGAACACCTGCTCCTACCATCCACCACCCCTACCCCCAATTTGCTAAGCCCTATCTTAAATTCCCTAATGTGTGCGTGGGAGGGGGGGGGGGGGGGGGGGCTTGGGAGAAGATACTTAATTTGTTTCAGGCCCCCTCTAGGAAAAATCTACACTCTCCATTCACACCTCCTACCCTCTCTCCAATTTTCGCCCTCTTCCCCTCCCTGAGGCAGGGGGAGCAAAACTGTTTTTTGCCTCCTCCACTAGTTAATACATGCCACTCCCCCCTGTTCTAATCACATATTGTAATGATTCCCCCCCCCCCCCCCCAAAGCTATCTCAACCATCTTACTTCACTCACACATGGACATCAACCTTGGCACCTCCAGACAGAACCTTAGGCAATCATCTTTGCCTCCATATATGTGGCCCTTATACCCTGTCACAACCTGTTTGGTCCACTTGTATCACTATTGCATGATTTTGGATCTTGACTAACATCCAGCACCCACTAGAACCAATGCTCATGGACCAGATGTTAGGGTGACATTCTACCCCCCCCCCCCCTTACAAAATGGTCCAGTTAATGGAAAAGGATGTTTACACACAATAGAAATAAAACCTGTTTGAGCTGTGGTCTTGCAGAGTGGAAATTATGCATCACTACCAACTTCAGAACATGAACAGGCTTCAAAAACTCATCCACTGTTTGTGTCTGCGGTGCAGCGAGTGGCAAGTTTAAGGCACCCTAAGCCTCTAGCTCTTTAGGGGGCAGAGTTAGGGTTGCCAACTATTCCTCCTTCTAAAATAATGTCCTTTCTACTTTTTTGGGGTCAAAATATCCTTTCTTGTATGATAAATCATGAACGAAAAAAAAAATTACAAGTTTTAAGGTCTGCTTTGCACTTGAAATTATTTTGCACAGCAAGATGTGGAACATGTCTCATTGTGTGCATGCAAGCTGCCTTGAATGTAGCTCTCTGAGCATGTCTTTTTCATGCAACTGCTTCATGTGTGAACACACTTTCAGATTTGAGGAAAAAAGTGTTGGTTGCAACAGTGAGGTAGGCACAGATAGGTAACTCCCACAGACTCTATGATTATATTGAAATGATCACAGCTTCTCTTTTGGTCAGGCTCCGTGTATCCAAAGAGCCATTCACCATTCTTAGTTTAGTACAATAAATGCAGCATTAGGGTGTAAATTTTTTATAATGAATTATATGTAAAAAAAAACATTTGCAAGTGATAATATACCGAATTATTATTTATGCAGTGTGGGTAAAAGGAAACAAAAAAAAAAGCAAAGTTTTAAATGGAACCTAAATGTCCTTTCTTGGCAAAATAAAAAATGGCAACCCTATGCTGAGTATAAAGGCAGACAAATTTTATTCTTTATATAATATTTTGATAATTTGAATCCATTCTCTGAAATGTGATTCTATAAAGTGGCTGATTCTAATAACCAGTGATCACATGCAGTACCGACTGTATTTGTAAAGTTACTAGTATTATATACTTAAAATACTAGTTAACTCTAAAGGTGCTATTGCTAATTACTTAAAATACAGATTAAATGTAAAGGTACATTTCATTTACTGAGTAAATTAATAAAAGAAATCAACAATAAAGAATTGAAATAATTCAGAAAATTTAAAATGAAATTATTTATAGTCATAAACATGCAAAAACTACTAAGTATAATAAATGCCATGTATATTCATTTAAAATGCAACATTAGCCTTTATACTTTGATTAGTAAATGAATTATTAAAAAATTGTTAAGTGCTTCTATATAAATTCTACAGGCAAAAAAGCAGTAAAACAAAATTTATGGAAAAACAACTGAGACACTTTTGGAATCAAACTGACACCTTTCAAAGATCAAAAATGAAACCACTGCCCCAAACTTTGTTACATTTTAACAGTTAAAATGACTTAATAGAAGAAAAAAGTAATAAACGCAATAAAATTTTGAAATAATTCATGAATTTTATAATGAAATTATGCATACAGTCATAAACATTCAACATTTTGTAATGAAGCATAACACAGTGTACATTTCATTTAGAATATAACATTAGTCTGTAATGTTTTTTATTAGTAAATGAATCTAAAATAATTGGCCAGTGCTCCAACATCTAATATTTACATATATTTATGTACTACCAGAAAAAAAGAAGCATGAAAAGTAAAATTTATTATTGAAAACAAAAATGCCTCAGCCATTTTCAGCATCACGTTTCAATCTGAAGTCAAGCGTGAAACCACTGCACCAAATTTGTTTGTATTTGAATAGTTAAAATGATTTATCATTTCAGCATTGGACAAATATCTAATACTTTCCTGTGATACCTTCATATTGCTTTTACCTCATAATGTAATAAGACCGATAGTAAAGAATCACAGGATAAGTCCTGTAGACATGGAACTCATGAAATAATGAGCTTAAAAAAAATCAGCTCATTATTTAATAAGACCGAGTTCTTATGTGTAAAATCAAAAGATTTATAATTAAGTAAACGGATAGAAATTATCTTTTTCTTTTATTATTTCAATGCTTTACAGCATCTAGGACACAGAGTAGCTTTTACATCTCCAAAAAATATGAGATAAACTGTGGGTTCTTATCTATTATACTTTCAGAGCATACACTGATGGACATATTTCTATTTCATGTCAATGATAATCTTGCCTTAGTTGCCAATTACTGTGCTATTTCAGATGCCAAACAGGAACTATTTGACTTTAACGTTTCCCTTTCTGCAAATTATTAGTGATTTCACCAAGTCTTTCTCAATGGCTGTGAATATTGTCATTATTAACTGATCTCTCTTCTGGTTCTAAAAAGGATGCTAAAATTTTCGTGTGCCCCAAATATCACAATTAGAAAAGGAATTAACAGATAGATGCCATGATTTTCCTTGACTGCCTATTTTCAGAAAAAACATTATCCATCAACTTTAAGGGTGGGGGGAGTTACTTTTTTTATATATATATATAAAAAAAATCGAAAATTCAGTTAATGTTGCAATTCCATCAAAATTTATAGTTATTTTGTATTAAAAAATTTACAACATGTACTTATATTATCATGTCCATTGAACAGTTCTCTTATTCAGGCTTAATTGGCAGAGTGGTTAGAGAGCTGGCTACTGTTCCAGCAGGCAAACTTTGCATGTTGTGTAGCTCAATCTGAGGTAGTGGTCAGTTAAATCTGACATCGGTCTTAGTATGTCATATCTTTATGTGAGAATACCTGAAATAGCTATGTATAACTTCCAGGATTCTTCTCTGTCCTAAGAGTTGCAAATGAAACAAAAATAAATCATTAAGCTCATCCATTCATATCTAAACTTACATCATCTTTTCATTTTCCTTACTTCACTTCAGTGGCATAATCAATGGAGTGAGAGTTATAATTTCCCTATTGAGGGTTTGAATAACATGCATTTTTCTAAGGAAGTTCCCAAAAATCAGAGACAAGCAACATCATATCCCCATTAGACTCAAACAAAAAAAAATTCCCTCACCACATTGGAAATTCTTGGGTATGCCACTGCTCCATTTGATTCACATAAGCTTGTTTAATTGTACGAGTGCATTCAAATAAATTCTGTTACAGTTTATAAATTATCAACAAATTAAACTATAACAGTACACTATCCACAACATTAACTGTCAGTGACGTTATTAATTACTACTCTGATGATATAATCCAGCATCAGTTTTACTTGTTGGGTGAATTAATATTTTGGGTACCAGCCAAATTTCTTATACATAAGTTCCAGAGGAATTATGCCAAAAATTTAAGAGTATAAGGATATATATATATCTCAATTTTCAAGTAATTGTTAAATTTTGGGGAAATGTTCAGTACATATTAGAATATATAAAATGAATCTTACATATGATGGAATTCTTGCAAAAAAATTGTTGATAATTACAATATATTAAAAAAATTAAAATTCTATAGAAATATAAAAGATAATTTTTGCCTTGTTTGCCTAGTAATATTTCTTAACACTCCTAAATGTCAACTTATTACACAAAAAAATTTACTTTCCTATCTTTGGCATTTTTTGAGATTTTGTATATAAGCCTGATCAAACACAAATTTCATAGCTTTCCCAATTATTATACATCCTAATATCTTTGCTCTCCTATAATATAATACATGGAACCCTTCTTTACATTCAGTGCAAATCAAGCTTGATCTTTTAATTGTCCCTCCTTCAATAGCTTCTTGACTTACACACAAAGAGAAAAAAATTATAGCTACATATCAAATTGTATTTTATGTAACATAATTTTTATGGATTGCAGTCATCCTTGTGGCAGAATGGGTAGTGCACTTTGCTACTGAGCTCCAGGTAAGGCATGGTTGCTTGTGTTGTCTTCCTGCTGAGGTCTCACCTTTCTCAGATTTTCTCCATGGCACATTAAACTGACATGCTACTGTCAGATCTCTGTGGCAAGCAGCTGCTTGACAGCAATTTATTTATTATATATACTATATGGATTGCAAAAACAATGTTAGTTTTTTAAACTCACTCCCATGACTTATCAATACCTGAACATTTAATAAAAAATATGACTGCATATCAAAGTGCATTAAATAATAAATTAAAATTATATTTTCAAATATTGGCAGAGCAAGCACCAATGTGCTCATGGCACTTTTGGTGAGTATTTCACAGAGAGCTATAGTACTTTGGCAGTTTAATTGTTAAACAAGCCATCTGTTTCTTATGTCTTAACAGTTGTATAATATATTCTTCTAAAAAAATTAATGAGTAGCATATTACCTAAAAATTGGACAAAGGGCACTGGGTTGAATGTGAGAACTAGACTGACTTTTCAGCTAAAAACTGAACTGTCTGGTCAAAATAGGATGATTGCCAACTTCAATGAAGTGGATCTTGGTATTTTTTCCAAGGGAGAAATTCAAATATAGTGTGACATGGAGAGCAAAGGTGCTAATAAAGGTAAAGATTGCAGATGACATTCACTGATGATTCCATGACACTCTTGAGTTTATTCAGAGCTATTCTTCATTACCATAAGGAGGTGTCTTTGATTTATTAATGTCACAGTTTTGAAAAAAATCTAGTATTTAAGAAGAGGGAAAATCATCATCATCTTCATAGCTTTTTCTCTCTGCAAGTGCTATGAAGATTAAAGGTTTGACAAACAGCTGATGAAAATTTGAATACACTTGTTAGTTTTTCCTACATATTTAAATACAAATGCTCATATAAAAATAAATATACAACTATTGGCACAATTTATCAAACTGCCATTTTTTTTGGCTCATAGCTGCAAATCAACATCTTCAATAGTAAAGTATAGCAATTTGACCATTTTCTTTTTATATTTTGAGAATAATCTGAACTCTTCTTGAAATTTAACAATAAAAATGATTTCAAGTTTCAGTCGTAGTACAAAAATATAACTTGCATCTTTTGCCTAGTTATTCAAATGTTCTATCTATGAGAGTTTGAATTTCTTGCTGGTGCATTTGACCTACACCAACAGCAGGTGTAGCCAGGGGTCCTCGTCCTGAGTATTTAAGCTGTAAGATAGAAAGATAAAAATTTTATAACTTAATCATTTTCTACCATGTTACGTTTTTTTAACAACTTAATACTTGTTCACATATGTATTTTACAACAATCCCATAGAGCTACAACAAAATACGTTTTTTTAACAACTTTATTCTTTGTTCACATATGTATTTTACAACAATCCCATAGAGCTAAAAGCTTAACTACAGGAGAGTAGATGTAATTAAATTTTAATACATCAAAATTAAATACTTCAGACATATTTTGGAAACACTATACTATTTTGAGTGCTAAGGTCTAGCATTTAGAAATGAGATGATTTGTAAGAACAGTTGTATTTAGATATTTTTAGAAATTTCAAAGCTATATAGTAATATTTACACAATTTTTTATGGTATATTTCAATTAATTGTTTTTGCCATATTATGTAATCACTTTCTTAAAGAATTCTTTGCTTCTTTTTGAAAATTCTAAAATTATTCACATTTAATATATTTTATGATATTGAATACTAAACATAAAGAATTTTGTAGCTATTTGAACATTTTCCATCATTAATTTGCTATTTTCAGCAATTTATACTGCACAAAGTGAAAATTGCAACATCACTAAGGGAAGTGATGTATACACCCAAAACTGATAGGATGCTAGCTATGAGGGTATATGTGCAAATGATAAAAAAATGGAACATGAGAATGCAAGGTCAATGACATGAGGAAGCCTATTCCATTAGCTGCCATACAGCTCCCCACCGTGGTACAATAGTATGGCATCACATATGGCAGTTGCATAGACAAATGCAGCAAGGCACGTGCATTTTTTGCAAATTCATCAATACATAGTAGGTCCATCTTGGGTGGTTCTAAAAGCCTGTAGACATCTCAGTATTCCATCAATCAGATGGTTAATGGTGTCCTGAGGTATGGCATTCCAAACAGCATCCAATTGGGCATGCAACTGTACCAGGTTCATGGCTGAAAGGACAGATGAAGGCAGCAACCCATAAGGTCCCACACATGCCAATGGACACTACTCACCAGACCATGACATGTCTGGTGAGTATGGCAGCCATAGGAGAATGTCCACATATTGGAGACTGTCCATCATTGCATGTGCAGTGTATGGGGTGGCATTGTCCTGCTGCAGAATCAGTCCAAGCATGGTGGTAAGGAAGGGTCATGCTATAGAAATAACAATGCCATTGATGTAACATCTCACCATCAGGGCACCAGAAACATGGAGCAGAGGTGTCAAGCTGCCATATGTGATGCCATACTATTGTACCACAGTGGGGAGCTGTATGGCAGTAATGGAATAGGCTTCCTCATGTCATTGACGATGCTGTGACCATGCAGACAAACAGCCATCTAGCATGCCAAAACAGAATTGTGACTTGTAGGTGAACAACACTCTCCTCTGTTCTGTAGTCCAATGTTACCTCACTTGACATCAATGGAACTGACATAACTGGTGCAATGGCAGATGTCGGACTGGATGTCTCGTCCTCATTCCTGCAAACATTGCCTAATGGAGACTAGGATCTGCAAATAACTCTGTCACAGTTGCTGTCAAATCACAGTTGCTGTGGTGAAAGTGTTGCAAATGGCCTTCCAATGGAGCATGCAATCTTTACATCCTGTGGAGAGGCATGCTGGCCCCATACCTATCCTTCATGTCATTTGGTACTCCATGATGTTGCATGAGATGCACCATTGCATTCTATGCATGTGGTGATTGCTTGAAGGCTCAATCCAAGCTCTTGCATATTGACGATTTGCTCTCTCTCTCTCTCAGAAGGTGACAATTGTGCATAAGGGCACTGCTGGCATATTCAAGGCATGTTATAAACATTTTTGCAGCATGCACATGCTAAGAGCTCGTGGGTGTCTGGTATTTATCCATGGCTTGGCTGGGTGTCACGTATCCATTTGCTGTGGAACTTTGATCATTCATTTGCATATCTCTGATAGCTGATTGCCTCCTGCAAGTTACATATCTCTACTTTCATTCTTTCTTGGTGTTGTGATTTCCACTTTGAGCAGTGTAAGTAGCATACATTTTATTTTCTGAAAGTGAAAAAGACATTTAAAGACCAGAGCAATGCTGGAGAATTTTGCTAGTACCAAATATCTATGCAGCTTGGAAAATCATTTAAAAAATACTTAGTAAACAAAATATGTAAGAAAAACCTTTACCCAGGATCATATCAGTTTGTTCAACATCATCCAATGATAATCTTGAGTCATGTGACAACTGAATATACAAGTAGCACATGCTATACAAAAGCTTCCTAAAAATATAACTTTAAATTAAAAAACATTACCATCTTCATAATAAGACCACTGAATAAATAATCTGAAGATGAACTTTAGTATTTCCCAAAATTATGATAATTGTTGTAATATATCAGCCTTTACAGTGGGAACTGCAATTGCAAATCTAGGTGTATTATCAACTATACATTTTAGGGAATTTGTTTCTCTATCTGTTTAATCAAGAAATCATTTTAAATGGGAAGAACTAGGCACATCAAATTCAGTATACAACTTCCTCTAATCATAATTAAAAAAAAAGAAGTTTGACCCTCCAACAGTGAAGACCTCCTCCTCAACAGCAAGAGTAAGGATTACCTAATTCAATATGTAGTGTCCTCTTATAATAAAGCAATGTAAGGGTTTGGCCATTGACCATTCTTGCCCCCCTCCAACTAACAAGAAAGACTCAAGAATTTCTCCTAAATGGTAAAAGCTTATACACTGAATTTGGTTTTTTCACTGTAACTGAAAATCAAAATAGACATTTTGTTCTCCTATCATTCTTCCCTCTCCTCCATTCAAAGAAGAAATATATAAACAATTGCTAAACATAACAAGTTGTATCTCATATTAAATTTTTTGCGTTGAAGTATAATATGGGCTACCTCAAATTATGTCCCTTTCTTTCCATCCCCATAAAAAAGGAAGAGAGAAATTTTACGATTACTCCAGGTGTGAAACTATAGGGATGCATGGCAACATGTCTCATTGGAGTCCCAAGCTTAAGAGGTGCTGCAAAATACAACAACATGAGGATTTATGACAATAAACATCATTTATCTAGCAATGATATTACCATAATTGTGCACAGAATTTTAGGTTATGAACTTGGGTTAAAGAAATCAAGCTTTAATATGGATAATTTAATTCTATTGCAGTTTCCTTATTTTATTCCACCAATGAGGTAGTCACCAGAAAATCTGCTGTAATAAACAGTAATCGTGGGTGCCCAATCATAGTCATCATTGAGAAGGGATCTTGTTACTGTTTCTACTTAGGAGCCCCAAAATCACAGTTATGCCAATGGGTGTAGTCATTATGCATGTGATACAATAGTATGCAATTTTGTGAGTGTCATTTACTACACATTTGAGAGAATTTAATCTGATTTAAAGATCCAGAAATGCCAGGTAAATCTGCTAGTACTTTACAATTCTATTTAAATGCCTTTCTACCATCCAAAGCAATAAAAGTTGAATTCTTGTGCACTATTTGTTGAAGATCAAGTGACCAAAATTATATTATTATTTTCATCAAAAATTATTTTTGAACTTTAATCTAAGCTCTCGTCAAAATGACATTTACTGACATTTATCTATATAGTGTAATGTACTCCATTCTCTTTTGAATTTCGTTAAACTCCACTATTATGAACCATTCATTATCACTGGGTAACTAAATTTCCTCACGAAGTAAATAATAATGTCTTAAGCTTTTTCAGCAGGTATATAATAATAAAAACATTTTAAAATTAAGTTAATAATAAGTTATTTCATACTATACCTTGCAGTTAAGAAGGTTTTCAAACCTTGGTTTCACAAAACACCATGCTCCCATATTTTGCTGCTCTTCTTGACTCCAAACAAATCCTTTACATAAATTCAAAATGAAAAATACTTTAAATAGTGAATGACAATATCCTTACCAATTAGCCTGCCAGAAATATATTATCATTTTTTAGGCCCACATACCTAAGCCAAGTAATGTTTAACAAAATAAAAATTATAAAATGTACAAAAATGCCTATCATCCAATATGCATGCTAAACATAAAAAAAAAGGGGGTAAAACATGCCAATAATCAACTCACTTAATAAAAATATTAGTGTGCAATTTTTGTTCAATTGTTAAGAGAAATCAGCTTTTCACCCTATTTTTTAATGTTAATGTGAATTCAGCAAGTAATTTCCTCATTGGTATGTTTCTTTTATTTTTTTACTATCATACTGTATGTACTTTGCAGAGTACATACAGGATGATAGGAATTTTAAAATTTTTAATGTATGAGTGTGGATCATTTAATTCATGGGCTTACAATGTTTAATGTTAATTTTATGTTTAATTCCATTGCCAGAGTCTGTAGGTGTTTTCTCCTTCTCAAAGTGTTTCGCATTGAGAGCTAAGCACTTTTGCCATTGCCTAACCCAGGTATCAAATGCTTACTGCAAGCCATTTTGTGAAAGCATTTGGAGCACCATTTGGAGCAAACATTGTCTGTTTGAGCTTCTTTGTCATTTCCAAAGTGAAGGCCCTTTTAATGCTGTTTTCAGCTTTGGAAACAGGCAATCACAAAGTTCAAAATTGGGGGAGTAAGAGAGATGATGTAGCATTTCAGCACAGTGTTGGTCATAATAGTTTAAGCCAAAGCAGCAGTATGGGCTTTATATGATTGTGGTGAAGAAACCATCCTCCCTGTCAGAATTCTGGCCATTTTTCATGAACTTCTTAATGAAGCCTTGTTTTCAGGATTTCTGCATGAGCTTCCATATTCATTGTTTGTGAATAATGATGTTAAGTCGTCTTTCTCCCCCTCTTACCACTTCCAACCTCTCAATCAAGGCATGATTTGCTGTTTCTAGGCCATGTACATGAAGCTTATGTTCTCATGGATACGTAGCACTAATGGATGCAGGTCAGATTCTATTATGATGAATTGTTGGAAGTCCTCCAACATTGCCGATTGCAATTAATTTAACAGGCAATGGATGCAATCAAGCCTAAAACAGTCAATGCATGTTGGCAAAATATGGAAAGAATATGTGAATGATTTTAAGGGTTTCCAGACCACTGATAAAGAAGTGAAATACATTGTTCAGGTGGCCAGGAAAGTGGGTGATCATAGATTCATTGACATCCTAAAGGAACAAATTGAGGAACTGAGGGCCATAGAGGAACATTCAGTACTGAAGAAAACACTGATAAAATTATCTAAATAAAACAAAGATGATGACAAACAGAAAGGGCCAGCAAGTTGAAATCTTCATAAATTTGTTGGTATCCCAAGCAATAAAACACTAGAATAATTTCATTTCTAAATAAGATTCCTCTATGGAATGAAACCTCCAAGTCACATGTATATCACTGATGACTTGAGACCATACCAAGAAATGTTTGAACAGCTCAAGAGACAACAGCAACAGTTACCAATTACCACATTTTTCGAGAAAAAACAAGCAGCAGCAGATGAACCTAGGCAGTCAACTTTTTGAACTGAACCAGAGCCAACTACTTTGTTTCAAGCCATCACCCAAGCCTAGCCCATCATCTCCTGGATCAACATCAAGCCCTGATCACCCCCTATAATGTTGTCAAGGGAAGATTAATCATTGGAGTGTGTACAGCACCCCTCTTTATAGTCTCATTGTTCAGCATACAGGCACTGTTCTAATCATCACCATCACCATTCACTGTCATCATTTCACCATCATCATCACCATTGTCATAGACTAGCAAGAATATGCAGGATGAATGGTGAGTGTTCAGGTTTACTATTTTCGTTTTTTATTCTTTCTTCCATCTCTCTCTCTCTCTCTTTTATGTAATTAAAAATATTTTAAAATTATATTTTGCATATGTACTCATTATATATGTTACATTACTGCATACATTACACATCTATACACACAAATTACTGTACATGGACATATATAGAGAACCACATATACTGGATTTTACGAACAATTTAACAGATATTCAAGGGCAATTTTGACTATATGTGATTTTTTACCTTTCACACCAATTTTTAGATCAACCACTGCATAAAAATATGACCCCATTGTACTTGGTTTGCCCAAAACTCACAGTAGGTCCATTCCCTCCTATACTTGTGAGACTCATAGGTCAAAATTGAGAGAAAAATTCATAGAAGATTTTCATGGGCTCCTGACAAACAGTTTTGTAGGCAACCAGGCAACTATAAGCTATTGGTTGGACATCACTGTTCTAGGGTTTAGCATTTTCTTCTTTGACAACTAATCATGATAGTGATTGGAAGACAGAATACTGGGCTCTTTATATTTAATTATTGGCAATACTGAAATATGAAATGAGAAATCAGACTGGCTTTTTCAGTAGAGAGAGAGTAACAAGGAAGCAGAGAACTGGGGTGCAGTCACCCAGATATTAATCACAGATTTATAACAGGGGTGCTATTGCAAACAGTAGCAACACCACTGCTTCATTACAACACTTGGTCATAGTCCCATGGCATCTTTTATGAACTTTCTACTTAATAACTATGTGTTGATGAAACACTGCACTCTCCATTACATTACACAATGAAAACATCTACCATATTTAATGTGCAGATATCATGGTTTCACTGAATTTAAACAGCTGAAATAAACACTAATATATATGCACTTAATCAATTAAAAATTAATAATGTCTTTTAATTCAACTTCTTTTTGTAAGAACTGAATTAAGAAAGCCATAACATGTAGCAAACAAAATAAACCTATTAGGAATTAACTTAACATGAAACTTACGTTTAACATTTTTATATTTTTGCAATTCATCAGAAATTTCTTTTACTGGAAATGGACATAATGCCTGGAATGGAAACATACATTACAAGGAAAAGTTTCATATACCTGAAATTAGCAATCAGCTTTAGAAAGTAATTATACCAATCATGATAATATAAGTATAGAAATTCACAGTTTAGCATTATTAATTGGCACTTGCTAATTAACAGCTCTATGTGAGCTGCATTCTTCCTCAGAAATTAATGTAAATACCTTTGATTCATGCCAGAAAATTTAATTCCAGAGCAAAGAATCCCTAACTGCACACACATTTAACATAAATAATGAATGGCAAACAAATTATAAAATTAAATCAAATACTGCATTGCAAATTTATACATAATAGTAAATATTGTAGTTACGTAAGATCTGATGTTGATTCAATTAAGTTTGATGAAAATAATTTTGAACATTAAACTAAAAGTCACAAGAAAAATTGTCTTGAGCCAAGTGGGATATCAACCTACAACCTCCTTATAACATGTTAGATGCTCTGAGCTACTGGCAGAGCTTCTTCTGTAAGAATAGCTGTAACATTAATATTAATAGGTAAGGTAGCATGGATATTTTTCTAGCAAGGCTATGTGTAGTATTAGAAATACGGAAGGAGCCTTTTAGTCCACGTATTGTCACATGATATCACATAAGTGGTTCCTTGATAATACCTTTATACAGTTCTTTCTGCAACCAAAGTAATTAACTACAAATATGTTTGGTTTATTTTACCTCTGAGCAGCACTTTTTTGCACACAATGGGCTAAATGGCCAGGTCACATTGACCTTGAAGGCTCAGAGAAGGTTGGGGGAGGGGACCCACTGGAACAGCTGTTGGGAGACAGATGGCCTCCCATCAGGCCATCCAGCATGTTCTTTAAAGTGCACAGGGTATGGCTCTCCATGTCCCATCTGACGGGTGGCGACCTTTCTAAACCCATTGATGTCCCCTACTGATCATGGGCAGGGTGGGGAATTTTGCGGAGATAAATCTAAAAGCTGACCCAGCTAGGACTTGAACCTGGGAACTACAGATTACAAGCCTGGTACGCTACCGACTGAGCAAGGGGAAAGGACACAGTGGACAGCTGTCAGAAGATAGATGGTAGCCTCCCATCAAGGTCATACAGTGTGTTCTTTAACGTGCACAGGGTATGGCTCTCTCACACAAGGAACCATGGCTTATGTCCCAATCGAAAGAGGCAGCCTTTCCAAAGCCCATCAGTGTCCCCTACTGACCAAGGACAACAGGGCAGGTAGTTTTGTGGACATAAATCTCAATGTTGGCCCAGGTGGGACACAAACATAGGAATTACAGATTATGAGCATGGTGCATTACCAACTGAGCCACACACACCCCACAAGTAGGTAGTTTTACATATGCTAGGGAATATAAGAAAAGCATTTTTTGACCATGGAGAGAAGCTCCATTAAGATACCAAAAATTTCAGATTAAACTTTGCAATGATATACTCAGTACTTCATGTGTGTCTACTCAATGCAATCATGCATGATTATGTGTAATGATATGCAAATGTGGATGATAAATTAATTGTGTACGAATTTTCAGATCTCATTCAAAATTTGTTGCAATATTTTGACTCGCTTTGGGAGGGGGAAAATGTGAGGATCACATCCACATTTTTATTTAACCATTTATTTTTCTTTACTTTTCATTTCCTTAAATGGGTATTTACTTTAGTTTGATCCTTGGCTAGCCACCTCCAGTTTAGAGAGAATTATATCTTCCCCTCTATATTACATCACTGATACACACAATATTCCATATATTAGCTCATGGGAAAGTCTTACATGTATCTCACCACCACATTATGCAAATGATCAGATTATGTTCAACTCTACATTATGCAAATGACCAGACTATGTTCAACCCAGTGACCCTTGTATACAGGTTATGTGATGGCAGGATTGAATATTAGGAATGTAGATAGAAGTATGGATGGTTAAGATTAGAACTGAAATACTCTTAAGTTTGATAGTTCTTAGCTAGTATTGTGCTAGTAGAGTAAGAGAAGTGCCCTACTGGTAAGTTTGAATAAATCAGCAGGCTTCCCAGCAAATTCCTTTTTGTTTATTTTTGGAAACAACCAAAAATCTCATGGTGCAAGATTGAGTGAATATACAGGATGGGATAGCTGTTTGATTTTTTCCTGCTACAGATAGGCTTGTTTGGTTTTGTAACTTGCTGGGTTTGTGAGCACTGGCATTGTCATGAAGGAGAATCCTTGACATGTCTGTTGTTGGATGCTCTTCTTCATCTCTTAATTATTTTGGGAAAAACAATGTTGGCTGGCCATTTATTATTGGCCATTTATAATCATTTTTTCAAGTAAGGTGTCTATGGCTATCACTACTTGGGAATTGAAAATTTTATTTAACATCCTATTCCTTAAGAGAAAGTCTTGTAGAAGGATTTGGGGATGCGGTTCATATCTTCTGATACACTCATCAGTAGTAAGTCAATGTTGTCTCAGGTTTGATGTAAACTATCGTTCTCCATCTCAATTACCATAAACAAGTTATGGGTCTGACAGACCCAACCTGTGTACTGGTGTTGCATTATTTTGCTTTCATAAACTTTGATATACTGTAACTTTGATAATGCCATGTAGTAAGAAAGAAAAAAAAGCATCCAGCAATGAAAATAAAAATTTATTTAAAAAGACTAATAAGCAGAAATAATTATAATGCATATAAATAGAAAGGCTATTTATTTCTGAATAGCAGAATTTTTTTTTTACTTAAAACAAGAAAAAAATTTTTTTTTGCAATTTTTTTTCTCAGTACATTACTTTTGAGAAAAGTCTAGGATTTTTGGCAGCTGTTCAGAGTCAAATAAATAAGTTAATTTTATGATTTCTTAAAACAAATAACCAAATCAATAGAAACAGGCCATGTTTTGTACCAAATTAAACAAGATACAATACCGAATTTTATGAAAATAAAAAAAAATTGAAACAAATTTACAAAGATATTAATTTTAATGACTTTTTTACAGTGATATAATGAAAAAATAGGGTTTGGGTTGTTTTACCTCTGAGTGGCACTTTTTTTGCACACAATGGGCTAAATGGCCAGGTCACAAGGACCCTTAAGGTTCAGAGAAGTTTGGGAGAAGGGAACCACTGGAACAGCTGTTGGTAGACAGATGATAGCCTTCCATTAAGGACATCCATGTTTTCTTTAATGTGCACAGGATATGGTTTTCCTGCACACAGGGAAATGGCTTAACATCCCATCTGACAGATGGTGGTCTTTCCATGCCTACGGTGTCCCTACTGACCATGGGCAGGTTGAGTAATTTTGCGGAGGTAAATCTCAACACTGACTCAGCAGGGACTTGAACCTGGGAACTGCAGATTATGAGCCTGGCGTGCTACCGACTGAACCCCCCCCCCCCCCCCAACTGAAAAAAAAAGTTAGATTAGACTATGCAACTGAAACTTAATTTTAGAAAAACTGATTTAAAACAAAATTAAAAATACTTTCTTGGTCAGAAAATAATTAAAATAACTTAAAGTTCTTTGTCATTGAGTAATAAAATCTTGGCATCTATCTACAGGCAGGACTCACAGAGCACCTATGGGCTCACCACTTTCTGGCATCCTGTCCAAGATTGTCCTTCAAGATGTAAAGCAAAATTACATGCTGCAGGTTTATCCTTCAAACTATTTGTATATTAACTCTTTGCACTCCAGATGTCAGTGACATCGGAATTGTTAAATAGTATTAGTATGTTGCCATAGCAGTGCCTATGGAGTGCAAAGGGTTAAAAAGTTTTTTTTGGAGCAAACAGAAGCTTTTCAGAACAAGGACAATGCTCCATCTTCAGTGAAGTGACACTGTTGGTGATGTTAGGACTGTTAAGAACTTCTTTCCACATGTCGTGAAGGGTGATTCCAGTGTCTTGATTGCAGAAGGGAATAGGTGAGGTCATTATTTCAGTAGATTGGTGGACAATGGTTCTGTAGTAAATGGTTGCATGCTAACAGTGTGTGTGCTCCCAGTCTATGGTAGCTGTGGGTTGTATTGCCAGCTGGACAGTGAAAATAATTAGTTAGTTTGGCTGACATCTGTCAGATGTCCTGTGAACCCCTTCTGTAGAGAACATTTGGTTTTTCCGATATAGTAGAAAATAGATTACCTGCCAAATGCAGAGAAAATCTGTAAATGCCCATTTTTTTGAAGAGGCTAAATTTGTCTCTATCCCTTTTTATAATTTTCTTCAGATTTGGAGCTGGGCTGAAGACAATATTTTTTTGAGCTCTGAATAATTTTCTGACTGATTCCACACAGGAGAGGAACATAAGATTTGGATCCGATAAAGGCTTTCTGCTCGGAGTCAGTGATTGGGAGGAGAGCTGAATCTGTTCTGTTGTCATTTCATATATATATATTTATTGATTAGCTTCTCTATTGATTTTGGGTGAAAGTCATGGGATGCAGCAATGGTTTGAATGTTTCAAATTTCTTTTTTAAGTAAAAATTCATTTGATAACACTGTGAAAGCCCTATGGCACTTTCACAGTATCATCAAATAGATACTTTTGGTATTGACATCTTCAAGGTTCCTGCATCATCTTTTCAGACAAAAACATCTAAATAGGGGATAGCACTGCTCTTTGCCTCCTCCTTCATGAAACATATCATGGGATAGATTATGTTAGCTCTATTGATGAGGTAGTTTAATTACTCATTACTGCCATTCCAAATTAAAAATATATCATCAACATAGCGACACCAGAAGGAGGGTAAAATTGCTGCTGAGTTTAATAATTTTGCTTTACATCTTGAGAAACAATCCTGGCAGGATGCCAGAAAGGGGTGAGCCCATGGATGCCACTGAGTCCTGCCTCTAGATTTTGTTGCTGAACTGGAAATAATTATTTTTGGTAACTAGTTTTAGTGCTTCAAAAATGGCATTGATTTCAGGAAGGGAAAATTTTTGTACTTCAATGATTTTTGTCCTAAATAACATAATGGAATCAAAAACTGGAGTGAATGTGAACAAGGAGACCACATCAAATGTGACTAATTTGCTGTTGGGAGGAAAGATCCTTGGATGTGTTGAAAAATTTCGCCATATATTTTTATGGAAAATGGGTGCTTACAAATGAAGCTAGATAAAAATTTGGACATTCTCTTATAGAAAGATGACTATATCCTTTCTTTGTTTCACAAAGGATGAGGAAAACAGCAATGCTATTACCAATTTATTTTTTATTATAAAAAGGAGGTGCAGGAGCCTCGACAACATCAATATATCAAAAGCATACCTATGTACCCTCAATCATATATGCAGACTCATGCACCCCATGGGAGTACAAAATTGCAGCCTTCCTTTTTCTCATCCATAGGGCCTTCATCATATCATAAACATCATATCAACATCATTCATAACATTCAATCCATCGCTGCATCTCATGGCTACCACCCAAAAACAATAGAAAAGCTAATCAATAAGTGTAAAATGACAACAGAACAGATTCGGTTCTCCTTCCAATCACTGACTCTGAGTAAAAACCTTTGCTAGATCCACATCTTACATTTCTGTTCTGTGCAAATCAGTCTGAAAATTAGCCAGAACCCAAAGTATCAATATTGTTTTCAGCTCCACTCAAAATCTAAAAAAAAAATATACAAAGGGACAGAGACAAAGTTAGCCTCCTTCAAAAATTAGGAGTATATAGATTTCCCCTATATTTGGCATATAATTCCATTGTCTACTATATCAGAAAAATCATACATTCTCTACAGGAGAGGTTTACAGATCATTAGACAGATGTCAGCCAAAGCAAGCTAATGACTGCCACTGCCAAGTTGGCAATACAACCCACAGCTACCATAGACTGGGAACACAACATACAGCTAGCACATGTATCCACTTACTATGGAACCATTGACCACGAAGCTACTGAAATAATGACCTCGCCCATTCCCATCTGCACTGAGACACTGGAATCATCCTTCATGATGTGTGGAAAGAAGTTCATAATATCCCTAAAGTCACCACATAGTGTCGCTTTACTGGAAGCGGAGCTCTGTCCTTGCTCCGAAAAGCTTTTGAGTTTGCTCCAAAACACTTTTTAATATGCAAATAGTTTGAAGGATAATCTTCAAAATTTTATTACTCAATGACAGAGAACTTTAAGCTATTTTAAACCTGTTAATTAAAACAGTTAAATTATATGCTAATTGAAGAGCAATTTCTTCTTGAATAATATAATACTTACATGAAACTTGATTTTTCCCTTTTATAATTATTTTCAGTATAGTATATTTTAAAACATGGCCCAGTGGCTTGGACTGCTCATATTCATGGGGTTGTCTGTCCCATTTATGAAGTGGAGGAACAATTTCTTGGCTTTATTTTTAATGAACATTATGCACTTTTATTTTGTGTGTATGGGAAGGGGTTTCATTTTGAAGATCTTGGCAAAGTACTGGAAAGTTGGTGTATCGAGATTAAAAACATCAATATCCTCAGAGTGACATAGCCAAGGCATTGAGAGGGTAAAGTTATTTTAAAACTGTTTAATATAAGCTAAGAAACTAATAATTATTTCAAAAAATTTCCAGGGGGTATACAGTAAAATGCCCTCAGTGCAGCCACAGAGAAGGTGTGTGTGTGTGTGTGTGTGTCTGTCTGTCTGTCTGTATGTATGGGGGGGGGGGGGTTATAACATTCTTGACCAAATTGCCCCCCCCCCCCTAACTACAGGAGGGTTGGTTGCTTTGCCTTTGAGTAGCACTTTGTTGCAGACAGTGGACTAAATGGCCAGGTCACAAGGATTCCAAGGGCTCAGAGAAGGTTGGGGGGAGGAGATCTACTGGACAGCTGTTGGGAGACAGATGCTCTGGCCAAGGCATCCAGTGTGTTCTTTAACGTGCACAAGATATGACTCTCCCACACACAGGGCCATGGCTTAATGTTCCATCTAATGAACAGCAGCTTTTCCAAACCCATCTATGTCCCCTACTGACAAAGGGCAGGGTGGGGAGTTTTGCAGAGATAAATGTCAAAGCTGGCCCAGGTGGGATTCAAACTTGGGAACTGCAGATTACAAGCCTGATGTGCTACTGATTGAGCCACCCCCACTGCAACTTAGGAGTGCCAAGACATTTTGCTTCTGTATCCAAGACCTTATTCATTTTCAGGAGAAAATAAAAAAATTTTTTTTACTGAAAAATAAAGAATTAATTAAAAAATTAACATATAACCTATGTGATGTTTAAAAAAATCCACAGCAAAAACTTGTAAGATAGCCATCATCATAGCTAGTGATGTATAGCAACCCCAAAAGATCAATAATGACATACAGGAATAAGACATATGCTTGAAGAATTAAACTGCACGGTCTGGTTGGACCTCCGTAGCCCATGGCTGCTTGAGGATGATGATGACAGGAATAAAATCAATAAATCAATAGAAGCAAAAATGAAAACAAGTTGTAAGCCAGCCATCATCATGACTAATGATGTAGCATAACTCCGAATGATTGATCTATGGAAATAAAATTATACCTACAGAAATAAAACTAAGGTTTAATTATAAAAGTACAAATAAAATACTAACTGAATTGAAAAGTTATCCAATGTTGATGATGCTATATGCAGACCATTCACAACATGTCAATATGTGCTACATATTACTGCCATCTGCATCTTGCTGGGCCATTGACCTAGTTTACCAGAAGTTTTGAAAAAACAATTTATGCTTAGTTATGATTTTGGTTTCAGTAGCAGGAGAGCATTGTTGAATGCTGGGATGAATAATAAAAATAATTCTAGGCATATTAAAATAATTTTAAAACAGAAAAGAGGAAACAAAGCAAACAAGCAAAAAACAAAAAAATAAAATAGAGGTATGCACTTTGAAATTGATTCCAAAATCATCTTATTTTAAAAATATCAAATTTTCATTAATTTATGGGAGAATTTAGAAACTTAAAAAAAAAGAGCTTGCAATAGTTCAAATTTGTGGACTTAAATCAGGTAGCTGCTTCAAATGTAGAAAAAAAAATGGAAACAAGTAAATCAGCTTTACCATATATTGGGTACAAAAATGGCAATCAGATGGCTTTAACAAATTATTTATATCATAGATTAATCAAACATTCATGAATGAAAATATTATTATTTTTCAAGCTCGAATTATGTATTTTTATGATATTGTAAGAAAATTTTCAAATGGCAATTTCCATTTTTTAAAAATCGAACTTTCATGTACTAAAAACAGATAATGCCATATTAGGATTCTCATTTCAGATTCTCTCAACGTCTCCAATCGACCTGGACCCTGGAGGAGTTAATGTAGAAGTCTGGTATGTTTGTTGAAAACAATATGTACTGTCTACTTTACAAGTATTTCTCAGGCGATTTTATTTTTGTAAAGCTAACAATTTTATGGCAATGATAATAATTGGCTAAAATATCAGATATTTTAATCATAATTTATTAGAAACATATCATAACTTTTCCTTTTTTAAAATTAATATTAGAAGTTTTAAATTAAAAACTTTTTTTCATTGCAAATTTTTTAAACATCCATATATTTTAAAAGAATACAAAACTACAACATAAAAAGATAATATGAAAAACTGCACTGCAAATTTGTAAAGTAAGACTAAGGTAAAGAAAAGTTGAAGTTAAAAGCAAATGGAAGAAGTAAAGAATATGCAACTTTTTTGTTGATGACTCTCAGTTGTTAACATAATTTCGAAATAACTTATTAGAATGACATGCATAATATTACCCTTCCAGTGTCCAGCCTGGAAAACTGATTTCCATCTAGAGGCCAAGCTATTTTCTCCCTATGCTCAGCCACCCCCCCCTCCCCCCCCCCAAAAAAAAATTTACTTTATAACTTTTTTGCCAAATAACTAATTAAAGGAATTATGGCATGCTATATGCTAAATTAATCAGCATTTAATTTTGGATTTTTTTTAAAATAAAATATTTAACAAAAAAGATGACAAGTTTTATTTTAATAGGATTTTTTTTAGTCATGTAGTAAAAAAATGCATCTGGCAACACAAATAAAAATTTATTTTAAAAAAAACTAAGACAGAAATGATTATAATGCACATAAATAGAGAGACAATAGCCTTCCTATTCATTATTTCATTTTCAGAAATAAATATATATTTATTTAATGTAAATGGTAGCTAAGGTAGTCACAGGAAGAAGAGCTATGCACCAATCCCCTGTGATGATGCATAGAACCGGCCAGACCTAGCACCTAATGTCAGACCCCGCCTTCTAGTGGTGCAGATCGTTAGTACCTTTCAAAAGAGATACTCTCTTGTGGAAGTGAACGGAAGGGGAGGGCTGCCAGATTAGTGTGGCCTACTGATCTGGAAAACTATGGCTACTTTTCTTTTTTTTTCTACCCTGCTGAGGAGTGGTCAACCACACAGGGGCCTGGTGCTGACAATATAAACCCACTGGACTGGACAGATATATGGCTCTGAGCTTGATTATGGATCCTGATTTTACTGCACTGGTGGGCTTCTGTGGAAGGAAAATCTTCCGCTGTGTTTTCTGTTTGTTTGTGGGTTGACAGCTCCAAGTGAATAGGTTCACAGGATATGTTTATCAGCTGGTGGATAATCCTGAGCAGAGGTCATCGCAGGCACCTGAACTCTTTGCTTCTATTGGCATCGTCCAATCCTACATTGGGGGAAGCTGATAAGAATATTTGGCTTGATGGCTTGGCTGACAAAGCCGAGGAAGCAGTCAGACAGCACAACAGCAGAGAGCTGTACCAGATAGTTAATGTTTTGTGTGGCAGAAAACAGACAGATATACAGGGATTGAAGGATAAACAAAGTAAGGTTATAGAAGGAAAGGATTCTGTCATGGCTAGGTGGGCTGAGCATTTCAGTGACATTCTAAACAATGTGGTTAGTTCTATTCCCATTGTTTGCAATGATGATAGATGCATTGGTGTCTTTAAAGTTGGCCCTATAACACAATCTGAAGTTATTTTAGCTGTTTCTAAACTTAAACTATATAAATCCCCAGGTGTAGATGAAATTATTTTGGAAATGCTTAGAGCTGTGAATGTTTCAGTTACCACTTGGATGACTGAAATTTTGAATATCTTCCCATGGCCGAGTGGTTAGTGCGCTTGGCTACTGATCTAAGGGACCTGGGTTCAAGCCCCGGATTAAGGCATGGCTGTTTGTATCGTTTTTCTGCTGAGGTCCTGCCATCCTCTCAGACCTTCTACTATGGCATATAAACTGACAGGCTCCTGTCAGACCTCTGTGGCAAGCAGCTGCTTGAGAGGGTATTTATTTATTTTTTTTTATTTATAATAAAGGCATGGTTCCTAAGGATTTTACCAGAGCTATTTTTATCCCTATTTTCAAAAAAGGTGATCGCAGTTCTTGTGATAACTATAAGGGTATCAGCCTACTCTCTGTTCCAGGTAAAGTTCTTTCCGTGATTGTGCTTAATAGAATTAAGAATCTGGTTGACAGTCAATTGCGTGATGAGCAATGTGGATTCAGAAGTGGTATGGGATGTGTGGATCAGATATTTTCACTTAGGCAGATTCTTGAAAAATGTTTAGAGTTTCAGAAACCTTTGGTTGCTAGCTTTGTTGATTTCAAAAAGGCTTTCGACTCTGTTGATTGTCATAATTTGTGGTTGATTGTGAGATCATATGGTATACCTGACAAGTTAGTTAACATAATGAAAGCTCTCTATAATAAAACTGAGTCGTGTGTGAGAGTTGGTAAGGCTTGTAGCAATTGGTTTAGCATTACTTCTGGTGTTCGACAAGGGTGCATTTTGTCTCCTTTTCTCTTTAGCTTGGTTATTGATTATGTTATGCGAAATTCACTTCAAGGGAAAGATTTTGGCCTTAAGTGGGCTGGAGATACGAAAATTTCTGATTTAGATTATGCTGATGATTTAGCCCTTTTGGCAAATGATGTTGATGAGATGAACTCTTTCATTCGAGCTGTTGATGAGACTGGTAGTAGGTTTGGTTATAAACAGAGAGAAAACTAAAGTGATGAAAATTGGTCAGGCATGTTGTGATTCAGTTCATCTAAATTGTTGCGGTCTTGAGCAGGTGTCACAGTTTAATTACCTTGGAAGCTATGTAACAGATACTGGTGATGTGCGAAATGATTAACAGACGAATAGGGATTGCTGCCGGGACTTTTAAGGATCTATGGAGAGTATGGAGAAATAGGCATATACACCTAAAGACTAAAATTAGACTGTATAATAGTTTGGTTCTTTCTAGGGTAGTTATGGTAGTGAAACTTGGACACTTTGTAAACAAGATAACAGAAAACTAGATGCTTTTGATTCCAGATGCTTGCACAGTATCTTGCGCATTAGGTCGTTCAACTTTGTAACTTATGATGAAGTTAGGCAAAGGAGTTTGCAACCTTCTTTAAGCAGCATATTGTGCAGAGAGAGACTCCGTTGGTTTGGCCATGTTGCCCGTATGAATAATTGTAGATTGGCGAATAGGGTTATGAACAGTTTGCCTAAAGGCCTCAGAAAGAAGGGGAGACCTAGGATGCAGTGAGCAGACAATGTCAAACAGGACTTGTTAGAATTGGTGTGCAGTGGCCAGATGCAGTAGATGTAGCTCAGGATAGACTTGCTTGGAGAACTAAATTGCATGGTCTGGTTGGACCTCCGTAGCCCTTGGCTGCTTGAGGATGATGATGATGTATTAATTTTTTCATTATTCAAAAATAAATATATTTCTGAATATTGAAAAAATATTTTTTTTGGTTTTAAGTAAATATTTCTTTCGTTTTGAATTTTTTTTTTTTCTCAGTACCATACTTTGAGAAAATTCCAGGCTTTTAGCCAGTTGTACTGAGTCAGATAAACAAGTCAACATTTAAGAATTAAAAAAAAAATAAGCAATCAATACGAAATAAGTCACGTTAAATACCAAATTAAACAGAATTACGAATTTTATGAAAATAAATAATACAAATAAATTTGCAAGCATATTGATTCTAATAAGCCATTTTCAATGTGATATGGTGAAAAAAAAGATCACACTGTAAAATTAAGGCTTTATTTTGGAAAACCTGATGAATAAAAATAGTTAAATTGTATATTTATTGAAAGGAAATTTCCTCCTGTATAATATAATATTCAATCTGAAATGTGATTTTTATTTCTTTTAATAATTCTTTTCAGTATCGTATATTTTAAACACAGTCAGTGTTATTCAATGTGACTTGGACTTCTCACATTCACAGGATTTTCTGAACTGGTTATAAAATAGAAAAAAACTTCCTCTGCTGCTTTTTTTGCTAAACATCATGAATTTGTTTCTTTGGATGTTGAAGTTTGGTGATCTTGGCTAAGTGCAGAAAGGTTTGTGCACCAACATGAAAAAAAAAACAAAAGATAGCCTTATATTGTCTGTGTGGCACAGCCGAGGTACTTTGGGGGGGGGGGGTGCCTTTAAAATCGTTCAATATAAACATAAAAACTCTTAATTTCAAAAAATTATATTTTTCTAGAGGGGGGTGGGGAAGGTGAAACATTCACAGTGAGTTTAGTGGAGGGGACACCTTCCCAAAATTGCCCTCCCATATGATGGCTGATTTCTGCAGCAAGGAAGTCTTTTGCTTCTGTATACAAGACATTCATTTTCAGTAAATAATACAAGCTCAAAGGTTTTTTATTAAAAAAAAAAGAAATAATAAAAGAAAAATTATATATAACCTAATGGGATGTTAAATAAAATATCTGCACCAACGTTTAAGCCAGCCTTCGATGTAGCATAACTCAGAAAGATCAATAAATCAGCCAACTGAAAGATCGCCAACTTGCGGTATCAGAAAATGATACCAGATCAAAGTTTAATGGAAAAGTAATAAATAATAAAATCAAAATGAACATATAGCCTAATGTGATGTTAAAATATCCACAGCAACAAGTTGTAGGCTGGTCATCCGATGTAGCATAACTATGAAAAATCAATACTTATCAATTGGCCAAAAGATCGCTAATTTATGAAAATAAATCTATTGAAATGGAAACTAAGGTTTATATATAAAAAGGTAAATACTAAATTTACAAAGGGTATCCAATATGCTGACCAAAGCTGTAAACAATATGGGTCATTTACAGCACACAAATGGAGATAGCATGTGTCAGAGATCTGCATCTTGTTTGCCTCACTGAAGCTTAACTAATTAAATGTAGCTGCAACCAGAATTTCTAAGAAAAATGTGTTTACTTCCAGTTTCGATTTTAAGAGCGATAAAGATGCATAGAATGCTGGGAAAAATGATAAAAATAACTTGGGAATAATGAAATAGGTTTATGACAGAAAAAGAGTGTGAAATGGGGAAAAAAATGGCAGTAGGTATTGTGTAACTACTTCCAAAATCTTTTTGTTTTTAAAAATAGCATTTTTTTGTTAATTTTTAGGAGATTTTCGAAAATTTAAGGAAAAATTTGTTGATAATAGTTCAAATTAAACTTGTGAGCTTAAATCTGAAGTTGCGGAATGTTAACAAGCAAATCGGCAATACCATTTAGTGCTTCTAAGAACTGGCAATCAGATAGTCTTATCAAATTATTTGTATTGTAGTTTAATAAAATATGCATCAAATTAAAAACCAAATTATTATTTTTCAAGCCTGAATTATATATTTTTATAAGTTATATATATATATGAAATTACAATGGCAATTTTTATTTTTAAAAAATCGATTTTTTTTTTTTGGTGTACTGAAAATGTATGCATAAGTCCTTGGCCTCTGATTTCAGATTCTGTGAACATAAACAGACGATGTGGACACTGGAAGGGTTAAATAAAATATTATCTTTTAAATGGAACACGGACAAAATAAAGGAACCTCAAAATTGCACTTTTTAAACTACTGACAGCTTATATAACTATTGAATAAGCCAGAGATTGCCAATCACTACCTGTAGAGTTGGCAGTATATCATTTCACATTTTTTTGCTTTCGTATTACGTAGAACTTAATTTACAATCTCAAGCATGTATATGGGCACCTGAATCAATCTTGGTGGGAGACACAATGCCCACAGACACCATGTTGTGAACCAGTGACCTAGAATCTAGAAATTCATCAAATGCATGTACATCCCTTAGCATTAATCTTTCCTGTAAATCACTGAAGAAAATAATAAATTAAATATTAATTTAACTAAAACTCAATTAACATTGTTTCATACCTCCAATCTGATGATAGCTGTATCAGTTGTATTCCTAATTTCTCTTTCTTTCTGTAATAAGTAAAAATGCTTGCCACTGCAAAAGATTATTTTTTTCACTTTAGAAGTGTCCACAAATGTATCACCAATAACAGGGCAGAAAGTTGTGCCTGGTGCCATATCACCAAGAGAAGAAACTGCTTGAGGAAGTCGTAACAAAATTTTTGGCGAGGCCACCACTAAAGGTTTACGATAGTTGCGCAAAATCTAAAAATATAAATTTCAATCAGAAGATTATCACTTAAATATATTCTATCAATTAATTATTTTGACATAAATATATCAAAATTATGTATTACATTATATTTTTAGGTGTAGAGAAAAAATATACAACTGAATATCACAAATATAGTAGAATAATCTCAGAAAAGTTTCCAGAAATATCCAAGAAATATTCAAAGCCTAAATGTTCAGTTAATCTACATATTTAGAAATTTTAAAATATATATAATTTTAACTAAATTTATTAAAATTCTATTAGATAACTTATATGCAATAAAAATCACCAAACACTTCTATACTGAAGAGTTTTATATACTGAGGATTTCCATTCATTCTAATAATGTATTGCATAATGTAGCAACCATTTAAATTTTCAATGATATTCCAGAATAATAAAATTCCTATATAAGAGCAGAATGAGGGAAAAACTACTACTGGGTTTTCTGTTGATTACCAAATTGCTAGACACAAGTGGACATGCATAGAATACCTTAGAGAATCTGGTGGCTGATCTCATCAGAGGCCATCACAAGTATCTGAATTAGCTTCTGGGTGCATCATGAACCTTAAACTGGAATAATATGCCTCAGACAGGTCAGTTTTGCTGGTGCTCAAAAGAAGGGGGGGGGGGGGGGGGGTAACCCCCCTTCTTGGGTATGTCGTTTGATATAGCCAAGAAGATATACAAATGAAAAAAAAAATGAATATTGCTGGCTTTCTCCAACTCAGCATTAAAAAAAAATCACTAATGTTTTCTTAAACAAGTAGTTGGAAAGTAACAAGTCTAAATCAAGATTGAACTCTGGGTGCTACTTTGTGGATCAAGAAAGCAATCTTGCTTTACATTGGGTTGGAATGTTTTACCTCTGAACAGCACTTTTTGAACACAATGGGTTAAATGTCCAGTTCACAAGGACCCCAAGGGTTCAGAGAAGATTGGGAGAAGACTCACTGGATGACTGTTTGGAGACAAATGGTAGCCTCCTGTCAAGACTATCCAGCATGTTCTTTAATCTGCACATGGCATGGCTTGCTTGCACATGAGAAACAGCTTAACATCCCATCTGATGGATGATGCTTTTTCCAAGTACATCAGTGTCCTGTTTCTGACCAAGGATAGGATAGGGGTTAGCAGAGATACACCGCAATGCCAGCAATTTGAACCTGAGAACTTCAGATAATGAATTTGGTGTGCTATGGACTACGCCATCCCCACCCATTTTATTTTAGAGTACATATGAAGTTTTTATTCATAATAGTGTTACTGATCATACTGATATACGTGATAAGAGTTATGTATGGATCAGGAAACTACACTATTAAGGTTATGTATGGAAACACTATTAAGGTTATGTATGGATCAGGAAATGGATAACATTTCTTTTCATTAGATTATTTTATTATGCAGCATAAATTTATTTGCTTATTGTTATGCAATAATATACTGAAAAACTTGAAGTTAATATTTAACATACACTGATGAGTTGGATGGGACATTAATCTGTGTCCCTGTGTGCAGGAAAGTCATCTCTGTGTATATTAACCCTTCCAGTGTCCATGTCATCTGTATACGTTCAGTGAATCTGAATTGAGAGGCCAAGGATGTATGTATCCATTTTTAGCACAAAAAAAAAAATTCGATTTTTTTAAAAATAAAAATTGCCATTGTAATTTATATATATATCTTATAAAAATATATAATTCAGGCTTCAAAAATAATATTTTGTTTTTTAATTTGATGCATATTTTATTAAACTGTAATATAAATACAGTGGACTCCCGAACAACCAGGGGATAAATTCCGAATTATACAGGACATGCATTATCAGACGAATTGTCTATCCCCATATTTTCAATCTAAAAATGATCTGGAAAAAGAATTGTTTTTAAATAACGATAACAATAAAGACGAAACTATGGACTCTTCAAGTGAAGAATCTGTACAACCAATGTTAACAAGACAGCGTCGTTGGAACTTATTTCTTGATACTTGCGATAGTGAATGAATGTTAAATAGTGAAGTACATATTTTTATTTTAATTAAAAGTTGAATAAAAATATTTTCCTCTTATACCTTTAAATGTGCATATTATTTTTTTTTGATAAATCTTTACATCTTTTAAAGCTGTCAGCTTCACTGTGCATAAATAAACAACAGGAAAGTGTATACATTTGCTTTTCTAAACAAAAAATCAAAACAAATAATTAATTTGTTTCTCTCTCTGTGCATAATATGGTGCTCAAAGGAGGTTGTCAACTCCTTTGCCTAACCTCATCATTACAGAGTTATGATGAGTTAACCCCTAATGTTCAAGATACTGTGTAAGCATATAAATCAAAGCTTTCTTGTTTACAAAGGATCCAAGTTCCACTACCATAACTAACCCTAGAAATAACCAAACTATTATACAGCCCAGTTTTAGTCATTAGGTGTATACACCTCAGTTTAACTGTCTCAGTTTAATAATCTTGGGAGCTATGTAACAGATACTGGTGATGTGCGGGATGAGATAAATAGAAGAATAGGGATTGCTGCTTTTAAGAATATATGAAGAGTGTGGAGTAATAGGCATCCATATCAGAAAAGGAATTTTTTCCAGACACCCCAGCAGACAATGTCAAGCAAGATCTTGTTAGAATTGGTGTGCAGTGGCCAGAAGCAGCAGATGTAGCTCAGGGTAGATATGCTTGAAGAACTAAATTGCACAGTCTGGTTGGACCTCCATAGCCCATGGCTGCTTGAGGATGATGATGATGAACAATATACGAAACATTAGTCAAAGATATTTATGAAAAACTATCTCATAAAGAACATTATTAGTAGTTGTTCATTTCCTTGTTCCCAATAATAATTGCAAAATCTTTTATGATTTACAAATAACCTTCAAAAATTTAGAACCAGAAAAGTGCAAAAACTTTTCAACAAAATGGATGCTGCTACATCTACACAAGAACACTCTGAAATGATACAATGTGCAGTGAACTCTTGTTTGAAATAGCAAGACTTCATTGAAAACCATGGCAGACATTTTGAACAGTGAAGGTATATGAAACATGTAACAATAAATTCATCTGATTAATACTCTGTTTTTCTTTTTAGCTCTATCTAGTCTAGTGGTTAGCATACCTGACAATTAAGCCAGCAGGAGTGTCCTTGTATGTTTGTATGTTGTATGAGAAACCAGGACAAGGTGCATAAAAGCTTCTTGGTTATCTCTATCGTTTATGTAGGGGAGTATCTTCTTCCCTTTATAAAATTTAATTAAAAAAATTCTCCTGCATGCACCTACAATCATCTGTAACTCCTCAACAATTACAAATAGAGTCACTATTGTATTAATTTTTTTACTCAAAATTACTTCTGAAATCACCTCTCCCAGTATAGCAGATCAGTACAAAACATCCTGCAATTTCATACAACTATCTGTATGCCAAAAATCTAATATTAACTAATAGTTAAAGCTTCAGTTTGGCTCTTATACATGGAAAATGATAAGTCACCAACTTACTTGTTTTCTCAAGAGATGAAAATACTGAGCAGGAGTTGTTGGATGCACAATGCACCAATTCACATCATCACCATCAACTACATCCTCTTTACTATCACACATCTGCAAATTAAAGAAATATTTATACAACCAGAAAACTAGATTTTTTTATGAAAAATAGTATTGAATATATAAACATAAAAATTGCTGTGAATATCAAATACAGCATTAACATAATCTGTGGCAGAAATGTGAGCAGAGTATATGAACATTGCAACTTTTTTCACCTTGCATTGCTGTATACATTTTCATAAAAAAACCTGATAATTTTATTGAAAACTTCTAGAAGTTTTTGCAAATAAAACACTTTGGGAATATATTTCAAAGACAGCTTAAAATTAATACCAATACTTATCTTTTAAATTTTCATCCATATTCTTATTTCCAACCATTAAATATTTTATGAAACATGGAATTCAAAAAGATAGCAGAATAGTGGCTTGAAAATTTTGATCAAGGAGGATAATTCTGGTTTGTAAGTCTAAAGCTCAGAATGCTAACAAAAACATAAAAACTATGACAAGTTAGGGTAAATATATGGTTCAATTTAATTTTAACTACCATATTTTTATCACTAACACTCTCTCTTGAGCAAGCATTTTGAATACATTGATGAACATGTTGAATAAAAATTATATGATGGAACATAAATATTACTAGAGAGTATTAATGCTAAATTCAGAAGCATAGTTTTAACTGGTAAGCAATGGTATTTCAAAAGGAAATTTTATCAAATGTTGCCAGTTTCCACAATAAAGTTTCAAGATTGTATTACATTATCATTCAAGCTCAGATCCAGAAAAAAAATAGTCGGGTGAGGGTTGTGTTGTGCTGTTTTACCTCTGAGAGGCACTTTTTTGCACACCATGGGCAAAATGGCACACCATGGCATATGGACCCCGAAGGCTCAGAGAAGGTTGGGGGAGGGGACACACTGGAACAGCTATTGGGAGACAGATGGCAGACTCCCATCAAGGCCATCCAGCGTGTTCTTTAATGTGCACAGGGTATGGCTCTCCCACACACGAGACCACGGCTTAACGTCCCATCCGATGGACGGCAGCCTTTCCAAGTCCATCGGTGTCCCCTACTGACCATGGGCAGGGTGGGGAATTTTGTGGAGATAAATCTCAATGCTGACCCAGCTGGGACTCGAACCTGGGAACTTCAGATTATGAGCCTGGCGCACTACTGACTGAGCCATCCCTGCCCCATCGGTGGGGGGAGATTGAGTCGAGATGAATTGGGACACCATTCCAGCACTAACTTTTTACCTCTATTTTCATTGTTTTTAACAAAAATATTGAAAAATAAGGGTAAAAATGTATAATTTTAACATTTCTTTCACCTCCATTCCAGTAACTATTATTCTTATTGTGCAGGGCATGGGCCCCTTGGCCACTCCTTTAGATCTTGACATGTTATTAATCATCCAAAGAAATAACACTGTTAGCTGACACATTCTTGTCAAGTTTGAAATCATAAATACTGTTATATTTCCTCTCAGTAAGTATACAATATTGTGAATCTATTTTAAAAAAATGATAAGCATAGAATTTGAGCATTATGGTCTCATAGTAGCAAACTGTAAAGTTCCCAATGCAAAAATTCAACTTCCCAGATATATAAGTTGGGTACCAGGTAATTCTAGCTAACTTCCAAAAGGTTCTCAAAATTCGACAAGAGTTGGTATTGTGATTCAAAGTGATAACCCCCCCCCCCTCGAAAAAAAAAAGCTTGAAAAATTATTGTAACTTGCCATAAATAAATTAAAAAAATATGTTTATGATTATTTAGGCAAATATATTATTTATTGCATTTATCAGATGGTAGAACATTATACTGCATTATTGTTTCATTATACCTTCTCTGTTCTAATTCATTATAAAAGCATTTTTTATTCCATAAAAATGTCACATAATGTAAAGAAGGCTCTAACTTTAGAAGAAATGTTCAATGTTGTGAATGATGAGTTCTGGAACGATCTAGAAAATGATGAAAATAGTGTGAATATTGTTGATTTGCTACCAGAACCAAATGAACTTACAGATAAAGTTGAAGTTGCAGATGAAGATTATGGTGTTGTAAACATGAATGACGTGCCAGGTATATTAGAAGTGGTCTGTAAATGGTAGTTAGGCATAAACTGGAAGGAGAGCTGTCTACCAATCACCAGTGATGATGCACAGAACCGGCCGGGTCTAACATCTAATGTCCGACCCCACATTCTCATGGTGCAGGCCATTAGTACCTTTCAAAAGAGATATTCTCTTTTGGAAGGGAATGGAAGGGGAGGGCTGTCAGTTCAGTATGGTCTACTGATCTGGTCATCTATGGCTACTTTTTTCTTTTTTTTTTTTTTCAACCCTGCTAAGGAGTGGTCAACTTCACAGGATCCTGATGCTAACCATTTATACCTACTAGACTGGACTTGTTTATGGATTTGAGCTTGATTATGGATCCTGGACTTGCTGCACTGGTGCGTCTCTGTCGACAGAGAATCTGCTGCTGTGTTTTCTGTTTGCTTCTGGGTTGCCAGTCCTAAGTGAACAGAGGCATGGGATACCTTATATCAGTTGGTGGATAATCCTAATCAGAGGCCATTGCAGGTACCTAAACCTTACTTAGCTAGTTGGGCATCAAGCCTAAACTGGAGTAATGTGTCTTAGGCAAGCCATACGGCTCTTGAAAAGGTGGTGCCTGAAGTTCCTACCAGCATCGGTGACTTCAGCCTTTAGCGGGGGAGGAACAGGTCTTTGCCCCATGCCTGCGATCAGGGGGCTGTTTGATATTGTTGGCCCTACCAATCTCAATAAACCTAGTTTCTTTAAAAATCCTACTAATCATTTTCTCTCTGCAGGAACGTGGGGACATTATATAGAGATTATTCTCTTGATGTCCTCATGCAGGAATTCCAGTGCTATAACCTAGATATTCTAGGCTTGCAAAAGACCAGATGGACAGGTAAAGGTGAGATACTTAAAAATAACTTTAAATTTCTCTTTACAGGGAGGAAGGATGGAAAGCATCACCAAGGCGTGGGTCTGCTTCTCAGCAGACATGCTAGTGATGCTCATCTAGGATATGAGTGCATTAATGAAAGGTTTCTTACAGCAAAATTTCAGATAAGCATTAAAGACTTGAATGTTATCTGCTGTTATGCCCCCACTGAGGATGAGGATGAGAAGGATAGGTTTTACAGACAACTTCAGGATATTTTGTCAAGAAAGGAGATATTACCCTTGTGCTAGGTGACTTCAAATGCTAAAGTTGGTACTGACTCTGACCTTTGGGGAGGGGTAATAGGCCCTTTTGGTATTGGTAGCTGCAATGGCAATGGGCAACATCTATTACAGGTAATAAACTTAATGGTTTCAGAATAACTAACACTTATTACAAACACTACGACATACATAAGTACACATGGGTTTCACATGATGGGCTGCATAAGAATATGATTGATTATATAATTAACAGCAAATGGGTTAGTTCTGTTAGGAATACCAGGGCATATATAGGGGAGCTGAAATTGGATCTGGCCATTACCATAGTCTTAACCAGAGCTTTGATTTGAAACACATCTGTTAAATTTCTTAATATGAAGTGAAAGTTTGTCTACTTTCTTGTGTCTATGGTGACTGTTGTTAATTGATCATAACACTGAACTGTGGTGGAGCTGTGCCAGGAATTATCAATAACAACAAGAGCAGTAGGTGATGGCCCAACAACATCATCAGCAAACCCCTAACTGTGGCAGCAGCAATGTAAGTAGGAGTTCCCACTGCAGGTTTTCAGCTGAATGAGAGGATAGTGAACTTTGCATTAACATATTGGATGTATTTGAAAGTAGTAAATAAAAGAGATAGATTACATCTGTATATATATCGTAATTTCATTTAATATATCAAATTTCCCCAGTCATCTCATAAGAGATCACCATATTACAGCCAAACTGTCATTTGCACATTTTTTTTTTTATGAATAATCTATCACTTTACTGAATTTTTAATGTTTCCAAAAAGTTCTAAAACTGAAAAGTTGAATGTTAATGGATTAATCAAATTATTTAAATTAAGTTAATTTTAAGTATCAGAATAAGTGTGAAATTAAATTACAGATCATCTTGCTTGATTTAACTACAAAATTATGGATACCAACTCATATAAATTAAACTGAAAGTTTATTTGAAATGTTTGGATGCACTGCATTTATGCAAACATAGTTGAAGTAGTACAAACCTAAAACTACTTGCCTGTAAGAACCTCTCTAACCTGCAGGACGAATGCTCTGGGCCAGCTCCATCATAACCATGAGGTAAAAGAATCACAATTCCACATTGTAGAAGCCACTTAGCTGAAAATACAGAAATATTCAGATATGTATCCAAGACATAATAAACGTCACACATAAACTTGCATTAGAAAAAGACCTGAAAAAAGAGTGGATGGATATGAGGTGGATACAGTGTGTGATGAGGCAAAAGATCTCAGAGTGAATACCCTTACCAAACTGCAGCCTAAATTACTGTGACCTAATATTAATACCCTTTTGTAACTTTGACATGGAGGTAAAAACACAATAAACATATGTATTACACATTGTGCTGCATAAATATTATTTTAAACGATCACTGAAATGGAGAGGGGAGAATGAATTGCACTTTTTTTTCACAAGAAAATTTCTAAAAAAATGAACATACCAGAATGGCATTCTGTTCTACTTCAATCCATTCACTTGATCTCTCTAATTTTGCTTTAGATCTGGGTGTGTTATATACTGACTTTGATATTTCTTTATATTTCACTGTAGAATAAATTTAAGACAAAGAGTCACTTATTTGTGATTAGAAACTTCTAATATTTCAGTGCCTCATTGGAATAATTTCCAAAGGGTGCATTCCTGTTGGAACATTGATCTTTGGAACATAAAATTCAGGAGTTTTTAATCACAAGTGACTCTTGGTTTTAAGTTTATTTTACAGTGAAATGTGAATAAATATCAGTTATAAATTCAGTTGTTACTGATTCTGGTTATGATTAACAAAATTCTTGACATACTGTAACTGTGAGCTTGTATTAATAAATAACCTACGATGGCTGTTTTCCATTTAATTTGTAGGTCAATCTAATTTGTAGTCAAATCTCCAAGTGAACAAAATAAACAGGATGCCTTATATCATCTGGAGGCTGATCTCATTCAGAGGAAACTGCAAGTATCATTTAAATTTAGGGGTATCACTGATTCTAAACAGGAGTAATGTGGTTCAGGTAGATCACTCTCTCTGATTTTTTAGAACTCCACAAAAAAGGTGGTTATGAAATTATAAAATTTTGATTTCTACAAATTTGTATACATTACATGGTTAATATGTTCACTAAAACACCTAATATGCAATTTTCAAACCAGAAGAATTATAACTCACCTGTGACCTAAGTATATTAATACACGTCATTTATATTTAAATAATGTATAAAGTTGAGGGAAGAAAACAAATGTACATTATAATAATTAGACAGAAAAGCAACAGAGGAATAAAATAATTTCAACATTTTCAATATTGTTAAAACAATCATAAATACATTTTGAAAATTTATTTATGTTCTTTTTTGTTGATAAAATTAGAAAAAAAAAGTTAAGTTGCTAAATAAACGAAATGTTTTTTTCACAATCATTTTTGTTGGTTTATTATAACAAAATGTACAGATCTTTTATAATGGGTATTGTAATTAGAAGTTTTTATAAGCTTTTTAGATTGAAGCTTGAATCATTGAACATCATCATTGAACTCAGCATTGAACAAACAAAATTTTTTAAATTCAGTATAAGAGTCATTAACACTATTATATTTTGGTGAATATTTTTGTGAAATGTACCTTCCCGATATATAAATTTCGTATTTCAAATAGGATTTAACGATAATAAAAAACATTTCTAAAACAGAAAAGCGTACAAACGAAACAGCAATATTCTTGGATGTAATTCTAATTATGAAAACAAAAAAAAATTTTTTTTTTCTTCACATCATCTACTTGTTTTGTCAGTAAGCAATTTAAGTTGAAATAATAGGAAATCACAGATAAGCACCTTTCGGTGATATGTTGAATAAATATTGAGGGAAAAATTGTCATTAGGTGGGTGGGATGAGAAATATAAGTGTTAAATTTTCTCAAAATTTATATTTTAAAAAGTAATTTCTAATCACTGTTAAATTCCTCATTTATAAGTTATTAACAGTTGTATATTAGAAGCAATTACTATTATGGCTGTTTCATATTAAAAGTAATCAGATTATCTTTTAAATGAAGATTACATAAACCAATTATATTAATAAAACAAAATGTGTGAGTATCATTGCTGTGACTCCAAAACTAAGAAACCTAGGAGGCTGAAACTTTGTTCACATATTGAGGAAGAATTGAATTTTTATTGAATTTTCTTTTCGAAAATTTTCATCTGCAAAAAAAGAGAGGATAAATTGCATAGAAAATTACCATTCCTGAATTTTCTTTTAAAATGGGAGAAATATATGAAAGAACAAAACATATGTGAGAAAATACTGTAGCTCAAAAAATATCTTGACTCACAACCAGTTTGACACATCTGGCAAGATTGTAATGACTGCAGCCATTTATTACTTTTACATAAAAGCACTGTTGGATTTCTAAATTAGTTATAAAGTACATTATTACAAGTACTTGATTTTATTTATAAAACAGATGCATTTACTTTCACCAGAAGAGATACATGTATCAAATATCACTTGTGCGGCATTAAAGAAATCTCCAAACTGTGCTTCCCATATTACTAGATTACTTGGGTTTTCCACACTGAAGCCATACTCAAAACCAAGGATGCCTTCTTCTGAAAGAATGCTGTTTGCAACCTATATAAACACATACAAAATAAAGTTTGAGACAACAGTAAGTTTACATAACTACAAATAACTGATTCAAATCTTTCAAACATGAAATTTCCCACTGAATTCTCACCCCTTAGGGATATACAAATTACATAGCGTGTTTGATAATATAATCAGAAAACCTTATATATGTGTGATTAATATCAGAACTGCAGCACTAAATTCTACTACCTTGCTATACAAGTGTTAAGTGGACTGGTATCTTGCATACTTGAAGCAATAGAAATATCTTCCATCTTTCCTGGACTCAATGTCCTAGGAATATATGAGTCCCAATCATCATGTGACAATTCTCTATTATGCCATGTTAATTAAGAAAGCTGCAAATGGGTGTTCTATGATAAGAGAAAACCAGCAAGAGCTCTCGGACACTGATATTGCCTCACAACAAGTGCATCAGCCAAACTTCTTCAACCATAATTTCTGCATGGAGTTAAAAATATCTCTCTCTTCATATGAACTACACATTGAAGCCATACTCTGCTTCATGAGTTTCAACATAGAAGTTGACAGCAGATGCACTAGCTTAGTGAATATTACTCCACTGACACAAGAATGTTTGTATGTTATTTAACAAGTTCCCACTTAGTTGTAAGGAAGATACATTTGCTTTCTATGTCATTATAGGTTTTTAAAATCATAAGTTAAAAGGTTTTCATATACAGTGAAATTGCAGACATTAAATTATTTAAATAGCAATGCCAATGTGTTTAAATATTCAATTATAAACCCTTCTAGGGTCAAGCCTGAAAAATTGGTTTACAACCAGAATCCCAGCCATCTCTTTACTATGCTCATCCAAAAAAAATAACTTATGTGTGGTATATAATTAATATATTTAAAAATAAATAACCAAAATTTTTAATCTAATATTGTTCAAATATTTCAAAATATTTATTGAAAAAGATGAGTTTACTTTTAACAGGGCTTCTTTTTTTAGGGTGATGTAGTAAAAAATTCTGGCAATAAAAATAAAATTTGTTAAAAAAACAACTAATAGACTAAAATAACTATAATACATATGAACAGAAAGGAAACTTCTTTCTGAATAATAATAAAATACATTTTTATTGGAAACGAGAAAATTACTTAATTTTTGTAATTTTTTTCTCAGTACTATACTTTGAGGAAAGACCAGGCTTTTTGCTAATTGCAGTCAAACAAACAAGTAATTTTTTAAACAAATAACTAATCAACAGAAATAGATCATGTTACATACCAAATTAAATAGAATTGTGAATTTTATGAAAAAAAAATTAAATTTACAAACATATGTTTGTAAATTTAATTTTTTTTTTCATAAAATTCATTAACAATATTAGTAAGATTTTTTCACAGTAATATAGTGAAAAAATGGATCTGATTGGGCAAATAAGGATTAATTTTGGAAACCTTAATGAATAAAAACAGTTAAATTATATATCAAAGGAAATTTCTTCCTAAACAATAAAAAATTCACAAAAAACTAGACTTCTATTATTTTTTCCCATTGTAACACAGGATGTCCACATGAAACTTCCCATTACATTCTTCATTGCCACTGCAGCTATCATTACCAAAAGGACCTATCACCCATGCCCAGAGGTCAAAGGCAACTTTACCAACTTTATCGTGAAGTCACCTAGAACAAGGATAATGTCTCCTTTATTCACAGAATTCAAAATATCATGTAGTTGTCTATAAAATCTATCTTTCTCATCCTCATTGGAAGTCCTTGTGTGGGCATAACAACAGATGATATATATTCAAGTCTTTAATCCTAGTTTTAAATTTAGTAATGAAAGCAACATTTCATTTTATGCAATCATATCCTAGAACATCACTAGTGTGTCTGCTGAGAAGCAAACCTACACCTCGAAGTTGCATATTATCTTCTCTCCCTGAAAAGAGAAATTTAAGATTACTTTTAAGTATTTGACCTTTAACTGTCCTTCTGTTCTCTTGCAAGCTGACAATATCTAAGTTATAATACTGGAATTCTTGTGTGAGAACATCAAGAGAATAATTTCTGTGCAGAGTACTCAAATTCCAAGTGCCAATAGAGAGAAAATGGGTAGCGGGATCTTTAAAGAAACTATATTGAGACAGGTAGTGCAGACTATCAAACAGCTCCCTAATTGCAGGCATTGGGGAAAAGACCTATTCCCCCCACCACTAAAGGCTTAGCCCTTTCACTATAATAACAGTCCAAACTGCAGGTAGAAGATAGTAAAGACAAAAGGATAGCATCTTTCAGATGAATTCTTTTAAAATCTGGGCCATTATGGTAGTGAAAGGGTTAAGCACCCTACACTTGGTAGACTTTCTCCAGTATAGGTTAGACAATGCTCATAGAAGCAAGGGTTCAAGTACCTGTAATGGCCTCTAATCAGGATTACCCACCAGCTGATATAACGTATCCTGTGCACCTATTCACTCAGGGTGTCAACCCACAAACAGAATACACATGGAAGCCACATCAAGAGCTGTGAATGACCACTCCTCAGCAGGGTAGGGGAAAAAAAAGTAACCATAGTACTCCAGAACAATAGGCCACACTGATCTGACAGCCCTCCACTTTTATTTCCTTCCATAAGAGAGTATCTCTTTTGAAAGGTACTAAAAGTCTACCCCACAAGAAGATGGGGTCGAATTTTAGGTGCTAAGCTTGGCTGGTTCTGTGCATCATCACAGGGGATTGGTGAATAGCTCTCCTTCCAAGTGAATACCTAGCTACCATTTACAGGCCTGTTATTAGTTTTCATAATGTATGTATTAGCAACTCAGTTGACATTAGTGAGAGTATTACTATGCAATAAGAAATTTGAAGTTATTTTAAAAGCTGCAGTGCAAAGGAGTCACCACCAGTATGGTTTCACAAGAGCTGTCTAAAGCAATATGTACTATATTAAGGAAACTCATTTTTGATAATTATTGTACAGTATTTTGTGTAATTTAAATGAATACAGATATTTTAGGGTTCAGGAAATTATGTGTTAACATTTCAGACAATAGCTACTAATAAAGTCATGTTGGCTGCATATTAATATGTGTGAAGAAGAAAACAGCACTACAATTGGTGTCTTTTGGCTGTTGATGAGAATTTGTGTACAGCTACCTAATTATAATGTCTGTGATGGTTATAGAAATATTAAAGTGAATTTGCTGTTCAGGAATAATAAATATTTAAATTAGGCATATAATGTTAGGTATACATATTATATAATAAGATAGACCTAAAGTCAATCATTAAATGTGTATATGCATTTCATCAGTATTGCACAGATGCATTTATAACAAGTGAATTTTTTTAACATAAAATGGTACCAGTTGGTCAAATTCCTTCATATATTTTGGTAATGTACTGACAGATAAGCTTCTGTTAAATCAATTCGTTTGATTTTGTTGGGTAAAGTATTTTTTTCTCATTATCATTTTTTTTTTTTAACATTACACTCCTCTGGGTCAGTTAGTTACACACTTCTGACCCAAAGCAATTAAGAAAAAGAAAAAACGCAGGATAAATATATAAAAATATAGTTGAACATTTGCATTAAGATATGCACAATACAGAAATTTCAAATATATATACAGGGTTTATCTAAATAATGGAAATACTGATGGCGACTGGAGTACACGCAATGCACCATATGCATATCACCGAGATGATGTCATCTGCGATGTGAGGTATATAAAGGAGAGAAGTACGATGCTATCATGTAGCAGTGCCACAGGCACAAGTGAAACAACTGTCATGCTGTAATTGTTGACAATGCCAGATCTCAGTGATCTCCAAAAAGGCATGATTATTGGTGCGCATCTTGCAGGAGCTTCAGTAACCAGAATGGTGGAAATAGTAGGTGTAACACGAGGAACTGTATCGAAGATTACGACTACTTATCAACAAGGATAGGGCCTCCAAATGTGCAAATTGTGGACACCATTCGAAGCTGTCAGATAGGGATAAGTGAATGTTGGCACAGACTGTACAACAGAAGCACAAGACCATGGCATTGCAAACAGCAGCAGATTTGAACTACAGTCAGAATGATCCCGTTTCCATCAAAACAGTTCATCAGGAACTTTATTATGCCAATATTTATGGCTGTGCTGCAATCCATAAACCTCTGATTACCAACATCAATGCAGCAAAATGTGTAAGGTGGTGCAAAGCACATAAAAACTGGGATGCTAAAGATTGGCAATGTGTCATCTGGTCTGATGAATCATGCTACACATTGTTTCCCATCACTGGTAGAGTGTATGTCTGGTGAAAACCTGCAGAAATGTACCACCCAGACTGTTCTGACTCTGAAGCATGGAGATGGATCCCTGATGCTGTGGAGTACCATATCATTGCATTCCTTAGGGTCATCCACAATGTACGAAGCCATTCTTGGGGACCACCTGAACCCAATATTGCATGCATTGTTTCCTAATGACTGTCCCTGGTTTCAAGCGGATAATGCACCTGAGCATTGTGCAAAACATGTCAAGTTGTGGTTTGCAGAGCATGAGGATGAGGTACAGCAGCTACCCTGGCCACCTCAATCTCCAGACCTCAATATTATTGAACATTTGTGGGAATATCTGGAGTTTTTCCACCTCCAGCATCACTGGCACAGTTGTCATATTTTACAGGAAGAATGGTCCCACATTCCATTACCGTATGTGTATGACTTGTATAAGTCTATTCCACATCGAATTATGTCTGTTCTGAATGCCCGAGGTGAGCCTATGGCTTATTAATAAAGCGTTCTCTACAAACAGTATGTTTTCCCATTATTTTGATAAACTCATGCATATATGACACAATTAAATTAAGGAAAATTTTAAAATAACTCTCATTTGCTGAGAGAGTACAAAACCATAACCTTAACTCTTGGGAATAGCTTCCAATTTTCAAGGAAATTAATTTACTCATGCATAATAATTCAAATAGGCTAAATGCTGTAATATTTTCTCAGTAATTGCAGCAGAGGTAAAATGTAAGAAAATATATATCATTATTTAAATAACCTTTCAGCTTCTATTATACCTATAAAACATATTTAAAATATTGTAATGAAAGACAATTCTGCAATTTGTTTAGAATAGTTTAGTAATGTTTGCAAGGGTTTTGTTAGTAACTTTGAATTGTGATAAAAATGTGTATTTCTGAGAGGTAAATGTGGATAAATAAGATCTTGTAGGAATTATCATTTATGGAATTAGGAAAATTTGTGTAATGAATTCATTACTGTGGTAGAATACTGTTAATTTGATACACAGTATACAGATCTGTGTGCTGTTTGGGAGTTGTTATAGGTGAACCAATACAGTTGTTTGTATTAATGTTGCTAATAGTATTTTGCAAATTTGTGTTCATTGTCTGTGATGGCAAGAACATTTATTCCTTAAAACAGTTCATTCCAGAAAAATCGTTAATAAGGTTTAGTGATTGGATTATTTAGTCTTGGTGGTTTTCTTAACTGCAGAAAGGAAGTGTCTTGCTCACGAATTTGCATCACTTGGACTAGTCTTTGATTGGATTGTTTTGATATCAGAATTTGAATGAAATTGAATGAATATCACAAGGCAGCATTTTTATTTGTATGATTACTAATTTAACCAAATGTATAACTATGGAATCCTGTGTGATTTATATCCATGTGCTTATATCAAACTTAAATCCCAAGCAGCAAAAGTGTTTGTGTTTGATCTCTTAAAACTTCAGTGTTACATTTAAAACAAGTTTACTTGTTTCATCACAATAAAAATCATTTTAGCAAAAAAAGAGATGTCCAGGTTCATTGTCCGTCTTGCGCAGAAGTTCACCATTCCAGTATTAATAGTAAATTTCCCATCGAAGTTCAATATATTCCATGAATATCCCTCCCCCTGAAATTAACCCTTACAATTTGGTTTTTTTTCTCTAAAAATGCAACTCAACTTCTGAACATGAAACAATTAATTAATAAAAGAGCTTACATTACCTACTAAAAGAAAGAGCATTTAATCTGAATATAAAATATAAAAACTAAAAGGAAAAAAAATAGTAGGTAGGCATAAAAAATATGTTGCAAGTTCATTATAGTAGTGATTTTTGAAAACTGATTAATCAGTTTCCGATACTTAAAGGGTCAGACCTCTGTGGCAAGCAGCTGCTTGAGGGGGCATTTATTATTATTTTTTATTTAAAGGGTACCTAATGTAAAAATAAAAAAGGTTATATTCAAGCTAGTTTTATTATTGGTAGAGACTTGAATTTTTAGTGCAAAATGGGATGCATGTGGAAAACTATGTGAGAAGTTTCTTAGTAATTCAATATTTTTTTATTAATTTCACCTCATGCATTGTTGTTGTTGTTGTTTAACGTTACGTGGTATTGAGAGGTCCTTCTACAGGCTTTCTCAGAATGATAATTTTGGATGTATGTGGGTATTATGTTTTTTATTTTAAATTTAGGGTTCGCGTATATATTAATATTTTGGTTATCAAAATTATATTTGATATCGTGCAAAGCAGTAAGAGATAGTCGCCCAGTGAAAATTGATATTTTAGGATTTTATGAGTGTTTATGTTTGTATATGCTTTCAGGGAAGCATTCAGAGTTGTTTGGAGGATTAATTTTTCTTTTTAGTTTTTTTTAATGCTTTTTTTTAGTTATTATTCTTTTAGTTTTTTGTTTTATTTATTTTTTTTATGCTTTTTTTATATAATATATTTATTTATTTTTATCATTTTTTTTAAATATTTTTATATAATTTTCCTTTTTATTTTTTTTGTTAATTATGTATTATTTTATATATATATATATTTTATTATTATTTATTTTATTTTTTTATTTCATTATTTAATATTTATTTTTTTTAATTATTATTGTGCATTTTTTTAATTATTATTCTTATATTTACAATTTAATAATTTTTCTTTATTTTTCCCTGAGTGGTTTTAATTTATTCTTGGGTTATGGAGATAGGAATATTGAATTGAAGACTATTGATCCCCTGTTTTGTGGTTATTTGGGCCAGTAAGACCTGAGTTAAAGGATTTGAGCCACTTTAGATATGTATATATTTGTTCCCTTATTTCTATAGTCCCTCCATTATTTTTCTTTTTTTTTATTTATTTATATTTTATGGAATTTTTGGTGTGAGTCTGGATAGAGAACAGAGTGAGGGTCCCTTCTGGAACATGTATGCAAGAGGTAAGTTGAGAATTGAAGAAAAATCTTTATGAAGGACATGAAGAGACGATAGTAGAGGGTAAAGGAAAGGTGGACTAAATTCTGTTCCAAAGTGAGGTGGAAAGAAGGAAAGAAAAGAGAGATTCATAAATTTTGGTTTTGTTTAGAGGGGGGGAGGGGTCCAGAATTACATTCGTTTGAATATCCAAAATGTTTAGGTCAATGATTGATTTGAAGAAAGTTTGTCTCTGTGAGGCAGTATTATCACAGTTAAGTAGGATGTGATGAACAGTCTCCGGAACTTTACAATGTCTACAGTTAGGAGAATGTGTGGGTTTGAATTTATGTAGAGTAGGATTAAGAATTGTGGAGTTGGTTCTTAATCTGTGTAGTAATTTGATGTGTTTTCTAGGGAAGGGGAGGTTATCAATTGTTGATATATTATGGTTAAGATTAAATCGAAAGTTGTTTTGGACAGAGGCCTGGACCTGAAAGTATTTATTGGTGAGATGTGCTTCAAGTTGTTTTATCTCCTGAGAAGTATTGATATGAAAGTGATAGGTAGGTGATACTATGTGGAGGTTGTGTGCCAGTTTAGCGAGATTATCAACAGTTTCATTATGGTGAATTCCAACGTGGCTGGGAATCCATTGTAAAATAATTGTATTATTATTTGTATGGAGGTTATGTGTTGTAAGAGTGAGGATTTTATGTATGTAGTAGTTATATGAGGTGTATAGAAATTCCTAAAATTTAGATACAAGTATGAGAAATTATATTATAAATGAAAATAAATTACATATATATACTAAGAGAAAATATTTGGTGTATGCAGTCTTTTCTGCTTCTGAACATAAACAAATATTTATAAAGGAATTTGTATAAAGGAATACCCTTTGGCATTCTGTAATTCCTGACGTACTTCACCAAAGGGTCCCAAATTTCACAGGAGGGTTCCCCGTGCCTGACCCCATGTTTGGTTAGAAAATCAAGTCCCTATCTGAAATAGCACACCTAAATAATGCTTTTGAAAATGTTGGGAATCTGGCAATGGCATCAGATTTGCAGCAGAAGATTTAAATGCTATTTTAACACTTTACTTTCAAGTTAGGGAGCAGAAAACGGCAACAGTAAATTTGACAGCGATTCTCGTTTCCCATAGGAATAGCATGGTAAATATTTTTGGTTCTAGCAAGCCCCCCCTTTTGGACTTTCAACCTGAAATTTGGCACTGCAATCCGGACCACAACCAGAAACGTTCTCTGAAAATTTGGAGTGTGTACATTGATTTCCCGATGAGTTATGGCTGACACACACAGACAGACACCTTCTTTTATTATATAGATTAGCAATTATGTTAAATCTCTATCTAATATACAAAGAAAAAAGTCAGTGCATGTTTTGTATGTCTGTTTGCTTAAGTATGCAGCCCCCAAAAAAGCTACAGGAAGCAAACTTCACATTAACTTTATCTTCAGTCAAGGGAAGAGTATAGGCTATTTGTGAACCTGCTGGGGTCAACTGAAACCAGTGTGGATGGTTTGAATTTCTTGAAATCCCCATTGATTTCATATTAATGATTAAAAACTGGTGTGGCTCATAGATAGCATTAGCTATTATTCAAAATAACTGATGCTACCAATAAATTTAAAAAAAGGAATGCATCAATTATTTCTTTTTGCTTTTGCATGATAAAGCCATTGTTTTAGAAGTGAGTAAAGAGCACAAGCATTTCTGTAGATGTGGGTTGTTTTACCTCTGAGCGGCACTTTTTTGCACACCATGGGCTAAATGGCCAGGTCACATGGACCCCGAAGGCTCAGAGAAGGTTGGGGGAGGAGACATACTGGAACAGCTGTTGGGAGACAGATGGTAGCCTCCCGTCAAGGCCATCCAGCGTGTTCTTTAACGTGCACAGAGTATGGCTCCCCCGCACACGGGGCCACGGCTTAACGTCCCATCCGACGGACAGTGGCCTTTCCAAGCCCATCGGTGTCCCCTACTGACCGTGGGCAGGGCGGGGAATTTTTGCGGAGATAAATCTCAACGCTGACCCAGCTGGGACTCGAACCTGGAAACTACAGATTACGAGCCTGGCGCGCTACCGACTGAGCCACCCCCGCCCCACATTTCTGTAGAAACTGAAGTCATTCTAATTAAGCATGAGCCTGTAATTCTTTGTTAAAATGAAGGCTTCAAAAACTAAGAATTCATACTGGATGTTAAAATAATTACCAATTTTAAAAATATGCAAAATATAAAATAAAGGTTTTAAATAACATGTTAAGCAATAAATAATGTTTTTCTTTTCCATTGTATATTGCATTTGTGGTATGTACACAATTTTTGTACAACATAGATCATATTTAATTTTCTTTTGCTATAAAGTTAATATGCCTGGCAAATTGTATTTTCTGCTTAGGTCCTGTCAGACCTCTGTGGCAAGCAGCTGTTTGAGGGGGTATTTATTTTTTATTATTTTTTAAATTGTATCCAAGCAACTCTGCTGGGTACAAAATGATTTTTTGAACATTTTGATTGCATGGGGGAGACAATATTGTTTTCTGGTTTAGAAACTTATGGTGTGAAGAGGATCCTGCAGTACCTCAAAATATGTCCACAAGGGAGAAAAATTTAACCAGGTGGTGTAGGGGGGGGGGTGATGGGGAATCGATCTTAATGAGTTTCATGCCAAGTAAAAGATTGCAACATGGAAAGTGCTGTCTACTATACACTTTAGAGAGTTTCAGATCTCCTCTCCTAAAAGAGGTGAAATTCAAAAGAGAGAAAAATTTTACTGAGAAGGGAGGGGTAAAGAAGAGGGCAAATTGATTGTAACGAGTTTTATGCCAAATGGAAGTTTGTGACATGGGAAGTAACATCTACTTTACATTTTAGAGAGTTACAGACCTGAGTAATATCATAAACTACACATGCCACGACTTGGGTCCTTTACCTTCTAAGACAGACCCTATTGATGCTTTATAAGTAAATCCAAAATCAGCCTCCCATTTCCTAGCTGAGTTTTGACCACCAGTAGTGTCAGCTTTTTCATGCTGCATGGAAAGGGATGGCTTCCAGAAAACAATGACAAGACTGTGGCATGGTATATTAAGAATTAATGAAATTTAATTTAATTTAACATTCTGTAAATTGTTCCTTGAGTGATTAGAAAAGTTCAATGCTGAGCACTCAAAAATAAACTGCATAACTAATAATAGAAGAAAACTCTGGCACATAGGGCAACTTCACTGACAATAATGGTAATGTATGTGATTAGTGAAAACAAAAATGTTGGAAAGCACCCTTCAGACCACCACAGCTATTCTAGCTATATCATTTGTCAGCAGTCATGTGACTGGTTCTTGCTTGTGTATCCAATGGCAAGAGATGAGATTGAATCTAGTCCAGCTGGGTCTTCCAGCAGGTTATGGAGTAGAAATTATGCTTGACTAAACCCCAGAAGGGCAGTCTTGGAACACTTGTCCACTGTTAACATTTGCAGTGCAGCAAATGGTGTGTGAAATAACCCTAACACTGATTTGCTTAGATTGCTACAGGCTTTGATCTCAGTGAGGCATAGATCTCATCCTGTTTTTCCAAAATCTGTCAGTAACTCAATTAGCTGTGATCTCTACAATCCTGTTCTGTTGGGTGACAGAATCAGGAGCAATGACTTAGCAGATGCTGCTGACAGGTAGGCCCTACTCATGTCTGGCTCTCTGCTGCTAACTTCATTTGTAGATTTCTGGCAGTGTTTTTCCATTAAGCTCAAGGCTCAGTGTTAGTGATCTTGTTCAGGACAGATCAACAACAAATTATTTCAAATCAAGACTGTTGTCAAACTGTAGTGGTCTTCTTTCCTCAGGAATTGCAAGGAAGAAGTTATGCTTATTTGGCTATAAACAAGTAATGGATTTCTAATGCATTCTTTTCTTCTATGCGCAGATGACCAACCTATATGTGAGTTTTCTGACACTACTTTAACTATTTTTTACATTTTAATCAATTGTATTACTTTTAATTTTGAGTGTTTTTTTTAGCTCTCATCATTTGATATCTGAAACTTGTATATCTGTTATCTGAGACTCTTTCGTTCTATATATTTTTCCATTTTCAAAATATACTGGTTATTTGATTTTTATATAGGTCCTTACACTCATGGTTATCTTCAATACATGCTACATTACTGTTTTTCTTGCTTTTGCTCTTTCTGTGTTTTGATGTTCAACTTTGGTTGAGTTCAATGCCATTTATCTTTTTTTTTTATCATGTTTGAGACCTGGGTTCGAGCCCTGGATTTAGGCTATGGATGTGTGTGTCGTTTTTCTGCTGAGGTCCTGCCATCCTCTCAGATCTCCTACTGTGGCATATAAACTGACAGGCTCCTGTCAGACCTCTGTGGCAAGCAGCTGCTTGAGGGGGTATTTATTATTATTTAGTGCAATACACCCAATTCTGTTTATACACGGATTTTTTTTACACGACTTTGATTTAACAAGGTTTAGAAAAAAAATTCCAATTCTCTTTCTACACGATTTATTTTGATCCCACACAGTTCAAATGGTGCCTTTTTAAAAATCTCCATTTGAATTTAATTCTGAAAAAATATTCATATTCAAAAAAAAAATCCTAGAATTTACATTTATAACAAAGATGCTGCATTTATGGTCACATTTTTCGAAGTAATTTTAACACTGAAAATGTACTATAGATACACATTTTGTGCACTAAAATTCCCAAAATAAAAACTACACTAACATAACTACACAACAAGTTTTCTCTATTTTATTCTCTATTTTATGAAAAAATTGTACAAAACCTAAGTTTATAAAATAAAAAATGTGTTTAAATGAATAAAAATCAAATAAAAATTTAATTAAAAATTTTGATATGATTTGTTTGAAAACAACTTATTATTTGTACTGGGTTTTCATGTCTGGTACCAATCTTCTATTTTTCCATATGCACTGTATTTTTTTTTTTACGTGGTTTTGTCAGGAACCTATCTACTGTGTAAAAATAGAATTGGGTGTATAGTCAGAGTTGCTCTTGCAGCAGAAACCCTAAACAATCAGGTTTCAACAAATCATTTACTGAAATAATCCAATTTTAGAAGATGTAATAATACTTTTGTTAGCTTTGAATGTTTAGGATCATTGTAACAGCAACATACACAATCATATCAGAATAATATGACCACCTCCCACACATATACTATGGTAGGTGGTCATATTATTCTATGACTGTGTATGTTATTAAATATCCCAAGTTCAGTAACCAAATTCAATTACATGTAGTTTTAAATGCATTTGCAAGAATTAAATATTAAATGGTTATTATCAAACATCGAGATTTAGAGAGGTTTCAGTAAGATTTTCAATTTATTTTCAGTGGCACTTTTCAACACAAAACTTGTTTTCAAAATTTGGGAGCTTTGAATGTGAATTTTCATTCAAACTAACATGGAAATGTCCAAACATTTTTTGTAAAATAGGGTATTCAATCAACTGGAGAATGAAGACTACTGAAAACTATGGAACTAGGACTCTGAAAGAATGAAGTACCGGAAGGAAGAAGCATCATGGAAATGGCACTAGTAGTTGGATTATATCTTGTAGACTTCTATAGTGCTACTGCTCAATATATGAGATATGACTGACACACAGGATTGTACCAACTGACATCATCATCAAGATCATAACTGACATGAGCAGCAATTCTTTCCATTTCTTTGATGAAGATGACTGGTGTCTAGAGTGAGCAAAACATTACTTGTCTTTTGGTAAAACATTACTGACATGTCAACACTCACACCTGAAGTAGCATTGTTGGTGATCTACAAGATCATTATAATAAACAATGAAGCTTGCAATTTCAATACTTGACTGTAGATAACTTCTTCCATTTTCTAAGCTTATGTTTTTGAAAAAATTCTTAGTTTATACATGAATATATATGATAATTATAAAGGACCCTACCAGATGGATTTTGAAGCTCTGATAATCAGTAACAAAGAAATGAAAGCAACATCAATTCTAATTGTAAAATATAATACATACTTCATAAAAGGCAGTTTGTCCATTTACTATGTGATTTAATGGCACATACATCTCTTCAGTGACTTGATCTACCAACATGGCATGTCTCTGACTAAATGTTCCTCTCCCAACATCTTGGCCACTTAAACGCACATTATGACCTACATAAAACATAAGAAATCAAATATAAACATTAATTTGAAACAGATTTATTAAATGGTAACATATATTTCTACAAAACACATCCTTTTAAAAAACAACAATCAATTGAAATATCTAATTTTGGGGGAGGGGAGGAATACACAAAAAAAAACTATGATTTCACCAGGGAAATTTTATCATTGAAATTAATGTGAGAATATGGAATCTATGCCTATAGTATCAGAAACAGAAAACTATAAAGTTATCTGGTCATACCCATTTTTTAATTTTTTTCTTATGCTGTTGATCTAGTAATAGTTTCCAAAGAATAAGTGGGTTATAGGTACGATGGTCCACCAATTCACTCTTACCTTTCCTTAACCAGTTTTACTTTTTTTTTTTCATTATATTTATCATTTTGGGGATTATTTTTTTTAGGACATCACAATTCTTGTTTCTGAGCCATAGGAGTTGCACATGTGCAACTCCAACATTTTGATTGTCAGCCACTAATGTGCGCATGTAGGACACCCCTCTTGCATCATAGCTAGCACAATCGTCAGATTATCCAAATGTTTTCCCGGCGTGCAATAGCCATGTGCCAGATTTGTACACAGCATGTATACTAACTAATGTTAGGTCACAGAGTCAGTTAGAATGAGATTGTGAATAGTAGAATTGACAGTATAGTTAGTAGAGATATAGGAGTCAGAAGTATGTGTTGTGTAGATAGATGTGAGATGCAAGTACTCCAACTTTTGTATTCTTCCATTGAATTTGGTGAGTGAATTTTTTGGAAATAAACTTCGTTTTAGAAACTTTTGAACTTTTGCTATTTTTCTCTTGAGCAATGTTAACTGATTTTTGATTAGATTTAAACTTTAATTAAACTTGACAATCCTTTTTTGAATTCCTACTCAATAATAATGCTATATACATAATGAACTCTATTTCAACTTTATTTGGCAAGTTAATATTGCCTGGCACACAACAAAACTATCTGGAATTTTGAATAAATTTAGATCAGACAAAAGGTTCAACTTGAAAAGTTAATAATATTTGGAGTGTTACATAGGTTAAGTAGTTTATCATTTATAAGAATATATATTGTTGTAAAGTTAACTGCCAAGTGGTATGCAGTGCAGGACTTGGGGTGGCATATACAAAAAACAGATTTAGTAAAATTTTGCTTCTTTCTGGTACCTTGTCCAAATCAGACTCAAACTGCTGAACTTAAATAACAATAAAATCAGATTTTTATTTTGTCAGAATACACCAACAACCCTGCCAGAGATTACTATTCTCCCTGTAGGTTTCTCACTATTTCCAACTTTTACAAACCAACCTTACTTGCTCGATGATACCTGGCACTTGTACATAGGGCTATAGGGCTGCCAGCACTGATCTCACTGAGCAAAGAATCAGAGAAGAATTATGCAAGTTATCTCCTCTTCATTGTTCTCCCCCCCCCCCCCCCTTATAAACAGGGATTCCTTTTTTTCCCAACTGCCCTTGCTATCTGCTCTGTCCAGCTAAATCACACAGCAAAGCTAATTCCTCCTGGAATGCAGGTGGTTGGCTTTGGGTTGGGTTGTTTTACCTCTGAGCGGCATTTTTTTGCACACCATGGGCTAAATGGCCAGGTCACAAGGACCTGTCTCAGAGAAGATTGGGGGAGGAGACCCACTGGAACAGCTGTTGGGAGACAGATGGTAGCCTCCAGTCAAGGCTATCCAGTGTGTTCTTTAATGTGCACAGGGTATGGCTCTCCTGCACATGGGGCCATGGCTTAACGTCCCATCCGATGGACGGCAGCCTTTCCAAGCCCATCGGATTTTTTTGCACACCAGGGGCTAAATGGCCAGGTCACAAGGACCCTGGAGGCTCAGAGAAGGTTGGGGGAGGGGACCCACTGGAACAGCTGTTGGGAGACAGATGGTAGCCTCCCGTCAAGGCCATCCAGTGTGTTCTTTAATGTACACAGGGTATGGCTCTCCCACACATGGGGCCACGGCTTAACATTCCATCCGACAGACGGTGGCCTTTCCAAGCCCATTGGTCTCCTCTACTGACTGTGGGCAAAGTGGGGAGTGTTGCGGAGATAAATATCGATTCTGACCCAGGCAAGACTCGAACCTGGGAACTGCAGATTGCGAGCCTGGCATGTTACTGACTGAGCCACCCCCACTGCTGCAGGTAGGGCATGGCCTTTCCTGCTCCTATAGGTATACAGAAAGAAGCAGAAGGAGGGGGACACATCCTGTCCCAGCTGACCAGGTCAATTCTGACATATTTTGCAATCTGCAACTGACTTAATCCTTGAAAATTATTATATCAATAGGTAGAAAATATTAAGTGTGGAAAAAATAGCCAGAAAAATCTGCTGGAACACTATATGGTGCAAGGAACAATTATTGATCATGTACCACCTACACAATAAGCAGGCATAAAACCTTTGACCCCAGCCAACAAAAAATAGAACTGACAAGTCATAGCCTGCACATGTATTGCCTGCTAAAGGCAGGAAGCATAAGAAAGTATAATACCTTTTGCATATGCATGAGGATAGTAGCAGTGTACTCTTTATGTATCAATGTATATTCTGGCTTATGTATGTATTCTAATTAAATTCTTAATATTAATAAATAAAAGTTAAAAAAATTAATTAATATAAATTAAATTCTTAACATTATGTATTCTAGCATTCTAGTATACATATAGCTTTCATAGTTCTGCAAAGTGCAGCTTTCTACGATGATCTATTGCATCTTCGATGAAACATGCTGAATTTTAGGATTTTTTTACTTTTCTTAATGTTTAATGTGCATAATGTATAATATTTTCAAGAAGGTGATCTGTCTTCTTATTGTGCTTGTAAAATATGACCAAATGGATATTTTCTGAATCTGCATGCTAAACTACCCTTCACATAACAGTGGACCCTTAAGTGTACTTTACACTATCACTCACCATTATACATTAGTGTAATACCTTCTGCATATGCAAGAGGATAATAGCAGTGTACTATTTATGTATCAATGTATATTCTGGCTTATGTATAGCTAGTAATAGTAGTAAAGATATAATATTCAGTTTTAATATAGTGTTATTGTACATATATTTTTAATATGTTTTAATATTTTTACAGTAATGTTTATATTGACTTTCATAGTATAAATCAATCCTATTCCATTATATTTTCAGGTGGGACAAATATTTTCAGTTTTTTAAATTTGGATGTTTAACAACCCAATTAAAAAGACCTTCTTGTTCAGAAAATAATTAAAATAACTTAAAGTTCTCTGTCATTGAAGAATAAAATTTTTTGAAGTTTATCTTTAAAACTATTTGCATATTAAAAAGTTTTTAGGAGCAAACTCAGAAGCTTTTCGGAGCAAGGATACTGCTCAGTCTTCAGTGAAGTGACACTATGTGATGATATTAGGGCTGTTAAGAACTTCTTTCCACATGTCATAAAGAGTGATTCTAGTGTTTCAACTGCAGGAGCAGATGGATGAAGTCATTATTTCAATAGACTCACAGACGATGATTCCACAGTAAGTGGATGCACATGCTAACAGTGTGGCATGCTCCCAGTCTATGGCAGCTGTGTGTTGCATTGCCTGCTTGGTAATGGAAACCAATAGCTTATTTTGACTGACATCGGTTTGATGACCTGTGAACCTCTCCTGTGGAACACGTGTGGTTGTGGAGCTTGCAATACAACCCACAGCTACCATAGACTGGGTGCACAACACACTGCTAGCACATGCATCCACTTACTATGGAACCATTGTACACCAGGCTAATGAAATAATGACCTCACCTGCCCCCTTCTGCAACTGTGACACTGAAATTACCCTTCACAACATGTGGAAAGAGTTCTTAACAGCCGTAATGTCACCAACAGCGTCACTTCACTGAAGACAGAGCACTGACCTTGATCCAAAAAGCTTATGTTTGCTCCTAAAAACTTTTTAATATGCAAACAGTTTGTAGAATAAACTTTACAAAAATTTTATTGCTCAACAACAGAGAACTTCAAGTTATTTTCATTTGAATATTTTCATGGGCCACCATAAAATTACAACTGTGTTTCACATTTCACTAGTTCTTGCATTTATTTTTATATTTAGTTTTAGAAAGCAAATATATTATTATTATCATTTTTCAAACATTTGGCCCAGGTCACAAATTTTTTTTTACCAGTGGGGTATTACACATAATTTTTTCTTTTGTTAATAATACATTTAACATCCTGAATATATCAATGGTTATAAAGACTTCATGACTATTAATAAACTTTCTTGATAAATATTTACTTTTTGTTACTCCACTACAAACAAATCTTATAAATATCACATGACAATGAAATTGCCATACCCAAAAACAATAAATGGCTATGTATGCAAACAGGTGATGTACATATGGTCAAATAGCCATGAAGTGATACCAGCTACAGAACAAAACAATTACTTATTCCTACAGGAAAGATTATATGGATGCAACATTAGTATATTGCATAACCACCATGATTAGCAATATACACAGTAACCTGTCACAGCATAAAACCATAAAAATGTCTCATTGTTTTGCAGGATGTGTTAACATGATTTGTAACCTTGTTCCCACAAAGAGATTAAATTTTGCACTGGTTTAACATGAGTTTGCACATGACATCCTCTCATGCTCCAAACATGTTCAACTGGCAACATGTCTGGAGATGTGTGTGGCCACAGCATAGTCAGTTTTGCAGATACTCCCTGGAGATGGTAGCTTTATGCAGTTGTGTTTCCCTGACACAACTATAATATATATATATAAATTAATTAAAAAAATACCAGTCTTTGTCTATGCACTATAAAAAGTAGAAAAGAAATCTAAAGATATCGATGGTGCACTCAGTCACTGAATTCATATTCATTTCAAAGGATGTCAAGGTGCTACCAGTCTTGTTAAGTAGCTAAATATCCTTCGAAGCAAATATGAATTCAGTGACTGATTGCACCATTGATATGCTTAAGGTTCATTTTCTACTTTTTAGGGTGCATTGAGGAAAATGTTTTTTTTTTCATTATTTTTTGATACTAAAAATACCCATCTTCAGAAATTTTCATTTGATATATGACTCATAAACATCACACATATTTCTCCTCCCCTTTCTTTTTGTATGTGGGGGGATAGGGTATGTTTGAGGTAGCCCAGGATATTGGATATGCCATCATCATCATCATCAAGCAGCAATGGGATACGGAGGTCCAACCAGACCGTGCAATTTAGTTCTCCAAGCAAGTCTGTCCTGAGCTACATCTACTGCATCTGGCCACTGCACACCAATTCTAACAAGGTCCTGTTTGACATTGTCTGCCCACCACATCCTAGGTCTCCCCTTCCTTCTGAGGTCGCTAGGCACACTGTTCATAACCCTATTCGCCAAACTATAATTATCCATACGGGCAACATGGCCAAACCAGTGCTCTCTCTGCACAATATGCTGCTTAAAGGAGGTTGCAAACTCCTTTGCCTAACCTCATCATTAGTTACAAAGTTGAACCACCTAATGCTCAAGATACTGTGTCAGCATCTAGTTTCCTGTTATCTTGTTTACAAAGTATCCAAGTTTCACTACCATAACTAACCCTAGAAAGAACCAAACTATTATACAGTCTAATTTTAGTCTTTACAATCTCCACAATCTCCATAGATTCTTAAAAGTCCTGGCAGCAATCCCTATTTGTCTGTTAATCTCATGCTGCACATCACCATTATCTGTTACATAGCTCCCAAGATAATTAAACTGTGTCATCTGCTCAAGACTGCAACCATTCAGATTAACTGAATCACAGCCTGCCTGACCAATTTACATCACTTTAGTTTTCTCTCTGTTTATAACCAAACCTACTCTACTACCAGTCTCATCAACGGCTCGAATGAAAGAGTTCATCTCATCAACATCATTTGCCAAAAGGGCTAAATCATCAGCATAATCTAAATCAGAAATTTTCGTATCTCTAGGCCATTTAAGGCCAAAATCTTTCCCTTGAAGTGAATTTCGCATAACATAATCAATAACCAAGCTAAAGAGAAAAGGAGACAAAATGCACCCTTGTCGAACACCAGAAGTAATGCTAAACCAATTGATACAAGCCTTACCAACTCTCACACGCGACTCAGTGTTATTATAGAGAGCTTTCATTATGTTAAGTAACTTGTCTGGTATACCATATGATCTCACAATCAACCACAAATTATGGCGATTAACAGAGTCAAATGCCTTTTTGAAATCAACAAAGCTAGCAAATAAAAGGTTTCTGAAACTCTAAACATTTCTCAAGAATCTGCCTAAGTGAAAATATCTGATCCACACATCCCATGCCACTTCTGAATCCACATTGCTCATCACGCAATTGACTGTCAACCAGATTCTTAATTCTATTAAGCACAATCATGGAAAGAACTTTACCTGGAACAGAGAGTAGGCTAATACCCCTATAGTTAGCACAAGAACTGCGATCACCTTTTTTGAAAATAGGGATAACAATAGCTCTAGTAAAATCCTTAGGAACCATGCCTTTATCATAAAAGATATTCAGAATTTCAGTCATCCAAGTGGTAACCAAAACATTTGCAGCTCTAGGCATTTCCATTGTAATTTCATCTACCCTTGGGGATTTATGAAGTTTAAGTTTAGAAATAGCCAAAATAACTTCAGATTGTGTTATAGGGCCAAAATTAAAGCCATCAATGCATCCATCATCACTGCAAACAATGGGAGCAGAACCAACTACATTGTTTAGAATATCACTGAAATGCTCAGCCCACCTAGCCATGACAGAATCCTCCCCTTCTATAACCTTACCTTGTTTATCCTTCAATCCTTGTATACCAGTTCGTTTTCTACCACATAAAACATTAACTATCTGGTACAGCTCTCTGCTGTTGTGCTGTCTAACTGCTTCCTCGGCTTTGTCAGCCAAACCATCAAGCCAAAGATTCTTATCAGCAGCTAACTGATCTTTTACATGTTTATTAAGTTCTCTGTAATGCTTTCTATTAGGACTAGTAGGGTATTGATTAAAGACATTCCTGCAGTTCTTTCTTTCCGAAATAAACTCAAGTGCCTTATCACTCAGATAATTCTGTCTCTTCTGCTCCTTTTTTCCTAAAAGAGTACTGTTAGTGTCCAAAAAAGCCTGTTTAAAATGATCCCTTTCTTCCTCAACTTCAGTAGTAAGCAAACCATGACTGTCATAATGACTAAGTAACCTATCATGGTAAGCTTTGGCTATAACTGGATCTTTCAGAGCTTCAGTATTAAAAGTAAATTTTTTAACCCTAGCACAACCCTTTTTAAGTTTAAGTTGCAACACACTTTTAACAAGGTAATGATCAGATCCAATTTCAACTCCCCTATATGCCCTGGTATTCCTAACAGAACTAGCCCATTTGCTGTTAATTAATATGCAATCAATCATATTCTTATGCAGCCCATCAGGTGAAACCCATGTGTACTTATGCATGTCACGGTGTTTGTAAATAAGTGTTAGTTATTCTGAATCCATTGAGTTTACTTACCTGTAGGAGACGTTGCCCATTGCCATTGCAGATACCAATACCAAAAGGGCCGATTACTCCTCCTCAAAGGTCAGAGTCAGTACCAACTTTGGCATTGAAGTCACCAAGAACAAGGGTAATATCTCCTTTCTTGACAGAATTCAAAACATCCTGAAGTTGTTCATAAAACCTATCCTTCTCATCCTCATCGGCATCCTCAGTGGGGCATAACAGCAGATAACATTCAAGTCTTTAACGCTTGTCTGAAATTTTGCTGTAAGAAACCTTTCATTAATGCACTCATATCCTAGAAGAGCATCGCTAGCGTGTCTGCTGAGAAGCAGACCCACGCCTTGGTGATGCTTATTGTCATCTCTCCCTGAAAAGAGAAATTTAAGATTATTTTTAAGAATCTGACCTTTATCTGTCCATCTGGTCTCTTGCAAGCCAAGAATATCTAAATTATAACGGTGGAATTCTTGTGTGAGGACATCAAGAGAAAAAGCTCTGTGCAGAGTCCTCACATTCCAACTACCTATGGAGAGAAAATGGTTAGTGGGATGTTTAAAGAAACTATGTTTATTGAGAGAGGGAATGCCGACAATATCAAACAGCCCCCTAATCGCAGACATGGGGCAAAGACCCGTTCCCCCACTACTAAAGGCTGAAGCCATCTACACTGGAAGATTTCCTCCAACGTAGAATTTGACGATGCCAATAGAAACAAAGAGTTCAGGTGCCTGCGATGACTTCTGCTCAGGATTATCCACCAGCTGATAAACATATCCTGTGAATCTATTCACTTGGGGCTGTCAACCCACAAACAAACAGAAAACACAGCGGAAGATTTTCCCTCCACAGAAGCCCACCAGTGCAGCAAATCCAGGATCCATAATCAAGCTCAGAGCCATATATCTGTCCAGTCCAGTGGGTTTATATGGTCAGCACCAGGACCCTGTGTGGTTGACCACTCCTCAGCAGGGTGGAAAAAAAAAGAAAAGTAGCCAGAGTATGTACAAATTAATAGTAGAAGAATGATAGCAATGCTAGCTGAGTATTTATCAACCAACAATTACTAAGCATAAGCATGCCAGGAATGACATCAAAAGACTTAAAAAGTTATCAGCAATTAACATCTCAACATGCAGCTATATCCACTATATTAAGTGAACATCGAAGAGTGCATTATATAAGGACTAGTAATGTTTGGAAGAAACTAGAAGATATAAGCCTACAGCTGATTGTAACATCAAATAGAGGTAATCTTCTTACAAACTGCATAACATCAAACAAAGACCTTCCAAAGTCATTGTACTACACAAGATAGACTACGGTACTATAATTTATCATTCTCTTGATTACCTTTACACTAGGATAAAGGTTAATAATACAAGATAAACATATAGCATGTTAAACAAAGTAATGATAAAGCTGAGATTAACACCAAAAGGGCTTACCCATAAGACAATCTGTAATAACATTGGTAAACACCCCATACTTGTGATGAATTTCAAAGACTTTATTATGCAATACAGCTTTAATTGTGATTAAATTGATATTTATAGTAGCTGTGGTTTAATTATTTAATATTTCTCTATATTTGGCATAGTGCCTTAAATGGATTATAAGATTAGTGATATAAAACAATTTTTTTTTACTTAACTCTAAAACTACTTTTGTACTGTTATACAAAGCAAAAATCATAAGACATCACAGAATATATTACTGAAATTATTCACTAAAATAAATTTTTTAACCTTGATAAAGTAAAGAACCAATAGCCAATGATTCAGCAGTTGCCCAATCTATACGAGTTCCCTCTTCTAACCTTTTTAGCCGCTCATTAACAAAGACTTTCTGCAGATGAGGATGAATAGTCTAGAGAAAATATAATAGCATATGTATATTACTTTCACTTGAATAACACATATCAAAGATATTTAATGATAAAATATTTATCTTAGTAAAAGCCAAATGCGTCTGTTTATGGAATGATTGATGAATTTTAAAATATATATTAGACATATGATAAGTGCCACCATCTGAAAGTAAAAATATGACTTATATATACAAAACATAGTCTGTTAACGAAGAGATAATAATAATAACAATAAAAAAATACCCCATCAAGCAGCTGCTTGCACAGAGGTCTGACAGGAGCCTATCAGTTTATACACCATAGTAGAAGGTCTCTGAGGAGGGCAAGACTTCAGTATGTATTATAAAATTAGCAGAGCTGGAGTAAATATGCTAGCTAGATATTTTACAGGACTCTAGGCAAACTAATCTAAAAAACTTTTAAAAAGTCTTCTTCATCAAAAACAATTTTAAATAGGTCAATTTTTACAATTAAGGTAGAAAATCTGTGTGCCTAATGTATTGATTTCCCTGTTGATTTCAATGGCTTTATATTAGCAATAATATTAATAATAAGAATCATACTTTGTTAAATAGTGATTCCAATAGCTAATTAACTTTTATGCTGAGAACTTCAAAGTATTAAAACTCCAAAAATTGCAGTAGGTGTGCCAGGATGCTCCTAAACATATGTATATGACTGCTTTAAATAAAATTCAGGAGTCTTTTACATTTTGATAGTATTAGTCTCTGAATGTCCATAAAGCATAGTAGTATAACAATACATTTCATTTGATAAACAATCAATATATATCATATAATATGTAAGTAATTTTACATATATCATATGGATGACTTTTAAAATTCCAGGTCTAACCTGTGGACCAACTACAAATTTTATACCTGTTTTTCTGAAAAACACAAAGGCACTATTTTTACTAAATAACAATGCTCCATGAGTAGGTAAGCATTAGCTTTTACATACAAGCAATTCCTATGGTGAATGCAATAAATACCCAAATACTGACTTCTATTATCACTGTTGGAGTATTCAAGTCTACACTGTTACAGAATAAGATATGCCGATAGTTGCACTCTTGTGGAAGAACTGATGGCTATCATAAGTTGGGTTGTTTTACCTCTGAGCAACACTTTTTTGCACAATGGGCTAAATGTTCAGATCACAAAGATTCTAAAGGCTCAGAGAAGGTTGAGGGAAATGGACTCAGAGAACAATTGTTAGGAGACAGATTGAAGACTATTGTCAAGGCCATCCATCATGTTCTTTAATATGCATTGCTTATGATTCTCCTGCATATGGGCCATGGCCCATCCATCCATCAGATCCCATCTGATGGATGGAGGGTAGGGTAGAGGTTTAGCAGACGTAACTATCATAGCTATGTATTATTATGATATATTATTGCTAATATTCATATAGGTAATTAGTGCTATCATCAGATTGAAATGCTGATTAAGTGGATGTTCAGTAATTAATAATTTATGTCTTTAGCTATTAAATTCATGGGAAGAAAGTAGGTTCATTGATGTTTTCTGAATTTTTATACTTAAACATACTAAAAAAAAATGGCTTCATAGCATGTATTATGGTTTTGAAAATTTCCACTTGAATATAATTGATTATATATGAATCAACAGCATATGGGCTAGTTTGTTAGGAATACCAGGTCTTATAGAGGACTTGAATTTGGATCTGACCATTACCTTGTTAAAAATGTCTTGCAACTTAAACTTTAGATTTGTTGTGCTAAGGTTAAAAAATTTACCTTAGCACCAGACCTCTAAAAGAAGAAGCTCTGAAAGACCCAGTTTATAGCTACAGCATACTATGATAGGTTATTTAGTCATTATGACATCATGGTTTGCTTACTACTGAAGTTGAGGAAGAAGGGGACTGTTTTAATGATTCTTTTCAGTATCGTATATTTTAAATGTGGTCAGTGTTATACAAAGTGACTTGGACTTCTCACATTCATGGGATTTTCTGAAATGATTATGAAATAGAAAAAAACTTCCCTGGCTGCTTTTTTTGTCAAACATTATGAATTTGTTCTTGGGTTTTGAAGTTTGGCGATCTTGGCTAGGTGCAGAAAGGTTTGTGCACCAGCCCTTCCTGAAATTGCCCTCCCACATGACTGCCGATTTCCATAGCAAGGAAGTGTATTTTGCTTCCATATCCAAGACATTCATTTTCAGAAAACTGAACAAGCTCAAAGTTTTTTTTACTAAAAAAACAAGAAATAATAAAATAAAAATTACATATAACCTAATGGGATGTTGAATAAAATATCCGCAACAACTTTTAAGCCGACCTCCGATCTAGGATAACTCAGAAAGATCAATAAATCAGCCAATCGAAAGATCGCTAAACTGACGGAAGTAAATCTACAGAAATTAATTTGCTTCCATATCCAAGACCTTATTTATTTTCAGAAAATGATACTAGATCCAAATTTTACTGGAAAAGTAATAAGTAACGAAATAAAAACTAGCATATAGCCTAATGCGGCATTAAAATATCCACAGTAACAAGCTGTAGGCCGGCCATACGATGTAGCATAACTATGAAAAAATCAATAATTAATTATCAATCAGCCAAAAAAAGCGCTAATTTCCGAAAATATATCTACTAAAATGAAAACTAAAGGTTTAAATATAAAAAAATACTAACTTTACAAAGGGTATCCAATATGTTGGACCAAAACTGTAAACAACACTTATAGCACATGCAACGGAGATAGCATGTGTCAGCCATCTGCATCTTGTTTGCGTGAGAAGCATAACTAATTAAATGCAGCTGCAACTAGAATTTCTAAGAATAATGTGTTTACTTCCAGTTTCGATTTTGAAGGCAGGAAAGATGCATAGAATGCTGGGAAAAATGATAAAAATAACTTGGGAACACTGAAATAGGTTTATGACAGAAAAGAGTGTGAAACGGGGGGGAAAAAAGGCGGGTATTTATTTTGTAAGTACTTCCAAAATCTATGATTTTTAAAAATAGTAGTGTTTTTGTTAATTTTTAGTAGATTTTCGAAAATTTAAGGAAATATTTGTTGATAAGAGTTCAAATCAAACTTGTGAGCTTAAATCAGAAGGTTGCTTCAGCAAATAGGAACGTTAACAAGCAAATCGGCAATACCGTTTAATGCTTCTAAGAAATGGCAATCAGTTGGCTTTATAAAAATATTTATATTGCAAGTTTAATAAAATACACATCAAATTAAAAAACAAATTATTTTTGAAGCCTGAATTATATATTTTTATAAGTTATATATAAAATTACAACAGCAATTTTTAAAAAATCGATTTTTTTCGTTTTACTAAAAACGTATACATACGTCCTTGATACCTCAATTCTGATTCTCCGAACATATACAGACGACGTGGACACTGGAAGGGTTAAATAGGCTTTTTTTGAAACTAACAGTACTCTTTTAGGAAAAAAAAGGTGCAGAGGAGGCAAAATTATTTGAGTGATAAGGCACTTGAGCTTATTTCAGAAAGAAAACTGTAGGAATGTCCTTAATCAATATCCTACTAGTCCTAATCGAAAGCATTACAGAGAACTTAATAAACGTGTAAAGGATCAGTTAGCTACTGATAAGAATCTTTGGCTTGATGGTTTGGCTGACAAAGCTGAGGAAGCAGTTAGGCAGTACAACAGCAGAGAGCTGTACCAGATAGATAATGTTTTATGTGGTAGAAAACGGACCGGCATACAAGGATTGAAGGATAAACGAGGTAAGGTTATAGAAGGTGAGGTTTATTTGAGTGATAAGGCACTTGAGCTTATTTCAGAAAGAAAACTGTAGGAATGTCCTTAATCAATATCCTACTAGTCCTAATAGAAAGCATTACAGAGAACTTATAAACGTGTAAAGGATCAGTTAGCTACTGATAAGAATCTTTGGCTTGATGGTTTGGCTGACAAAGCTGAGGAAGCAGTTAGGCAGCACAACAGCAGAGAGCTGTACCAAATAGTTAATGTTTTATGTGGTAGAAAACGGACCGGCATACAAGGATTGAAGGATAAACAAGGTGAGGTTTCTGTCATGGCTAGGTTGGCTGAGCAATTCAGTGATGTTCTAAACAATGTGGTTAGTTCTACTCCCATTGTTTGTAATGATGATAGATGCATTATTGGCTTCAATGTTGGCCCTATAACACAGTCAAGCTATTTTCACTGTTTCTAAACTTAAATTACATAAATCCCCAGAGGTAGATGAAATTACTACGAAAATGCCTGGAGCTAGGAATGTTTCAGTTACCACATGGACATGGGTGTCTGCTGAGGGGGGCACTTGCCCCCCCTTCCCCTGGGATCAAGTAAAAAATTCCACAAATTATAATTGTAACAATTTAAACATAATCAATTTATATACATTATGTATGTGTTTTTGTATTGATGCAATACTGTATTCTATAATCTACTTGTAAAAAAAAACTTAAAAAATTAAGTAATTAAATAAAAATCTATTGATGTAATTATTTGTCTCCAAGCTTTGCCCCCCCCCCCCCCCCACCATCTCACGGAAAATTTTCTGCTGACACCCATGCACATGCATGACTGAAATTTAGAATATATTTTATGATAAAGGCATGGTTCCTAAGGATTATTCCTATTTTTAAAAAAAGGTGATCGCAGTTCTTGTGATAACTATAGGGGTATCAACCTACTTTCTGTTCCAGGTAAAGTTCTTTGCATGTTTGTGCTTAATAGAATTAAGAATCTGGTTGATGAACAATTGTGTGATGAGCAATGTGGATTCAGAAGTGATGGGGGATGTGTAGACCAGATATTTTCATTCAGAATGATTCTTGAGAAATTTTTAGAGTTTCAGAAACCTTTGGTTACTAGCTTTGTTGATTTCAAAAAGGCTTTTGATTCACCTATTTTGTGGTTGATTGTGAGATCTTATGGCATACCAGACAAGTTGGTTAACATAATGAAAGCTCTCTACAATGACAGTGAGTCATGTGTGAGAGTTGGTAAGGCTAGAAATTGGTTTAGCATTGCTTCTGGTGTTTGACAAGAGTGCATTTGTCACCTTTCCTCTTTAGTTTGGTTATTGATTATGTTATGTGAAATCCACTGCAAGAGAAAGATTTTGGCTTTAAATGGTCTGGAGATATGAAAATTTCTGATTTAGATTATGCTGATGATTTAGCCCTTTTTGGCAAATGATGTTGATAAGATGAATTCTTTCATTCAAACTGTTGATGAGACTGGTAGTCAAGTATGTTTGATTATAAACAGTCAGTAGTCAAGTAGGTTTGGTAGAAAACTAAAGTACAGATCTCCCTTTCCTACAGGCTCATTGCTCTATCTTCTTGCCTCTGCAAGATCCTAGAGAGACTTGTCCATGGACACCTGGAATGGTACCTGGAGTCCAAGGACCTTCTCCCCGACAGCCTGTCTGGTTTCTGCAAAAGAAGGTGCACATCAAATAATCTGATCATTTACCAATTTAAATATTGGTATTACTTCTGGTACTACAACTGGCCACAATTAAGCATTTTTATTTCAAAGTGAGACTTCTTAAAACACTTACTACATTATCAGGTACTGCAACAGATTTGGCACCAATGAATTTCAACAGGTTGATGGGTATCCCAGTGTCCCATTTTGATACACACTTAGGAGCTTGGATAAGTCCTTTCCACTGCTTCTTTATGTAAGTATACTAAGAGTAATAAAATAAGACACTTAAAATCTGGTAAATTTAATTTTTCAACTTTTCAATATAAAAGCAATTATATGCCTAAATAATATAAAAAATGACAAATATATATAAGAATCTCATAAATATTTTAATAGCAATATTAACACTTTTAAGTGCCAGAACCTGATCAATCCATTTTCAAAAATCATAACAAATGACTGTGAAATGAGTTTTTTTTTTATCCTTACCTAATATTTTTTCCTTTCTTTTTATTTTTTGTTCAGAATTAAATGCCTTTTCTCTTAGCATGTAATGTGAACTATTTCATTCATTACCTGTTTCATAATAAGGCTTAGAAGTTGAGTCGCATTTTTAGAGAAAACAAAGCTTGAGACTCTAAGAATTAAAAATTTTACTGCAAATTTTCAATTATAATTTCTATTACTTTAATAGACAAGGTTATTGGTATATGGTTGCTATTGTTAGTGTTCCACACATATAACAATTTTAGGGGATTAGGTGCTTAACATTTTATAATTCTCTTTCACTTTTATTTTTTTTTGATGGTGGTGGTGGGATGTTCAGTAAATTTTTCCCAACTAATGCAAATTGTCTTCCAAATGGGTTTCATTACTTGCCTTTAACATTTACAGGATCTCCATCAATTATACACATTGATACAATCCGAAATGAGAAGCCAGTAACAGCTATATCTGTTTTAGTACATAAAATTTCAATTAAAAAAAAAAGAGAACTTATGGTTTGAAATTTTTTTTACATACATTTCATAAAAATACATAGTTTAAGCTTGAAAAATACTTTTTTAATTTGATGCATAGGCTCCTGTCAGACCTCTGTGGCAAGCAGCTGCTTGAGGGGGTATTTTTTTCATTTTTTTTATTTATATTATGATATAAACAATTTGTTAACGTTACCTGATTGCCATTTTTAGATGTGATATACAGCAAGGTCAATTTGCTTGTTTCCATTTTTCTACATTAAAACAACTTCCTGATTTAAGCTCACAAGTTTGATCTGAACTATTGGAAACTCATATTTCTTAAAGTTTTGAGATTCTTCAGAAAATTAACCAAAAACTGCTGTTTTTAAAATCGGAGAATTTTTGAAGCAATTATGAAGCATGTATGCCTATCTTTTTTACTCTCTCTTTTCTGTTTATTCCTATTTCAATATTCTTAATTATTTTCATCGTTCATCCCATCATCCAATGCATTTCCCACTAATGAAATCAAAACCATCACTTGTTTGTGCAATTATGCTGTGTAACTAAGTCTCAGTCCAGCAAGACACAGATGCCACTAATTACTTACACATGAGAATCGTGAATTCAGTAGTTGAACTGTAGCCAAACCCCATGGTGGGTTGTTTACAGCATCAGCCCAATTTCATTGCATATCATTTTCATTCATTCAGTTAGCATTTTATTTATACTTCTACAATTAAACCCTCGTTTATATTTCTCTGGATTTATTTTGATCTTATTTCCATAGATTTATATGCGATTATCTGTCTTTCATAGTCCCATGCTACATCACTAGCTATGACAAAGATGTCTTATAACTTGCTGCAAATATTTTTTTAGCATTGTATTAGGTTGTATGTTACTTTTTATTATTATTATTTCTTGGTTTTCCAATCAGAAAACTTTGATCTTTAATCATTTCTTGAGAATGAATGAGTTCTTGGATAGGTAAGCAAAAAGGATTTCCTTGGCACAGAAACCAATCCTCCTATGGTTGGGGGAGGACAACTTTATCAAGGGCAATACAACCTTCCCCTTATCTGCAGCTATAAGAAGCTCAGCTGCTTTCTCCCCATGTGATTTTCCATTTTTGGTCCTCTAAAAAACGATGGAAAGGAAGTTTGAACCAGATGAAGAAGTGCAGTACATGGTCACAGAATTACTGAAACAAGAGTCAAAGTTATTCTACAGACATTAACTTCACATTGGGACAAATGTCTCAATAGGCATGGATAATATTTATAGATAAATAAATCCTTTATGCTTTACTAACAGATTTACCAGTGTTACTCAGGTATGAAATTCTCTAAAGTATATAGTAAGATGGCACTCTCCAAGTCACAAGCTTTCATTTAGCATAAAACTCATTTCGATTGCATCATTCCCCCACTCCCCCCCATGGTAAAAATTTTATACCCTTCTTCGTTTTACCCCTCCCTCCTTGATATATTTTTTTTCCTCTTCTTTAGGAGAAGTCTAAAACTCTCTAAAATTGTAGTAGATGGCACTTCCCCCATGTCATTTTGAATAACTGCTTAGAAAAAATATGAGAGATATCAGTGTTTAACTGCTAATGTTAAGTCTATGGGTATTTTGAGAAATTCAAACCCACCCACTCCAATTTTGGTTGACCCAGTGGGTCTAACTAAATCTAGGTGAGTTGTGAAAATTTGTAATCTTTTTTTTTTGTAAAATTAAGGGGAGTTGTCAAAATCGAGGCAACTTGGTAAATCTAGGGTAGTTTGGAAAATGGAGAGAGAGCAAACTTTAGAGCAATTGGCAAAATAAGCCACTCAAAATCTTTGGTAGTTGGCAAAATTCAGAGTGACTTGGCAAAATGTTGGGGAGTTGACAAAATTCAGAGTGACTTGGCAAAATCATGGGGAGGTGGCAAAATTCAGGTGAGATGTAAAAATTGGGATTTTTTTTCTGTAAAATTATGGTGAGTTGGCAAAATTTGGAGTGATTTGGCAAAAATTATGGAGAGTTGACAAAATTCAGGTGAGATGAAAAAATTGGGATTTTTTTTCTGTAAAATTATGGCGAGTTGGCAAAACTTAGGAAGTTTGCAAAATCTAGGGCCAGTTGGCAAAATTCGGAGTGACTTGGCAAAATTCAGGTGAGATGTAAAAATTGAAATCTTTTTTCCGTTAAATTATGGCATGTTGGCAAAATCGAGGCAACTTCGCAATATCTAGGAGAGTTGGCAAAATTCAGAGTGACTTTAGAAAAATCAGGTGAGATGTAAATATTGGGATTTTTTTTCTGTAAAATTGTTGCGAGATAGAGGAAACTTGGCAAAATCTAGGGCAGTTGACAAAATTCGAATCCACTTGGTAAAATACAGGTGAGTTGTGATAATTGGGTTTGTGAAATTAAGGAGATTTGACAAAATCGAGAAAACTTGGTAAAATTTTGGGGAATTTGAAGTGACTTGGCAAATTCAGGAGAGATGTAAATATTGGGATTGCTTTGCGAAATTAAAGAGGTGGTAAAATCGAGGCAACTTGGCAAAATTTAGGAAGTTGGCAAAACTTGAAAGCATTTGGTAAAGTACAGGTGAGTTGTAAAAATTGGGATTGGTTTTGTGAAATTAAGGAGAGTTGGAAAAAATGAGAACTCTTGGCAAAATCCAGAGGAGTTGGTAAAATTCGAAGCCACTTTTTAAAATACAAGGGAGTTATGAAAATTGTGCCTTTCTTTTGCAATTAAGGAGAGCTGATAAAATTCGAAGTGACTTGGCAAATTCAGGGAAGATGTAAAAATTGCGATTTTTTCTGTAAAATTATGGTGGACAGACACATAAACACACAAACAAACATTCTTCTTTTTATATATTAGATTTGACTTGTCCACTTTTCATTTGAATGAGCCTTACACTTATTTCCTCTTTTTCCACAATGAGAACAAATAATAATAATAAAAAACTATTGTCTACTAATGAGACAGTCTGTAAATGGTAGCTAGTCAGAATTGGAAGAAGAGCTATGCCCTACTCCCCTATGATGACACAAGAGCTGGTCAAGTATACCTACAGTCTGGCCTGTCAACTCAAAGTGCAAGCCCTTAGCAACTCCTGGGAGAAATCTTCCTTTTCTTGATGGGGAATGGAAGGAGAAGGTTACCCAATGAGTTTGTCCCACTAATCTTGGCTTCTATTGCCACTTTTACTTTCTTTTGCAACCCTGCTGAAGATTGATCAACTTCTTAGGAACTTGATTCTGACAATTTACAACAACTGGACTCTCTATTCACTATGATTTCAATCTTCTATTGAATGATAATCTATTGCTTTTAAAATTCATTTGTGGGTTACCAGCTCCAACTGAACAGTTACACAGGATACTTACTAGCTGACAGATAATCCAGATCAGAAGCCATCACAGGTACCCGAAGTCTTGAAACTAGTTTTAACATTACCAATATTGAACTGGAGTAATATGTTTCGGACCTAGATTACTGACTTTCGAAAGGACCCCTATGTATTCTTATGATAATGAATTTTATTGGTTGCACGAGTTCCTACCATTGAGGTGGCTTTAGCAACTAGATGATGGGGAGCAGCTCTTTGCTCCATGACTGTGACTAGGGAGCTGTTTCTGCTCTAAACCTACTTTCTTTAAAAATTCAATTATTTATTTCCACAGTTACCTGGAACATGAGGACTAAACAGAGATATTTGCATAGAAATATGTCTGATTATATATTAATTAACAGCAATTGGGCTAGCTCTGTTAGGAAAAACCAAGCTAAGTCTGCATAATACCTTCTTAAAGGCTTCTTGCAACTGTAACTTAAGAAATGCTATATTAAGGTTAAAAGTATTTATCTTTAATACTGAAGCTCGGAAATACCTTCAGATAGCCTAAGTTTACCATGATAGGTTACTCAGCCTATTATGAAAATCATAGTTTGTTTACAACTCAGGTTGAGAATGAATGGGAACCATTTTAAACATGCTGTTCTCCAAACCAACAATACTGTTATTGAAAAAATGAGCATAGGGGACAGTTATTGAATGATAATGCTGTTCAGCTTATTTCTGAAAGATAGGACTGCAGGGTTAAGCTAAATTAACATTCTACTAGTATCAACAGACAACATTATACAGAGCTTAATAAACATATAATCAGTTGAATGTTGATAAGAAACTTTGTCTTGACAGCTTGCCATAAAAAGCAGAGAAAGCTGCTAGAGAACACAACAAAAAGTTGTATCATATAGAGTAGTGAAAAAAGTGGTGTGTGAGAAAAACAGAATAGCACACCAAGACTGAGGGGATAAGGATGATAAGGTTAATGATGGTAAAGTTTCTGTCATAGCTAGATGTGCTCAGTACTTCAGAGATGTTCTGAACAACGTAGTTATTTCTACTCCCATTGTTTGTAAAGAAGGGAAATCTATTACTGGCTTTATTTCATGATCTGAAGTTATTCTGACTCTCTAAATTAAAACTATACAAGTCACCAAAGACAGATTAAATTACTGCTGAACTATTTAATGTTGGGACTGATTCTGTTGATATGGCTGACTGCTGTAGTATTAAATATTTTCTATGATAAAGGGGTTATTTCCCTTCAATCCAAAGGATATTATTAGAGGCATTAGTGTTAACAGATAAACCCTACCTACTACAGTACTCAGAGCATCTGACTGCTAGGCCCACAGGCATGTCTTTGTGTATAAATTTTAATATTCTATGAGAAACCAAAACATGCTAGATAAATCTTCTAGATTATCTCCGTCCTTTGTATAAGTGTGTTATTTTTTCCCTTTTAAAACAAAAAAAAAACATACTTTTTTTATTATTATCACCCTTTTCAAGGAAGACGATTGTAATTTTTATGATCAATTGACTCTCTGTTCCAAGTAAGTTCTTCACATTATTGTGCTTGACAGAATTAAACATTCAGTTGATGGACAACTTCAAGATGAACATTATGGGTTCAGAGGTAGTAGGGTGTGCATAGACCAATTCTTTTTACGTAGATTCTTGAGAAATGTTTAGTTTCAAAACCCTCTAACTACTAGTTTGTAGATTTCACAAAGTAAATAGATTGTAAAGTCTTCTACTATTGTACGTTTGCAAAGCTTAAATACCATTTCAAATAATTAAATTACCCTTATATCAAATGTAATTAAAATCAATAACAGTAAATAAACAATTACGATGGTATCAGTGTTTAGTTCTATACTATATGACAGAAAATGGGGATAAAAGCAAATGATTATTTGTCTGGAGTGTGAGATTATGGAACTTAAATAACCACAGAAGAGTGGAATAATCATGCAACATATTACTGCATCTGTTTATTAGAGTTACAACATGCATTAAATGTCAGTAATTGTAGAAATCTAATTATTTTAGCCTCATTAACATGGAATAATGACTGGTAACTTTTTACATTATACACTACACATCTTCCCATTAATTTTAATTTACCAGAATGTAGATACTTCCTTATTGGAATAGATAATTTTTCTTGCTATAGATTATTTACATTGCCAAAATAAAATTCAGAAGAAAAAAAAATTGAAAAACATTCTTTCACAAAAATGAATATACATTTACAAAACATCACTTCTGTAAGGATTGCAAATTTTTCCAGTGATTTCAAACTAGACCTTTTTAACCCCTTAAATCAGAGTCTACTCTTAGCTACTCTATATGATGAAAACTCTACGAGCATGACATTTAATCCTTAACAAGCCAGAAGACACTGTAGTTCCCGAAGCCAAATTCAGTCTCATATCCTGTGGGAACTATAATTCCCAAGAGAATATACTCCAAGGTCAATTTTTAGATTTTTTAAAAATTAATCCTGAAATTTATGAATTAAATTTGATGATATAAAAGCTACCTGGTTATTCAGATGTTCTATAAAGTTTAAAAAGGAAAGATATTATTACCTTGCTTTGGCAGCCATTTTTGTTACCCCATTTTGTCCTGGAGTGTTTGCATTGTTTTCTTCTTTCTGGTAATGTTTCCAAACTAAAGTTTCATGCAGAACATTCTTTGCTGAAGTAAATTTTACTGAAATTAACTTCAGCAATATAATTATTAGAGTCTATGAATTTAAGTAACAGAAAAGAGAATCTTTATGCTACCATTTGACTTTTTCTTGATCTTTTGGAAAACTGTTAAAAAATTGATATTTTTAAATAGAAGATGTATGCATCATTTCATAAGAATGCATATACTAACATTGCAATTTTTATATATTTCTGGTTTTTATAATTGTTTTGCTGTTTGTTAAATGTTTCAGGAAAATCTATTTATATATTATTGTGTAGAATTAAATGCTCCTTCATTTAACATATTACTTGTCACATTCTGTTCCTTAGTTATTTCAGAATGAGGTTCAAATTCAACAAATTTACTCTTTTTTTCACTATATATTTAAAAAAAGTAACTATTGAAATTAGTTTGCTGCTTTTCTCAAATATTTTATTTTCTGAAACTTCCCAATGCTCTTCATTTTGATATAGTATGCACCCAATTATGTCTATTCTTATCTACAGGATAAGGTTCCAAAAGTAGTTAACTTTTACTCCTGAAAACACCTCAAAATTAACCCAACCACCAGAGTGAATTCTGCTGTACAAACCAGCATGTTAAGAGTTAAAAGTGTAATCTTCCCACAAAAATGCCATTCTATAGCTTCCATTTATGTAGGATCAAACATATATGACCTTCAAAGCTATCCATCTATCACAAACAAAACAGTTCATAACTGAGCATAAAAAACATTTTGCTTAACCTTCACATAACTGTAAATGGAGTCCCATATGACCCTATTGTGTTCTTCTAAGAAAAAAATGAAGTGTATGGTGCAAGAAATCAGATTAAGTTATTTATGAAATTTCATTTATCACTGAAATTATCTTCAGCAATATAATTATTAGAGTCTATGAATTCAAAGAACAGAAAAGAGAAAGTGTGGATATTTTACCTCTGGTTTGTAAGAGTCTACTTCTCGTAACTGTCCATTAAGAAAAGAATTGTAATCATCAATAATTCTTTGTTTTGCTTCATTATTCCACAAACCTTCTTCCTGTAATATTTCAGTTTACATATTAAATTGCAACAAGCATAGTCAACATACAATAATAAATATTAAAGCACAGTCAACATACAATAATAAATATTAAATCACAGTCAACATACAATAGCAAATATTAAAGTACTATAATAATAAAGATAATTTATTACCTTCTCATCAAAATTATTGCTTCAACTTTGTAACAATGCCAAATAACAATAATAGGCATCTCCATATGTGCATACCAAATGACCCTGCCTAAAGCTGATTCAGTTTATGATGACTAATCACACCATCATATGAAACCTGAGTGTATTCTAATCTCATTCTATTAATTATTATTCATTCATTTTCTATTAATTATTAATTTAAGTAAAATTTACTTCAGCAAAGAATGTTCTGCATGAAATTTTAGATTGCTGTGTGTTCAGTATGTGCATGTTAAGGTATCATAACAGCACTTACTTTTTGTGGTTAGTTGATTGTTTGAGACCTAGGTACATGAATAACTATCGCTATAATGCACCAAACAAAATTTACTTATTGTTCGTCTTGTTCTGAACAATCCATGTTTCATCCAAGTAATAAAGAATTCTCTTTTTCATTCTGCACTTTATAGTTTCTCTAATAAGGTCTCTGATAATTCGGAGATATTTTTTTCACCACAAAATAATATCCCATCTTTTTACCAATATGCTGCATATCTTAAAAAATCCAAGTAGGCAATGCAAAGTTGATTTGCTGATTGATGAGAAATTTTCTACATTATTCATATGAGCTAAATGTTAATTGATTGTTGGCATTTATTATACTTGAAAAATGAATGTGCTTTCCTACAAATACAAGAGTAAATTGTATGGATTCATGTACCTATGGCTTTATTTTGCACAGACTTGCCAGACAGTCACCTTCACTGTTATAGACTCGATTTTTGTCTACACAATACAGCTGATTATGTTACCCATCATTAAAATTTCAAAATCATACTTCTAAGAAGTTTAATATTTGAAAATAATGATTTAAGTAACAATAATCTGTTTATGGGTATCAAAAGTGTTACACCAGTTGAATTTCTGGAGAATAAATTCACAAAGATGAAAAACAATAAATAACAATAAAAAAGTCAAAGAATTGCCACCTCAGTGCATCACATTGTGTGCAGTGGGACTGCAGCTGCTGGGATCTGGGTTCAAGATCTGGGATGAGATTGTTGTGTGTTCATATATATGTTTGTATGTTATATGAGAACAAGGACAAGTCTGATATGGCTTCTATATTATTTGTGTCCTTTGTATAGGGCCATATCATCTTCCCTTTTAAAAAGAAAAATACAGAGTAAATAACCCTGTTAAATGCTGAGAATGCATTTCTGGAAACTGGAAAGCCAACCGCATCCTAGTTCTCCCCCTCTTTCTGAGGCCTTTAGGCACACTGTTCATAACCCTATTCACCAATCTATAATTATTCATATGGGCAACATGGCCAAACCAACGGAGTCTCTCTCTGCACAATATGCTGCTTAAAGGAGGTTGCCAACTCCTTTGCCTAACCTCATCATTAGTTACAAAGTTGAACCACGTAATGCTCAAGATACTGCGTAAGCATCTAGTTTCCTGTTATCTTGTTTACAAAGTGTCCAAGTTTCACTACCAGAACTAACCCTAGAAAGAACCAAATTATTATACAGTCTAATTTTAGTCTTTAGGTGTATACGCCTATTTCTCCACAATCTCCAAAGATTCTTAAAAGTCCTGGCAGCAATCCCTATTCGTCTGTTAATCTCATGCCGCACATCACCAGTATCTGTTACATAGCTCCCAAGGTAATTAAACTGTGACACATGCTCAAGACTGCAACCATTCAGATTAACTGAATCACAGCCTGCCTGACCAAATTTCATCACTTTAGTTTTCTCTCTGTTTATAACCAAACCTGCTCTACTACCAGTCTCATCAACAGCTCGAATGAAAGAGTTCATCTCATCAACATCATTTGCCAAAAGGGCTAAATCATCAGCATAATCTATATCAGAAATTTTCGTATCTTCAGTCCATTTAAGGCCAAAAACTTTCCCTTGAAGTGAATTTTGCATAACATAATCAATAACCAAACTAAAGAGAAAAGGAGACAAAAATGCATCCTTAAAGAATACCAGAAGCAATGCTAAACCAATTGCTACAAGCCTTACCAACTCTCACACACGACTCAGTGTTATTATAGAGAGCTTTCATTAAGTTAACTAACTTGTCTGGTATACCATATGATCTCACAATCAACCACAAATTATAACGATCAACAGAGACGAAAGCCTTTTTGAAATCAACAAAGCTAGCAACCAAAGGTTCCTGAAACTCTAAATATTTCTCAAGAATCTGCCTAAGTGAAAATATCTGATCCACACATCCCCTACCACTTCTGAATCCACATTGCTCATCATGCAATTGACTGTCAACCAGATTCTTAATTCTATTAAGCACAATCATGGAAAGAACTTTACCTGGAACAGAGTGATACCCCTATAGTTATCACAATTACTGTGATCACCTTTTTTTGAAAATAGGGAAAACAATAGCTCTGGTAAAATCCTTAGGGACCATGCCTTTATCATAAAAGATATTCAAAATTTCAGTCATCCAAATGGCAACAGAAACATTTCCCGCTCTTAGCATTTCCAAAATAATTTCATCTACACCTGGGGATTTATGAAGTCTGAGTTTAGAAATAGCCAAAATAACTTCAGACTGTGTTATAGGGCCAACATTAAAGCCACCAATGCATCTATCATCATTGCAAACAATGGGAGTAACTAACTACATTGTTTAGAACTTCACTGAAATGCTCAGCTCACCTAGCCATGAAAGAATCCTCACCTTCTATAACCTTACCTTGTTTATCCTTCAATCCCTGTATACTTGTCTGTTTTCTACCACACAAAACATTAACTATCTGGTACAGCTCTCTGCTGTTCTGCTGTCTAACTGCTTCCTCGGCTTTGTCAGCCAAGCCATCAAGCCAAAGATTCTTATCAGCAGCTAACTGATTTTTTACATGTTTATTAAGTTCTCTGTAATGCTTTCTATTAGGACTAGTAGGGTATTGATTAAGGACATTCCTACAGTTTTCTTTCTGAAATAAGCTCAAGTGCCTTTTCACTCAGATAATTCTGCCTCCTCTGCTCCTTTTTTCCTAAAAGAGTATTGTTAGTGTCCAAAAAAGCCTGTTAAAAATGATCCCATTTACAAAGTGTCCAAGTTTCACTACCATAACTAACCCTAGAAAGAACCAAATTATTATACAGTCTAATTTTAGTCTTTAGGTGTATACGCCTATTTCTCCACACACAACTTCAGTAGTAAGCATACCATGACTGTCATAATGACTAAGTAACCTATCGTGGTAAGCTTTGGCTATAACTGGGTCTTTCAGAGCTTCAGTATTAAAAGTAAATTTTTTAACCCTAGCACAACACTTTTTAAGTTTAAGTTGCAAGACACTTTTAACAAGGTAATGGTCAGATCCAATTTCAGCTCCCCTATATGACCTGGTATTCCCAACAGAACTAGCCCATTTGCTGTTAAATAATATATAATCAATCATATTCTTATGCAGCCCATCAGGTGAAACCCATCTGTACTTATGTATGTCGCAGTGTTTGTAATAAGTGTTAGTTATTCTGAATCCATTGAGTTTACTTACCTGTAGGAGATGCTGCCCATTGCAGCTACCAATACCAAAAGGGCCTATTATTCCTTCCCACAGGTCAGAGTCAGTACCAACTTTGGCACTGAAGTCACCTATAACAAGGGTAATATCTCCTTTCTTGACAGAATTCAAAATATTGTGAAGTTGTCCATAAAACCCAACCTTCTCATCCTCATTGGCATCCTCAGTGGGGGCATAAAAGCAGATAATATTCAAGTCTTTAACGCTTGTCTGAAATTTTGCTGTAAGAAACCTTTCATTAATGTACTCGTATCCTAGAAGAGCATCACCAGCATGTCTGCTGAGAAGCAGACCCATGCCTTGGTGATGCTTATTGTCGTCCCTCCCTGAAAAGAGAAATTTAAGATTATTTTTAAGAATCTGACCTTTATCTGTCCATCTGGTCTCTTGCAAGCCAAGAATATCTAGCTTATAGTGCTGGAATTCCTTCGTGAGGACATCAAGAGAAAAAGCTCCTCACATTCCAACTACCTATGGAGAGAAAATGGTTTAGTGGGATGTTTAATGAAACTATGTTTATTGAGAGAGTGAATGCCGACAATATCAAACAGACCCCTAATCGCAGACATGGGGCAAAGACCCGTTCCTCCACCACCAAAGGCTGAAGCCATCTACACTGGAAGACTTCCACTAATGTAGAATTTGACGATGCCAATAGAAGCAAAGAGTTCAGGTGCTTTGCGATGACTTCTGCTCAGGATTATCCACCAGCTGATAAACATAGCCTGTGAGTCTATTCACTTGGGGCTGTCAACCCACAAACAAATAGAAAACACAGTGGAAAATTTTTCCTCCACAGAAGCCCACCAGTGCAGCAAAATCAGGATCCATAATCAAGCTCAGAGCCATATATCTGTCCAGTCCAGTGGGTTTATATGGTCAGCACCAGGACCCTGTGTGGTTGACCACTCCTTAGCAGGGTAGAAAAAAAAAGAAAAGTAGCCATAGTTGTCCATATTAGTAGGTCACACTAATCTGGCAGCCCTCCCCTTCCGTTCACTTCCGCAAGAGAGTATCTCTTTTGAAAGGTACTAACGGTCTGCACCACGAGAAGGCGGGAGTCGGACATTAGGTGCTAGGCCTGGCCGGTTCTATTCATCGTCACAGGGGATTGCAGTGACTACCTAGCTACCATTTACAGACCTTCATTGGATTACTAAAAGAAACTTTTTCTTTTAGTAAAGATTACTAAAGAAGATTTTCTTTTAAAAAAAGATTACTAAAGAAAACATTGGATTACTAAAACAATATTACAAAGAATAAAGATATTTTATGAGAAGACATTTCATGTCCTTTCATGTCTTTTTCATTTTTATTCCTTGTCCATAGCCAATCCTCTACCCCACCCTAATCTGCAATGGGAAGTTTGAAAACTCCTCAGTTTGGCCACACAGAGGCATTCCCTGTCAGCATTTAGCTTATTTTCAAAGTTGTACTAAGATAGTCAAAACACAATAACAATTAGAAAATCTCAACCTTCCCTCACCCCTCAAGGGCACAGAAGTGATGGGTACAGTGCTTGAAACTTCAGTACATTGTGCCACTTGTAGAATTCATTACAGAGAATTAGTTGGGGATAGTCTCCATACCTTTTTCTGTAAGTCGTCAAAAATGAGGAGGAAAAGTGCACTGTCTGGAGATCCTTAATAGTAATGACATGTACCACTCAACTGACATGAATGATGCTTTACAACTACGAGGATAAACATTGCTATATTTATGAAGTGGTGTCATATTATATAGTGGCGATTTATTATCTTTTTGTAGAAAATTAGGGCACTGTAATTAGAGTTGTACTGTACTTTAAAGTGCTATACTCAATTAGGCCTTTTTTTAGGGATTTATGTTTTTCCAGGCTTTCAAAGTACCATCTACTTAAAGCAAAACAGATTACGGTATAATTGCAGACCAATAAACTCATGCAATTTTATTAATTTTTGCAAATACCTTACTTATGAGGTTCTTGGAGTACTACTACTATTGCTAACTAAATGACTGGTAATAACCAGTAAAAGAGTAGTAAAAGATAACACTATCACAACTTATAATTTATTACTACTATTACTGTAACAGTTATTTACTGTGTTGATTACTGTAGTGAAAATGAAAAACCCTTATAAAAAGGATATGTAACATGGGGGAGTCAAAAATTCAGCTATAACATAAATAATAAGTATATTATAACAATAAAATATTAAACAAAAAATTCAGCTAAGAAATAGGTCAGAATATTCAAATGCATGCCCAGATGGGGCATGAAATTTTTTACTTCTTGTTAAATCATATTTTGTATGATAATCCACTACTGTTAGTGGATAAAATAATTAAAGAATGAAATATATGAACTGAAAACCATTTTTAAAAATCTCTCTTGTTCCAGAGTTTAGAACTAAACATATTTTATTGTAGTTGTTGAAAGCCATTGAGATATCTGTCAACACCATTCTTTTCTAATTGGTGAATTTAACTTATCTTTGAACTTGAGATGCACTTCTACATAAAAAATCTCTTTCCCAAAATTTTAAATGATCAAGGCAATTGTATTAGTTACTGCTGAACAAATCCACAAACAAAAATATCAAATACAATCAGAGACATTCTTAACTAAATCAACAAGCAAACAAAATACCAAAAGATCAAATAAAATCTGAGATTTTACCTATTATTGGTCAACAAAAACTGTTCATCAGAGCTTGAATATTTATAATCCATAAAAAGGTAAAAAGCATGCAAAAACTGAAAGAACAGCTAAGTAAAATTTCATACAATAATAATTATGCTGCAAAATATCTACATAATTGAAAAGGTTCATGCTCCATAACTTATGAATCTTTAATAGATTAATTCTCTTTGAAAGCTGTTTAATAAAAATTTGGCATTTCCTTCAGGAATTATGTAACACCATTTCAACTGAATTTTAACTATCCCTACCCTCCATGTAATGCCATTGTGATGGTTCACTCATTCACTTTTACTTTATTTACTTCATAATTATTATTTTGGGGCCTTATATTTCAGTTGAATCACCATTTCTTTTCGCCTGTGCTGCAAGAGGAGTTGCACATGTGCAACTCAGCTTTTTGATTGGCAGCTGCTCTGTATGGAAGGACACGTCCCATTATGTCATAGCTAGTGAGATCATCATATTAGCAAATGTGACTTCCACCTGAGTGCTTTGGTGTGCCTGTTTTGCATGCAAGGTGTATAATAAGTGATGCTGTCATGGAGTCAGAGTTGAGTGTAGAATCAGTGTAGAAATGGAGCCATAGGAGCTCAGAGACATTAGTAGAGTCAGTGTTAGTGAGGAAATTAATTACTGTGAAAATTTTAGTTTTTTGTAAAGAGTTGTTTTTTTGTGAATTTTTGGTGAGTCTAGATTTTTTGAATAAATATTATTTGTTTTATGAAATAGTTTTGACTTTCTAATTTTTTTCTCTTGAGCAGAGTTTTTTAAGATTTGATTAAGTTTACAGTTTTTATTGACAACCATTAATTTAAGTTCTTTTCTGCAGTAACACCATTAATAATAAGAAAAGAATCCTCATTTAATTTAATCGGCAAGAGAAATTGCTGGTGCCTGAGCTATCTGGAAACCTAATAACATACATTTTGGAGCATTATAATGTCATGCAATAAAAATATTGCAATTGGTTAGACACCCCCCCCCCTCCATGTTTTATAACATTTTCATTTTGAAAGGTCTTCATTTTTCCTATAATAACATAAGCAAGTGACTATTATTACCATATTTGCTGGTATATAGGACGCACCTTTTTGCCCTCAAAATATGCCTAAAATATGGGGTACATCTTATGTGCCGGTAATCAAAATTATGAGTTGAAATTTCAGTCTAAAACTTTTGGTTTATATCAATATACATATAAAAGTATTCTTTTGCATTTTGTCCTTTTGTGAAAGAGTGGTTTCAAATAAATCATTTCCATATTTTTTTTCTGTTCTGTAAAAATAATAAGTTGCATGATATATTTTATGCCTCACTACTGACAGAGGGAGCATTCCAGTAAAATAGAGTTTAGATCCACTGATATCTCAAGGTTACGATTAATCCAATGTGCTCATGTGTGATCACATTTCACCGGCATATTTTTTCGAAAAGCACGAGTATGGCGTGTTGTTACCAACTACAGCGCCTCAAGGCAACAAAAACGTAAACTTTTAGTACCGAAGAAGCTTTCTCCTGTTTTTGTTGCGAAACATGGCTCAAAAACAAAGCAGATTCTGCTATGATATTGCATTCAAGCTACGAGTGATTGAGTATGCCAAAGGACACGGAAACAGGGCAGCAGAGAGGAATTTCAGATCACCGCCAACAGAAAAGATGATAAGAACTTGGAGAAGACAGGAAGAAGACATAAAAAAAGTTATGCGTAATAAACATAATCTGCGACATGGAATTGCAAAATGGCCGGAACTAGAAGAAGAATTAAAAACTTGGATAGTAGACCACCGAAGTTCGGGATTTTCAGCTTCCACAAAAATGACTATTCAACAAGCAAGAGTGATAGCTACTAACAGAAGCATCGTTGATTTTACAGGATCAACGTCATGGTGTTCTAGATTCATGAAGAGAAATGACTTGCGTATGCAGACTAAAACAAAAATAGCACAAAAGATGCCAACAGAATATGAAGACAAGATTATCAAGTTTCATAAATTTGCCATTAATGCAAGGAAAAGAGGAAATTTTGAACTTTCACAAATAGGAAACATGGATGAGGTCCCACTGACGTTCGATGTACCCTCAAACAAAACAGTAGATTCCAAAGGTGTAAGAAGTGTTATTGTTAAAACTTGTGGACATGAGAAAATGCATTACACAGTCATGTTGTCTTGTTGTGCCAATGGAACAAAATTGCCGCCTCTTTTGATTTTCAAAAGGAAAACCTTGCCCAAGGAAAAACTGCCTAAAGGTGTGTTTGTGCATGTTCATCCTAAGGGCTGGATGGATGAAGGGGGGGGGGATGAAGTTGTCGATAGACAATGTGTGGTCTAGGCGTCCTGGTGGACTGTTAAAGAAACCTGCCTTGCTAGTATGGGATCAGTTTCAGAGTCATAGAACAGAAGCTGTAAAAAATAAAATCAACCAACTGAAAACTCAGTTAGCTGTAATTCCAGGTGGACTAATAAGCCAGCTTCAACCTTTAGATGTCTGCATTAATAAACCATTTAAAGGATTCATGAAGGAGAAATGGAACAGTTGGATGCAGTCTACAGATTTTGAAGTGACACCATCAGGAAGAAGGAAGAGGCCTAACATTTTGCAGATTTGTGAATGGGTCAAAATTTCATGGAATGCTGTGAAACATGAGACAGTTGTAAAGTCATTTAAGAAATGTGGTATTAGTAACTCACTTGATGGCACAGAGGATGATTTGTTATACGAAGACTCAGTTTCTGAAAAAGAGGCTTCAAGTGATTCTTCATTTAGCTCTGGAGATGAATTTCTGGGTTTTGAGGATGAACATTAAAAGGTACAATGTTCCCTAGTTACATTTTTTGTATACATAAATAACTATAAAATGAGTACAGTAAATCTTTATGGAAATTCATGAAAGAATGTGTAAAAAAAATTTTTCCTTAAAAATGTGTCTAAAAAAGGGCCAGCAAATACGGTAATTGCAAAAATAAGTACAGCATTTTAATGTCAAGTAATACTGTAAAACAGCCCTTTTCTCAAGTAGGCTTAAGACTAGTTTTTTTTACCTCTAAATGCTATTTTCTGCACACATTGGGCCAAATTGTCAAGTAACAAAGATTACAAAGGTTCAGAATTGGATAAGGGAAGGAAACCCATTGGATAGCTAGCTGTTAGAAGACAAATGGAAGCCTCTTGCAACGGTTCTTCAGGAGTTCTTCATTGTGAAAAGTATGTTTCTCCTGCACAGAAGACCAAGGTTTAATGCATCATCCAACAGTTGATAGTCTTTCCAAGCCCATTGGTATCCCTTTATCACTGAGAAAAGGATGGAAACTAGCAGAGATAAATAACACAAGCACAGTTGGGACACAAACTTGTGCATGCTACTGACTAACCCTACACTATCAGCATGCAGAGTACATAAAACAGGGATGAATCACAACTGAGTTGCTACTCAGAGGGTTGTAGTATGGTTGGCACACCTATTGGAAAATCAACACCAGTAGGTTATGGCAACCCTCTCAAAATGAATTTCTTACTCTAGTGGGTATGAAAAGATTTGAAAAGTTCGATTATCTGAGTGAGGTAATACCGTTTTTCAGTTTAGAAACTTCTGATATGGAGAGGATCATATGGTACTTTGCTTTGAGATATGTCCATTTCTTTCCTCTCCAAAAAGAGAGGGAGAAAAAAAATTATCGGAGGGGGGGATCAATTGTAATTATTTTCATGCCAAATGAAAGCTTGTGACATGGGAAGTGCCATCTACTATATAATTTAGAGAGTTTCAGAACTCCCCTAAAAGAGGAGGAGAAATATTTTACTGAGGGAGGAGGAGAGCATATTTATTGCTATGAGTTTTATGCCAAATGGAATCTTGTGATGTGGGCAGTGTCATCTACTCTATATTTTAAAGAGTTTCAGACTCAAGCAATACAGCATAAATCTGTTAGTATCTGATATTTTCCTGTAAGCCATTCACATTTAGTTTCGTAGTGTAGTAAGACTGAGATCATATGTATAAAATAAAAAAAAATATTAATTATTGCACTGGCAGCAATTCTATTCTTCTTGTGTTTCAGTGTTCCATGACATCTCAGCACAAATCAGCATTTCAGTCTCACAAAGAAATGAAAATTCATTACTAACAGTGATTTCTCATTGATTATACTTCAAAGCACCCTACAGTCAATTAATCTTTCCAGTGCCCAGCCTGAAAAACTGGAATGAATTCACAGGCCCTAAAAAAATTAGCTTTAAACTTTTGCACGAATAAATAATGAACAGAAATAGGTCATGTTACATACTAAATAAACAGTATTTAATTATGATATTTTTACCCCTCAAGCAGCTGCTTGCCACAAAGATCTGACAGGAGCCTGTCAGTTTAATATGCAACAGAGATCTGTGAGGATGGTGAGACCAGAAGAAAGACAATTTGAACATACATATATATTATTTATTTAATTAATAATATATATAAAATTTATATAAAATATTAACGAAAATGAGAAAAATATTAATTTTAATAAAACTGTTTGAAAGTGATATAATAAAATAACAGATCTGACAAAGGCAAAAAAATTATTTAAAAAAATTGATGGGTTAAAATAATTATAATATACACTCAACTATCACTGAAATATCATAACTCCCCACTATGCTATATCAGCAGAATTTCAAAACTCTATAACTTCTAAAATAAGCTTTTTATGAGAAAATGTGTGGAAATAAAATAAAGATTTAAATCAGGTCTATCACTGTCTCGATTTTCAACGATATTCATTTTGTATTTAAAGTCTTATGGAAGTTTGAATATTCAACAGCAGCAATGCCAAACATTAGAACTTACCTTAGAAGTTAATTATAATATGAGTAAAAAGAATTATTTCAAACCATTTAATAAAATAGATGTATATTTAAAAAGTTTGTGTAAATAATTTTTTTGATATTTTTCAATTTTCTTGCATTGTTGTTGCTAAATTTCAGACTTTCATAACACTACCAATACAATGCAAATATTTTTGAAAATCGAGATTTAAATAGAATTGACTGGGGTCCTCAATTTACCTTTAGTTATATTTTCTCAAAATGATTATTTTAGAAGTTTAGAGCTCTGAAGTTAGCTTCCACTGACATAACACGGAGAGGAGGGGGAAGGGGTTCATAATTCAATGACCACTGAGTGTATATGAAAAGAATTTTTTTGAATAACAAAATAAATTTTTACTTGAAACAGGAAAATGACTTTTTCTTTTAAATTTTTTTCTCAATGATTATATTTTGAGAAAGCCAGACCTGGGCTAACTGTAGGCCACCACTTCTTTCATCCTGCAAAATTCTGAATACAAATAAAATAAATTTGCAAAAAGAGAAAAAGAACCTATAGAGGACAACTTCTCATTAAAGCAATTAATTTTAATAAAATTATACTCTTTAAGTTTTACTTTAGATTCTTTTGGTGTTGGTTATACATTACGTTATTGATTATATAATTCTTTACTGTCCCACCATTCAAGGTTCAAGGTGTTGTAAGATCATAGTGAAATTAGCCTCCAATGAGGGGCTCCCTACACCAGTCACAATAGGATTGGGTTGTTTTACCTCTGAGTGGCACTTTTTTTCACACCATGGGCTAAATGGCCAGGTCACATGAACCCCGAAGGCTCAGAGAAGGTTGGAGGAGGGGACTCACTAGAACAGCTGTTGGGTAGCCACCCGTCAAGGCCATCCAGTGTGTTCTTTAACATGCACAGGGTATGGCTCTCCTGCACACGGAGCCACGGCTTAACATCCCATCCAACGGACAGCGGCCTTTCCAAGCCCATCAGTGTCCTCTACTGACCCTGGGCAGAGTGGGGAGTTTTGTGGAAATAAATCTCAATGCTGACCCAGCTGGGGCTCGAACCTGGGAACTACAGATTCCGAGCTTGGTGCACTACTGACTGAGCCACCCCAGCCCCATCATAATAGGGCGATGAGATAGCAGAGGCAGAAGAAACTACCTCTCAGCTATCTCATGAAACTATTAACTATACTAATCTCATTAACATAGTAGAAATATAATAAAAGACATTAGACCTTGCAGAAAAGTTCAATGTTCTGAAAGAAATCGATTAGCAGTCGCATGCACGTCTGCTGCAGCTTCTTGTTCTGGTGAGTACTAAGAAGGGAGGTAATGGAATAATACATGGTTCTGATAGCATGAAGCTCCTGAAACAAAACTTCTCTTTCAGCATTGTGCCAGGAGCAGTTCAGCAGTATGTGAGATACAGTCTCAGGTGTGCTTCAAGTGGCATAGTTAGGACTGTAGTCTCTACAGAGAGAGTGAAGGGTAGAGTTGCAGTACCTGACACGAACTCAGAGACTATGCAGAGGGTCTCCTTAGATCTTCAGAGGTCTCTGAGGTTAGGAGAAGTGGGAGAAGGGTCTACCAGGTACCTAAAAGAGGAACAACTGGAGTCCCTCTGCCACTGGGTGAGACAACACTGGTTCATCAGCTGTGAGAAAAATCTTGCAGTCGCTGAGACAGAGAGGGAAATTAGAAACATACATCAGACTTTCAAACGCCCCTTTCGTGGTCTGATCTGCAAGCTCATTGCCAGGTATCCCTACGTGGGAGGGGATCCACTGAAGTGAACTGTGATACTGGCTGATATCCATTTCAGTATTTTATGCAGCCCTTTAGCTAAGACGTTTGCCTAGGCCTAGTCTAGGTGTTTTGCCTACTATGTTCACTCAAAAAAAATTCAGTAAACCCACTCAGGATGAAATAATTATTTGAAAAAAATTGGCTAAGTGTTTAAAATTTTTTTTTGCCAATTAGCCAATCAACAAAAATAGGTCGCATTATATTATCAAATTAAACAATTAAATGGCATTTAATTTTGAATTTGATGAAAATAAAATTTCTAACCATAATGAATAATATATTAATTTAAATAAGACTTTTTTCAGTCATGTAGTGAAAAAAAAAAAGGATCTTGCATTGCAATTAAGACTTAATTTTGGCAAAACTAATGAATAAAAATATTTGTTGTATATCAATGGAAAGAAAATTTCTTTCAAAACATAATAATGATAAAAGAAATCACTTGGTTGAGTTGGATTGTTCTACCTGTGAATGGCATATAAGTTTATATCTGTTTTTAGTACAACACATGAAACTTCGATTTTTTTAATTTGCCATTTGAAAATTTTCTGATATATATATATCTTATATTATTCATGCATTATTCATGCTTGAAAAATAATACTTATCTTTTATATTTGTTGAATATTCTATTAAGCTGTCATATAAATAATTTGTTAATGCCATCTGATCACTCTTTTGAGACTTGATATATGGTAAAGCTGATTTGCTTGTTTCCATTTTCCTACATTAACCCATTTCTTCCCAGTGTTGCATACATGCAACACTTTCGTGTTGCATGTACGCAACACTTTCGTGTTGCATGTACGCAACACTGGGAAGAAATGGGTTAAAGCAGCCTTCCAATTTGATTTGAACCATTGCAAACTCATTTTTTCTTAAAGTTTCGAAATTCTCCTAAAAATTAATCAAAAACTGCTATTTTTAGATTCAGAAGATTTTGGAATTACAAAATATGTACCTTTTTTTTGCTCTCTCTTTTCTAACAAACATATTTTAATATCCTTAGAATTATTTTTGTCATCTATCCCAGAATTCTATGCATTGTTCCCCTCCTTAAATTGAAACTATAACTAGATCTTGTTGTTGAAGCTTATAGAAGCCTGAGGCATAAAAAAGTAGATCACGGCCCAGCAAGAGCAGATGCCACTAATTTGCTTACAAGATACGTGTTCCTTATGCTCGGTGGTTTGCATGTTGGATTGTTTATAACACTGGATATCCATTCATTTAGTTAGTATTTTATTTATACTTTTATAATCAACCTTTTTTTACTTCTGTAGATTTATTTTGATTTTATTTCCATAGTTTGACAGATAATTGCTGATCTTTTAGAGTTATGCTACATCAGCGGCTATGATGATGGTCAGCTTACACTTGTTGCTTTGCATATTTTTTAGCATCGCATTAAAGTTATATATTAATATTTATTATATTTTTTTTTGTTTTCAAGTAAAAAATATGATCTTTTACCATTTCCTGAAAATGAATGAAGTTTTGGATGCGGAAGCAAAAAGAGCTTCCTTGTCAATTTCGACTTAATGTAGTCCTCCCCACCATCAAATTTACACACAAGGAACAAAATGGACACCTCCCAGTTTTAGATATTAACTTCTCCTGTACAGTGAATAAACCATATACATCAATATATAAAAAATCCCCATTTATTATTACATAATGCCTAGTGCCTCTGTCCACCCTCACATCTACAAATTGTCAACTTTCTACTTGCACTTTACCAGAGCCTATAGATATTGTAACACTACAGAAGCACTAAAGAAAGAAAATATATTTTTGAATTTGATGAACAAGCTGAGTACACATCACATATCATCAACATAGTCCATAAACAAATCAAACTTAAGCAGTTATAAACCTCCACACATCCCCTTGCACAAGCAAATAAAGAACCACAAAAAGACACAACAATGTTACCATATATTAATAATAATTTCATACACATAGTAAATAATACCCATAAATGATTTCATTACAAAGATCCCATTAAAATTTTTTACATAATATTCAGCTTTTTCAAAGATTGTGATCATATTCCAGAGGTGTATATTGAATTGAATGAAAAGACCTCACAGGCAAACTGTTCCCAAAAAATGAATATATATATATAAAGGAAAAAACTATACCCCCTTTTAACACCTGACTTAATGAACATAAATGAGTCTTAAAGAAACTACAAAAGATTGCTTTGTCCCAAGTAATTACTGAAAACAACTTACCCACTAACTTAGACTCTGTCAAAATCACAATATTACCACCCACTAAATTCCAGCTTATCACATAAAAATATTGTCATTAATATAAAATTAAAAAAAATTGCAATACAGATATTGTCCTATTACCACCGGCTTAGTGATATCCTCAGAGGATATCACCTATCCCTTGGTGAACTGAAGCCATCCTTGATGACACTTTTCATTAACAGGCCTCTAATAATCAATTCCACCTTCAAACATGAGCAATTAAACTGTAAACTCTTAAAAAAAAAAAAAAACTTATTGCCTCTTTTAGCTTACTCACTATTTTTTAAGCTATCATGAAATCACACTTAGAATCGGTGATTAAAGGAAACTGAAACACCACCATCACCTACTACCTGAGCCCCAAAATAATCGATTCCACCCAATCTCTTGCAGTATATTACAATGAATTGCCCTTGAAGAAATACATATATAGACCAAATTAATATAAATAGCAATATCAATTAAGGTAGTTTATACATTTCTTTATATATCCATGTAAGGGATACTATTTTAAAGTAACATACATAGCAAATATTTACACATTAGAAAATTTCTTTGAGTCTCATAAACTTTCTCATTTGAGGAGTTAACTCCACAAATTCTTAATTAACTCTGTCACATGAGGATCAGCTTATAGTCACCCATATAACTCCTGAACAGTACAAATTGTGCCAGTGACAGTTTTTTATTACACCCTGCTCCTTTCTTGCACTCAGGAAACAAAAAACAACTTCCTCCTATTCAAAGCCAAAGGATGCACATTAATAAATCTATTTTAATTTGATTACTGCATTGTGAATTTTTGCATTTATTTTAATATATTATTATGTGATAGATTTCTTCTATTTTGTAGCAAAAATGCATCATCTGCCAGTGCTGGACTTTCTTGCATACAACAGGTTGGGAAACTGATTCAAGCAACCTCTTTGATATACCAACTGTTTCTATATGGGAGTGGTATAATGGGCATATTGAATCAACTTCTATGATCAGAAACAAACTGCATTGAAAATTATGCTTATGTAAGCTGCTAAGAAAAGTTTAGAAAAAGCTGAACAAACATACAGAGAGTAACCTGATTAATAATTTTTGTAAAGAAACTGGAAATTTATTTAACCCGTTAACTGATGATGGTAAAGAAAAGGTTAATGTCCCTTACTTAGGAGCACAAATAGTATTCCACTTTCACCACTTACAATGAAACTGACATAATAGAGGGCAACCAGCATTTTCACACCAACTCAATCAGTGAAATCAATGAGTGAAAGACATGTACAAACTACTTTTCAGAAAAAAAATGCAGCAACTCCAACTTTACTAAAGCATTCCTTCAACTGATGCGGTAATGATGCAACTGATGCTCTAATCCCAGTAAATGGCATTAGAGCAGAGTATAACCTTAAGCTATATATTAAGGTGAAATATCATTGAAAGCACATGACAAAATTGAAACATGTACAATATTGACTAATCAGAGATAGACAAGTGCAAAAAAACTTTATCATTAACAAAAAAAACACACACCAAAACAAGCATTCTTATACAGGTTCCCTCAAAAATCAAGCATATACAGGGTGATTCAAAACCCTTGGGCCAAGCTTTAAGGGGTGCTAGAACACATCTAAACAAGCACTTTTTGTCATACAATGCAATGCTGCCTTCTCCTGATTCATGAAACAATTCATCTGTTCTGCAATCCATGGTAGAAATGACGAGTGCAAAAACCAGAGCTTATAAGTGTTCACTGGAAAGTGCCCTCTAGCGCTTCACCGCTAGTGAATTTGTCATACAATGCATCAGGAACTCAAGCGGTGAAGCGCTAAAGGGTGCTTTCCGGTGAACACTTATAAGCGCTGGTTTTTGCACTCATCATTTCTATCATGGATTGCAGAACAGATGGATTGTATCACGAATCAGGAGAAGGCGGACATCCATTTCACGTACAGAGCTGCGGATGGGAATGCGAGGGAAGCCCAATGACTGTACCGGGAGTGCTTTCCGACCAGACCAGCACTTATAAGTGTTCACTGGAAAGTGCCCTCTAGTGTTTCACCGCTTGAGTTCCGACCATGCATTGAATGATGAAAAGTGCTTGTTTAGGTGTGTTCTATCACCCCTTAAAGTTTGGCCCAAGAGTTTTGAGTTGGTTTGTGTTGCATTGTTTTACCTCTGAACGGCACTATTTTGCACACCATGGGCTAAATGGCCAGGTCACATGGACCTTGAAGGCTCAGAACAGGTTGGGGGAGGGGACCCACTGGAACAGCTGTTGGGAGACAGATGGTAGCCTCCCGTCAAGGCCATCTAGCGTGTTCTTTAACATGCACAGGGTATGGCTCTCCCGCACATGGGGCCACTGCTTTACGTCCCATCCGATGGATGGCGGCTTTTCCAAGCCCATTGGTGTCCCCTACTGACCATGGGCAGGGCAAGGAATTTTGAGGAGATAAATCTCAGTGCTGACCCAGCTGGGACTCGAACCTGGGAACTACATATTACGAGCCTGGCCCAAGAGCCAGGCTCGTAACTGAGCCCCCCCCCCAAGAGTTTTGAATCACCCTGTATACAGATTTCCCCTCTATTTGCCAGATAATTCCGTGTTTATTACATCAGATAAACCATACGTTCTCTATGGGAGATGTTCACAGAGTATCAGACAGATGTCATCAAAAACAAACCAATGACTGCCGCTGCTGAGCTGACAATACAACATGTGGCTATCGTAGATTGGGAGCGTGCCACACTGCTAGCCCATGGATTCACTTAACTACAGAACTATCATCTGTGAGGCTATTGAAATAATGACTCACCCATCCCCACCTGTAACTGAGACACTGGAATCACACTTCAAGACATGTGAAAGAAGTTCTCAACAGCCCTAATGTCACACATAGTGTCACTTTACTGAAGACAGAGCACTGTCCTTGCTCCAAAAAACTTCTGAGTTTGCTACTAAAAACTTTTAATATGCAAATAGTTTGAAGGATATAATTTAAATTACTTAAATTATTTTCTGAGCAAGGTCTTTTTTAATTGCATAAATGAGATACATAGTTGATAAAAAACGTAACATTTTGGTAACTTTACTTTCATTGCATAAACTGCTATTTCAACAGTTTGAAAAATTTAATTAACACTTTTCTAATATTTACTACAAAAAATTCCTTTTCTTATTCTTACAACCATAAATTTAATAAAACTCTGTGTATATAACATAAAAAAAAAACAGCAGAAGTATAGCAGTACATTTAAGAGTAATGGCAACAATGGCATATCAGAATATATGGTAACAAGAATTTACAAGATGGATGCCTAAATGGTATACAGGGTGTTTCAAAACTCTGTACAAATTTCAATGGGAGATAGGGAACACCAAGACAAACCTTTTTCATTTATGAATGTATGTCTACTGGCATAACCATTTGGTGCTAGAGGGCACTGACAGAAATATTGGTGGAGATGGTACATAAATGAATGGAAACAAGTGTCACATGTTTATTTAAAGAAGGTGCTCAAAGTTGCGACCAGCAACAGCATTGCATGAATGACAGTGTCGAAGCATTGATTGCCATACATATTGAAAGATTCCCGGAATTTTGCAAACAGTTGCAGCAGTAACAGTGATTCTTGCAAGTAGGTCTTCATCTGAGTCAATGGGAGTCTCATACACAAGGTTCTTCATGTGTTCCCAGAGGAAGAAATCGATGCCTGTCACATCGGGCGACCTTGGTGGCCAGGTGACGGGTCCACCCTGGCCTATCCATCAGTCCCCAAAAGTGGCGTTCAGATAATCCCACACATTGCTGAAGTGTGTTGATGCCCCACGTATTGAAACCACATTCGTCTGCAAATAGCCACATGAACATCTTCCAGCAATTACGGCAATGTTTCTTCAAGAAATACCCAATAAATCTGCCCATTGAGTCGGAGAGGCAGCAGGTATGGCTCAATCAAAATGTCATCACAATACCCGCCCAAACATTGACGGTGAACTGTTGTTGATGACCATGAGTCATTGTGGCATGGGGATTTTCATGCACCCAAACGTGAGAACTGTGCACATTAAACACACCCTCACTTGTGAAAGAGGCCTCATCTGAGAAGAGCACAAGCCAGAAAATCAGGTTGCACCATAGTCTGTTGCAGAAACCAGGGCACAAATTCCACACAAAGAGGGTAATCCTGAGGTTGAAATGTCTGGACTCTTTGACAATGAAACGTATGCAACTGCTGCTTGTGCAACACTTTCCACACGAGGGCATGGTTCACACCAAGACTACGTGCAACAGCTCACATGCTTGAGCCTGAATTGTCATCAATCTGTCATAGGATTTCTTTCTTCCATGTCAGGAGTGTGCATGGTTCTCTCCCAACCAGTGTCACGAATGTTTGCATAGAATGTTCCAGTTTCTCACAGTTGCCGGTGCAAACACACAAATGTTTGGTAATTTGGCACACGTCTGTTTGGGAAGTGCTGCCAATACAACCTCACAGCAGCTCTTCTGTTTCCATTCAAGCCACCCATACGCCAGATATTCTGGCAGCCCCATACGCCAGATGCATATCAGCCATCTCAGCAGTCATGAAACACTCCATGTGTCTGATTTACGAATGCCGACAGCAAACACAAGTCCGTTCTCTGTTCCCACTTTGCCCCTCTAGCCAATTGCAGTGCAGCCAAACAGTGCTCTCTAGCACCAAAGGGTTACATCACTGGACATACATTCATAGATGAAAAAGGTTTGTCTTAGTGTTCCCTATTTATCATTGAAATTTCTATAGGGAGTTTCGAAACACCTTGTATAATACATACACCAAAGAGCCAAAACATTATGACCACCTCCTAATATGTATGATGTTGGTCCTCCATGTGCCACCAAAACAGCTCTGACCCGTGAGGCATGATGCTACAAGATTTCTAAAGGTGTCTTGTGGTATCTGATACCAACACTTTACCAGCAGATCCTTTAACTCTTATAATCACGTGGTTGAGCTGCTGCAGATCGGATATGCTGTTCCAACACAAACCACAGATGTTCGATTGGGTTGATGTCTGGGGAATTTGGAGGCCAGTGCAAACCTGGAAGTCTTCCTAGTGTTCCGCAAACCATTCTCGAACAATCTGGGCAGTGTGGCATGCCACATTATCCTGCTGAAAGATGGCACTACTAGAGGGGAATACCATTCCCATGAAAGGATGTACCTGGTTTGCAATGACATGTAGGTAGGTGGTAGACATCATAGTTTCCTGCACATGAATGACTGGACCCAGGGTTTCCCAGCAGAACATTGTCCAAAGCATTACACTTCTGGCACTGGCTTGTTTTCATCCCACAGTGCATCCTGGTGTCAACACTTCCCCAGGTAAATGACGCATACATACCTGGCTATCCACATGGTGCAACAGGAAACATGGTTCTGGACCAGAGGACTTTCTTCCAATCATTCAAGATCCAGTTTTGAGCTGTGTGCCCATTGTAGGTGCTTTTAGCGGTGAATTGAGGTTAGCATGGGCACTCGAAGCGGCCTGCGGCTATGCAGCCCCATTTTCAGCAAGGTTCAATGTACTGTGTGTTGTAACACATTACTCCTATCATTAGAATTGAAATTACAGGTGAGTTGGACCACAATATCCCTTCTGTTGGCTCATACTATATGGGATAGCCTTCGCTCACCTCTAGCATCTATGAACTGTGGTCAGCCCACACCTTGGGGGGGGGGAGTGTTCATGGTTTTCCCTCCTTGGACCACTTTTTGAAGGTACTAACCACGGCTGACTGTGTGCACCCCACAAGTCTTGCCGTCTCGGAAATGCTCTGACCCAGTCTTCTGGCCATTACAATTTGGCCTTTGTCAAACTCACTTAAGTCTGCTGCCTTTTCCATCTGAAGTAGAAGAATAACACTGATTAACAGAGCTCAGATCAGGTGTTATTTATACTGTTTCATGACATTCACATGTGCTGTTGTTTACCTGCAGTTGCTTCGGTTTGCATAAAGACACACTGGTCATAATGTTTTTGGCTCTTCCTTGTATTTATCTATATTTCAGGTACAGAGATATCCCTTTGATAAAGAACGACTATTTCTATATCTCTAATCTCTATAAAATAAAATTCTTTAAGCAAGATGATAATGAAATTTGAAATTTATAGATCAAGGCAAAAGCCATGCAATGTGAGTTGTTACATTACAGTTCAATGATTAATTTAAATAACTTAAAGTTCTCTATTGAGCAATAAATTTTAAAATTTATTCTTCAAACAATTTGCAGATTAAAAGGTTTTAGGAACAAATTCAAGCTTTTCAGAGCAAGGAGATTGCATCATCTTCAGTGAAGTAATGTAGGTGGTGACATTAGGGCTGTTGAGAACTTCTTTCACATGTCATGAAGGATGATTCCAGGATCTCATTTGCAGGTGGGGATGGGCGAGCCATTATTTCAATAGCCTCAAGGACAATGGTTCTGCAGTAAGTGGATGCATATGCTAGCAGTGTGTAGTGCTCTCAGTCTATGGTAGCTGCATTTTGTATTGCCAGCTCAGCAGTGGTGGTAGTCATTAGCTTGTTTGGCTGATAACTGTCTGATGATCTGTGAACCTCTCCTGTAGAGAACATATGGTTTTTCATATATAATATACAATGGAATTATATGCCAAATGTATGGAAAATCTGCATACACCAAATTTTTGAAGGAGGCTAAATGTTTCACTGTCCCTTTTAAAAATTTTCTTCAGATTTGGAGCTAGGCTGAAAAAATAATAATAATAATAAATACCTCCTCAAGCAGCTGCTTGCCACAGAGGTCTGACAGGAACCTGTCAGTTTATATGCTACAGTAGAAAGTCTGTGAGGATGGTAGGACCTCAGCAGAAAAACATGAACATCCATGCTTTACCCGGGGCTTGAACCCAGGTCCCTTAGATCAGTAGCCAAGGGTACTAACCACTCAGCCAAGGGACAGTAATTTTCAGACTGATTTGCACAGAACAAGAAGATATGGATCCGACAAAGGTTTCTACTTGGAGTCGGTGACTGGGAAGAAAGCCGAATCTATTCTACAGGGTGTCTCAAAAATATAGGTACAAACTTTTAGGGGAGGTAGATAACATCTAAAGGAATGAGAATTGCATAGGAACCCATAACCGGAAACATCACCATAAGTCAATAGGCAGTGCTGTTCATCAGTGCGCTAGAGGAGAAATTTCGGATTTCCTCATTCGAGCGGTAGTCGGCTTATGAAGAGCAAGCAAAGGTATTTGAACAGGGAGCTGGCAGACATGCACTTAGTGTATGGAATAGCTGAGGGCAACGGACAAGCTGCTCAACGAATGTATCAAGAATGCTTCCCACACAGACATGTACCGGGCCACTGTTTGTTTCCATGTGCGCATCAAAATTTGTGCGATTATGGATCAAACTTCGAGCATCTGCTGTAACATTATGAAATGTACCATCTAGCACGCCATTTGTAATAATTATGTCCAATAAATGTTTTCCCATTAATCACTGTCTTGTGTCCTTTCAGATCTTGTACCTTTGCTACCACTTTCCCATGATGTTTCCGGTTATGGGAAATCTCATTCCTTTAGATGCTATCTACCTCCCCTAAAAGTTGGTACCTATATTTTTGAGACGCCCTGTATTGTCGTTTCTATACCTATTGTTTAGCTTTTCTATTGATTTTTGGTGGTAGCCATGGAACACAGCAATGGATTGAATGTTTTGAATTTCTTTTCTAAGTAAAAACTCATTCGACGTTATGGTGAAGGCCCTATGATGAGAGAACAGAAGTCTGCAATTTTGCACTCCCACAAGAGTACTCAAATACCTCATGGGAATACAAAATTGCAGCCTTCCATTCTCTTCTCCATAGAGCCTTCACTGTATCATCAAACAAGTTTATACTTAAACATTTTTTGAAGCATTCAAACCATTACTGCATCCCATTGCTACCACCCCAAAACAATAAAAAAGCTAATCAATAAGTATAGAAACAACAACAGAACAGATTTTGCTCTCCTCCCAATCACTGACTCTGAGTGGGAAATCTTTGTTAGATCCATATCTTACGCTCCTGTTCTGTGCGAATCAGTCTGCAAATTACTCAGAGCCAAAAAAAAAAATCAATATTGTTTTCAGCCCGAATCCAAATCTGAAGAAATTTACAAAAACGGACAGACAAATTTAACTTACTTCAAAAATTGGGTGTTTACAGCTTTACCCTATATTTGCCATAAAATTCCATTGTATACTATATCTGAAAACCATATGTTCTCTACAGGAGAGGTTCATAGACCATTGGACAGATGCCAGCCAAAACAAGCTAATAACTGCCATTGCTGAGCTGGCAATACAATGCACAGCTACCATACACTGGGAGCACAACACACTGCTAAAAGTGTATCCACTAGATAGTTATGGAACCATAGTCCATGAGGCTAATGAAATAATGACTTTTCCCTTCTCCACCAACAACCAAGATACTAGAATTTCCCTCCACAACACGTGGAAAAGAAATTCTCAACGGCTCCAACATTACCACATAGTGCAACTTCACTGAAGATGGAATGCTGTCCTTGCTCTGAAAAGCTTCTGAGTTTGCTCCTAAAAACTTTTCAATATTCAAATACTTTTAAGGATAAACTTAAAAACTTTATTACTCAACGACAGAGAACTTTATGTTATTCCAATTATTTTCTGAGGAAGAAGGTCTTTTTATTGTGTTTTCAATGAAGTAGCACTACACTAAAAAGTTAATACCTTAGATATTATAGAGTCTGAGTGCACAGAACTGTTCTAGGTTGGTGGTCTGTTACCTGATCAAATTACCTTACCTTACCAAGGTCTATTTACCTGATCTATTACCTTACCCAATTCCTGACTTACACTACCAATTTTTACGAGACTAGTTTAGTGAGTAGTCATTGGAGGTATGCAGACACCATGTAATGTATTATATTTTATATTTCCTTTTTTTACTGAAATTAATGCTTATTGTAGTATTTTAAGATATTTAGCAAAAAAAAAATTATGAATTACCATTTTTCTGCTAGATGTATCAGCTTTGATATGGTCCCAGATGTGTTTCTTAGTCTATTAGTTTGACCACATCTTCGATAGGTAAGTGAAGAAAGAATACCATTGACTAATATATGGCTGGTACTGTATCAATTTAGATAAGCATTAGAGGTGGTTATTATATTTATGTGTTGTTAGATCAATATTATATTCTTTTAACCTGAGGGGGAAAGGCAGGTATGTCCTTCCTACATATCCAGTTTGGGGAGAGATTTTAAGCTGAGGGTCTTGTATTTTGATATATGCCTCCTGAAGGTGAGATATTATCTGAGTCCTTGCAGATGATATTAAATATAGTGTGCTGCATAGTAGTAGGGACTATATACTGAAGAGCCAAAACATTATGACCAGCGTGTCTTTATGCAAATTGAAGCAACTGCAAGTAAACAACAGCACGTGTGAATGTCATGAAACGGTATAAATAACACCTGATACTGAGCTCTGTTAATTAGTTTTATTCATGTTCTATATAGATGGGAAAGGTAGTGGACTTAAGTGAGTTTGACAAAGGCCAAATTGTAATAGTCAGATGACGACTGGTCAGAGCATTTCCGAAATGGCAAGGCTCATGGAGTCTTAACGATCAGCCATTGTATCTTCAAAAAGTCGTCTGAGGAGGGAAAAACCATGAACCACCGGCAGGTGTAGGCCGACCATGGCTCATCGATGCTAGAGGTGAGCAAAGGCTATCCCGTATGGTATGAACCAACAGAAAGGATACTGTGGCACAACTTGCCCATAATTTGAATGCTGGTGATGGGATTAATGTATCACAACACACAGTGCATCAAACCCTGTTGAAAATGGGGCTGTGTAGCCACAGGCAATTCCGAGTGCTCATGCTAACCTTGATTCACCGTTAAAAGCACCTACAATGGGCACACGAGCTCAAAACTGGACCTTGAATGATTGGAAGAAGGTCATCTGATCCGGAACCATGTTTTCTGTTGCACCATGTGGACAGACGGGTACATGTGCATCATTTACCTGGGGAAGTGTTGGCACCAGGATGCACTGTGGGATGAAAACAAGCAATGGAGGAAGTGTAATGCTTTGGGCAATGTTCTGCTGGGAAACCATGAGTTCAGTTGTTCATGTGCAGGAAACTATGATGTCTACATCTATCTAAACATAATTGCAGACCAAGTACATCCTTTCATAGCAAAGGTATTCTCCTCTAGTAGTGCCTTCTTTCAACAGGATAATGTGTCATGCCACACTGCCTGGATTGTTCGAGTATGGTTTGCGGAACACGAGGAAGACTTCCAGGTATTGCCCTGGCCTCCAAATGCTCCAGACATCAATCCAATCTAGCATCTATGGTTTTTGTTGGACAGGATATCCATTTTGCAGTGGCTCGACCACGTAATTTACAAGAGTTAAAGGATCTGCTGGTAATGTGTTGGTATCAGATACCACAAGACACCTTTAGAAATCTTGTAACTCCCATGCCTCACCAGGTAAGAGCCGTTTTGGTGGCACGTGGAGGACCAACATCATATTAGGCAGGTGGTCGTAATGTTTTGGCTCTTCAGTGTATATTCATATGAGAACATTATGCTATTTAAGGTGGTTAAATATGTCAATATGTGGAAGTGTAATAGTGTATTTCTGTTCTGGTTTGGTTATTTGTAATTAGCTAGGGGGGATGGGGGAAAATAGCTTTTAAGCTTTTAATTGACATTTAACCTTAAAGTATTTTTTTTATTAAGTGAAGCATTTAAAACCAATTTGGCATAATATCCTGCATTTAAACCAATTTGGTGTAATTTAGTTTTTTGATTAAGGATTGTGTATGGCTACAATAAGTTAGAGCTCTGTGAAAATATCAGTTGAATATGGATACCTAATATTTGTGAGGAAAGACAGATGTAAAAGGTATTTAAGTAGGCATGTTAGCAATGTATTGTAATTGTAATAGATATATTGGGTTTGCAAAATACTTTTGTAATAATGTGGTTAGAGTGACAATGTATTAGGACATCTAAATATGGTAAATTATTATTATATTCTGCTGCATGGGCAAAGTGAATATAAGATGCTACATTATTAAATAGTTGTATTAGATGGTTCAGTTCTGTGGGACCATAAGGCTAAATTTAAAAATATCATCAATATATCAACAATAGAATACAGGTTTAAGGGGACATTCATTTAATACGTTAGTTCCAATCTGTCTCATTAATGAGGTGAACCCATGGGTATACCGTTTCTGGATGTATAGCCGACTGTTAACAGAAAACCAGTTGATGATGGTGACCAGGTCCAGCACATGAATACTGAAGAATTCTGAGGTAATGGGCCTGGCAAACCTCTAACCATTTATGTTTTAAGTACTAGGGTATACAGATACCAGATCTAATGAATGTAAAGTGTATTTCGGTTTCAATTGAATATCCTTAAATTTATTGATTAGGTCAGTTCCTGATCTTATTGTGTACTGACGTGGTGAAAAATAAGTGGAAAAGAATTTTAATAATGCTTTTTCTAAGAAATATGTGGGGACATTTCGTTTACAGATTAATAGTCTAAAACAGGCGTGCCCAAACTTTTGACTTCCCTGGGCTACATTAAGTGAAGATGAATTGTTTTGGGCCACACATAAAATATCATCATCATCATCATCATCCTCAAGCAGCCATGGGCTACGGAGGTCCAACCAGACCGTGCAATTTAGTTCTCCAAGCACGTCTATCCTGAGCTATATCTACTGCATCTGGCCACTGCACACCAATTCTAACAAGGTCCTGTTTGACATTGTCTGCCCACCGCATCCTAGGTCTCCCCTTCTTTCTGAGGCCTTTAGGCACACTGTTCATAACCCTATTCGCCAATCTATAATTATTCATACAGGCAACATGGCCAAACCAACGGAGTCTCTCTCTGCACAATATGCTGCTTAAAGGAGGTTGCAAACTCCTTTGCCTAACCTCATCATTAGTTACAAAGTTGAACCACCTAATGCCCAAGATACTGCATAAGCATCTGGAATCAAAAGCATCTAGTTTCCTGTTATCTTGTTTACAAAGTGTCCAAGTTTCACTACCATAACTAACCCTAGAAAGAACCAAACTATTATACAGTCTAATTTTAGTCTTTAGGTGTATACGTCTATTTCTCCACACTCTCCATAGATTCTTAAAAGTCCCGGCAGCAATCCCTATTCGTCTGTTAATCTCATTCCATACATCACCATTATCAGTTACATAGCTCCCAAGGTAATTAAACTGTGACACCTGCTCAAGACTGCATCCATTCAGATTTACTGAATCACAGCCTGCCTGACCAATTTTCATCACTTTAGTTTTCTCTCTGTTTATAACCAAACCTACTCTACTACCAGTCTCATCAACAGCTCGAATGAAAGAGTTCATCTCATCAACATCATTTGCCAAAAGGGCAAAATCATCAGCATAATCTAAATCAGAGATTTTCGTATCTCCAGCCCATTTAAGGCCAAAATCTTTCCCTTGAAGTGAATTTCGCATAACATAATCAATAACCAAGCTAAAGAGAAAAGGAGACAAAATGCACCCTTGTCAAACACCAGAAGTAATGCTAAACCAATTGCTATAAGCCTTACCAACTCTCACACACGACTCAGTGTTATTATAGAGAGCTTTCATTATGTTAACTAACTTGTCTGGTATACCATATGATCTCACAATCAACCACAAATTATGGCGATTAACAGAGTCAAATGCCTTTTTGAAATCAACAAAGCTAGCAAATAAAAGGTTTCTGAAACTCTAAACATTTCTCAAGAATCTGCCTAAGTGAAAATATCTGATCCACACATCCCATGCCACTTCTGAATCCACATTGCTCATCACGCAATTGACTGTCAACCAGATTCTTAATTCTATTAAGCACAATCATGGAAAGAACTTTACCTGGAACAGTGAGTAGGCTGATACCCCTATAGTTAGCACAAGAACTGCGATCACCTTTTTTGAAAATAGGGATAACAATAGCTCTAGTAAAATCCTTAGGAACCATGCCTTTATCATAAAAGATATTCAGAATTTCAGTCATCCAAGTGGTAACCGAAACATTCCCAGCTCTAAGCATTTCGGTAGTAATTTCATCTACCCCTGGGGATTTCTGTAGTTTAAGTTTAGAAACAGCCACAATAACTTCAGATTGTGTTATAGGGCCAACATTAAAGCCACCAATGCATCTATCATCATTGCAAACAATGGGAGTAGAACTAACTACATTGTTTAGAACATCACTGAAATGCTCAGCCCACCTAGCCATGAAAGAATCCTCACCTTCTATAACCTTACCTTGTTTATCCTTCAATCCTTGTATGCCTGTCCGTTTTCTACCACACAAAACATTAACTATCTGGTACAGCTCTCTGCTGTCTAACTGCTTCCTCGGCTTTGTCAGCCAAACCATCAAGCCAAAGATTCTTATCAGCAGCTAACTGATCTTTTACACGTTTATTAAGTTCTCTGTAATGCTTTCTATTAGGACTAGTAGGGTATTGATTAAAGACATTCCTGCAGTTCTTTCTTTCCAAAATAAGCTCAAGTGCCTTATCACTCAGATAATTCTGTCTCTTCTGCTCCTTTTTTCCTAAAAGAGTACTGTTAGTGTCCATAAAAGCCTGTTTAAAATGATCCCATTCTTCCTCAACTTCAGTAGTAGGCAAACCATGACTGTCATAATGACTAAGTAACCTATCATGGTAAGCTTTGGCTATAACTGGATCTTTCAGAGCTTCAGTATTAAAAGTAAAATTTTTAACCCTAGCACAACACTTTTTAAGTTTAAGTTGCAACACACTTTTAACAAGGAATGGTCAGATCCAATTTCAGCTCCCCTATATGCCCTGGTATTCCTAACAGAACTAGCCCATTTGCTGTTAATTAATATGTAATCAATCATATTCTTATGCAGCCCATCAGGTGAAACCCACGTGTACTTATGTATGTCGCGGTGTTTGTAATAAGTGTTAGTTATTCTGAATCCATTGAGTTTACTTACCTGTAGGAGACATTGCCCATTGCCATTGCAGCTACCAATACCAAAAGGGCCTATTACCCCTCCCCAAAGGTCAGAGTCAGTACCAACTTTGGCATTGAAGTCACCAAGAACAAGGGTAATATCTCCTTTCTTGACAGAATTCAAAATATCCTGAAGTTGTTCATAAAACCTATCCTTCTCATCCTCATCGGCATCCTCAGTGGGGGCATAAAATATATAATATAGTTAATGTATATGAATAATAAAACTTCATTTATTTTCTTATGCTTTTTATTATAAAATTAAAAAAAGAGCAACATGAAACTAGTGGGATATCAAAAACTCACTGAAAATCACATAATCATGTTGAAAGCTTATGTCGTAAACTTTATGATTTTGTGGGCCACGGGTTGGACACGCCTGGTCTAAAAGGTTGATCATGTTTATGTAATTTTATTTTTTTGAAAAGTTGGGGGTGTAGGATAAATGTTTTTTTTAGAAGTTTTTGCAATATTATTAGGGTGGAATGGATTTGTATTAAGTGCATTTAATTTATTAAAATAAGTAGGGGGTTGTGTGTACTATAGGCTGAGACTTTAGTGTGTTATCTACTTTTAATTATTTGAAATCACAATTTAAGCTGTATTTAAAACACCTTGTTTTTCACGTCAACATATATAACACACATAGAGTCTGGCAGTTGTGCTAGTACTATTCATCTTAATTTGCCAACATATGTAGATTATATAAGTACTACCTCAACTTTGAAAAAATACCTTCACACTTTGAGGCCAGATCTTAAGGTTTTTTTTTTTAAAGTGAGTGTGCAATCTGCAGTACTTACACAATATAAGATGGATATAGTATTGATATAACTGTCATGATCAGCATGTTAATGCTGGAACAAAATATTTCTGAAATAAACAATTTGAGAACTGAGGAAACATATAACAAGCATCAACAATTGGTTTTAGTAAAAGTTTCAAGATTTGTGTTACTGTTAAGGAATCATTGCTAGTAAATTTTTTTTATCTACTACTTGAGAATATAGAGTGCCCAATATCAACATCTGATTCACCACAGTAAGTGTGTGGGGAGATGTTAATCTAGATATTCTTGGGAATTAAATACACACTGCATTATTACCTGCATGACAACAGTTAAGAAGCTTTTACTTAGAAAGTGTAAGGTTTCTTTCCAAAATTCAAATTATGCTCCAAATCATTCATATGCTACTTGCAGGAAGTGATTAGTATTAGTAAATGCTAAAATATATCTACATTAAAAAAAGCAAACTATATAATGTGAATATTACAATTTTTATCTTTACTTACTATGAGCATTTCACTATATAAATCTGGAACACTTTTACGTGTATTTATGACACTATACATAGCAGGATTTGTGAATGTCGGATCATCCATTTCATTATGGCCCCAACGTCGAAAACAGTTTAGATCTATAAGGACATCCTTTTGAAATGTTTGGCGATAACTGAATGCCAAGCTCGTAGCTTTGATTAGTTCCTGTAATAAACATTTAGCTTGAAAACTTCAAAAAGATATAAATAAGAAAGCAAATTTCTGCATAAAGCTATGCAGAATTTGCAGATAATAATAACTTTTGGAGATTAAATCAGGTTAACTATTTCAGCATTCACAATAAACATGGTATATTTATAAAACTTTATAATGCTCATAAAAAATTTTAATCATGCCTATTTTGGAAAAGTTTGAATATAGCACGATGCTATCTATTAAAGGCAAAAAATACATGAAATGCACTTTAAGATGACAACTGAATATGCATCAAATATATTCCCTTTCTGGAAAAATTAATTTTAGCTGTAAGGGGAATACACCAAAAAACTTACTGATAACAAGTCAGATGCTCAAATATTGAGCTATACAGGGGTAAAAGGTCTAGTCAAACTTGGGAATGCATTCTACTGTGCATAGTGATGAAAAAAGTTCCTATGAACATTGGCCAGAAATGCTTTCCTTCCAAGCTATAACACATTTTGGAAGTGCAAGTAGGAAGCCTGAAGTTAATTAGTTTTTATTTCAGTTATTAGAGAACACTGTAAGTGATTGAGGAGAACAATTACTTAAATCTACATCTGCGCAAGTGTTCGAAATGGCCTCCCTGCACATAGTGTCTTCTAATCAAATGTTGAACACATTCAAAAAGTTCTGAAGTGTTCCGAATTCTTTGACGATCATTCACAATCCATTCATGGAGAGCTTGTGTAATAGGAATTGAGGTAGCATACACAACATCAACTGAGGTAGGACATGTAAGCATAAGTCTAAATATATACCCATAAGAAGAAATCCAATGGATTCAAATTGGGAGAGGGTGCAGCCCATGCAGCTGGTCCACCTCTATTAATCCAACAGGCAGGATATGTATGATTGAGATTTTCTCAAACAGTGAGGCTAAAATGTGCTGGAGCTCTATCATGTATGAACAATATGTGATGGTGTGTTATTAATGGAGTGTGTTTCCCAACAATTCAGGTTGTTCCACCTCCAAGAAATGCATTTAATATAATAAAACCTATAACAATGTATATAATTAAAACATAGCAGGAATGATGCAGTAAGATCCAATGTGAATAGTAACAATGAAAAGCAAAATGTTACAAATTTGATGCTCTTTTACATTTCACTACTCATTTTTATGTGCATGACTATCACTAACTGACAAGGTTAATAGCTTGATGTTATAAAGTGCACGTATACAAAATTGTTCTAAGTTAAAGGTATGAATGCTGTGCCGGGCAAGTTATTACATTTTTGATGTAGTTTTACAGTTCAATGATTGATTTTATGTGCATAGATATTGCTAACCTAAAAGGTCAGTAGCTTTGATATTTTAAAGTCTAAGTGCACAGAACTGCTCCAAACAGGTGGTCTACTTAACCTGATCAAATTACTTTTCTTACTCATTTTCCTACTTGCACAACCAACTTTGTATAAGACTAGAACAATAGCTAGTTATTGGAGTCAGATAATTTATACAGTCATATTTGTATTTTTATCCCTTGTACTGAAATTTTACCTTAAATGAGATGAATGTCTGCCATTTCAGCATTGGAGAGCTGATTCTTAATAGTCAAGGTTACAAATAGCAGGTGCATTGACAATAACAACAAGATTACTGATTCACTTACACACAACTTTAAAACAACTGCTGACTCACTTTATGTAGCATTACCATCCCCAGGAGTGGTGGGATTTTGTTCAACATCTACAATGCCATCAGACATGCAAATTGACTTAGCATCATACCTTTCGATAGGCTTCCTTACTTGAACTGTCAAATGTGCTATAACTCAGAAGAGTTTCTGGCCCAATGTTCAGAGGGACGTTCTTTTAACATTATACACAGTAGCACAAGTTCCCAAATTTTGACTAGACCTTTCAAAAACACCCTGTATATCCTTCCATACAACTAGGAATAAGAAATGATAGAAGTGTTTTGCATTAAAAAATTAAATTATATGTCAACTTGAGCATAGGAGTTTTCTCAACTTTTCAAACATTTAACAACCATCTTCAATAAACTATTTTTCTCAATGGAAATTAAAGTGTCCTTTCTGACACATAAAAAAGCCATTATTTGTGCTAATACATAAAATTATTTTTAGTAAAAATGCAGAGTTTGCAGAAACAATCCCCTTTTATCCATTCCATTGAAAATGATCTAGATACAGATTCTGTAGCAAAAAGTATCTAGTAGATAATGATACAAGATATTAAAATATTGTGATACAGACAAAAATACTAGCTGTTGTGTTAAACTTTATATGGTACACTGTATAGATAAAAACACTGTAAATGTGATGCTACATAGATATTAAAATCATATGGAGGGACATATGATTTTAATATATATAGCATCACATTTATAGTGTTTTTATCTATACAATGTACCATATAAAGTTTAACACAAGCAGCTAGTATTTTTGTCTGTATCAAGATATTTTAATATCTTGTATCGGTATCTACTAGATACTTTTTGCTACAGAAACTGTAACTAGATCATTTTCAGAATATCTTAGTATTGATATACACTGCTTTACCAAAATAATGCTTTCCATGTTAAATCAACTGGAATATAACTTCAATAATATGCATTAGGGTTGTTTGAAAAGTAATGGCAACCCTGCTGCCAAATGCATGGAGTACTCCCAATACACTTATTTGTGCATCCTGCACTATACAGAACCTGTTCCAGAGGGAAACCATCATTTGTGTGGTACCATGGTAAGAGAGTGGACGAAACAAATTCATGGCAATATGAGACTCCTGCCAGGAGTGCCCTAAGACATGTTCTTGAAGCTGAAACAATGTAGTTGAATCAAATCAAGATGGCACATGGCTATTATGCAAGGGATTGTTGGTGTGGACTGAGGGAAGCTGGTGGTGATGCAGCACTACCCTATCATATAGCTACATGATGGCTAGTCCTTTTGCCAGGGTCGGAACAATAATGATGATTCTCACTGTGCAAGGCATCTCACAAGAGAAGGTTCAGCTCATAGTCATTGCAGAATGTTGACAGATGTTGGATGATGAATCGGCAATTGAAGCTGGACACAGTAATTCCACTGTTCAGCACATTCTGAAGGACATCCTAGGCATGGAAAAAACTGCAGCATAGTAGGTCCAGTATCACATCATCTCACAGATGTGGAAAAGTGGCAAAAATGACAGAAGAATTGACACTTCGTTGCAGGGGATCCACTTCTCATTCATTGACACTCACCACTTCTCATTCATGACACTCACCACTTCTCATTCATGATACTGCCTGTTGTCATGTGACCCAACTTGTGAAGGAGCTGTAAGATAGCGATGAGAAACTTTGCAAAATTTGCCATACTCCCAGGCATGAGTCCTTTTGACTTTTACCTGTTTCCTAAGGTGATTGAATCACTCTGAGGACAATGATTTTTTGCAGTCTGAATGAGGTGTTGCAAGCCATAGGGCAGTCCGTCACAGTGATCAAGAGAAACAGATCTGCTGAAGGCATTCATTGTTAACCTAGAAGTGGAAAGGGGTACATTGACAGGTGTAATGGATTACTTCTGGGTGGTACTTTTTTGTACACAATGGACTAAATCATCATCATCATCCTCAAGCAGTCAAGGGCTACAGAGGTCCAACCAGACAGCGCAGTTTAATTCTCCAAGCATATCTGTCCTGAGCTACATCTGCTGCATCCGGCCACTGTACACCAATTCTAACAAGGTCTTGTTTGACATTGTCTGCCCACCGCATCCTAGGTTTCCCCCTCCTTCTGAGGCCTCTAGGCACACTGTTCATAACCCTATTCGCCAATCTATAATTATCCATACGGGCAACATGGCCAAACCAGCGGAGTCTCTCTCTGCACAATATGCTGCTTAAAGGAGGTTGCAGACTCCTTTGCCTAACCTCATCATTAGTTACAAAGTTAAACCACCTAATACCCAAGATACTGCGTAAGCATCTAGAATCAAAAGCATCTAGTTTCCTGTTATCTTGTTTACACACCGTCCAAGTTTCACTACCATAACTAACCCTAGAAAGAACCAAACTATTATACAGTCTAATTTTAGTCTTTAGGTGTATATGCCTATTTCTCCACAATCTCCATAGATTCTTAAAAGTCCCGGCAGCAATACCTATTCGTCTGTTAATCTCATGCCGCACATCACCAGTATCTGTTACGTAGCTCCCAAGGTAATTAAACTGTTAGATAAAAATGAACCCCAAGGGCTCAAAGAAGATTAGAAGGAGAGGACCCATTGGACAGCTGTTAGGTGAAAGATGGCAGCCTCCTGTCAAGGTCATTCAGTATGTTATTTAACATGCACAGGGTATGGATCTCCCACACACAGGGCCACTGCTTAATGTCCCATCTGATGGACAGCAGCCTTTTCAAGCCCATTGGTATTCCCTGCTAAAGGGCAAGATGCAGAGCTTTGCAGAAATAAATCTCAATGGTGCCCCAAGTGGGGCTCACACTTAGGAACTCCAGATAACAAGCCTGGCACGCTACTGACTGAGTCACACTTATATTGAGGGTATGGAATGTATATTTCATATGGAAGTAAAGTGTTAAGTACCACATATGTTGCCATTACTTTTTGAACAACCCTTATATTTAATGGAAAAATGTGACTGAAGATAAAGATCATAATCAAATCGATTTAAATCTCAATTTTCAACATTTGTTCAGTATTTAGAGTTATATGGAAGCTGAAATATTTCACAACAGTAATGCATCATTTATTTCAGAAATTAATTAAAACTTAAACAATATGTATTGTTTAAAACCATACAAATAAATACATATATTTTAGAAGTATGCATATTTATTATTTCAATTAGATAATTATGAATTTTTTTTCATAAAACAAGATAATTTATTATTAAATATTCCAGCTTCTATAAGTAAAAAAAAAAATAAATTACCCCTCAAGCAGCTGCTTGCCAGAAGTCTGACAGGAGACTGTCAGTTTGATACACCATACAAGGCATGGACGTTTGTGTTGTTTTTCTGCTGAGGTCCTGCCGTCCTCACAGACCTTCTACTATGGCATATAAACTGACAGGCTCCTGTCAGACCTCTGTGGCAAGCAGCTGCTTGAGGGGGTATTTATTTTATTTTTTATTAGAGAAGCTCTGTGATGAAGGCAAAACCTCAGTAGAAAGAACAACACAAACTACGGATAAGGCATAGACCTGGGTTCTATGCCTTATCTGGGGCTAGAACCCAGGTCCCTTTGATCAGTAGCTAAGCATGCTAACCACTCAGCTTAGTGAGCAAATATTGTTGAAAAATGAGATTTAAATATATTTGATTATGATCTTTATGTTTGATCACATTTTCCCATTAAAGGCATATTTTGGAAGACATAGAGCTTTGACATTAGGTTCCCATTGACACTGCATAGAAATTCTCCAATATTTAGGTAAGGCAGTAGAGTGGAAGATTTTAAAATCTGATACATAAAAAAGGAAGTTTGTTTGTGTAAATAGTTTTTGTGGAACAAAAATGAGTTTGCCAATTCATGGGACATGAACCCATGTCTCTCTAGATTCATGCCAGTGTTCTAGCCACTGAACTAGAATTGGCTAGTCATTCTTCCACTAATGTGACTATATCTGTCATCCCCTATGTGTTGCCGATGCCTCCATCTATGATCAGGAATAGCAACTTTTCCAATGTTGCTCCTGAATAAGATGCAAATAAGAAAGCCACTCATGCTCAAGGCATTATTAATGAAATAATCAACCAACAGTCAATACAGAGTTTACTGTTGACACATCATCATCATCCTCAAGCAGCCATGGGCTACGGAGGTCCAACCAGACCGTGCAATTTAGTTCTCCAAGCAAGTCTATCCTGAGCTACATCTACTGCATCTGGCCACTGCACACCAATTCTAACAAGGTCCTGTTTGACATTGTCTGCCCACCGCATCCTAGGTCTCCCCTTCTTTCTGAGGCCTTTAGGCACACTGTTCATAACCCTATTCGCCAATCTATAATTATTCATACGGGCAACATGGCCAAACCAACGGAGTCTCTCTCTGCACAATATGCTGCTTAAAGGAGGTTGCAAACTCCTTTTCCTAATCTCATCATTAGTTACAAAGTTGAACCACCTAATGCCCAAGATACTGCGTAAGCATCTGGAATCAAAAGCATCTAGTTTCCTGTTATCTTGTTTACAAAGTGTCCAAGTTTCACTACCATAACTAACCCTAGAAAGAACCAAACTATTATACAGTCTAATTTTAGTCTTTAGGTGTATACGCCTATTTCTCCACACTCTCCATAGATTCTTAAAAGTCCTGGCAGCAATCCCTATTCGTCTGTTAATCTCATGCCACACATCACCATTATCTGTTACATAGCTCCCAAGATAATTAAACTGTGACACCTGCTCAAGACTGCAACCATTCAGATTAACTGAATCACAGCCTGCCTGACCAATTTTCATCACTTTAGTTTTCTCTCTGTTTATAACCAAACCTACTCTACTACCAGTCTCATCAACAGCTCGAATGAAAGAGTTCATCTCATCAACATCATTTGCCAAAAGGGCTAAATCATCAGCATAATCTAAATCAGAAATTTTCGTATCTCCAGCCCATTTAAGGCCAAAATCTTTCCCTTGAAGTGAATTTCGCATAACATAATCAATAACCAAGCTAAAGAGAAAAGGAGACAAAATGCACCCTTGTCGAACACCAGAAGTAATGCTAAACCAATTGCTACAAGCCTTACCAACTCTCACACACGACTCAGTGTTATTATAGAGAGCTTTCATAATGTTAACTAACTTGTCTGGTATACCATATGATCTCACAATCAACCACAAATTATGACGATCAACAGAGTCGAAAGCCTTTTTGAAATCAACAAAGCTAGCAACCAAAGGTTTCTGAAACTCTAAACATTTCTCAAGAATCTGCCTAAGTGAAAATATCTGATCTACACATCCCCTACCACTTCTGAATCCACATTGCTCATCACGCAATTGCCTGTCAACCAGATTCTTAATTCTATTAAGCACAATCATGGAAAGAACTTTACCTGGAACAGAGAGTAGGCTGATACCCCTATAGTTATCACAAGAACTGCGATCACCTTTTTTGAAAATAGGGATAACAATAGCTCTGGTAAAATCCTTAGGAACCATGCCTTTATCATAAAAGAGATTCAGAATTTCAGTCATCCAAGTGGTAACCGAAACATTCCCAGCTCTAAGCATTTCCGTAGTAATTTCATCTACCCCTGGGGATTTATGAAGTTTAAGTTTAGAAACAGCCAAACTAACTTCAGATTGTGTTATAGGGCCAACATTAAAGCCACCAATGCATCTATCATCATTGCAAACAATGGGAGTAGAACTAACTACATTGTTTAGAACATCACTGAAATGCTCAGCCCACCTAGCCATGACAGAATCCTCCCCTTCTATAACCTTACCTTGTTTATCCTTCAATCCCTGTATGCCTGTCCGTTTTCTACCACACAAAACATTAACTATCTGGTACAGCTCTCTGCTGTTGTGCTGTCTAACTGCTTCCTTGGCTTTGTCAGCCAAACCATCAAGCCAAAAATTTTTATCAGCAGCTAACTGATCCTTTACAAGTTTATTAAGGTCTCTGTAATGCTTTCTATTAGGACTAGTAGGGTATTGATTAAGGGCATTCCTGCAGTTCTTTCTTTCCGAAATAAGCTCAAGTGCCTTATCACTCAGATAATTCTGCCTCTTCTGCTCCTTTTTTCCTAAAAGGGTACTGTTAGTGTCCAAAAAAGCCTGTTTAAAATGATCCCATTCTTCCTCAACTTCAGTAGTAAGCAAACCATGACTGTCATAATGACTAAGTAACCTATCATGGTAAGCTTTGGCTATAACTGGATCTTTCAGAGCTTCAGTATTAAAAGTAAATTTTTTAACCCTAGCACAACACTTTTTAAGTTTAAGTTGCAACACACTTTTAACAAGGTAATGGTCAGATCCAATTTCAGCTCCCCTATATGCCCTGGTATTCCTAACAGAACTAGTCCATTTGCTGTTAATTAATATGTAATCAATCATATTCTTATGCAGCCCATCAGGTGAAACCCATGTGTACTTATGTATGTCGCGGTGTTTGTAATAAGTGTTAGTTATTCTGAATCCATTGAGTTTACTTACCTGTAGGAGACGTTGCCCATTGCTATTGCAGCTACCAATACCAAAAGGGCCTATTACTCCTCCCCAAAGGTCAGAGTCAGTACCAACTTTGGCATTGAAGTCACCAAGAACAAGGGTAATTAAGTTAATTGGTCTGTAAATGGTAGCTAGGTAGTCACTGGAAGGAGAGCTATGCACCAATCCCCTGTGATGATGCATAGAACCGGCCAGGCCTAGCACCTAATGTCCAACCCCGCCTTCTCGTGGTGCGGACCGTTAGTAACTTTCAAAAGAGATACTCTCTTGTGGAAGTGAACGGAAGGGGAGGGCTGCCAGATTAGTGTGGCCTACTGATCTGGACAACTATGGCTACTTTTCTTTTTTTTCTACCCTGCTGAGGAGTGGTCAACCACACAGGGTCCTGGTGCTGACCATATAAACCTACTGGACTGGACAGATATATGGCTCTGAGCTTGATTATGGATCCTGATTTTGCTGCACTGGTGGGCTTCTGTGGAGGGAAAATCTTCCGCTGTGTTTTCTTTTTGTTTGTGGGTTGACAGCCCCAAGTGAATAGATCCACAGGATATGTTTATCAGCTGGTGGATAATCCTGAGCAGAAGTCATCGCAGGCACCTGAACTCTTTGCTTCTATTGGCATCGTCAAATTCTACATTGGAGGAAGTCTTCCAGTGTAGATGGCTTCAGCCTTTAGTAGTGGGGGAACGGGTCTTTGCCCCATGTCTGCGATTAGGGGGCTGTTTGATATTGTCGGCATTCCCTCTCTCAATAAACATAGTTTCTTTAAACATCCCACTAACCATTTTCTTTCCATAGGTAGTTGGAATGTGAGGACTCTGCACAGAGCTTTTTCTCTTGATGTCCTCACACAAGAATTCCACCGTTATAATTTAGATATTCTCGGCTTGCAAGAGACCAGATGGACAGATAAAGGTCAGATTCTTAAAAATAATCTTAAATTTCTCTTTTCAGGGAGGGACGACAAAAAGCATCACCAAGGCGTGGGTCTGCTTCTCAGCAGACACGCTAGTGATGCTCTTCTAGGATATGAGTGCATTAATGAAAGGTTTCTTACAGCAAAATTTCAGACAAGCGTTAAAGACTTGAATGTTATCTGCTGTTATGCCCCCACTGAGGATGCCGATGAGGATGAGAAGGATAGGTTTTATGAACAACTTCAGGATATTTTGAATTCTGTCAAGAAAGGAGATATTACTGTTGACACAGAAGTCAATAAATCAATAAATAGTTTTTGTGGAAAAAATGAGTTTGCCAATTAGTAGTCCTGCAAATTGACAATCGAATGAGCTTTATGGCAAATGAAGCTTGCAACATTGGGAGTGCCACCTACTATATACTTTTGAGAGTTTCATACCTCTCCAAAAAGAATGGGGTTAGATTTTTTATAAAGGTGTGTGTGTGTGAAATGATAGTAATGAGTTTCATGCCAAAGGAAAGCTTGTGGTGTGGGGAGTGCTATCTACTGTACACTTTAGAGAGTTTCAGATCTGAACAACACTTGGTAAATCTGCTAGTAACTAAATAATTAACTATCAAATAATAAGTAGTACAAATACTTCAGAATTTACATATGCTTAGGAGCATAATCATCAGTTGACAAAATGTTAAAATATGTATTGCAAAAATGTTGGCATATTCTGTCCTTTGTTTTAATACAATTTTTTAAATTAATCACTTACATAATTAACATGCTTTAAATTTAATACAGTCTGATGACAAATATAAGATCATATACTTTGTCTCAGCATCAATACTACCATGAAAGCAATGCTTTGTTAAATTTTTTATGAATAAAAAGAGGAAAATGTATTAAATATATATGTAAGATATGAATGCTTGGAAGAGTCCTTAAATTTCCCTCTAACTTTAATGTCATTCTAACACAAATTTTACATTCTCATAATATTCCTTAAAATTTTCAGTTATACATTGAAAAGAAAATTTATTATATACACCCACCTAATAATGTGTGGGTCCACCTTTTGCCCTTCAACAGCAGCAACATGTCATGACATGGGCTCTACCACTTGTTGGAAACATTCATGTGGTACTGTGGCCCATGATTCCAAGACAGCTATCTGTAAAGCATTGAGCATTGCTGGTGGTTGATTTTGGGCTCGAATTCATTGCTCCACTTTGTCCCATAGATGCTCAATAGGGTTCGAATCTGGAGAGTGAGAGGTCCATTTGAGGGTTGTGAACTCACTGAATGCTCTTCCAACCAATACTTTGCAGAAAGGGAGCAATGAAATAGGGTGTTATTTTGTTGTAAGAAGACATCCTTATGTGGGAAATGGATAGACATGAACACATATAGGTTGTTGGCGAGTACATCAGCATAGCCTTGTGCAATGATGATGATCTCAATAGGTACAAAATACCCCACATAACCTCCCCCCCCCCCAAGAACATTACACTGGCCTGTAATACTGACTTGATAGTTGGGGTCCATGGCCTCAAGTGGTCAATGCTACACACACAACCTCCCATTGGTATTTTGTAGTTGAAGCCTCAATTCATCAGCCCAAGTTGCTCGTTTCCAGTCTTCCACCGCTCTTTGCCCACTGCAGCCTCATAGCCCAGTGACATATGCTGACAAGGGTACTTGATGTAGGTGTTGGCTGCCATAGTCAAGTCATGCCATCATCATACATTGAATGGTCTTTGCCCAAACCTTTGTAGTTGCCCTGTCATTGAATGCCAAAGTTATCATCTGCACTGTGGCCTTCTGTCCTAATATTACGAAGAAGAATGATATGATGGAATGGCATTCATCTCAAACATGCTAATTTTCAGGAGATTGCATTCATCTCAAACAGAAGAGATGGCAGAAAGAGAAGATGTTTGAGATGAATGCCATCTCAAACAGAAGAGATGGCATTCATCTCAAACATCAATGGCCCAGTTACGGCCACATTTTTTCTGATGGCTGCAGGGTTTTACCAGTTTTGATGTAGTCCTGATACACATGTGCAATGGTTGCATGTGGAAATCTCAGATGTTCTGCAGTCTTGGATATGGAACACACCACTTTCCTCATATTAACTATCTGCCCACGATTGAACTTGCTCAGGTTGCCATGTTTACCCACCATTACAATCACAGGTAAGCTATATAGCAGGTAAGTATCTGACCAATTTATAGACTGCAAGGAGTTTCAGCTAGCTGCATTATTGTGGAGGAGTAGAGCAGGTTTATGGATGGGTGCAGTGTATGTAATAAAATTGTGCATTCATTGTATTACATTATATAATAAAGAGATGTGTCAATTTGCCAAGCTAGTTGAGCTAGAAGCTAATGAGAAATCTTTTTTCAACTATTACTGCAATGTATCGCAAAGTGCATGCTCCAGTCCTATGCTAACCAAGTAGAGACTGCTTATACGCATAGTATCTATTCACTTCTTTAGATCTCTGACACACAATGCTCCAGATACTATTCTAACCAATCAAAGTGTTTATTTCAGACAATACTGTTAACTTGGCAGTTGATGCCAATGGTGAAACTGTAATCAAAACACATCAACAAAGATAAGAGTAAGCATTTTGTTGTTTTTTAAAAGTATCGACAGGACTTTAAATATTAGTGATCCTTGTAAGCAGTGTGTATTGAATTATTAATTACTCTGAATTACCTAAAATTCCCTGTAATATGTTTATTGAGGAAGGAAACAAGCATATAATATTGAAGCATTTCAGGTAGGGTTTCTAGATGACCAGTGAAAGAAGGATAAGTTTCTTTTTTACGATCCTATTGCTTTTTTGATCGTCATTTGTTGGTAGTGTGTTTATTATGACAGTTGTTTCACATCTTTCCAACAAGAGAGCAAAACTTACCCTTCTTGGATCAAGGAAGTCTATAGACGTTTTTCGTACAACACACAAAACTTCGATTAAAAAAATTGCGATTTGAAAACTTTCTTACATATATATTTTAAAAATACATAATTCAGCTTAAAAAATTATATTTTCTTTTTCCACCTGATGCATATTTTATTAAACCGCAATATAAATAATTTGATAAAGCCATCTGTGTGCCATATTTTAGAAGCGCCATTTTGTTTGTTAACGTTACTCTGTATTAAAGAAATCACCAGATTTATGCTCACAAGTTTGATTTTAAATATTATCAACAAAATTTTCCTTGAAGTTTTGAAAAATCTCCTGAAAATTAGCAAAAAAAAATGCTATTTTTAAAAACAGAAGATTTTGGAAGTAATTGCTAAGTACCTAATCTGTTTTTTTTTCTCTGTTTTACTTTTTTCTGTCTTAAACCTATTTAAGCATTCCAGAAATTATTTTTATCATTTATCCCAGCATTCTATACATCTTTCCCACCCTTCAGATCAAAACTGAAAGTAAAAATAAGCTTTCATGTTGCTCAATGCACAGCATCACAATAGAAGGAGGAAGTAGCAGATGTTCTAATTGCTTGCTCACACATGCAAGTGTGGGGAGAACCAGCTGTCTTCTAAGTGGCTGCATGTCATGTTGTTTACATGGATTAAATGGATATACACTCTCTTCCTAAAGTTAGTATTTCATTTTCTTTTATAATGAAACATCAGTTTTTCATTTCTGTAGATTTACTTTATTTCCGTTAAGTTATCGATTTTTTGGCCGATTGATATTAGAGATTATACTACATTGGATGGCTGGCTTACAACTTTTTGCTGTGGATATTTTAACATCGCATTAGGTTATATTATTTTTAACTTTATTATTTCTTCATTTTCCAGTAAAAAAAATCGATTTTGTATCATTTGCTGAAAATAAATGAGATCTTGGAAACGGAAGCTAAAAGAACTTCCTTGGCATGGAAATCAGTTCTCATGTGAGAGGGCAATTTCAGGAAGCTCCCCCTGCTAAAATCATTGTGAACATTTCACCCCGCCCCCATCCAGAAAAATTTCATAAAAAAAAATAAACTGAGTTTTTATGTTTACATTGAACAAGTGCGACAAGTGTTATAACAACATATGTACAAGTATATCAAATGAAAGCTTGTGTGTTCATGGTTGTTTTACCTTTAAGTGCACTTTTTTTGCCTGCAATCAGCTAAATGGTCAGGTCACAAGAACCCCAAGAGGTCAGAGAAGGTTGGGGAAGGAGACTACTGAACAGCTGTCATGAGACAGATGGAAGCTTTCCATCAGTGCCATCCAGCATGTTCTTCAATGTGCATGGGGTATGACTCTCGTTTTCTGCAGAAAAATAAGGTTTGGACAAAATGTGGTTTAAATTATATGCATAACTCACCTCTGGGGAATCTCCATTTACATGAATAACAGGAACAGATATCATTTTCATTATATCACTACAGTAAACAGATGACCTAAAAGAACAGTGAATATATTAATATTGTTTGCTTGCAATTATATATTCATAAAGGAAGAGCATAAATTGAGAAATTTTTCAAAAGCATAAAATGAAATTTCATCTGGAAACAAATGAGAACACTGCATCAAAAATCATTAAGCAGAAACTTTTAATCTAAGAAATTTCACTCATTGATGTTAACTTTCCTTTTTTGTCTTTGGAGCTACTTGGAAAATAACTGATAACATAAAATTGAGAAATACTAAATATTGAAGTTAAAGAATTACTAAATATTCCTAAAAATAAATAATACAGTGAATTACTGTAGTTCTCCTATCTATTTTCCTATTATTGACCTTTTCATATTTATTAACCTGGAAATCATAAAGCACATTTCTGATATAATATCACAACAACTGATAATACCAGCATTCTTGACTATATAATAATTTATTCCACCAGAGTTCTCATTGGCTCTGGTGAAAACATTTCAATTTTACAGCTTAATGTAAAAGCAATTGGCACAATAATAAGGATGAACATTTATTTATCCACTAAATTGTTATTATCCCCAATTATCTAAGCAGTGGGTAACGTCTTTAGCACAGGATGTCCAAACATCCCAAATTTGGATTAAATGTCATGTTATCTGAAAAACTTTTTGGGATATGTTGTGCATTTTATGAACCCAGAAAAGCCTAAAATAAAGTTGTTGTTTTACCTCTAAGCAGCATTTTTTTGCACACAATAGGCTAAATGGCCAGGCCTCAAGAACCCCGAGGGTCAGAGAAGGTTGGGGAAAAGGAACCCACTGGACAGTTTTTAGGAGACAGATGGTAACAGGGTGAATGAAATAGAAGGGTGGTGCCACTCTATGAGGAAGCATTTCTTGACGGTCATTGGCTGTGTATTTTAACATCAAAGCGGGGAAACCTTGGGGAAGACAATGATAAACAAAGCTTATAAGGAACATACAGTAAGATAGATTTCTGTTGGTAAAAAAAGTGTATAATTGCAATTTCAGTTTTTTTTAACTGTTTGAGTACTATCTAGCTATCTGGAAAATATTTATTGTTAGGAAGGGTGCACAACACCAAAAATATGCAACAGCAATGCAATGATGATTGCAGTTGTTTCTTAAAAATGCATGCACAAAGCTGGGGTACTGAACAATTGTAATTCAGCTGTGATGTGACAGGCTTGCGACATGAAAAAGGTAATTTTCCTGCGATTTGCACTGGTGACTTCTTCAGAGTGTTGTTGGAAATGATTTGAGCAATATGCTGTGGAACAAAATGATCATGTATCAGCCTCCTATTTTGCTTCTAGTCTTAGATTATTCTGCAAGTTTTATTTCATTGTTTATTATCCCATTACTCATTGTTAACAGGATAATTATGTGAATCATCTTGGATATATTTTCTAGGAATATAAATTTTGCTTATTTAAAAGCATCTAATCTTGACCATGATATTAAGCTAGTCTTGGTGAACATCCAATATGAATTCCATTTGTATTAACATTGTTGAGTCTGGTAAGTAATTATTTATCATGCAGTGATAAATATGTGACAGAATTACACTAGTGTACCAATGGATAATATATATGACATATATTTCTGCTCAGTTTATATCAGTTATTACTACTATGCAGTTAAATAATTTGAAGTTTGCAATAATGGCAGAAAGCCATAGCATAGACATTTAGTAATGCTAATATGGCTAGTATACAAGCTGACTATTATGGTATATATTATATACTTGTACAATATTAATAGAACTCTTCTTGTGATTATTAAACAGTACTGTGTTTAGTTGAAATGAACTCTGATATTTTAATGTTCGGAAGATTAAGTTTCAATATTTTGGATAACAGCTACTAATAAAACTATCATGGCACCTGTTGTTTTGTGATGTGAGAAGAATATGGTACTAGCATCTTTTTTGTTTTAACTGCAAAGTTTACTTTCAGCAGGGCATAAAACAATTTATTAGAGTTCATGCGATTGTGAAAGGAATTTTTAAAGTAATTTTGCCAACAAAATAAATGCTGATTACTAGATGAGTGTAAAATATTTCAATATAAAATGTTAGTAATAAGATGAACCCTTCATCAATCATCTCGTGTGTCAACAGTTGTTTTTTCGTTACAATCTTGGAAATGTTCATGATAGACATTTCTTTAACTTCAAATTTGTCGAGACAAAATTCCATCATTATATATATATATTCTGGTGATGCATGAACTTTCGAAGAGTTTAGCAAATGTTATTTTTGATATAAATTGAGCTTTATTTTGCTGTAGAAATTATTTTATCTCCCATTCGTTCAAAAATATTCAAATAAATATTTTTTCCCCTTAACTAATAGGTGAGTAATTCCATGCAGATTAAATGTTATTAATTTAAATAAAATCTTTCAGATTCTATAGCCTTATTAAATATAGATAATTTTTTTATATTAAACAATTCACTGCTAGATTATTTTCTAACTGCATACAGTCAACTTTATGTTTTCAGCATGCTTTGCTTATAATCGAAAAGCTTTTCTGGATATTCTTTAACCCTTACCGTGTTACAGCCTGAAGAATTGCTTACATCTTTCCCATTTTAGTAGTCAGAGACTAAAGCTTTGCTCCCATAGTACAAGGTTGTAAAAAAAAAACGAAAAGAAATCTGAATTTTTTGCAACAGTTTTTAATCAAATATTGAAAATAACATTTAAATCTATGATATAAATTTTTTTACCTGTTGATTCTGCTTGAAAAAATTATGATAAAGTTTAAAAAAACTATTTGAGTTGGATGCACATGCTCAGTCACTGTAAACAGCATCAAGTAGTGCTGATTCAGTTCACACCTTTATTCTGCCATACTGTGCTTAGATTATTGATCAGTTGTATTTCCTACTCTTTTCTGCTATTTATAGCTCTACTGGAATTGCAATGCTTTCTAAACTTTTAAAGTAAGGATATTGATTTTTTTACTACTGGAAAATGCATCATCTGGAAACTTAAGCACATCAGCTTTCAATCAATATTTTAGCAGATTTTCGATTTTAAAGGCTTTTTTATTTACTTTAATGCTTTTAAAATTATTTTTATTGCTTCTCAAATGGATACTGTGATTATAAACAATAATTAATTAGAAATGATCGAAAGTGAAACTGCTAGGATCTATAAAGGCAGCAATCAGAATAAGCATTAAAATTACTCAGAGCATGATTTTTAAATGATAGGGCTTTATTTATCAATATTTCATTTTCATTTAAAGCATATAAACAAATTAAGGTCAAGAAATTGTGATTTTTAACCCAAATTTCTGCCAGAATTTTATAATTAAACTTTTCCGTAGCAGTCATTCTCAAATTTGGTGTATCAATTAAACTTTAAATGCTTTGAAATTATTTTTTAAATTTCTTTCATAGTTCTTAATCACTTTTCTGATAAATTTTTCATTTCTTATTTAAATTATCTAGTTTTTAACGCAAAATTATTTTTTATGACACTGCTTTACTTAGACTTAGAGTTTGCTGATCATCAAAAGTCTAAGAATATGCATTATGCATTATATGCATAAATAATTTAGAAAAAAAGAAATAAATGAAATATTTAAGAAATAATCAATATTATGAACTGTTTATATTCAAATAATATTATAATATATAAAAAAAATGGATATATATATATATTTGAAATTTTACTAGAGATAAAGTGTGAAAAAATACAGTAAAATTTTGCAATGTTTTAAAAAAAGTTAAAAAAATTTAACCTACCATTTTTTTTCTACGAATTTTTGCCATTTTATTAAGCACAATTAAACGCTCTTTCTTTTAGTATATAACATGATATATTTTGGTTCATTAGTTACTTCAGGTTGAGGTTCTAAAGTTGTTTTATTTTTTTTTTCTGAAAACTTTAAAATAAATCCAGCAACCACAGTGAGTTCAGTTTCAGAAACCTGACACTGTAAGGGCAATTACTTTATACAATTTCACAAACATGTATCAGTTTGCCAGTAGAGCTCCTATTTTAAAGATTTCTGATTTGATCACATATAGAGTAATGTAATTCTGTCTGAATATTTTTTCACTGCATTACTATAGAATTTCTGTTAGATGATTCTGAGAAAATATTCTGATCTTGTGCTTATAATTAAATTTGATCGAATTAAAACACCAGATCTTTTTTCAACTTACCTTTTCACCAATTATGTGAATAATAGTAATGAAAATAATAAAAATATAATTTTTCGTCACTGTAGTAGTGGTTTAAATTTTGTCCCTTCCAAAAAAACATTTAATGCGATGTCGCCTAAATATAGATTTCAATTTGCGAAGAAAATATTGCCTGGAGTTATCCAACAAAAAATCTACTTTTTTTTCTTGTTTTAATTCTGAAATTTTTATTCTGCCTTATCAGTTGTTATTTATGTTTAGTCCACTGCTTTTGCTTTGATCGTAATCTTGTTTGCAAAGCAGTGATTTTCCCCCTCAGCATTATTTAGTTTTTAATAGCAATTTGAAACTGCTGTTGTAACTTTCTAATGCATAGACTATGATGTACTGACATAAGTTTTTATTCCAATGAATCAGTATAGTATAAGCCAAGATATTTAAATTATCAGTTACTTGATGTGATGCCCCATCGTTCACTTTTGCTTTACCTTAACCAGTTTTTGTTTAATTTACGTTATATTTATCATTTTGGGGATTTTCATTTCCTTTTCGGCATCACAGCACTCGTTTTCAAGTTTCTAGGAGTTGCGTATGCGCAACTCCGAACTTCCAACCGTAACCGTTAAAGCGCGTGCCAAGGACACGCCCCCTCTTGCGTCATACCGCGTCGTTCGTCATTGTATGCAAATGTCTTTCCCGGCATGCGCCGGCCCATTGTCAAAACCGTGACCTGCGAGTTACTAGAGAGCACTTAGCACTTGAGACTAGAGCACTGAGAGTTGTAGAGAGAGCAGAGAGATGTAGTAAGGTGCGTAGCACCGTGCGTGTAGCACAGAATTTAGTTTCTTCATTGATGTCTTGGTGAGTTAGTTATTTTGGAAATAAATCTATTTTGTTTTGTTACAAACTTTTGAGTCTGTAGTTTTTATCTTGAGCAACGCTGATTTAGGATCTTTTTTATATTAACTCTTATTTTGTTAAGAATCATTTTTTGACTCTTACTTATGAACGCTGGCTGGCATTTGAACCCTAAATCAACTTATTTTACATTTTGGCAATTTGTTAATTATTGCCTGGCGCCCGTCTAAGCTATCCGGAGCATAAAAGTTTAATTATTTTGCATTGTTTGGAGTGTTACAGAGTCACATAAAAGAAGTGGCGCAGCGAACAGGGACTCGCCAGTATTTAAAGATAGTAATTTTTTGAGCTCAATAGTTGTATGTACTAGTTGTAGATTTAACGGCAGCTTAAGCCGAAAATTCTGTTGAGCAAGTAGCTTAACATTTTTGTGTATTATTCAAAGGTACTGAAGTTTCAGCGTAGATATTGCTGAATATTTAAGATATTTGTCGTATGTAATGATTAGAAGTGTCCGGACACACAAGTACGTAGGATGATAAGAAAATTTTTTTACAAGCAAATTTATATTTTTGTAAAGCTTAGTTATAGCTTTATTATTGTTGTATAGCAGTACCTTTGAGCGCTGCTCAAGATAAAAAAAGTTTTCAAAATTTCCAAAATTCCAAATTTCGGCAGACCGCTAAACATGTCTGCTAATAGTATGGCCGATTCTGCCATAATGACTCCCGACATAGAAAGAGTAAAGGGTAGATTGCAAGATGTAATGATGGAAGCAGAAGTGCTAATGAATCTGCTTGATGATAATCGGGAGAAAAGGGGAACGACAACAACCCCTAAATTTGCTGACAATGCTACGTCAGTTCACCAACGAAGAAACTATGAACGTAAGGTTCCATTTTCTGTTCCGTCAGAAGCAAGCGATAGAACAGAGTATTTTCAACCGCCACAACGACGATTTGCCAACCCATCCATTAACTATAGACCTTATGTTAATTGGCCTTTACCTGAGATAAGGTTCGACGGTTCGAAACGTCCGTCATCGTGGACATTTGTCAAGTCCATGGAGGAGCACTTCCGTTTACATGAAGTGCCAAGCAACAAAAAAGTTGTTTTAGCAGTATCTTGCCTAATTGGATGTGCTAAGCAATGGTGGAATAACGTAGGATGTCGTCATGGCATAGAACTTTGGGAAGAATTTAAAAACGAAATCATGGACATATATCCGGCTTATAATGATTTTACAGAACTAGCTACAGAGTTGTTTTCACGAAGACAAAGGGAAAGAGATGACATAGAAAAATTCATATGGGGTACAGTAGAATTATACCAGCTGTACGATGCTGATGCCGCTGAAATTGATATTGTAAATTGCATATTGTCTCAATTACTTTTGCCCATCCGAGAATTCCTAGAAGTACGAAACATAAAATCCGTGTCCGAGTTAGTCAAATTGGCTCGGCAATACACTGCAAGAAGAGAATCTGCAGCAAATACACATAACCAACAATGGATGCCATTCCCGCCAAAGCAACGATATCAGGTTGAGTCGCGTAGAATGACTCCCGCACGACCGCAATTTACACGGTCCCGACAATTTGCGCCGAACGCGCCAAGAACTATAGAATATGAACGAAGTAGAGACTTTTTGCCACGTCAAGCTTCAAACCATAACACTAGACCTAAAACTTTGGTTAAACAAAAGAGAGAAACTATCACTTGTAACTTTTGTGGCCGACTAGGACATATTGAGAAATACTGTTACCAAAGGAATGAAAATTCGGGAAACTCTCATCGGGATCTTTGAAGCGAGAGGCCAAGGTTCCTCAACAAAAGCCCTCTCATGAGTTAAGTCTTGCTACTGTGGTATACATAATGTCTTACATTTACCTTTTGTGAAGCTTTATCACGATAAGACAGAATTCATAGCTCGCATTGATACAGGAGCTGATCTTACATGTCTACATAAGAAAGTATGGGATAAAATTCAGAAAAATTGTAAACTGAATTTGCAGCCGTGGTCCGGTGGACCTTTGAACTTAGCTTGTGCTTCCAAGCAGTGTTTTCCGCAAGGAACTGTTGAGTTACCTATCACTTTAAATAATGTGGAGATAAGACTTGAATTTTTAGTAATAAGTGAATTATTATACGACTCTTTAATAGGAATAGATGCGATACGGAAACACTTGATTGAATTTGATTTTGCCAACAATACTATTTCATTAAAAGCAACAATGAAAGAAAAACTTGATATCGATCAGATAAAATTAGACATTAGAAAACATGCTGACAACGCTCACTTGGGAAATAGCGAGAGAGTTAAGTTAGAAACTCTGCTCAATGCTAATTACGAACTTTTTAACAACAAGCCCGGTAGATGTCAGATTTTAGAACATCATATCAACACCGGCAATAATAGACCTGTTTACAGCAAACCATATAATTATCCTCCCAGTAAAGAAGAGATAATTTCAACACAAATTAAAGAAATGTTAGAGGATGGGATAATAGAGCCAAGTTTTAGCCCTTGGGCTTCACCGGTCGTGCTCGTTAAAAAGAAAACTGGTGATTTGAGATTTTGCGTAGACTATCGAAAATTAAATGCTGTTACAGTCCCCGACAGATATCCACTACCTATTATTCAGAATCTACTAACACAACTGGCTGGCAAGAAATTTATTAGCACACTAGATTTGTCTTCAGGATATTGGCAGGTGTCCGTATATCCACCAGATCGACCCAAAACAGCATTCCTCACAAAAGATGGATTATTCCAATTTCGTTGCTTACCGTTTGGCTTATCAGGAGCACCCGCCATGTTTCAACGTCTTATGTCCGTAGTTCTGGGTGACCTAAAAGGAAAAATTTGTGAAGTATACTTAGACGACATAGTCATTTTTTCTACTGATTTTTCAGAGCATCTACGTGATTTGAATTTGTTATTTGCAAGGTTAAGAGAAGCCGGACTCACCATAAAGTTGTCCAAATGCACCTTTCTCCGAGAGGACGTTCAATACCTCGGTTTCACTGTTAATAAGGATGGAGTAAGAACATTACCTAATAAGGTCGAAGCCATAGAACGATTTCCCACACCGCGCAATTCGAAACAACTTAGTAGATTTTTAGGAATGTGTGGATGGTACAGACAATTTGTACCCAATTTTGCTAATTTGGCCGAACCTTTGTGTGAATTACGTCGAAAGCGAAAGCGGTTTCACTGGACACCTGTTTGCGATACAGCATTTCAGACATTAAAGGATGCATTGTGTCATGCTCCCATGTTGGCCTTGCCACAGTTAGGCAAACCTTTTTTCATCTACACTGATGCTTCCGATGTCGGTCTCGGCGCCGTGCTGAGCCAAGTACAGAATGACAATTGTGAACACGTCATCATGTATGCCAGTCGCAGTTTGAGTCATACTGAAAGAAACTATACAGTGACTGAAAAAGAATGTCTAAGCGTAATATGGGCTCTAGAAAAATTTAAAGTACAATTAGACACATCCGACATAACTATTTTTACTGACCATGCTGCTTTACAATGGTTACAGACATCTACCAATCTAACAGGTCGTCTAATGCGCTGGGCATTACGCCTACAAGAATTTAATTTCAAGGTCGAGCATCGAAAGGGAAGTGCACATCAGCTACCAGATGCATTATCCCGTGCTCCCGTGTGGCCGGCAGAAGTTACGCCAGAGCTCGAAGATAAGCCTTTTGCTCCCTCACTCGCCACAATAGTTCCCATCGAATACAAGGAACATTTAATTACTGAACAACAAAGCGATTTAGAATATGGAAACGTGTATCATTATTTGAAAACTGATGAATTACCTCTAGATCCTAGTATAGCTTCAAGTATTGTTGGAAGAGCCAGACATTTCAGATTAATTAACGATATTTTGTACTACTGCAGACGACCGAGTCAAACAGGCAGTTATCGCCCATTTATTCCCAAGAATTTAAGAGAGTACGTACTCCGAGAATTACATGATGTACCTTCAGCTGGACATTTAGGTACACGGAAAACCTATCAGAAAGTGGCCAAAAGATCATATTGGCCAGCTTTGAAAAAGGACGTAAAAACCTATGTAGAAACATGCCTAATTTGTCAAACCACGAAATTCGATCAAAACCGTCCTTGTGGTCTTATGAAAAGCACGATCTCCAATGAACCCATGGAATTAGTTGGCATGGATTTAATGGGCCCGTATCCACAAACACAAGCGGGATCCCAATATATTCTGGTCTTGGTAGATTATTTTTCTAAATGGGTCGAAATATTTCCTGTTAGAAATGCAACAGCAGCAATCGTAGCAAAGAAATTTGTAAATGAATTTATATGCAGATACGGGGTACCCAAGAGTATAGTTTCGGACAATGGGCCCCAATTCATTTCCAATGTGCTTGCTGAAGTATGTGAAACGTTCCAAATAAAACATATATATACAACTCCATATCATCCACAATCAAATTTGACAGAAAGAATTAATCGAAATATTGGCAGAATGATAGCTGCTTACGTCGAAAATAGACATAGTACATGGGATAAATATTTGCAACAGTTTTCCTTTGCTTTACGCACTTCATTACATGAAACCACCAAATTCACGCCTTCACGGATATTTCTTGGAAGAGAACTAACATTACCCTGGGACAGACTCATTGGCCAACCCGCATCTCCACAATCCATTGAGTTTAGAACAGAACAGCATATTCGAGCCATTTCAAAGGCACAAGATAATTCCCTACGAGCACAACAAAAGCAACGAGAGGATTATAATAAAAGACGACAACATATGGAATTTAAAGTAGGTGATAAGGTCTTGATTAAAACACATCATAAGAGTGATAAAGAAAGAGGATTTATAAAGAAATTTGCACCATTATATGCTGGACCATATGTTATAAGGAAGAAACTTTCTCCACTTCTGTATGAATTGGCCAATATGACCACTAATGCCTCAGTAGGATACTTTAATGTTGTGAATATTAAAAAATACAAAACTTCTATAGAATTTTCTAGATCAGAAGCAGATGCTCCACAACCAACCCAGGAGAATGATGGCTCTGATGATGATATTGAACCTTTACCACCCAGAAGAGAAAAGAACAGATTAGATTATCACCTACTGCACACAACAGGACAAAGACTGACAAAGCCAGATTCAGCTGTTCCATCAACGTCAAGAGCGTAACGAAAAGCCGACGAAACGACCAGAGCCTGCAAATGACAACCGGCAGTGAAGCAGCGAACATCGGGAAGATGACGTCACGAGAGAGATCTACAGCGACGACTTGACTTGAACGAGATCTTCAGTAACAACTTTACGTGAAGCCACCCAACGACGACGGAAGGATGTTATCGGAAACGGACTAGATGATTTATCGCCACGGAGTGCCAACAATGAAATTTAAGTATATTTTTCTTTCACTTGGCACTTGATTGAGTTATAAAATATTTTTTTTCTGGAATAGATGAAGACGAAGAAGAAGCCTTATTGTGAATTATATAGTTAGCGACGTTTAATTTCTTGTTGAAACTTTAGAGTTCGATATTTATTTTTGAAAAGTGAAATTGTTGTAGTTCGAGTTTATACTTGTGTGAATAGAATTTTTTTTTGCATTCTGGTTCATCGAGGTTCTAGTTATTGTATTTACGTGAGTTAAAATGTATTTTTGTAGATTTTTTTTTTCAGCTGACTGATAGCTGAAAATTTTGTAAGTCGATATTGGAAAGTTTAGAAATTGTAAAATGTTTCTGGATATGAATGAGAAGAGTGAAAGAGAATTAGTGATTTAAGAATTTGTATTGTAAAATAACGTGCATTCCAAAGTGAATTTATGAAAAAAAAAAAAAAAGGAGATTCATGTAAAAGTTATTGGATGAAATGTTATCATCGTATATTATAAATTATTTACACTCTTTTTTCTTTATTCTTAGATACGATTTATGTATATGTGTTTAAATCTGTTCAGTGTCATCAGTGATATTTATGTGTCAATGATACGTAATTTTTGGGGATGACATTGACAGTATTTATTGGTATATATAGATGATGACCATGATGATGACTGCAGAATTTTGTTTTTTTGTGTACCTTTTTGGAGCTGTCCCCAAATGGCCTAGTCTGATAACAGAGTTGTTATCAGCATAACTCCTTTGGGAGGGGGACGTTAGCTCTGAAGGGGGAGGTAACTAATGATTTTTTATTTCAGCTAGATCGCGATTTCTGTGAATAGGAGAAGAATTAGCGGATGATTACAATCCCGCTTGTTTGTAAATTTTGAATTTTTCTTAGCTTTGCGTATTTGAATGTAATTAGGAGGAGATAACGGTGTTCGAATACCCGTTTTTTTTATGTGATTTAGGAGAAGATTTAGCTTTCACATATTTTTTATTGTGGTTAGGGGAAAAGCGGAAGTTATTACCCCGCTAACAACAAATGTAATGAATCACTTTTTCTTTTCATCTTTTTAACATTTATTAGACTTAGAAAGTTAGGAGTTCATTAACCTCTTATTTTCTGTACAGTTCAAGATATGCCAATTTCGAGTTTGTATCAGAATGTGATACTAGTTAGACCGATGATGCTAGTATACAGTTAACTGTCACAGCCACTGGTACGTAAGTACACTAGGTTAGCTGTTAAATACATATTTTTGTTAGGAGGAAAAGGGAGGAGGTACCTTTGGTTGTGCTGGAAAATTGTGTCAAAGTAAGAATAGTTCATCATATCCAAATTTGCGCTAGCATACTTTTACTTATTTATGTTCAGCCATGTGTAAATGACGTAAGATGTGTCCTTTATTCAAAATTTGCTCGTCAAAATTTGTTAGGTCAATATATTGACTCCCTTTGGAAGGGGGAGTTGTGATGCCCCATCGTTCACTTTTGCTTTACCTTAACCAGTTTTTGTTTAATTTACGTTATATTTATCATTTTGGGGATTTTTACTTCCTTTTCGGCATCACAGCACTCGTTTTCAAGTTTCTAGGAGTTGCGTACGCGCAACTCCGAACTTCCGACCGTAACCGTTAAAGCGCGTGCCAAGGACACGCCCCCTCTTGCGTCATACCGCGTCGTTCGTCATTGTATGCAAATGTCTTTCCCGGCATGCGCCGGCCCATTGTCAAAACCGTGACCTGCGAGTTACTAGAGAGCACTTAGCACTTGAGACTAGAGCACTGAGAGTTGTAGAGAGAGCAGAGAGATGTAGTAAGGTGTGTAGCACAGAATTTAGTTTCTTCATTGATGTCTTGGTGAGTTAGTTATTTTGGAAATAAATCTATTTTGTTTTGTTACAAACTTTTGAGTCTGTAGTTTTTATCTTGAGCAACGCTGATTTAGGATCTTTTTTATATTAACTCTTATTTTGTTAAGAATCATTTTTTGACTCTTACTTATGAACGCTGGCTGGCATTTGAACCCTAAATCAACTTATTTTACATTTTGGCAATTTGTTAATTATTGCCTGGCGCCCGTCTAAGCTATCCGGAGCATAAAACTTTAATTATTTTGCATTGTTTGGAGCGTTACATTGAGATAATGCTACTTTTACTGGGTTACATTGTCATGGTTTTCAGAGCGATCAGTTTCTTATTCCAACAATCATTTCATTGTTTCCTGAGATAACAATCATTTGATTGGAGTATAATTGGTCATTGTAACAAGACTGAAATTTTTATGTGGCAGGCTTTTTTCATCTGGAATGGCATTATCATTTAGTTTACATTTAATAGTTAGTCCTAAGAGTTTACTTCAAAAATCTTGCAGGCAATCGATCTTAATAGATATCTTAAAAATGTTTACCTCATATCTTAGCATGTGCACATTGAATTTATATTTAAGCCCACACTGCAGCACCCACTTCATACTAATTTTTGCTTCTTTTTCCATATATATATATTCACTTTGGATGGTAGTCTCCCACCAAGGTCACTCAACATGTTCTTTAACATACACAGACTATGACTCTCCTGCACATGGGGTCAATGCACTGCTTAACATTCCATTGAATGGATGGCAATCTTTCCAAGCTCATTGGTGTCCCCTTTTGACTGAGGGCAGGGTGGGGACTTTTTCAGAGATAAATTTCAACACTGGCCCAGGCGGGGCTCGAACCTGGGAACAGCAGATTATGAGCCTGGCACACCATCACATAGCCATCCCCAGCCCGCCTAAAATAACTATCATCAAACTAAACTGATTGCGATCAATTTATGAGGTATGCAAGGAGCTAATGTTAATAGTTCATGAAAAGAGATAATCACATTTTAATACTTGTTTTTTTTAGAAAGTGTAACTTTGAGTGAATAAGCAGCTCAAACAATGCCAGGCTTAATGCAATAACAATAGAATTATGGCATATTCTGATGGTACACTCAGTCCCTGACTAGGATGATAAATACATTCTTCCAAAAAATCAGAGAAGAAATTGTGTTAGTCAGACATGAAATTCTGATAAGAAATAATATAAATAAGGAAGATGCACTCCAGAATCTTAATCTAATTGATATTTTTAAATTTAAATCCTGTATAATGACTATACTTTGGTTAATGTCTTGTACTTTTTATTTATATATATTTCATACATGCACCTAATTTTTAGATAAGAAACAGTGATAAAGGTAGAAACAAAAAATGCAGTTTTATTTTAATACATTATTTATAGATGATTGTTATAATCTTTAACCAAACAGGGTGAATTTGTATATGTATGCATTGTCATTGGTCAGTAACAATTAAAATATTACTTATTGTTTACAATACAAAACATGTTATAGTTGTTTAAAAACACTAATTTTATAGAAAAATGTTAATGTTATGAATTATTTTGGGTGTAGCCATTTCAAAAAAACCTAACAATAACTGATTTGAATATCTCTTAACTGTCTCATCAGTAATATGTATTTTATGCAAAAGTCTCCAAAAAATAAAAGAAATTGATGCTCAAAAAAGTTTTTTTTCTATCTCGATTATCCATGCCTTTTGGTTATTCATGCATTATTAGTCCTTACAAACAATAGGAGTTTACCAAATTTGTTTCTGCAGAATGACATTATATAATAGGCGAAATTCCAAATGGGCAGATGGATGGTGACATCATCAGTGCAGTGTGACATCATTGGTGGCAGAAATTGGAAGCTTCTCCATGATTCCGTGGCTACTTGAATGATCGGTCCCAAATTTGATGGGGTGATCCCACTTAGTTTTAAACCTTGTTGAGATAACAGATTGTGTTACTAGCTGCTATGGGTTGAGAAAGATCCCTTAAAATGCATCCAAAATTTGCCATTGCCTACCTTGTGAATGGAGTAGTACATTGTGGGTAGTACATTGGAAAGCTGTGAATGAAGTTATCAATAGACATACATTTAGTGCGATTTAATTGCGACTAGAGTGGTGGAAAGCTGTGAATGAACTCATCAATGGAAGTGTTATTGATATGTTTCATGCCAAATTTTTGATGTGGGTTTAACTAGTACTAAAATATCACATGCTATAAATAAAAGAAACTTATTTGAACTGCTGTAATATAAGAATTCTGCTACTGAGATTATAACTAATCAACATAGCAATATGGTAGATGAAAATTACAAAAATAGGAAAAACCAACATACAGATTGAGTTATCCCAATGTTAAAATGCTTAAAAGCAGCCACCTAAAGAGGAGATTTTGAGAACTAATAACAAAATTCTAATATAATGAAGATAACAAACGATTAAAATGGGATACTAGGTATTTGAAAAATTTATTTCAAATAAGGAAAACTTTTATTAATGGAAAAGTAATGAATAATTAATCAGTGGTAAATAAAAGTTACTTATTAAATGAAAATAGTTATTTATTTATTAATAAATACAATAATTATTGCAATTATTTATTAATCATTATAAATATTAATAATTATTTATTTAATTAGTTATAATTATTGTACTTATTAATGAATAACTTAACATCTTTAGTAACTCATATACAGCATGAGATGCATACTTTTCATTCATAGAGATTATGCCACAGATAAATACTACACACTACTGGCAACTTCATGTTGATAGATACATAAGTGCTGGGTGTCTCTGTTGGTTATAAATTTTCATGGTTTTAGAAAAAAAAAATTATTAAATTAGTAAGCATGAAATATCAATCTCATAATTCAAAGACAAAGCAACCAATATGAATAAATTGTAGCCGTCCCGTGGCCGAGTGGTTAGCGCGCTTGGCTACTGATCTACGGGACCTGGGTTCGAGCCCCGGGTAAGGCATGGATGTTCGTGTTGTTTTTCTGCTGAGGTCCTGCCATCCTCTCAGACCTTCTACTCTGGCATGTAAACTGACAGGCTCCTGTCAGACCTCTGTGGCAAGCAGCTGCTTGAGGGGGTATTTATTTTTTATTTATTTATGAATAAATTGATCATGCTTTGATTCTCAACAAGGTTTAATTTTTTTCTACATGATTCATTAATGAAACTGGTGTAGCTTCAGTAAACTGTTAAAACAAACACTAAATAAGTATTCACTAATCTTTTTAACACAGGGAGAAACCAGAAATAGTTCACATTCACGTGGTATTGAGTATCGTTTTTGATATTCCCATCTCTTTCTGAGTATGATAAAATAAATTGTTATTTATGCTATGAACAATTTTTTTTATTAATGAAGTAATGTTTACAGAATATTTAACTTTCTGCAACACACATTTAATAAAAGTCAAATATCATACCTTCCACGATCATGTGGTGTTGTAAATCCAAGTTGGTTGTTAACAATGAGATGCAGGCAGCCTCCTACAGAAAAATGAGGCACATTGGACATTGCTATTGTTTCCATGATAATACCCTATATTAAAAAAATTAGTCAATTTTCAAGTGAAGTACTACTTTTTTTTACATAGACAAAAAAACTCAATACCAACATGAGTACTGTTACAAATTGAATGCTTAGCATTGTGTTGAACAGAACAATCTCATGAAATGTTATAGTACAATCACATGACAATGCCAATCAATAAAAATTCAAATTTGTGAAGTAGATAAATTGAACTAGAGAGTCTAGTAAAAATAAGAAAAGGGGATATTACACTTGTTCTAGGTGACTTCAATGCCAAAGATGGTACTGACTCTGACCTTTCGGGAGGGGTGATAGGCCCTTTTGGCATTGGTAGCTGCAATGGGCAATATCTCCTACAGGTAAGTTAACTTAATGGTTTGAGAATATTTAACACTTATTACAAACACCATGACACACATAACTACATGAGTTTCCTCTGATGGGCTGCATAAGAATATGATTGATTACATATTAATTAAGAGCAAATGGGCAACTTCTGTTAGGAATACCAGGTCAAATAGGGGACCTGAAATTGGATCTGACCATTGCCTTGTTAAAAGTGTCTTGCAACTTAAACTTTAGATTTGTTGTACTAAGGTTAAAAAAATTTACCTTTAATTCTGAAGCTCTGAAAGACCCTGTTTTAGTTAAAGCTTAGTATGATAGGTTACTTAGTCATTATGACAGTCATGGTTTGCTTACTACTGAAGTTGAGGAAGAAGGGGATCGTTTCAAACAGACTTTTTTGGAAACTAACAGTACTCTTTTAGGAAAAAAGGAGCAGGGGAGGTAGAATTATTTGAGTGATAAGGCACTTGAGCTTATTTCAGAAAGAAAGAACTACAGAAATGTCCTTAATCAATGCCCAACTAGTCCTAATAGAAAGCATTACAGAGAGCTTAATAAACGTGTAAAGGATCAGTTAGCTGCTAATAAGAATCTTTGGCTTAATGGCTTGGCGGACAAAGCCCAGGAAGTAGTTAGGACAGCACAACAGCAGAGAGCTGTACCAGATAGTTAATGTTTTGTGTGGTAGAAAACAGACAGGTATACAGGGATTGAAGGATAAACAAGGTAAGGTTACAGAAGGTGAGGATTCTGTCATGGCTAGGTGGGCTGAGCATTTCAGTGATATTCTAAACAATGTGGTTAGTTCCATTTCCATTGTTTGCAATGATGATAGATGCATTGGTGGCTTCAATGTTGGCCCTATAACAATCTGAAGATATTTTAGCAGTTTCTAAACTTTACATAAATCCCCAGGAGTAGATGAAATTACTAAGGAAATGCTTACAGCTGCAAATGTTTCGATTACCACATGGATGACTGAAATTTTGGATATCTTTTATGATAAAGGCATGGTTCCTAAGGATTTTACCAGAGCTATTGTTATCCCTATTTTCAAAAAAGGTGATCGCAGTAATTGTGATAACTATAGGGGTATTAGCCTACTCTCTGTTCCAGGGAAATTTATTTGCATGATTGTGCTTAATAGAATTAAAAATATGGTTGACAGTCAATTGCGTAATGAGCAATGTGGATTCAGAAGTGGTAGGGGATGTGTGGATCAGATATTTTCACTTAGGCAGATTCTTGAGAAATGTTTAGAGTTTCAGAAACCTTTGGTTGCTAGCTTTGTTGATTTCAAAAATGCTTTCGACTCTGTTGATCATCATAATTTGTGGTTGATCGTGAAATCATATGGTATACCAGACAAGTTAGTTAACATAATGAAAGCTCTCTATAATAACACCGAGTCGTGTGTGAGAGTTGGTAAGGCTTGTAGCAATTGGTTTAGCATTGCTTCTGGTATTCAATAAGGATGCATTTTTGTCTCCTTTTCTCTTTAGTTTGGTTATTGATTATGTTAAGCAAAATTCACTGCAAGGGAAAGATTTTGGCCTTAAATGGTCTGGAGATATTGAAATTTCTGTTTTAGATTATACTGATGATTTAGCCCTTTTGGCAAATGATGTTGATGAGATGAACTCTTTCTATCGAGCTGTTGATGAGACTGGTAGTAGAGTAAATTTGGCTATAAATGGAGAGAGAACTAAAGTAATGAAAAGTGGTCAGGCAGGCTGTGATTCAGTTAATCTGAATGGTTGCATTCTTGAACAGGTGTCACAATTTAATTATCTTGGGAGCTATGTAACAGATACTGGTGATATGCAGCATGAGATTAACAGTCGAATAGGGATTGCTGCTGGGACTTTTAAGAATCTATGGAGAGTGTGGAGAAATAGGCATATACACCTAAAGACTAAAATTAGACTGTATAATAGTTTAGTTCTTTCTAAGGTTAGTTATGGTAATGAAAATTGGATACTCTGTAAACAAGATAACAGGAAATTAGATGCTTTTGATTCTAGATGTTTATGCAGTATCTTGGGCATTAGGTAGTTCAACTTTGTAACTAATCATGAGGTTAGGCAAAGGAGTCGGCAACCTCTTTTTAGCAGCATATTGTGCAGAGAGAGACTCTGTTGGACTGGCCATGTTGCCCGTATGGATAATTATAGATTAGCAAATAGGGTTATGAATAGTGTGCCTAAAGGCTGCAGAAAGAGGGGGAGACCTAGGATATACTGGGCAGACAATATCAAACAGGACCTTGTTAGAATTGGTGTGCAGTTGCCAGATGCAGCTGATACAGCTCGGGACAGATATGCTTGGAGATTAAACTGTGTGGTTTGGTTGGACCTCTGTAGCCCATGGCTGCTTGTAGATGATGATGATGTAATTAAGGCTTAATGTTGGAAAATGTGTTGAATATAAACAGTTAATATATATATTAATCAACATTAAATTTCTTCCCAAATAATATAATGTACGTAAGAAGATGAAACTAAAACTTTATTTCAAATGACAATGTTTATTTAGGCAGCTCAGTATTAGGCAATTTATGCCATATGGTCTGAACACTTTTATGTACACACTAATGTAGCTAACACATCTTCAGAGATATATATATTAGACAATTAAACACATTAGCTAATATTTTGGTGATTCTATAACTAATAACCATATATTTGGGATCTGTTATTACATATCACAGCATATGTATATAATTATTTTGACTCTGGATCTTAAAACTTTTCCCTCTTCAACATGGGTAATAAGTGAGTTGAATGCTTCTTTTGATATTGTCCAGATATTTAATTTCACCTTGGAACACTGAGTGTAGGGGTAGGCTTGGGGATTATCATGTCCATCTCGCAGCCATAGATTGATTGCTGCTTGTTGTCATTGAGTCAGCAGTCACGTTGCTGTCACCTCCTTCGGGCATCTGTTTCTTGCTAACTATGGTTGCCACATGGTTTTCTGCACTTTATTTCATAAAATAAAAAGTTCTAGCATGAGTTCTTTGGATCTTTCACAGTGAGCCACATATTATAACAATAGTCCTTTTATGAAGAGATTGCTTTCACAAATTCCACTATTGTTGTGACTTGATAGTCATTATTATGCTTGTGTGCCAATTGGCATGATGCTGACATGCAAGTTACTTGTTTATATGTGTTAGGTGGGGCTATTTCCCCACCTAGGTGTTCTCTGCTTCTTGTAGGATCAACCATGATGCTGCTGGAGAGAGGGGTGCATCTATATTACAGACAATTCCTTGATTTTGGTAAATTTCTATGCTTTCCCTGGTTAGGGTTTGTCCTTTGATGGCGTGGGTGGCTTTAAGTATGCTTGATCGAAAAGCAGTTTGACCTTTCCTTCTAGTGTTAATTTCGATAATCCTGTGCTGGGTTTTTGATTTCGTAAATCTAATTTCTGTTCGTAGATCCTATGTTTTAGGGTACGAATTGTACATCCTATATATATATAATGTCGGAGTTTAATTTCCTGAAAGGGGTTTCAAAGGGATTCCATATACACCGTTTCTTTCTGTATGTGGTTTGGGATCTGCACGTAATGTTTTTCTGGGATTTCTTGCCAAGGTTTCTTATGGGGAAGAACAAATTTTGTAAATATTTCACTGCTGTTGTGAATTTGGGTTATCTCTTGGGTTCTGCTTGTATGTTAGGGTTTTCTATTTTATTTCTGGTGATCCTGTAGATTTTATTAATAGTTCTGTTGGTGTATCATGCTTCTCTTCCTGTATGAAAAATGTAGTCAATTTCTGTTTTTAGAGTTTCTGGCTTAGAAATGTATTTAAGTGCCTAATAAAAGGCAGATCAAAAAGCTGCCATTTTATACGTTTGTAGACAATATAAATCCACTGGAATGAAGGTTGGGATGAATGTAAATTTTCTGTAAACAATGGTTTCTAATGTACAGTTGGGTATTCTTGTGTTAAGAATATCTAGAAATGCTATGCAGTGATCGAGCTCCTGTTCTTTCTCGAACTTCACAGTTGGTAACATCCATTCAGGTTCTTATGGAACTCTGAAAATGATGCTTCATTGGCATTCCAGATGATGAGGACATCATCGATACTATGTGCCAAAATCGAATCTATGGGAAATTTTGCCCTTCCATAGGAGGACTAATTTTCATGACAAGGAAGTCGATTTTTCTCCCTGCATCCAAGATCTCATTTACAGGAAACGATACAAAATAAAAGTTTTGTGACTGGAAAATGAAGAAATAATAATAATAAAAAATTAACATATAACCTAATGAAATGTAAAGTGAAATATCTGCAAAAACTTGTAAGCTGGCCATTTGATGTAGCATAACCCTGAAAGATTGATAATAATCCATTGATATACTAAAAGATAAATAATTTACAGAAATTAATCTATAGAAATGAAAATGCATTTAAATACAAAAGTATAAATATCCAGATTGCATGGTGACATTATCCAATGTGTGAGAACAATGCTCGCTGCAAACAATACATTAGGCAGTCACTTGACTACCCCATATGACAACCTGCTCTGCCATGACACTGCAGGCAAGCCTTTACACAAGAAGCTCTGGCCTTGCTCTGACTAAGAAGGCTCTTGTTACTTATAGTTTTGTTACCACCATTAAGGTAATAATTGCCACTTTGAAGAGTGGGAACAATGCATAGAATGCTGGGATAAATGATATAAAAGATAAAAAAAAAATTCTACAGATGTTAAAATAGGTTTAAGACAGAGTGTTGTGTAAAACAAAAAACAAAAAACAACAGAGGTATATACTTTGTAATTACTTCTAAAATCTTCTGTTCTTAAAAGGAAGTTTTTTTTAAATTAATTTTCAGATTTTAAAAACTTTTTCTATAATAGTTCAAATCAAGGAAAACTTTTTATATAATAGTTCAAATCAAACTTGTGAGCTTAAATCAGGGGGTTGCTTCAGCATAATGTTAACAAATAAATCAGCAATACCATAGATGGAGCAGGGGGTGATTCAGTTGGTAGTGCACCAGGCTCATAATCTGCAGTTCCCAGGTTAGAGTTCCAGCTGGGTCAGAGTTGAGATTCCCACAAAACTCACCACCCTGCCCATGGTCAGTAGGAGACACTGATGGGCTTGGAAAGGCCACTGTCTATTGGATGGAACGTTAAGCTGTGGCCCTATATGTGGGAGAGCCACACCCTTTGCATGTTAAAGAATGGTTGGCCTTGATGGAAGGCTATTATCTTTCTCCCAGTAGCTATTCCAGTGGGTCCCCTTCCATCAACCATCACTGAGCCTTTGGGGTCCTTGTGCCCTAACCATTTAGCCCATTGTGAAAAAAGTGCCACTCAGATGTAAAACCCAATACCATAGATCAGGTCTAACGAACAGTGATCAGATGGCTTTTACAAATTATTTATATCCTAGTCCAATAAAATATGCATCAAACGAAAAAAATATTATTTTTCATGCCAAAATAATGTAAACATAGATTAATAATCACAGCGTTACCTGTTGCTCATTTGGCGTTGATAAATCAATAAATATTCAGTGGAAAAAATTTTCGCCGATGTACGGGATTTGAACCCGCATCTCTCCAGAAAGATGCCAGAGTATTCTTCCAGTTGAACTAATGCCAGCTCGTCATTTTTCCACTAATTTTAAGACTTAACTCTATCACAGAGTTTTTTGGGCCAACCATTGGCGGGATTTCGGGCCAACAATTTTGCAGAGATAAATCTCAATGCTGTCCCAGGTCTGAATATTTATTGATTTATCAATGCCAAATGAGCAACAGGTAATGCTGTGATTATTCATCTATGTTTAAATCATTAATAATGCTAAATAGCGTGATGAGACTTATTTATTTCCATCTCACTCTGTGCAATATTAAAGTAATAATTGCCACCGGAGATCATAGATGGCCCAATGGTTGGCCCGAAAAACTCCATGATAGAGTTGTCTTAAAATTAGCAGAAAAAAGATGAGCTGGCATTAGTTCAACTGGAAGAATACTGTGGCATGTTTCTGGAGAGATGCGGGTTCAAATCCCGTATGTCGGCGAAAATTTTTTCTGCTGAATATTTATTGATTTATCAACGCCAAATGAGCAACAAGTAACACTGTGATTGTTCATCTATGTTTAAATCATTAATAACGCTAAATAGTGTGATGAGACTTATTTATTACCATCTCACTCTGTGCAATATTAAGGTAATAATTGCCACCGGAGATCATAGACGGTGCCAATGGTTGGCCCGAAAAACTCCGTGATAGAGTCAAGTCTTAAAATTTGCGGAAAAAAGATGAGCTGGCATTAGTTCAACTGGAAGAATACTCTGCCATGTTTCTGGAGAGATGCGGGTTCAAATCCTGTATGTCGGTGAAAAATTTTTCTGCTGAATATTTATTGATTCAAAATAATGTATTTTTATAAGATATATATAAGAAAATTTTCAAATGGCAATTTCCATTTTTAAGAAATCCAATTGGGAAGGGTTACTACCCTCAACAAATAGAAAAAAAAAATTAAGCAGCAGGCAAATTAATGAACATATAATGTTAGGTTGTTTTACCTCTGAATAGTACTCTTTTGCACACAGTGAGCTAAACGATCAGGTCCTAAGGACCCTGATGGCTCAGAGAAGTGGGGGGGAAGGGGACCCACTATATAGCTGTCAGGAAACAGTTGGTAGCCTTGCATCAAGACCATCCAGCATGCTCTTTAATCTGCACTCTCCCACACACAGACCCATGACTTAATGTGCCATATGACAGACAGCAGCCTTTCCAAGCCCTTTGGTGTCCCCTACTGACTGAGGGCAGGTCAGAAAGTTTTGCAGAGATAAATCTCAATGCTGTCCCAGGTGGGACTCGAACTTGGGAACTGCAGATTATGAGCCTGGTGTGTTACCAACTGAGCCCCTGCCCTGAACATATAACAAATTTTTCTAATATTCCAAGGGTAAATGTTATTAAAATATGCATGCTTACCTGACCTGCAAATGAAGCATCACCATGAACTTGAATTGGGAGGATATTAGAAGCTGAGAGCATATTCTGTTCTTCAGAATAATCTCCTAATCTTAGAGACTGCTGACGACCACGAGCAATTCCAACAACAACTGGAGATACAACCTAAATTCAAACAGCACATATGTTACAAATGACTACTGTGCAAAACCGTTTTGCACAAAGTAAAAAATATTATCCTTTATCAGTGCAAATTTCAAACAATAAATAAGGGAATGGTAGAAGAGTTAACAAATATTCTTTCCTTACAAGAAAATAGTTCACACAGCTACAAGTGACATACAAAAGCAGCCAGAAACTATAAGAGATCCAACTACACTCTAGTTTTGTTCCTCAAATACAACTATATTGAGCAATTTCTGCACTAGGTCATTAAATGTTAATTTTAATACATCATACGGAAAATGCCAAAAATGGCTGTTCACCTCTTTTGGAGTCTACCCTTTTAAATTTTTCCAAGTAAACTAGTTGCTATCCTATTTGTTGATTTACCATCCTGCATGTTTAACATCGCCAAAATAATGCACCCATTCTCTTCACTTATGCACAAAATGCTGCCTAAATCTTCCTGTGTCACTGGCACCGTAGAGTGTGTCAAAATTCTGAAGATTGGGAACACAGGCACCAGTCAGCATCACTTAACACGGCAAATCAAACTTGAATATTTTAAATATTGAGTTACATGTCTACAGGACATATCCTGTGATTCTTTACTACTGATTTATAGAATTTTCCATTTGAAATTTTTACACATATTTTATAAAAATATATAATTTGGGTTTCAAAACATTTCTTTCCTGTACCATTTTTTGCAAATTTTCATGATGAGTTATAAAAAAAATTATTATTGCTAGTTTTATGATCACCATTCTTTAGTATCCAAATGCAGTATTACTTTCTCTTTACTCCACAAAAAACCCTGTTCCAGAAATTCTTTGACTTCAGCTCGATTTTAGTTTGATGTGAACTGTTGCTAACCCATTTTTATGTAAATTTTTAAAACTTCCCAAAAATTCACCAAAATATTTTTCTGAATCATAGGAGAATTTTTGGAAGAAATACATATATATTTCATTTCACTCTTTCTCTTTTCTGGTTTAAATCTACTTTAGTATTTCTAAAATTATTAGTTAAACCCATGCCAAAAGTTTGGTGTGAACATAGAGTATATCCATTGATAACCTTACTTCATTCACTCTGCTAGTTTTATGAGTATTACTTTCTTTTTACTGATTTCCAAGCCAAATCCATGCAAATTTTATGGCACAGACCTTTTTGCACACCATGGACTAAATAGCCAGGTCACAAGGCCGAAGGCTCAGAGAAGGTTGGGGGAGGAGACCCACTGGAACAGCAGTTGGGAGACAGTGGTAGCCTCCCGTCAAGGCCATCCAGCATGTTCTTTAACGTGTACAGGGTATGATTCTCCCGCACACAGGGCCATGGCTTAATGTCCCATCTGATGGATGGCATACTGATAGGCATAAATCTTCCAGTGTCACTGGCACTGTAGAATGTGTCAAAATTCTGCAGAATGGGAACACAGGCACTGGTCAGCATCACTTAACACAGCAAATCAAACTTGAATATTTTAAATATTAAGTTACATGTCTACAGGACATATCCTGTGATCCTTTACTATTGATTTACAGCAGTAAAGAATGGAGAGGTTAGGAATTTTTTTCTATAGCTTTGAACGAATGATAATAGACAATGAGCAATCAACTTCATTTTCCTTGCTAGAAATTAATCTCCTTGCTTCTTGTGGGCCAGAACTCACTATCTCAAAGTCTGAGCTTGGCAGTGAATTTCATTAATATAAAGCCATGAGAGCTGTGGGTGATGTAATTTTTTTTCTGTCCAACTTGCAATCGCTCTTGATAAGTTAAACTTATTCAACTCTTAAAACTAAAAATGTATCCAATATTATCAAAAAAATTTTTTTTTTCATTTTCCTTATTCCTTTGCTACTCATATAATTTTTTGCAATAGGGGGAAAATGAATCACATTAACACTTATTCACTTAAAAATATGAAACCTTTTTAATGCAATTTTTGTTTATTCCCTGTTTGAAAACAACTGAATAATTCATTCCAAAACGTAGAATTATATATTACAAAAACTGAAATATATGTCAAATATTTATATTGCACATTTTCAAAAAGTTAAAATTCAAATGTATAATGGTGCACATTAAATGAACAAAAGGTCATTTAAGTCATTTCTTACAGAAGGCCCCAGAGATTTTCCAGTATGCCACTGCAACATCTCTTCTATGCTAAGGGAGTTTAACCTCTCCACTCATGGCAAAATTTTATTTTAAATATACCATTTTTAGGTCATGAGTTTGTATTGAATGGTTTTAAAATAAATTCTATTCGCTAATCTATAATTATCCATATGGTCAACATGACCAAACCAACGGAGCATCTCTTTGCACAATATACTACTCAAAGGAGTTTGTCGACTCCTTTGCCTAACATCATTACTTTATTGAATAGTACACACCGCTAGATATAGTAATTTAATTACTCACGAATTATAACTGTACATTAAAGTAATCTACATTAATGTGCCTCATTAACCAGGAGGAGTGCAATGGGTATGACAATTCATAGTATACTATCACCAATTAGTCACAAATACTCACTACCCTGTGCACCAGGATAACTTACACACGAGTGTAACCTTTGCTGATCAGCTACTATTTACTCACTTCTAGATATTATTTGAATATTCCTACTTACTAACATATAAGTAAAGTCTATTTACCAGAAATATATTGTAGGCTGGTACAGCTGCACCGGTTCTTAGATGCGATGTTATTTGCATGGTGACCTTGCACCAGATGTAGTAGCACTTTAAGTCCATGCAACCAGTCCTTATACATAATGATGTTGTAATTATAATGCACAAAGTTGTTTTGATGTCACTTGGTTGGTTTTGGCCTTTACACCAAGGATCTTACACAAAATATAATAAATAAATTGCAAAACTTAAAAATGATCCATTTCTACCCAACGAAATAGCCAAGCAGTGTATTGCGCCTATATATCCAGACACCCCACAGTTATTGTTAAAATTAAGCTACATAAACAAGACCATCCATTTCGACCGTTCACATGTAAAACTCCCACTTATAATCTGGAGGTTGCATTACATAAATTTTTCAAAACATACTTTTCCCCAACTAAATATACATTAATTGACTGTCATGATGCTATACGCAAAATACAGCATACACAAATTAATTCCTCCACTATGATAATTTCGCTTGACGTCATATTGCCATATCCAAACACACCAGTGTTGGATGCAGCGATGTGGCTCAAAGCAGAGTGGTTACATGTTGCCCGGCCCAGCTCCCCGGAGTACTTTAGTGTGCACGAGGTGCTGGACCTGGCAACCTCCACTAATTTCTTTGATGTTAACAACCAAACATGTCAATAGATGGAGGGCATCCCAATGGGATCGCCTCTGTCTGGACTTATGGCAGATGTCATCATGTGCCATGTTGAAGAAACTGCATTAGCGAGATGTGAATATCAGCCTTCATTTTATCTTTGGTACGTGATAATACTGATCTTCTGGCCACATCCGCTTGACAAACTAAATGATCTAATTACTATTTTCAATTCAATTTTACCAACAATTAAATTTACTCAGGAATCTGAATTAAATAATCAATTAGCATACTTAGATATTCTAATAATAATACGTAAGGACAACTACTGTGAGACGAGTCTTTCGAAAGAAAACACACATACCTAGCTATATACCCACCCTCTCGGCTCATCCACTTAAATACAAAAAGGCAAGCATACTACCAGGGCATACCGGTATTGTTCCGAACAAAAAACTTTTCAGCAGGAAATTGATTACATCACAAGAACAGCCATTGAAGCAGGTTACTCCCGTAAAACATTGTATAAATGGGGAAAAAAATGCAAAATTTATAGTAATAAAAGAAACTCAACCAACACCAGGCCAAGACAGAACATGTCCAAAATTTGTGCACAATTTCCCTTATATTAAGAATGTATCCAATACCATGGAAGGTATTCTAGAACAATATAATATTACTCTACCAGTCACAGTAGCAAATACAATAAAAAATTTAATAGTTAATGACAAGAGAATAAAAAAACCACTGGTGGGGTTTATGAAATTAATATTCCAGACCCTACAAAAATATTAAAAGGAAAAAACAAATAAATAAGAAAAACATATCGTCAATATAACAATAGAATGCAAGAACACCAAATGGATATCCAAAAACAATTACCTAACATGGCATTAGCACAAACTATAATTGAAAATAAAATTAAAATGGAAACAATTAATTACAAACCTCTTGCAGCTCCTCAATCAAAATTTCAACTTTTATATGCGGAAAAACTTCTCATACATACTCACCTTAATATAATATGTAACATGGATATTCCCCCTTGCCTTCGGCATGGAATCTCCTGTTACAACATCAGATCGCCACACAGCACAATTCGCATGAACACATAGGGCACGACGCAGGCAGTTAATCACGTATAAAGCGAAGCACCTTACTTTGTCATCTCGAGCCTGATGAAGCCACAAGTTGAAGGTGGGAGAAACACGTTGCTCCAGGTAATATCACAGAGCAGGAAGGGGCTCCAGCTGTCAATGGAGCAGGTTAGGCCATGCTTTTAAGTTGGTTTTTAAAGTTACAATGGTGTGTTTTAAAATGGTTGAAGTTTTATCTCATTTTTAAAGTGCTGTAATCTGGAAGTCAGTACAATGGAGTGGTTGAAGTTTGTTACCAGTAATTGCACAAAGGTAAAATAGTTTTATGTACGTTTAATTATGATTGTCAGTATAAAGAATATTGGCTGCTTAATAACGAAGTAGGAACTCATAAAAAACAGTTAATAACAACATAGATTGTTAGTGATATCAACTAAAGGGTTAGCTGAGGCATTGTTAAAAAATGGCAAACGTCCACCAACAGTAGTTTGAAGGAGCTCCTACAAGAAATTGTAGGAGCTCCTTGACACAAACTCAGCCCAGTACTGAAGAACGACCACCGATACTTTACCAAAGAAGATCCTTGGAGTAAAGGCCAAAACCAAAGGAGTGATGTCAAAACAATTTTGTGCATTATAATTATAACATCATTATGTATAAGGACTTAAAGTGGTACTATATCTGGCACAAGGTCACCATGCAAATAACATCGCATCTAAGAACTGGTGCAGCTGTACCAGCCTACAACATATTTCTGGTAAATAGACTTTACTTATTTTTCCTCTCTAGGTTCCTTTGAGGTCGATAGCAAAGGTTATATTTTAGTAAGCAGGAATATTCAAATAATATCTAGAAGTGAGTAAAGAGTAGCTGATCGGCAAAGGTTATACTCATATGTAAGTTATCCTGATGCACAGGGTAGCGAGTATTTGTGACCAATTGGTGATAGTACACTATGAATTCTCATACCCATTGCATTCCTCCTGGTTAATGAGGCACATTAATGTAGATTACTTTAATGTACAGTTGTAATTCGTGAGAAATTAAATCATCATTACTTACAAAGTTGAAACACCTAATACTGAAGATACTGTGTACGCATCAAGTTTTCTGTTATCTTGTTTACAAAGCATTAAAGTTCATCATCATTCCTAATCCTACAAAGAACCTAATTATTATACAGTTTTAGTCTACAAGTATATACACCTATTTCTCCACACTCTCCATGGATCCTTAAAAGTCTGGGTAGCAATCCCTCTTCGTCTGTTAATCTCATGCAGTACATCAACAGTATCTCTTACATAGCTGCAAAGATAATTAAACTGAGACACCTTCTCACGAATGCATCCATTCAGATTAACTGAACCACAGCCTACCTAACCAATTTTCATCACTTTACTTTTCTCTGTGTTTGTAACCAAACCCACTCGGCTACCAGTCTGACCAACAGCTTGAATGAAAGTGTTCATTTCATCAACATCATTTGCCAAAAGGGCTAAATCATCAGCATAATCTAAAACAGAAATTTCAATATCTCCAGACCATTTAAGGCCAAAATCTTTCCCTTGCAGTGAATTTTGCTTAATATAATCAATAACCAAACTAAAGAGAAAAGGAGACAAAAATGCATCCTTATCGAATACCAGAAGCAATGCTAAACCAATTGCTTCAGCCTTACCAACTCTCACACACGACTCAGGGTTATTATAGAGAGCTTTCATTATGTTAACTAACTTGTCTGGTATACCATATGATTTCACAATCAACCACAAATTATGACGATCAACAGAGTCAAAAGCCTTTTTGAAATCAACAAAAGCTAGCAACCAAAGGTTTCTGAAACTCTAAATATTTCTCAAGAATCTGCCTAAGTGAAAATATCTGATCTACACATCCCCTACCACTTCTGAATCCACATTGCTCATTACGCAATTGACTGTCAACCAGATTCTTAATTCTATTAAGCACAATCATGGAAAGAACTTTACCTGGAACAGAGAGTAGGCTGATACGCCTATAGTTATCACAAGAACTACGATCACCTTTTTTGAAAATAGGGATAACAATAGCTCTGGTAAAATCCTTAGGAACCATGCCTTTATCAAAAAAGATATTCAAAATTTCAGTCATCCAAGTGGTAACTGAAACATTCACAGCTCTAAGCATTTCAGTAGCAATTTCATCTACCCCTGGGGATTTATGAAGTCTAAGTAAATAGCCAAAATAACTTCAGACTGTGTTATAGGGCCAACATTAAAGCCATCAATGCATCTATCATCATTGCAAACAATGGGAGTAGAACTAACTACATTGTTTAGAACATCATTGAAATGCTCAGCCCACCTAGCCATGAAAGAATCCTCACCTTCTATAACCTTACCTTGTTTATCCTTCAATCCTTGTATGCCTGTCCGTTTCCTACCACATAAAACATTAACTATCTGGTACAGCTCTTTGCTGCTGTGCTGCCTAACTCCTTCCTCGGCTTTTGTCAGCCAAGCCATCCAGTCAAAGATTCTTATCAGCAACTAACTGATCCTTTACACGTTTATTAAGCTCTCTGTAATGCTTTCTATTAGGACTAATAGGGTATTGATTAAGGACATTCCTGCAGTTTTCTTTCTGAAATAAGCTCAAGTGCCTTATCTCTCACATAATTCTGCCTCCTCTGCTCCTTTTTCCCTAAAAGAGTACTGTTAGTTTCCAAAAAAGCCTGTTTAAAATGGTCCCATTCTTCCTCAACTTCAGTAGTAAGCAAACCATGACAGTCATAATGACTAAGTAACCTATCATGGTAAGCTTTAGCTATAACTGGGACTTTCAGAGCTTCAGTATTAAAGGTAAAATTTTTAAACCTAGCACAACACTTTTTAAGTTTAAGTTGCAAGACACATTTAACAAGGTAATGGTTTTGGATTGGATTGTTTTACCTCTGAGTGGCACTTTTTTGCACACCATGGGCTAAATATCCAGGCCACAAGGACCCCGAAGGCTCAGAGAAGGTTGGGGGAGGGGACCCACTGGAACAGCTGTTGGGAGACAGATGGTAGCCTCCCGTCAAGGCCATCCAGCGTGTTCTTTAACGTGCACAGGGTATGGCTCTCCTGCACACGGGGCCTAAGCTTAACGTCCCATCCGACTGACGGCGGCCTTTTCAAGTCCATCGGTGTCCCCTACTGACCGTGGGCAGGGCGGGGAAATTTTGCGGAGATAAATCTCAATGCTGACCCAGCTGGGACTCGAACCTGGGAACTACAGATTACGAGCCTGGTGCGCTACCGACTGAGCCATCCACCCCAAGGTAATGGTCAGATTCAGTATATCATGCTGAAAAAGTCTTATTCAAACTGATGTTTGTAATTTCGTTTTAATATTTTACTTGAATTCAAAATGAGATGCTGTTTAACTTGGAATAAAAGATGATCTATTTCTGTTCACTGGTTATTTGGCAAAAATTCTAAAGTTCACTTTTTTATTTGACTGAGCACAGATGACAAAAAGCCTGGATTTTTCTCAAAGCATATCAGTAGAGAAAAAATATTGCAGAAAAGAGCAATTTTTGTTGTTTTAGGTAAAAGTATATTTTTTGTTATTCTGAAATAATTATGTATGCCTTATAATTATGTTCCATTAATTTTTTAAATAAATTTTTATTTACCTTGCTAGATCATGTTTTTTACTGTATTACTCTGAAAAAGATGCATTAAAATCAATATATTTCTCAATTTTGTAAATATTTAATTTTCATAAAATTTAGAATTAAATGCTGTTTAATTTTGTGCATAACATGCTTTTTTTTCCATTCATTAGTATTACCAGAAAAGTTATAAAGTTCATTTATTTTTAGCAGAATAGTGAAAAAAATAGTTTGATCTGTGATTTCATTTCAATTTCAAGCAGCGAACTGAAAGGGTTAAAGATGGATGATAGCTTCCTATTTATATATTATACATTTATAAATATAATATATATTAATAATCTTCCTCCAATGTTTACAACAAGAAAGCTTGCACTGGATGACCACATGCATACCCGTGTCTAAGTAAATCACACTATGCTTGAGTATGATTGAATTATGCCATCCGATGTTCCACTATACAGGACAGTACTTTTTTTTACTGAGAATTAAACTTATTTTTAAATCATTTATAATATAATATAAACTCACAACCTTAAAATTTCTTTAAAATAAAATTTTAGTGGAGGATAAAATTTTTTGATGAAATTACATCGTTGCTTTTTCTAGGAGGCAGCAGGCCTGATTCCCAGGCCAAGGAAATCATTTTTGCTCCCATATCCAAAACCTCATTAATTCTCAGGACATGAGAAAAGATTTTTTTTACTTAAAAAACAAGAAAAAAATAAAAAAATTAAGAAATAACCTAAAACGATGTTTAAAAAAAATCAACAAGTTGTAAGACTTTCTCATCAGAATAAAATGGCAGAATGTTAATAAATATTGAGATAAACTCAGATAAACTCAACGGTTCAATATCCAGTAATAAATAGGCACTTTGACGTCGATTTCAATTTTAGAGGAAAAATTGTCTTGAGCCAGGTGGGATATGAACCCACGACCTCCTGATAACCTGTCAGGTGGTCGTAGCTCAGTGGTCCAGAGCACCTGACATGTTATCAGGAGGTCGTGGGTTCGCATCCCACCCGGCTCAAGACAATTTTTCCTCTAAAATTGAAATCGACGTCGAAGTGCCTATTTATTACTGGATGGCAAAATGTATCATAAATCCAAAAGATCGATAATGATTTATAAATCTATGGAAATAAAATCAAATAAATCTATTCAAATAAAAAAGGAAAGTTTAATAAAAAAAAATATATAAAAATGCTAACCAATCAAACACAATCTTCCTCCAATGTTTAAAACAAGAAACCACATGCATACCAATGTCTAAGTAAATCACACTGTGCTTGAGTATGATTTTAATTATGCCATCCGATGTTCCACTATACAGGACAGTACTACATCTTATGGATGGCACCAAAAGCCACCATTGTATGCTGGCTGAGGCCTCACAGAACACTGACATTAAGACTGTGAAGCAGCAGAGAGAGTACCTATCATCTGGATTACTATATATTATCGAAATCTGTTGGTTCATTCATATCTGTAATTTGGGACAGATATCTAATTTCGAAGCTCTCGTGATTTCATGAATGGTTGGGTGAGGGGACCCACTGGACAGCTATTGGGAGAAGGGTGTCGGCCTCCTGTCAAGGTCAACCAGTGTGTTCTTTAACATGCGTGGGTGTGGCTCTCCCACACACGGGCCACGGCTTAACGTCCCATCCAATGGACGGTGGCCTTTTCAAGCTGAACAGTGAACCCTATTCACTGCTGGCAGGGTGGGGAGTTTGGCAGAGAATAATCTCTACTCTTGCCCAGTTGGAACTCAAACCTGATAATTGCAGGTTACAAGCCTGGCATGCTACAACTGAGCCTCCCCTACCCCTGTAATAAAAAAAAATGAGAATAATAAAAAGAAAGAAGGAGGGAAAAAGGTAAAGAGAAATGGGGGGAAAATAGGTGAGAAAATAGAAATCAGTCAGAATAAAATCATAAGATAATAGTGATAAAAATAATAAGTAAAGGGAGGGGGAGAAAGGGGGATGGAAATAGTGAGAGATAAAATAGGAAAGATGGGGATAGAAAAAAATAAATATAAAATTACGATTGAAGTCCAGACAGTGTTTCATTTTGTTATGTGTTTATGGTTAGAATTGTCAATAATGAGAATATGGTTAAGTTTTAAGAAATATTTATTATTATTATTGATACAATTAATTTTAGTTATGGAAGGATATGAAGTATAGTAAAGTGTATAAGAGGGGGGCAAAAGCGTTCACAAAATCCATCTCAACTTGGATTGATTCGGTTCTGAACATCGAACCACACTACTGAGATGAGGGATGGACGCCTCAGCGCTCCATAGGTTGTGGCATATCGAAGATTGCGCAGGCATCCTTGGGTTAAGCAGTCATGTGGAGGATGGCACAAGTTGAGGTAATCCCTGACACACATCATCCGAACTTGACTATGGAGACTACATTGAACTGCATTCCAAGGGTAGGTGGGAAGTTGGGAGGAAGGAATGGAATGCAAGCCTGCTATAGCTTAAGCATTGAGTGTGGCTGTCTTGTAAAAACACTTTGTGATCTTTGGATGTAAGTGAAATATGGAGAGACATTGATAATCTAAAAAATAAATTTACAAGTAGACGATTGTGGAACACTTACTGTTATTGTAATTTTAAAAATAGGTTTGATTATTTTTATTTTTAAATATGAGGAGATGGTAATAGAGACACTGTGCACTGAGCAAGATCACAGCTGCATTTTCTCTGCTCAATTCAATGAAGTATAAAATAGTAGTTTTAGTTTCAGTTTTGAGAAAGTATGCACTGAATGCTGTGATGATGAAAATAATTCTAGAAATACTGAAATAGATTAAAGTGGAAATGAGAATAAAAATAAAAAAAAAATACAGACTTCTGCATTTTATAATTGGTTACAAATCTTCCAATTTTAAAAACAAAAATTTTTAGTTAATTTCTTGGAGAATTTCAAAACTTAAAACAGTAAAAACTCAGAACAGTAAAAAAAATTTAAAATGCTTATTTTTCTATTTTCAAAAAATCGAAATTTCATTTTTTCAGTAGTAAAGAATCACAGGATGTCCTGTAGACATGGAACTCATGAAATAATAAGCTGAAAAAATTGTTTTGCTGTGAGTGGGATTCAAACCCACATCTCCTGGAAACATGGCAGTTATGCTTTCTGGATTTATCCAAAAAATTTTATGTCATACTGGCTGAAAAAAAAGGTATGCTGATGATGGTGTAGTGGTTAGCATAACTGGCATGTTTCCAGGAGACGTGGGTTCAAATCCCACTCATGCAAAACCAATTTTTTCAGCTTATTATTTCATGAGTTCCATTCCATGTCCCATTCCATGTCTACAGGATACATCTTGTGATTCTTTACTACTGAATTATTGATTTAACGCCATGAGCATGAGTGACAAATATTAAATTCCATCTCTATGTGGCAACACAGTTGTCCACTTTCCTGGATAGATGGTGCCGCTGTGTGAATCAAATAAATAAATCTGGAAAGTTTATGTCACACTGGCTGAAAAAAAAAACATTAGCTGATGATGGTGTAGTGGTTAGCATAACTGACATGTTTCCAGGAGATGTAGGTTCAAATACCACTCATGGCAGAACCAATTTTTTTCAGTTTATTATTTCAGAAGTTTCATTTGTTGTGCTAGTGATGCTGACTAGTGCCAATGCTCTTGATATGTAGAAATTTGGCAGCACTGCAGTGCTGATGGCTGTAGAAGATTTAAGGTTTATGCACCTGTTTTTCTACACTCTCAATAGATTCTTAAAATTTACAGTAGAAGTTCCAATTTACCTTTTACCACAAATCACACACTGAGACAGATTTCTAAGTGGTGCAATAGGTACTTGTCCATGACCCTAAAACATGGTGTTAAAAATTAAAATTAAAACAAATTCCTCAATTATTCTTGTATTAAATTTTTCAAAGGAAAAAAGAATGCATCTAAGAACATCTTAATGAATAGCTTTAAAGAGAAATTAAATTTCATCAAAGTTGGCAATACATTCCCACATGACAAATCCATGATAGGATGTACATTTAGAAAAACTATAGTAGAGCTTCACAGTACAGTAATTAAAATTATATAAAAATCTTTAATTCTCTATGACACTGTTAAATGTTTAAAAGCACTTCAACAAAAATCTATGCTACCTAGTATCAAAAGAAATGATTGAGGTTTTATATACAATAGAGATGACGAGCGAGAGGATCTTCATTGCAATTTCATGTGCCATTTTTACTTATTTTCCTATTGCTTTTTGCTTGACATTTGTCAGTTTGTGGATTTGTCAAGAGTTGTTTCACCATATCTTTCAAACACGATGGACAAACTTAATGATTTGTGTGTCAAATGAAAGCTTGCAATGTGGGGAATGTCACAGGTTATAAAAAAATGAAACCCATGCTTTCTCCCCCCCCCCCCCCCCAAGAAAAGGGAATATGAAAACTATTCTTCCGTTATATCTCCAGAATGTGTGCCAAAAGTAACAATATATATATGTCCAATGAAAGCTTCTGATGTAAAAAATGGCATAAAATCAATCATAAAATGTAAAAAAATCAACCCCTCGTGTTTTCTCCCCCTCTAAAAAGGGGGGGGGGGATACGAAAAACGATTATCCCCTATAGCTTCTGAATGCAAAGTGCAGAAAGTAACAAGCTATGCATCATATGAAAGCTTGTCACGCGGAGAGTGTCATAAGCCATAAAAACTTGATCCTTGTGCTTTATTCTCCACTAAAAAAGAGAAAATATTAAAACTATTATTCTGCCATATCTTCAGAATGCGAGTGCTAAGAGTAACAAGCTATACATCAAATGGAAGCCTGTAACACAGGGAGTGTCATAAGCTATAAAAAATTTACCCCAGTGCTTTCTTCTCTTCTAAAAACAGGGAAATATGAAAATTATTCTCCTGCTACATCTCCAGAATGCTGAAAGTTATCAGCTATATGTCAAATGAAATCTTGTGATAAAGGGATTGTCATAGGTTATAAAAAATTAACTCCCCTGCTTTCTTGCCCCTAAAAAAGGGAAATATGAAAACGATGGTTTTGCTATATCTGCAGAATGCAAGTATGGAAAATAACAAGTTAGGCGTTAAATGAAAGTTTCTGATGTGGGGAGTGCCACAGGCTATTAAAAATTTCCCCCCATGCCCTTTCCCCCCTAAAAATCAGAAAATGTGAAAGTCATTCTATTATATCTTCTGAATACAAGGGCCTATAGTTAATAGGTAGGTGCCAAATGAAAGTTCATATAATGACTGTCGTGAAATATTTTGAATTTTGTCTCCACCATTCAAATTTGCCACTACAACCACCTCTGATAAAGGGAGGGGGGGGGGATTTTTGTGGGGGTTGATATTAATGAATTATATCTTAAATTAAAGCTTGTGAAGTCTCCAAAGTCATGGGCTACCTCAAACACGACTCCAAAAAGGAGGAAAAATGTGGTTGATCAGTCCATATATTAAATAAAAGTTTCTGAAACAAAAACATATAAATCAATCAAATAATTTAAAAATATCTATCTTCCTACATTTGCCTTAAAAAGTAGAAAATAAACCTAAAGCATATTGATGGTGCAATCAGTCACTGAGTTTGTATTCATTTCAAAAGAAGATAGGTTGCCGATTTGTCTACACAATAAGATTGCAGGTGCCCTATTTTCCTTTAAAGTGAATATAAATTCAGTGACTGACTGCACCATTAATAGGCTTTAGGTTTATTTTCTACTTTTTAGAGCCCTTATAGGAAGATAGGTATATTTTAAATTTTTTATTTTTGATACTTTCATCCTGAACTACCATTAAAAGTAGTTGATAAATAAAAGAATGGGGACATATGAATGTATGTTGAGGGACTGAAACACTGATAAAGATGTGTACATTCTGGGACCAAATGGTTTAATATTATTACTAAGGTAAAAAACAAAGTGTTCTAAAAGAGCCTTATGGTTTTGACTATAATACAGTTAATACTGCCATCAAAAATAGTTTTGAAGTACACAAATATTCTGTAAATAGGTCCCTTTCAAAAATATCATAGTTAGTGACAAGAAACGAACATATATTTTCCAACCCAAAAGTACAACTACGCAAAGAAGAAAAAACTTGCATATTTTCAAACTAAAATTTTGCCTAATCAGAAAATAAAATCATTATCTAAATTTTTGAAGATACAACAAACTGCTGATTATCTGAGGATGGATTATTCAGGGTATGGTTAATCCAACCACAAGCATGGCTTGAAAAGTTGACATTTTGAACATAAAAACAAAATTTTACACACATAGCTTGACTGTAGTTTGTTTCTGTATATAAACTTCAATTAACTCAATTTAATATTTCAAATCAGTTCACTAACTTTATTTTTACCGCCTCATTTTGCTTACATTAACATTTAAGATGAAACACGAGACCTAAAATGAATTTAGCATCAAGAGTAATGTGCACTTTGAACCAGAGAGTCACTCAAATCCAGATGTTTCAACTTTAAAAACCTAAAAACAATTATTTGGAAGAAAAAATAAAAGGAGAAAAACTGCCTTCCCACATGACTGATTTCAATGACATGGAAGTCCTTTTTGCTCCCATATCCAAGAGCTCATTCATTTTCAGGAAACAATAATTGATCAAATTTTTTTTGACTGGAAAATGAAGAAATAATAATAATAAAAATTAACATAAAACCTAATGCAATTTTAAAATATCCACAGCAAGTTGCAAGCTGGCCATTCCCTGTAGACTAACTCCAATAAATAGATAATAATCAATCAAAATATTGATAATTTATGGAAATAAAGTAAATTCTCAGAAATGAAAACTAAGGTTTAATTATAAAAAAATATATATATAAAATACTAACTTTAAAAATGGAGATGATATTCAATGTATGGGGAGGAAGTATTTAGACTTAAACAACCATGGAAACAATTTACTATGCAGCACTTAATATACGGATTGCACATATAAGCCACTTGTATCTTCCTGCTGGTTTATGCTGTAGCCAGTCTCTGGCTAAAGTCAACAAGCTCTCTGATTGAGAAGGCTATTTTTAGTTATAGTTTAAATTTCAATAGCAGGAACAATGCATAGAATGCTGGGATATATAATAAAAATAATTCTAGGAATATTGAAATAAGTTTAAAGCAGGAAAAAGTGTAAAACAGTGAAAAAAACAACAAAGGTACATACTTCATAATTACTTACTTCCATAACCTTTCATTTTTAAAATTTTGTTTTTTGTTAATTTCACGAGATTTTCAAAACTTTGAGGTAAAATTTCTGTATAATAGTTCAAAAATGATACTTATGAGCTTAAATCAGAGAGTTGCTTCAGCAGAGTAACAAACAAACAAATTGGCAATAATGTTATTGCCCCTAAAAAATGGCAATCAGATGGCTTTAACAAATTATTTATATCATAGTTTAATAAAATATTATAGATAGAAAAAGAAAATATTTTTAAGGCATTAATAATGCATTTTTATGAGATATGTAGGTTGAATGAAAAGTAATGCCTCCAACTTTGTAACTTGCCAACAGATGGCAACAATGATGCACTAGAAGTAGTGACATTCTATGTTATCCATCCTTTCACCTCAGTTGGTGGCAAGTTGATGTGTTAAAAGGTTGTATTGCTATTGTATGTGAAATGGAAGTCTGCCCTGAGCACTTGTTGGTGCACCTGCCCTCCCACAAAACTGATTTCCATGCTGGTAACAACATGCCGTGATTAAATTTTTTAACTGCCACTGGTGTAGGGAGTCCCTTATTGGTGGCTAATTTCACCATGAATTTACAACACCTTGAACCTTTAACTGCCAAAGGAGTCTCTCCAATTGAAATTCATTGTCAAATGCAAGTTGTTCATGGTGATGACTGTGTTGACATGAGCACTGTGCATCACTGAGTCAATAAATATAAAGAAGGCGAACAGGAAATATCTGGTTTGTGCAATAAGCAATGAAATGGATGACCTGTGATAGCAACTGATGAGTTTCACAAGAAAAAGGCTGAAAATTGATTAAGGACAATCGGCAGATCACTCAAAGGGAAATTGCTGTCAAGCTTGGCATTTCACAGGAATGTGTGTCAAATTATTCATATTCTTCAATATTGGAAGGTTTGAGCGAGATGGGTTTCTGGCATGCTGATGGCAGAGATAATAGCTTCATGAAATTTGCAAGTAACATTTGTCATGCTACGAGAACGAAAGTAAGGAATTTCTTCACAAAATCGTGACAGAGGACAAAACATGGGAGCATCATTATGAACCCAAAACGAAGTACCAGTCCATAAAATATCATCACAAAGGTTCATCTGTGAAAAAAATATTCTAAACCCAGGCTTTGGCAAAAAAACAAACTTATGGCTATAGTTTTATGGGATACAGATGGTGTTATTCACATGGATTTCATTGAACCTGGGACCACTATCAACTCAGAGTGCTATATTTCAACCCTCAAAACTTTGAAAAAACGATTAAGAAGAGTTCAGAAGCACAAGAAGAACATTTTGCTGTAACAAGACAGCACTATCACCTCACAAACTGCCACGTTTGTGAGGCCTCACACTCACAAACCACCATGGTGGTGGTGGTGGGGGGGGGGAATTGAGAAGTTGATCATACAGTCCAGACTTGGTGCCATGTGACTTCCACCTTTTCCAAAACTGAAGGAAAATCTTTGAAGGCATTTGTAAGACTCAAATGAAGAGCTGGAAAGAACTATCAGAACATGGATGAAGAAACAAAGTCGGGAGTTCTTTCACGACAGCTTCGAGAAACTTATCCATTGTTGGCAGAAGTGTGTGGAGAATAGTGGTGATTATGTGGAAAAGTAAATACAGGTAATAAAATAGCTCATTTCGAGAACTATCTTCATGTTTCTATTAGTAAAATATCCATCCTTATTAAAACAAACATACGTGAGATGAAGGCATTACTTTTCATTCAACCTACATATATGTAAGCAAATTTTCAAATGGCAATTTTTTTAATCAAAGCTTCATGCACTGAAAACTGATATAGATGCCATCGGTTTCTCATTTCAGATTCTGTCAACTTGTATACAAGGCGTGAGCCCTAGAAGGGTTAATAAAACACCAGAACACCATAATGGCAGTTAGTATGGCGTTAGGTATAGCAGTTAGGGCAGTTAGGTATGTCATAATGGCAATATTCCTCCTGGTATAAGCAGTTACAAATTAATGAAAATACTATTTTTATCAATGTTGCTATAGCTTTCAGAATATTTTACATATCTAGTATTTAGTTATAAATTTAGTGTGTTTTTTTAAGTTTAGCTAATATTCAATAACATTTATAAAAGAAATACTTTAAAACTGACCTCTAGATGTGATGGGTTTGGCAATAACGTAACATGAACTGTTTTCTCCTCATATTCCAAATCAACTGAGCTAGCTTCAAAAAAGAAAACAATTATTTAAATTTTTATAATTTTAATGTAAAATAATTCTTTTTATTTAATGTTAGATATTGACAATATTTAGTAAACTCCTATGATTAGTTGAAATAATAGAATTTCACAGACCTGTTGGTGATATGTTGAATAAATATAGGGGAAAAATTGTCATTAGCTGGGTGGGCTCTGAACCCACGATTTAGAACCACTATCATTAGTTCTACTTAAATACTCTACTACAATGTTAACTTACACAATTTATTACATTTTTCACTTGGGTTGGATTGTTTTACCTCTAAGCAACACCTTTTTGCATATACTGGTCTAAATGGCCAGGTTGCAAAGAGCAATCTCAGAGTTGCAAGTTGCAGGTCTCAGAGAAGGTTGAGGAAGGGGATCCAATGGATAGCTGTTAGATGACAGATGGAAGCTTCCCATCAAAACCATCCAGCATATTCTTTAACATGCACAGGGTTTGGATCTTCTTCTACACAGTGCCACAGCTTAATATCCCATCCATTGGACAGCAACTTTCCAAGCTCAACAGCATTCTCATTCTCACAAAGCACAGAATGGGGGTTAGCAAGATACGCACAGTTGGGGCATTTTTCACTCTAACATTTTATATACATAAGTTCTAACAGTATAAACATAAAGTTTTAATAGCAATGCATCCTTAGACTGTGCAATATATAAATACTCGTATTTTACACCTAAGCCAGGGGCGTAGCAAAGGACTAGGGTTGGAGGGGGGAGAAATCGAAAATTTTCCAACTCGAAAATCAAATTTTGCCAACTGAGAAAATAATATCTCTGTCGGGTTCATACCTAGATTTTTGATCGCAGGTGTGGTGGTGGTGGTGGTGGTGGTGGTGGAGGGGGGGGGGGGGGGGGTTTGAGGGAATTTTCACAACTCTCCTGCATTTTGCCAACTAGCCATAATTTCACAGAAATAACCCCAATCTTAACATCTCTCTTAAATTTGCCAAGTCACTTCAAATTTTTCAAACTCCCCAAGATTTTGCCAAGTTGTCTCGATTTGGCCAATTCTCTTTAATTTCACAAAACTAATCCCTATTTGCACCTGTATTTTACCAAGTGGATTGGAATTTTGCCAACTACCCTAGATTTTGCCAATTCTTCTTAATTTCACAAAACCAATCCCAATTTCCACAATTCATCTGCATTTTGCCAAGTGGTTTCCAATTTTGCCAATTCCCCTAGATTTTTCCATTTGCCTCGATTTTGCCACCTCTCCTTAATTTCACAAAAACAATCTCATTTTTACATCTCTCCTGAATTTGTCAAGTCACTGCAAATTTTTCAACCTCCCTAAAATTTTGCTAAGTTTTCTCGATTTTGTCAACTCTCCTTAATTTCACAAACCCAATCCCAATTATCACAACTCGCCCATATTTTTACCAAGTGGATTCAAATCTTGCCAACTGCTCTAGATTTTACAGAAAAAAATTCCAATTTTTACATCTCACCTGATTTTTGCAAAGTCACTCTGAATTTTGCCAACATTCCATAATTTTACAGGAAAAAGATTCCAATTTTTACATCTCACCTGAATTTTGCCAACTCCCCAGGATTTTGCCAAGTCATTCCAAATTTTGCCAACTGTCCCTAGAGTTTGCCAAGTTTCCTCAATTTTGTCAACTCACCATAATTTTACAGATAAAAACCCTCCAATTTTTACATCTTACCTGATTTTTGCAAAGTCGCTCAGAATTTTGCCAACTTCCCAAGATTTTCCAACACTCCTAGATTTTGCCAACTTGCCATAATTTTACAGAAAATAAATTTTTATATCTCACCTGAATTTTGCCAACTTACCTGTATTTACTAAATGGTTTTGAATTTTGCGAACTGCTCTAGATTTTGCCATTTCCATTTTCCCAATTGCCCTAGATTTGTCAAGTTGCCTTGATTTTGACAACTACCTTAGATTTTCTCAAGTTGTCTAGATTTTGCTAACTCCCCTTAATTTTATTTAAAAAAAATACAAATTTTCACAACTTACTTAGATTTTACAAAGTCAATTCAAATTTGCCAACTCTGAGTTACTTTTTTTGGAGGGAAGCCTCCCCCCATCCCCCCCATAGCTACACCCCTGACTTAAGCATTAAAATATACAGGTAATAGACAGGAAAATGAAAACATAAAGGTTTGCAGAAAGCCTTTGGTTTATATTAAACAGCAGCATCTATGTGACACTGACAAAGGAATGAAACATGCAAATGACATCCCAGTATGCTTAGCATCACGTCTATAAATGAAAACCTGGCATAACTACATGCAATTATTGGTACCATGTTGTTGAGAGAAGACCTTAGCGATTTCAAAAGGGGCATGATTGTTGGAATGCATTTGGAAGGAGCTTCAGTCACTAAGACAGCTGAACTCGCTAATGTGTCAGGAGAAACAGTTTCCAAGGTCATGTCTGCATGGGAATCTAAAGGGAAGAATCATCTGTAAAAGTGCATACTCCAGAATCAGGATGTTCAAACATTAGTGTAATGTGCAAAGCAAAACTGGTGAATTACAGCTGATTGGTTGTGCATGGATTTCAACAAAGGAAGTGAAAGGCCAGTTTCATCAAGAACAGCATGTCAAGAACTCCATAGAGCTGGATATCATAGTCAAGTTGCACTTCACAAGTCAATCATACACCTGTCAACACACATTGCTGTGTCCAGTGATGCAAAGAGCCCAAGCACTGTAGACCTGAGCAGCGGAGGAATGTGATATGGTCTAATGAATCATCCTACACTTTGTTTCTAACAAATGGACAAGGTACATGTGGTGACAACCAAAGAAAGGTTACAACTCAACTCTGATTGCTTGTTTCTTACTGTTCAGGATTCTGCAACACTGTGGGGAAAGGGCCCGATCAGGGAGGGGGTCCCTTTCGGAATGCAACTAAGGTAATAGAGACAAAAAATATTAAACTTATTTTTATTTCATGCATTTTTTAAAAAACATTTTAAAGTCCTGTAAAACAGAGGGGGAAATGTAATAGTGCATTGAAAATCCAGTGTCTTGCCCCCCATCCTTTATATTTTTTCTGGCTCGATTATGTTTCTTGCCCCCCCCCCCCCCCTCAATTTTTTTCTAGAACCAGATCTGGTGTGAGGTGCTTTCTTGTGGCATGGTTTGGGTGCACTCATTCCATTAGATGGCAAGATTAATGCCAATCACTATTTGACAGTCCTGAGTTATTTTCCATCCACTGGTACAGCATTTTTTTCATGAAGAGAGAACTATCTTTCAGGATGACAATGCTCCCATCCACAGAACACATGTGGTCTAAGGAGCATGAGACTAAACTTTTTAAAATACCATGGCCAGAGCAGTCACCAGATATCAGCCTGCTTGAAAATTTATGGGAACTTCTGGAATATCTCAGGAAGCATCTTCCAGACTTCATCGAACAAGCAGGAATTGATCACATTTCTTGTGGAAGAATGGTATTATATCCCTCCTGGTGACTTTCAGACATTGATAGACTATCCCATAACATATACAGGCTGTACTGTGAAGATCCAACACCATAAAAGTGATTATACATTACAGTTTCCGAATTTTGGCCATTACCTGTATATATGTGCATATAAAAGCATCATATAATATTAACAATGCTCAAGCACTTTTCAATAATTTATATCCAAAATACATTAACTAATATGGTGAGGAACAAGCATGAAATTTTGTTTAGAAACACAATTGCAACCTTTGGAATGGTATCTTTTATAGAATGCTTTTATACATTGTACAGTACAAAAATGCTGTTATTAAAATTTATATTTATGCTATCAGAATTTATCAGAAATTTCAGTGAAAATTAACTGCAATAAATATTACAAAAGAAAATATATTCTTAACTGTTTATTTTTCTTCTAAAGATCTTTCTAAAATCATGTTCTTCATGGCTATCAAGAATAAGATGGTGCTGTGGTTATAGTATAATATCCCTATTTTAGAACAAGGAAATGTAAAATTATCTACAGCTTTGTTGTTTGTATTAATAGCAGATAAATAGCAATATCTTTAGGCAAAATACAAAGCCTTCTCAGCTTAAAGTATCAATGCTATTATCCCTTATTTTTGCTTCTTATGAAGGAAAAGAGAATGATAAAAAATGAAGGAGGACTGAATGGCATTTGCACAAAAAAAAATCTACATTTATTCATTCGTTTTCTCCTTGGGTAACAAGAATATGAATTGAAATGAATATGAATATGAATATTTGTTAATTATAGCATATCTCTGACCAAAACAGTAACAGAATAGAATTACAAATTTTGGCTGTGATAGTGATAATTACTTTTATTTCTAAGCAAATGAAAAGTTATAGGATGAAAACCCATGTCTATTTTTCCTGCATACTTTAGCATAAACTCATAGCTAGAATATCTTTAAAAAAAAAGTTGCACTTAATGAAACACACAGGTTCTAAGGACCCAAACAGAGATTTTGCATTTTTCAATGAAAATATTTTATACTAGTTGAATGGCACCAGTGCTGCCCAGCTGTCACTTTTAATCTGTATATTCTTATTTTCACTGCACTAGAGGTAAGTTTTGCAAGTACTAAAGATAAGTACTGCAAATCCCCCCAACCTCCACAGACACTTTATCATAGATTTAACACAAAAAAATTTACCTCTGTTTGTTTGGGTTATTGCTGACATCAGTGCACTCTCTCATAGTCCATGGTTCAGTTTCTACTTAAACTATAGAGATTTTTGTTTCCATTATGGCAGTTTTTGCTGCCATATGGCTCCCATGATACTACATGGTTCAAATTTCCTGCATGGCTTCCCTTGTTTGCCCTGGTAGTTGGTTAAAAAATCGGGTTCCTACATAGCCCATGGCTTCGTTCTACACAAATTCTCACTGCTTGGGTTTCACCTTTAATCTTTGATCTGTATATTGTTTTTTACTGCACTAAGGGCTAGTTTTGTGAATAAACCCCCCTCCCAACATTTTAGCACAGATTCAACATGAAGACTTTCCCAGTGTTGCAAAGATCACCACTGACTCAGCATGCACTCCCATAGCCTGTGGCTTCATCTCAAACTATCAATATTTTTATTTCAACAGATTTTGGTATTCTTTGATTCACAATGTACTTGACCAAAAGGTCCCAAATTTTTTAGGTGCATTCCCTTGCCTGACATCATGTTGAATTAAAAAAATCAGGTCCCTGGCTGCAGTGGGCAGCCTTAAAATAATAATGTCTTTAGATATGTGGGGAACCTGACAATGGCAGCAGATTTAAATGTTACTTGCAGATTTAAATGTTACTTTGACTCTTACATTCACAGTTAAGGAGCAGTAAAGGGCAACAATAAATTTGATAGTGACTACCATTTCTTGTAAGAATAGCATAGTAAATATTTTTGCTTCTAGCCCCCTTTGGAATTTAAACTTAAAATTTGGCACTGCAAACCAGACCACAACCAGAAACATTCTCTGAAAATTTGAAATGTCTACCATGATTTCCCAATGAGTTATGGCTGCCACAGACACGTCTTTAATTATTATAAATAAGCTACTCAGAAATTCAAGGTGATGGAAAATAACATAACATACAACAAATATTAAAACTGTTTTGAGGTTTATGACAGGAGCAATAACTGAAGTTAATTAACATTGTGAGTCACATTGGTAAGATAGAGCCTAATTTGATATTATACACTCATAATATCCAAACATTATTTTTTGTTTCACCTAAATACTGTATATTTTTCATTCTGTATATTCTGCAAATAAAATAAACCTTTAAAATATATATCTTATAATTAATATATATATATATGTATCTATTTTCTCAAATTTTTATCTTTTATAAGCATTATTATTTCCTGAAATGGTAAAACTATGAGATGAGAAAAACAGACTTGTGGAAAAAGTTGGTTTAGTTCACTAAATGTTAAATTTTCATAGGTTTTTCCTCTCTGCAATGCAAATATTCAAATCCCCACCCCCAATTTTTTTTTACAATATACATCTAACTGGAGCTGTTATATTAAATTGCTTTGTTCCTAATATTGTAACTATGTACTTATGACCACTTAAAGTATCTTTATCTAATATTTTGCATTTTGCCAATAATGTTGGCAACAGCTTCGTGTCACAATATGTCCTGCCTGTGGGTCCTGTGACAGCCCTATGAAGAAGAAATCATAGAGTACAAAATTATTTTCACACCTATCATTCCATTTTAACCAAACAAATTGTTGTTTTTAACATTACAAGTTAAAAACTTCTAAAGATTTAATTGCACAAAATATTACCATATATAGCAAATAAATAACTTTAAAGTATTAAAACTATACTTGCTTAAAGGTATATAGAAGAGAGTTATTACCAATTCTTAGACTTCTAGTTTGTTGATGCACTCATTAGGGTATACATCTTATTATCTTGCTGTAGTTGATTTGCTGAGGTGGTATTACCAGCACTGTATTTTATTAGTTATTTATTAGAAATTAAAAGCTCATTGCTCCTTTCTGTGTGTGTGTGTGCCCCATGTTGTGTTGTCATAGGAAGAGTAGTATTTTTGATGTACACATAACTCCTACAGATCACATGATACATTGTTCCAGCTACTCAGTCATCCAATTACAGACATTTGTATGATGAAAATCTTTATGCAATGTTCATTGCACAAACTTTCTCATATGCACAAACATGCAGTACTACTTCTTCACATGGAAACAAATCACAGTCACTACAATGCACACTGAAAATGATTAAGAACCTTCGACCATGATCAGTGAGGTATAACTCAAAATATTTTCCGAGAATAATCAAATCCACAATTCCCCAACCCATAATCAGCTAGGGTCTACTTTATATCATTGAGTTCATTAGCAATTTGCAAATCACTTCTTAAAACATTCAAACAAACACTATAATTTGATTTTACTTATTTCATCATAAATATTTAACCCTTCCAGTGTCCAGCCTGAAAAACAGGTTTCCATCCAGAGGACAAGATATTTTCTCCCTATGCTCAGCCAAAAAAAAACTTTAACATTAGAACTTTTTTGCCAAATAACTAATAAAAGGAATTATGGCATGTTGTATGTCAAATTAATCAGCATTTAATTCTGGATTTTCTGAAAATAAAGTATTTAGCAAAAAACAAAGACAATAGGCTTTATTTTAATAGGACTTTTTTAGTCATGTAGAAAAAAAACACATCTGGTAACACAAATAAAATTTTATTAAAAAAAAAACTAATAGACAGAAAAGATTACAATGCACATGAATAGAATGACTACATATATTTTTGAATAATTTTTTTTTTTGGTTTTAAGTAAATATTTCTCTCGTTTTGTAATTTTTTTCTCAATACCATACTTTGAGAAAATTCCAGGTTTTTAGCCAATTGTGCTGAGTCAAACAAACAAGTCAACTTCAGAATTTTTTTTTTAAAATAAATGTTATATAACCAAATTAAACAGAATTTAATTACAAATTTTATAAAAAATAAATAACATAGACAAATTTGCAAGCATATTGATTTTAATAAGCCTTTTTTCAAAGTGATATGGTGAAAAAAAATTGCACTACACAATTAATCCTTCCAGTGTCCACGTTATCTGTATACGTTCAGAGAATCTGAATTGAGAGGCCAAGGACGTATGTATCTGTTTTTAATACAACAAAAAAAAAAGATTTAAAAAAAATAAAAATTGCCGTTGTAATTTTATATATATATATATCTTATAAAAATATATAATTCAGGCTTAAAAAATAATATTTTGCTTTTTGATTTGATACATATTTTATTAAACTACAATATAAATAATTTTTTTAAAGCCATTTGATTGCCATTTCTTAGAAGCACTAAATGGTATTGCCGATTTGCATGTTAATGTTCCTATTTGCTGAAGAAACCTTCTGATTTAAACTATTATCACAAAAGTTTGATTTGAACTATTAACAGCAAATTTTTCCTTAAAATTTCAAAAATCTCCTTAAAAATTAACAAAAAAAAAACTGAAATTTTCAGAAACGATAGATTTTGGAGTAATTACAAAACACAAACTGCCATTTTTTTTCTGTTTCACACCCTTTTCTGTCATAAACCTATTTCAGTATTCCCAAGTTATTTTTATCATTTTTCCCAGCATTCTATGCCTCTTTCCTGCTCTTAAAATCGAAATTGGAAGTAAACATATCCTTCTTAGAAATTCTGGTTGCAGCTGCCTTTAATTAGTTATGCTTCATTGAGGCAAACAAGATGTAGATGGCTGACACATGCAATCTCCATTCTGTGTGCTATAAGTGTTTTCACAGTTTTGGTCCAGCAGTTTGGAAAGGTAGTATTTACTACCTTTCCAAACTGCTCTCTCTGTAAAAAAAACTCTGTAAAGGTAGTATTTACTTTTTTTTATTTAAACCTTAATTTTCATTTCAGTAGATTTATTTTCCGAAATTAGCAATCTTTTGGCCAATCGATAAGTATTGATTTTTCATAGTTATGCTAAATCACATGACCAGCCTACAACTTGTTGCTGTGGATATTTTAACATCACATTAGGCTATGTGTTAATTTTTATTTTATTCTTTATTTTTTTTTGCAAAACTTTGATCTAGTATCATTTTCTGAAAATAAATGAGGTCTTGGATATGGAAGCAAATTAATTTCTATAAATTTACTTCCATTAATTAATGATAGGCTGATTTATCGATCTTTCCGAGTTATGCTACATCGAAGGCTGGCTTAAACGTTGTTGCAGATATTTTATTTAACATCTCATTAGGTTATATATAATTTTTCTTTTATTATTTCTTGTTTTTTTAGTAAAAACTTTGAGCTTGTATTATTTACTGATAATGAATGTCTTGGATACAGAAGCAAAAGACTTCCTTGCTACAGAAATCAGCCATCATATGGGAGGGCAATTTTGGGAAGGTGTCCCCTCCACTAAACTCACTGTGAATGTTTCACCCCCCCCCCTGCTCTAGAAAAATATAATTTTTTAAAATTAAGAGTTTTTATGTTTATATTGAATGATTTTAAAGGCACCCCCCCCCCCCCCCCCCAGTACCTCGGCTGTACCATAAAGACAATATAACGCTGTTTTTTTTGTTTCTTTTTCATGTTGGTGCACAAACCTTTCTGCACTTAGCCAAGATCACCAAACTTCAACATCCAAAGAAAAAAATTCATGATGTTTAGCAAAAAAAGCAGCAGAGCAAATTTTTTTCTATTTTATAACCAGTTCAGAAAATCCTGTCAATGTGAGAAGTCCAAGTCACATTGTATAACACTTACTGTGTTTAAAATATACAATACTGAAAAGAATCATTAAAAGAAATAAAAATCACATTTCAGATTGAATATTATATTATAGGGAGGAAATTTCCTTTTGATAAATATACAATTTAACTATTTTTATTCATCAGGTTTTCCAAAATAAAGCCTTAATTTTACAGTGTGATCTTTTTTTTCACCATATCACATTGAAAAAGGCTTATTAAAATCAATATGCTTGCAAATTTATTTATATTATTTATTTTCATAAAATTCGTAATTGAATTCTGTTTAATTTCGTATATAACATGACCTATTTCTGTTGATTGGTTATTTTTTTTTAAAATTCTAAAGTTGACTTGTTTATTTGACTCAGCACAATTGGCTATTTGCAATTATAACCATCAGTGGTGGTGGAACCCATTTCCACTCTACAGTTGTTTGGAATGTTTTTCAAGTACTTTTGTCTTATAATGAATGTAAAATGTGTTAAGGTCAAAACAAATTCTGTACTTACTTAAATGAGAAAGAACATCTCCACTACTACAAACATCACTTGGAAATTCTGGTAGGCCTTTCATCTGATGATATAAATAATAGAAAATGTGAAATGTTAACCAATTATTTTAATATAATACCACCAAAACTAGAAACTCAAAAATTCAGGAGTGCAAATTTTAACAAAATCACATTTCTAATTTTCACACCAAAAATGGCAATTTAAATTTGTGTTTTATTATTACTTTATACATAGGATTACAGTTGTTATTAATATTCTTTTACTAGTGGTCCTCAAACTTTTATAATAATGGGTAACATAATAGGCTCTCATAAACGAAGCAGATGGAGATAATTTGCATATTTCATGGCTGGTAAGAATTTTACCAGTAAGTCTCAGTAAACATTTGTGGCAAAACATCTAGATTACTTTCATTAGTGCAGTCATTCTCCATATTTCTTTTAACCCTTCCAGTGTCCAGTCTGAAAAACTGGTTTCCATCCAGATGCTAAGCTATTTTCTCCCTATGCTCAGCCAAAAAAAATTAACTTTAAAATTTTTTGCCAAATAACTAATGAAAGAAATTATGGCATGTTATATGCCAAATTAATCAGCATTTAATTCTGGATTTTCTGAAAATAAAATATTTAGAAAAAAAAAAGACAACATGCTTTATTTTAATAGGACTTTTTTAGTCATGTAGTAAAAAAACACATCTGGTAACACAAATAACATTTTATTAAAAAAAATTAATAGACAGAAAAGATTACAATGCACATGAATAGAATGACTACATATATTTTTGAATAAATTTTTTTTTGGTTTTAAGTAAATATTTCTCTTGTTTTGTAATTTTTTTCTCGATACCATACTTTGAGAAAATTCCAGGTTTTTAACCAATTGTGCTATCAGATAAGCAAGTCAGCTTTAGAATTTTTTTAAAAAACAGCCAATCAATGCAAATAGGTCATGTTATATACCAAAATTAAACAGAATTTAACTACAAATTTTATGAAAACAAATAATATAAACAAACAGAAATAAATCTACAGAAATCAATTTGCTTCCATATCCAAGACCTTATTTATTTTCATAAAATGATACCAGATCAAAGTGTTACTGGAAAAGAAATAAATAATAAAATAAAAATTAACACACAGCCTAATGCGATGTTAAAATATCCACAGCAACAAGTTGTAAACCAGCCATCCGATATAGCATAACTATGAAAAATCAATATTTATCGATTGGCCAAAAGATCGCTACTTTCGGAAAATAAATCTACTGAAATGAAAACTAAGGTTTAAAGTAAATACTAACTTTACAAAGGTTATCCATTATGCTAGAACAAAACAATATGGGAGACACTTATAGCACACAGAATGAGAGTGTGCCAGCCATCTGCCTCTTGTTTGCCTCAGTGAGCCATGCAGCTGCACCCAGAATTTCTAAGAAGGATGTGTTTATTTCCAGTTTCGATTTTAAGAGTGGGAAAGATGCATAGAATGCTGGGAAAAACGATAAAAATAATTTTGGGAATACTGAAATAAGTTATGAGAGAAAAAAGTGTGAAACAGAAAAAAAAAATGGCAGTACATACTTTGTAATTACTTCTAAAATAAGTTTTTTTTTTTGTCAATTCTTAGATTTTCGAAAATTTAAGGAAAAATTTGTTGATAATAGTTCAAATGAAACTTGTGAGCTTAAATCAAAAGGTTGCTTCAGCAAATAGGAATATTAACAAACAAATCGGCAATACCGTTTAGTGCTTCTAAGAAATGGCAATCAAATGGCTTTATAAAATTATTTATATTGTACTTTAATAAAATATGCATCAAATTAAAAAACAAAATATTACTTTTCAAGCCTGAATTACATATTTTTATAAGATATACATATATAAATTACAACAACAATTTTTATTTAAAAAAAATCGATTTCTTTTGTTTTACTAAAAACAAACATCTGCCCTTGGCCCTTCATTTCGGATTCTGTGAACGTATAGACGACGTGGCCACTGGAAGGGTTAATTAATTTGTTGTTTGTGAAAATAAACATCATGACTAATTCAGCATCATCACACCTCACATTATCTTTAAAACCATTCCCATTCCAGTCATTTTCATTCATCAGGTCTCAAAAAATGCCCGTCACTCATGGCAAATGTGTGGGAGGATAGACAAGGACACACATTGTATGGTAAAACAGAACTGCTACAGTTCATCAGCTCAGAGAGATTATCTCTAGCAGTACTTCAAAACTCATTTCAGCGAAAACTATGCACAGAGAATTGAAAAAGTTGAAATTCAAGAATGGTGCCATGATGCAAAAGCCTTTCTTTTCTAAAAACAGGATTTGAAGACTCTGAGGATTATCGAGTGGTGAACCTTGTCTGTAGAGAAATGAATGGTCAGTCAAATCACATTATAATGGTTTCAACAGATAACCAACATAGAGTGTGGTGACGACTCCATGAAGTAATGGACTAAGTTGGGTTTGCTAGTTTCTATGCAGGGTCATATCACTTCACAGATATATAAAAGCATATTAGACAATCAGATGCTGCCGATGTTGCATCCTTTTTACCACAATGGAAATGGCAAATTTCACAATGATAATGCACCAATTCATTACTATCGAATCTTACAGGAGTGGTTTGAGAAATGATAAATGGACTCACTTTCCCTGGCCTGTAAAACCATCTGATCTTAAACAATTGAAACCACATGGTAAACATTAGAACATGCTATTCAAAGGCACAGACCTCTGTCCTCTTCACTTCAAGATGCTCACGCCATTTGGCAGAAGGAATGGATAAAAATCCGTGTTGTATATTCAAATGTACATGCCATGTGAAGTCTGGGCTGTCATCTCTGTCCACAGAGGTCCTGCAAAATATTCATCATCATCATCATCCTCAAGCAGCCATGGGCTACGGAGGTCCAACCAGACCGTGCAATTTAGTTCTCCAAGCAAGTCGATCCTGAGCAACATCTACTGCATCTGGCCACTGCACACCAATTCTAACAAGGTCCTGTTTGACATTGTCTGCCCACCGCATCCTAGGTCTCCCCTTCTTTCTGAGGCCTTTAGGCACACTGTTCATAATCCTATTCGCCAATCTATAATTATCCATACGGGCAACATGGCCAAACCAATGGAGTCTCTGCACAATATGCTGCTTAAAGGAGGTTGCAAAATTCCTTTGCCTAACCTCATCATTAGTTACAAAGTTGAACCACCTAATGCCCAAGATACTGCGTAAGCATCTGGAATCAAAAGCATCTAGTTTCCTGTTATCTTGTTTACAAAGTGTCCAAGTTTCACTACCATAACTAACCCTAGAAAGAACCAAACTGTTATACAGTCTAATTTTAGTCTTCAGGTGTATACGCCTATTTCTCAACACTATCCATAGATTCTTAAAAGTTCCGGCAGCAATCCCTATTCATCTGTTAATCTCATGCTGCACATCACCAGTATCTGTTACATAGCTCCCAAGATAATTAAACTGTGACACCTGTTCAAGACTGCAACCATTCAGATTAACTGAATCACAGCCTGCCTGACCAATTTTCATCACTTTAGTTTTCTCTCTGTTTATAACCAAACCTACTCTACTACCAGTCTCATCAACAGCTCGAATGAAAGAGTTCATCTCATCAACATCATTTGCCAAAAGGGCTAAATCATCAGCATAATCTAAATCAGAAATTTTCTTATCTCCAGTCCATTTAAGGCCAAAATCTTTTCCTTGAAGTGAATTTCGCATAACATAATCAATAACCAAGCTAAAGAGAAAAGGAGACAAAATGCACCCTTGTCGAACACCAGAAGTAATGCTAAACCAATTGCTACAAGCTTTACCAACTCTCACACACGACTCAGTGTTATTATAAAGAGGGTTCATTATGTTAACTAACTTGTCTGGTATACCATATGATCTTACAATCAACCACAAATTATGATGACCAACAGAGTCGAAAGCCTTTTTGAAATCAACAAAGCTGGCAACCAAAGGTTTCTGAAACTCTAAATATTTCTCAAGAATCTGCCTAAGTGAAAATATCTGATCCACACATCCCCTACCACTTCTGAATCCACATTGCTCATCACGCAATTGACTGTCAACCAGTTCTTAATTCTATTAAGCACAATCATGGAAAGAACTTTACCTGGAACAGAGAGTAGGCTGATACCCCTATAGTTATCACAAGAACTGCGATCACCTTTTTTGAAAATAGGAATAACAATAGCTCTGAAAATCCTTAGGAACCATGCCTTTATCATAAAAGATATTCAGAATTTCAGTCAACCAAGTGGTAACCAAAACATTCCCAGCTCTAAGCATTTCCATAGTAATTTCATCTACCCCTGGGGATTTATATATTTTTTTTAGAAACAGCCAAAATAACTTCAGATTGTATTATATTGGGCCAACATTAAAGCCACCAATGCATCTATCATCATTGCAAACAATGGGAATAGAACTAACCACATTGTATAGAATATCACTGAAATGCTCAGCCCACCTAGTCATGACAGAATCCTCACCTTCTATAACCTTACCTTGTTTATCCTTCAATCCCTGTATACCTGTCCGTTTTCTACCACACAAAACATTAACTATCTGGTACAGCTCTCTGCTGTTGTGCTGTCTAACTGCTTCCTCGGCTTTGACACCCAAACCATCAAGCCAAAGATTCTTATCAGCAGCTAACTGATCTTTTACACGTTTATTAAGTTCTTTGTAATGCTTTCTGTTAGGACTAGTAGGATAATGATTAAGGACATTCCTGCATTTCTTTCTTTCCGAAATAAGCTCAAGTGCCTTATCACTCAGATAATTCTGCCTCCTCTGCTCCTTTTTTCCTAAAAGAGTACTGTTAGTGTCCAAAAAAACCCGTTTAAAATGATCCCATTCTTCCTCAACTTCAGTAGTAAGCAAACCATGACTGTCATAATGATTAAGTAACCTATCATGGTAAGCTTTGGATATAACTGGGTTTTTCAGAGCTTCAGAAATATAGGTAAATTATTTAAATCTAGCACAACACTTTTTAAGTTTAAGTTGCAAGATACTTTTAACAAGGTAATGGTCATATCCAATTTTAGCTCCCCTATAAGACCTGGTATTCCTAACAGAACTAGCCCATTTGCTGTTAAATAATATATAATCAATCACATTCTTATGCAGCCCATCAGGTGAAACCCATGTGTACTTATGTATGTCGCAACCTATGTGTACTTATGTATGTGTTTGTAATAAGTGGTAGTTATTCTGAAACCATTGAGTTTACTTACCTGTAGGAGACATTGCCCATTCCCATTGCAGCTACCAATACCAAAAGGGCCTATTACTCCTACCCAAAGGTCAGCGTCAGTACCAACTTTGGCATTGAAGTCACCAAGAACAAGGGTAATATCTCCTTTCTTGACAGAATTCAAAATATCCTGAAGTTGTCCATAAAACCTATCCTTCTCATCCTCATCGGCATCCTCAGTGGGGGCATAACAACAGATAACATTCAAATCTTTAACGCTTGTCTGAAATTTTGCTGTAAGAAACCTTTCATTAATGCACTCATATCCTAGAAGAGCATCACTAACGTGTCTGCTGAGAAGCAGACCCACACCTTGGTGATGCTTATTGTCATCCCTCCCTGAAAAGATAAATTTAAGATTATTTTTAAGAATCTGACCTTTATCTGTCCATCGGTCTCTTGCAAGCCAAGAATATCTAAATTATAATGGTGGAATTCTTGTGTGAGGACTTCAAGGGAAAAAGCTCTGTGCAGAGTCCTCACATTCCAACTACCTATGGAGAGAAAATGGTTAGTGGGATGTTTAAAGAAACTATGCTTATTGAGAGAGGGAATGCCGACAATATCAAACAGCCCCCTAATTACATACATGGGGCAAAGACCTGTTCCCCCAACCACTAAAGGCTGAAGCCATCTACACTGGAAGACTTCCTCCAATGTAGAATTTGATGATTGCCAATAGAAGCAAAGAGTTGAGGTGCCTGCCATGACCTGTGCTCAGGATTATCCACCAGCTGATAAACATATTCTGTGAATCTATTCACTTGGGGCTGTCAACCCACAAACAAACAGAAAACACAGCAGAAGATTATCCTTCCACAGAAGCCCACCAGTGCAGCAAAATCAGGATCCATAATCAAGCTCAGAGCCATATATCTGTCCAATCCAGTGGGTTTATATTGTCAGTACCAGGACCCTGTGTGGTTGACCACTTCTCAGCAGGGTAGAAAAAAAAGAAAAGTAGCCATAGTTGTCTAGATCAGTAGACCACACTAATCTGGCAGCCCTCCCCTTCCGTTCACTTCCACAAGAGAGTATCTCTTTTGAAAGGTACTAACGGTCTGCACCACGAGAAGGCGGGGTCGGACATTAGGTGCTAGGCCTGGCCGGTTCTATGCATCATCACAGGGGATTGGTGCATAGCTCTCCTTCCAGTGACTACCGTGTTCATAATAATTTGATCAGGCAGTTTATGAACTGCACTCATACATTATCTTCAATATTCTTCAAAGAATTTCCTTTGGTTGGTTGTTTGGGGTTTAATGGCACATCGGCAACAAGGCCATAATGTGCCAAACAAAAGACAATATAAAAGATAAAAGACATAGAACCCCGTAACCAAAAGTTAAAATACATTTTCAACATTGTAAAGTGGTAAAACAACAGAAAACAAGTTTATAGGAACAGAGTAAATCAACTGTAGAAATATTAAATAAAATAATACCAGGTGTAAGAGACCTGGGGTAAATAATGCATAAAGTTAAGGTAAAATCAAATTCGGTTAAAATATCCACAATATTTCAAAAAGGTAAAAACTGGAGATAAAATGCTATGATCAGATAAAAGATGTCCGAGTGTAAGAGGCTCGGACATAAAATTATGGAAATTAAAAATCATACGTCGTTCAAAGTTAAAAGCGGAGCATGAGATTAAAATATGCTCGATTGTTAAAATGGTGTCACAAAACTCGCACTTAGGTACGTCATCCGCCCATAGAAGAAACGAATGTGTAATAAACGAGTGACCTAAGCGGAGCCGAGCAAGTACAACATCCTCCTTGCGATTCCTGCAGTAACAAGACCGCCATGGTTTGATGATAGGTTTGATCTTAAAGAGCTTGTTCATAAGCTGTTCCGACCAAGATTTCTGCCACTGTGCCCGGAGCTCGGTGGTAAAACGCTGCCAGAAATCTAGATAGGGAATCGGCAATGGAGAGTCGGACAGGGGCGTGGCTGACTTGGCAGCAGCATCTGCCAAGTCATTGCCCCTAATCCCGACGTGACTGGGCACCCAACAGAAATGGATTGTGGTTGTGGCTGCCAGACAATGTAGCTGCTGGCGGATCTTAGTAAGAACTGGGTGAGGCCGATGCCTCACCGAGATCAAAGCCTGTAGTGAGCTAAGCGAGTCGGTGTAAAGCACACACCGACGATGATGCTTAGTCGCCATGTGGTCCAAGGCGAGGTTGATAGCATGCAACTCTGCAGTGAAGATGGAACACTGCAGTGGGATCTGGTCTGCAATGATTACATCACAGCAGACCATGGCCAATCCCATTGATGTGCCGGACTTCGAGCCATCTGTGAAGACAGGCAAGAAGTCCGGGTACTCAGCACGATGGCTGGCAAAGAGTTGCCGGTACACACAGTTGGGTGTAAAGGCCTTCCCCGTCCTGCACAGGGAAAAATCACAGGAAGGGGAAACAGCGAGCCAAGGTGGAAGTGGCTCAGCTGTCGATTGTGCAACGCTATCGAGACTGGTGTTGACGTCTCTGAGGTAGCCTCGGACTTCCAAACCAAATGGACGAATGGCAGTCGGCCGATTAGTGTAAAGTAGTTCCCACTTCGGACTGAAAATGCAGTCCCAAGTGGGATGGCCAGGCAGGGATCGCAATTTAGACGCATATTGTAGGGACAACTGCTGACGGCAAAGAGATAAAGAAGGTTCGTCGGTCTCAACGTAAAGACTCTGGACTGGTGAGGTGCAGAAGGCTCCCGTGCAAACACGGAGAGCCTGATGATGGAGGGGGTCCAGCACCTTCACCACCGAATCCCGGGCAGAGTCATACACCTGGGATCCATAGTCCAGTTTCGATCGGACAAGTGCACGGTACAGGCGGAGCAAAGAACATCGGTCCGCACCCCAAGAAAGGGAGGAGAGGACCTTGACGATGTTCAATGCCTGCGTGCACTTGTACCTGAGATGACATATGTGAGGGAAAAAGGTCAATTTCCGATCAAATATGAGACCGAGAAACTTGGTCTCTGCCACAACTCGATTGATGTTACCCCCAAGTCGCAGCTCGGGATCCAGATGAAGATTACACTTGTGGCAAAAGTGCACACAAGCGGTCTTCTGTGGGGAGAACAGTAACCCGTTTGTCGTCGCCCAAACTGAAAGATTGTTCAGGGCAATTTGCAGTTGTCTTTCAATGACCCTCATGCTGGACGAAGAGCAAAAGATGCTAAAGTCATCAACATAGAGGGCATTGCCTACTGATGGAGGAAGTTGTCTAGAAATAGAATTAATCTTGACAGCGAAAAGCGTAACACTCAGAACGCAGCCTTGTGGCACCCCCTGTTCTTGGGGGTACGGCCGCGACAGAGTGTTACTGACACGGACACGAAAAGAACGTGTCGATAAGAAGTTGGAGATGAAGATCGGCATGTGACCTCTCAAGCCGAAACTGTGGAGGTCACGAAGAATGCCGAATTTCCAAGCCGTGCCGTAAGCTTTTTCGATGTTGAAGAAAATTGACACCAGGTGCTCTCTACGTAAAAATGAGTTTCTGATAATCGATTCAAGGCATATCAGATGGTCAAGAGTTGACCGTTGCCTGCGAAAGCCACACTGGGTGTTGGAAAGAAGGTTGTGGTGTTCTAAATACCAGATGAGTCTGGCATTTACCATTCTTTTCAACACCTTGCACACGCAGCTCGTCAACACAATGGGACGATAATTGGAAAGAATCTTGGAATCCTTTCCTGGCTTTGGGAAGGCCAAGATGATGGCCACCCGCCAGGAGTCTGGAAACTGCTCTTCAAAAAAATTCGATTGAAAAGATGGAGCAGCTGATCCTTACTCGATGGTGAGAGATATTGGAGCATGGCATAATGGACATTGTCTGGCCCTACAGCAGACGCACGAGAAGAGTGCAGAGCAAGGCGAAGCTCCTCCGCTGTGAATGGCCTGTTGTAGGCTCCAGGCCATTCAAGTGGAAAGACAGCGGAGAGCGTTCCGCCCTGCCCTTCTGGGCCAGAAACTCAGGGGAGTAAGAGGAAGAGATGGAGGAGAATGACTCCCCCAGAGTGTCGGCAATTGCTTTGGGATCAGCAATTGCCTGTTCATTGTGCTCCAGGATCGATGACGAGTGGGACGTATAGTTCCCACCCATCTTCCGAACTTTATCCCACACGACCTTAGAACTAGTCGTGTGGGTGATAGAAGATGTATACTTGATCCAAGATTCCTTCTGGCTCTGGCGTTGGATGAAACGAGCTTTTGCCCTGGTGCGTTTGAAGTTTTCCAGGTTGGGGATTGTCGGATATCTCTGACCCCCCCCCCCCCCCCCCAAGCCTTGTTCTGAGCCTTACGAGCTGCGGTGCAATCTGGATTCCACCACGGTTTCGGAAAGCGAGGAAACCGTGTCGAAGTTTGAGGAATTGTTGATGCAGCTGCATCTACAATACAGTCCGTTATTTCTGCTACTGCCACATTGATAGGCTCCTGGCTGACAGAGTGGTCATTGAGCTCAGAGAGCAGCTCGAAACCACCCCAGTCAGCCCGATCGAGCCTCCACCATGAGAGCGTGAAGGGCTGCAAGGCCCCCCACAGGAGATGGTGCACACCACGGGGAGGTGATCGCTACCATAACGGTTGTCCTCGACCTCCCATGTAAAGAGTGGAAGGATCGAGGAGGAGCAGATGGTGAGGTCAATGGCAGTGAAAGAGCGGGTTGGGGAGTGAAAGTAAGTACTGACACCGGTGTTCAACAGGGAGAGAGAAGGATCCAGGAGTCATTGCTCTAGGACCCCACCCCTCCCATTGGTGTCAGCACTGCCCCAAAGTGGACTGTGTCCGTTGAGGTCCCCCATGATGAGGAAGGGGGACGGCAGCTGCGAGACGAGATCATCAAGGTCTTCCTGGAAGACGATGCTCCCAGGTGGAAGATATACAGAGCAGACAGTCAGCGAGAACCCCACGAAGAGACGGATGGCTACCACCTCTAAGTTGGTGGTGAGGGGTACGACCTGGAATGGAGAATGGTTGCTCACGAGGATGGCGACACCCCTGCGAGCTGGACCATCTCCATCCCTGTCCCGGCGAACTAGTGAAAAGTGCTGGATCATGGGATATGTGACTGGCTGCAAGTATGTCTCCTGCAGGCACACACAGATGGGCTAGTGTGCCTGAAGGAGGGCCTTGATGTCGTCAAGATTCCTCTGGAATCCACAATTCCATTGTAGGAGTGTGGCCATCTCAGGACTTAGAAGAGTGGGCAGATGACGAATTCCTATTCAACTTAGCCGCTGCAGAGGACGGTTTAGTGAATAGGGGGCGGTCGGTATCCATGTTCTCGGAATCGTTCGAGGGGCATGGATCAGTGACCGCCCTTTGAGGAGGAGTTATTAGTTTCTTTTTGGGCTCCGGTGGGGGCCCCTTAGGTTTGGAAGGTCTTGCTGTCTGAGGACGGGGAGGAGGAGGCCTTCGGTGGAAGTGGAAGGCTGCATTGCAGGAATAGAAACCGGGGTAGATGTCGAAGTCGACACCACCCTCGGTTTTGCCTGCGTCAGGAGGTACTTTGCCGCGGGCAAGAAAGACTCAGTAGGTGGTACACTGATGTCAGTCTGCACCGCCACCAAAGTCATTGGAACGATGGGCTTTCCAATGACTGCACTGGCATAGGAAACCTTGCCAGGCAGGGCGGGCGGTGCAGCAAGCTTTCTCGCCTCAGCATACGAGATGTTATTCATGACTTTGATGCATTGTACCTCCTTTTCCTCTTTCCACTTCGGACAGTCGCGGGAGTACGGCGGATGTTCGCCACTGCAGTTCACACAGCATGCCTTTTCTGCTGTGCAGTCAGGATCAAGATGATCCTTACTGCCACAGCGAGCACAGGTGGGCTTGCCCCTGCATGCTGTGCGGGCATGACTATATCTGACACTGAAAACAGTGCAGAGGATTAGGTATATACGGTCGAACCTCACAATGCAAATAACCTGCCTTGATGGAAGAAGGCAGGTGTGGCATGTTGAATGTCACAATCTGCAATTTCCCATCACGGCGTGTCGAAACCTGGTGGACCGCTGTTACTCCTTGAGGTGTGAGCTCCGAGAGGATTTCCTCCTCAGTGACTTTGAGGAGGCCCCACTCGGTGATTACACCCCGAGAGGAATTCAAAGTTTTATGGGGAGTGACTTCGACTGCCACCCCACCAATTTCTTTGACTTTCAGGAGTAGTTCAGAGGGTTTAGAACAAGCGGTCTCAACCTGCAAGTCGCCAGATCGTAAGCGCTTTACGGATTTCGACTCTCCCACAAGATCTTTCAAACCTTTATTCATGAAAAATCGGGACATGTTCCCAACTACCTGATCACCCATGGAGTGAATGATCAGAAACTTCGGGAACGAAGACACAGACACAGAAGACGACGGCAGTGATAACGTAGATGAAGAAGACGGGGGTTCATGTCGAGCCCTCTTGTTGCCAGTGATCGCATTTTCATCATTCTCTCTCATGGTTGGTTTTGTGTGGTTCAGTGCCCGCTGTCCCCACCCTCCACGGAGCCCAACAAGGGGACGCCCAGTTGGGCGCCAGGGCTACATAGGCACTATACCCACACATACAGTGAGCCAAGCCCTCACAAATAAATAGAAGGAAATAAAAAGAGAAATGTGCAGAACAAAAACATTCTACACAAATGAAACGAAACGTAAAATAAGAAAATTGTGGATGGCCAAACTGGCCTAACAAACGACAAAATGAAAATAATCTGTGAGGAAACTTGTAAACCTGTACCCAGACCATGGGCAAGGTTACTCACCGCTCTGCACGGTTGACCCTAGCAGGACCTGCCTACCAGCCGAATGCTCCTGGGGGGGACCACCCCAGGAGCTCCTGTTTACCAGAAGCAGAGGCCAAAGCAGTGTATAGCAGAGGCCCGGAATCCACTGCCCAGCCCCGTGACGGACAGGCTCCCCAATGGCAAGGTGGCCAATGGGGACCCTGCCAGTCATGAGCTGAGAAGACAGGGACCCCCGAGCAACTACTAGGATCCTCCTTTCCCGGGACACGGGCCTCCGCACACGGCAAACACGCGGGCGAGCGTTTAGGACCCTGTGAAGGTAACCGAGCCAGCGGAACCTTCACAGGGTGGTCCCCTCACCACGGACAGGCTCTCGCATCGAGGGGCAAGGAATTTCCTATTGAATAGTTCTACAGTATTTAATTTAATTACTATATATAGCAAACTTCTCAAGTTATTCTAACTGAAATTGAGTGGGCAGCAACAGATGAGATTTGGGATCAAAATTAGTCTTATATTATTTTTGTATGACTTGGTGACTAAGCAGTTGCTGGTTTTTGTATTAATAGTATACTGTTGTTCTGCATACAGAAAATTTCTGGAAGGTACATTTTATGTCATTTGTTGAGTGTACATTAAATATCAATTATGCTCTCTGTAATGCTGTTTCTTAAGACAGGATATTTTTTAGTTTGTCTCTCTCTGTTTGCTTTCTATTACAAATGAGCTGCACCACCTTATCATTCATGTGACTTTGTTTCCTTTACACATAATCAGCCAGAACTACAAAGCTAGTTTCAATAACAGTCTAAAATGTCATCTTCTATAACACTGGTCATAAGAGTGTCTGAATAATTTAAGTATAATAGATTCATAATAAAATCATATATCAATGTAGATCAATTTTCTTGTAAACAAAAGTGTGGTACAAAGTCAATGAAGATGAGGATTATTGGGAAAAAATCCAATTTAATTTTATTGGAGATGCACTTACAGTTCTGAATAGTAGAAAATTAAGAGCATATCCTTGATGAACAAACTTGATGCTATTATTGTAAAATGTCAGAGAATAACATCATGGTTGTATCTTGCACAATTTTAAAAATGAGACTGGCGAGAAACACATTGTAAATAGCTAAAATAGTATAAATATATTGCTCACAAAATACAAGAAGAATACAAGAAGAATATAGTGTATTTCTAATGCACTATACATTCTTCGTCAGCAAAATGATGGTCAGTTCTGCATCAAACTCTATTATGAGAAGGTTTATTTGAAAACATGAAGTATGTATGGTTTATCATATATAATTATTTAGATGTGTGAATTTGATGTGTCTTTATTGAGATGAATAGGTAACTGCATGTATTTATTGCTGTAGCATATTGTGATAAAATTGGTGGTATTTGTTGTTGTTGATCAAAATATTAGCATTAGGGTAGTCATTTAATAATAGTTTCCAGACTGTAGGTAAAATTGGTAAGTCATCATTGCAGCAGAATTCTTGATTGATATGGATAATTAATTTTTTCTGTAAAAATTTAAATTGAGAATCCAGACTGGTGATGATTCTAGCTTCTTCAAAGATGGAGTTGCATTATGATTGATAACAGTGTTGGATAAAGCTGTAGTATTTTTTTCTTCATGTCATATTTGTGTTCTTTGATTCTTTCTTGTAAGCTTCTTGAGGTCATGCCAATGTATCCAAGTGGTGATTTGATATTAGTATTGGGAGTGATTTCTTCTTTTAAAGGAAATAGGTAGACAACTGTTGGGATGTAGTTGTCTATGTCCTTTAAAAATGATCTTAATGAAGTGATGGAAAATTTAATCGGCACTTTATAGTTGTAGACTTTAATGATGTTTTTAATAGTATTGTTTAAAGCAGATACGTACAAATGGTTTTGGCATAGTTGATGATGTGAGTTTTTTTTTTTTTGTGGTCTGATGATTGTTTCCTTGAAAAATAGTACAATGGTATTTTTTAATGAAATTAAGTGGACAACCTGCAGTTATTTCTAGGAAGTTTATGAATTTGATTTCCTTTTGTAGATGATAGTAGGTATTGCATAATTTGAATGCTCTGCTAAATGAACTTTTTAAATTTGAAGACATGTATTGCATTTATTACTTTAATTTTGCCAATAATCTTCATTTCCATTGACTTTGTACCACACTTTTGTATACAAGAAAAATTATCTACATTGTATATAATTTTATATCAGTGTTTAAAGGTGTTTTTTAATCATTTACATCTCTCATTTAAGTACCGCAATCAAAAGCATATCCAAAAACCACACCAAATTTATTCGCAATAAACGAAAAAAAAAAAAGCCATAAAAGAATATATATATATCAAAATCAAGACAAGAAAAACAAAAATTCCATATCACTCCCCAGTTTAAAGAAGTATTAACCTACTTTTTGAAACATGGCAACTGGGGGGAATTTTAACATCCCAGTCAAAAGATTTAATCGTCCTCTATGTGGAATCCCAATAATCACATCAGATACACCAGCTGCCAAACAAAAAATTAAATATTTAACAAAAAAATCACAACTTATTATATCTCAAAATAAAATCACAAATGAAAATTATAAATATTCAATTATTTTACATACAGTGCATTATAAGAATATTGTATAGAAAACGCTTTAGAAATGAAAATATTTGAAATTACAATTACACAATACTGATAACCATTAAAAAAACTTACTTAAACCAGTTAAAAATAACATCTTATTCAGTAGTTAGTAGAACTAGAGTTCAATTTTAGCCTAAGGGGTCCACCACTTCAAGTGAAAAGAACAGATCAGTGTTAGATGAATAAAATAAATAAATAAAATAAATACCCCCTCAAGCAGCTGCTTGCCACAGAGGTCTGACAGGAGCCTGTCAGTTTATATGCCATAGTAGAAGAACTGAGAGGATGGCAGGAATTCAGCAGAAAAATGACACACACACATCCATGCCTTACCCGGGGCTCGAACCCAGGTCCCTTAAATCAGTAGCCAAGTGCACTAACCACTCGGCCATGGGACGGATCCTTGGTTTCAAACGATATTGTTTATATCGAATTTACAGATATAAATGTTTTTTGTCTGTCCCTATAAATTTGTTATAAATGGGTTTGACTATATAACAGACAAGCGCACAGTGCATCTCATAAAATAATAAGTTATAAATTGAGACTGTAAAAAATAAATAACATATAACAAAACAACTATGTCATTTTAGTCCATTAGTTGACATACATAAAAATGATGCATTGGGTTGTTTTACCTCTGAGCGGCACTTTTTTGCACACCATGGGCTAAATGGCCAGGTCACATGGACCCTGAAGGCTCAGAGAAGGTCGGGGGAGGGGACCCACTGGAACAGCTGTTAGGAGACAGATGGTAGCCTCCCATCAAGGCCATCCAGCGTGTTCTTTAACGTGCACAGGGTATGGCTCTCCCGCACACGTGGCCACGGCTTAACGTCCCATCCGACGGACGGCGGCCTTTCCAAGCCCATCGGTGTCCCCTACTGACTGTGGGCAGGGCGGAGAATTTTTGCGGAGATAAATCTCAACGCTGACCCAGCTGGGACTCGAACCTGGGAACTACAGATTACGAGCCTGGCGCGCTACCGACTGAGCCACCCCTGCCCCATAAAAATGATGCAACAATGTAGCAACAATAAGAAAGAAATGCAGATCATTATGCATGTGTACAGTCTCTCTCATCTCCTGATAGATAATAGTCCTGAAACCTTATTTAGAACAGGTGCATTTCTTCTGTTAATTGATACAATGATTTCTGCAGTTGGTAATCATTTTGAACAACTAAAATATCATACCATTCTATATTCTTCACATACATAAGTTCTTTTAAAACATTACATAGATTTATATATGCAATCTGAAAGATGAAGAATCATGTGATGTAAATGGCTTAGAGCTATGTGATAAATCATACATTCAAAGGTATTTTGTATCTTTTGCTGCTGCTATCACACCAATACAAGTTCTCATGTACATAAATGACCAGAAAATGGACTTTTGACCAGATAATGGTCAGACCCAATTTTGGCTCCCCTGTATGATCAGGTATTCCTAACTGAACTGGCCCATTTGCTGTTAATTAAAATATAATCTATGATATTCCTGTGCAACCCACTAGGTGAAACCCATGTACATTTATAAATGTCCCGGTGTTTGAAGTATGTGTTAGTGATTCGTAAACCATTAAGTTTACTTTCCTGTAGGAGACGTTCCCCATTGCCATTGGAACTATTAATGCCAAAGGGACCTAAAACTCCTGCCCAAAGGTCAGAGTCAGTACTAACTTTAGCATTTGAAGTCACCTAGAACAAGAGAAATATCTCCTTTCTTCATAGAATTCAAAATATCCTGAAGCTGGTTGTAAAACATATCCTTCTCATTCTCATCAGAGTCCTCTGTGGGGGCATAACAACAGATGACATTCTAGTCTATAATTTTTGTTTTAAATTTTGCTGCAGAAATCTTTCATTAATGCAGTCATATCCTAAAAGAGCACACTGGAATGTCTGCTGAGAAGTAAACCTACACCTTGGAGATGCTTTCCATCCTGCCTCCCTAAAAAGAGAAATTTAAAGTTATTTTTAAGTATCTCACCTTTACCTGTCCATCTGGTCTCTTGCAAGCCTAGAATATATAGGTTATAGAGCTGGAATTCCTGCATGTGGACATCAAGAGAATAATCTCTATGTAATGTCCTCACATTCCACGTTCCTGCAGAGAGAAAATTATTAGTAGGATTTTTAAAGAAACTAGGTTTATTGAGATAGGAAGGGTCAACAATATCAAACAGCCCCCTGACCACAGGCATGGGGGCAAAGACCTGTTCTTCCTCTGATAAAGGCTGAAGCCATCAATGCTGGTAGGAACATCAGGAACCACATTTTCAAGTGGACTTTTTCAAGAGCCATATGGCCTGCCTGAGACACATCACTCCAGTTTAGGATTGACGATGCCCAACTAGCTATGTGAAATTCAGGTACCTGCAATGACCTCTGATCAGGATTATCCACCAGCTAATATAAGGTATCCCATGCCTCAGTTCACTTAGGGCTGGCAACCCAGAAGCAAATAGAAAACACAGCAGCAGATTCTCCCTCAACAGAGGCCCACCAGTGCAGCAAGTTCAGGATCCACAATCAAGCTCAAATCCATAAACCAGTCCAGTAGGTATAAATGGTCAGCACCAGGACCCTGTGAAGTTGACCCCTCCTCAGCAGGGTTGAAAAAAAAAAGAAAAAAGTGGCCATAGATAATCAGATCAATAGGCCATACTGAACTGACAGCCCTCCCCTTCCATCCCCTACCCAAAAGAGAATATCTCATTTGAAAGGTACTAATGGCCAGCACCACAAGAAGATGGGGTTGGACATTAGGTGCTAAGCCTGGCTGGTTCTGTGCATCATCACTGGATATTGGTACTGACTACTTATATTACTCACGTCTGGATCTAGAAAAAAATTAAGGGGGGGGAGGAGACTTGATTTTCATTATAGTATAACATTTCCCCCTACATTTTAGAGATATTTAAATAAAAAAATTATTTGAGAATAAACTTATGAATTTTTCATGCAACTATCCCCCCTATTACCCCTACTAGCATTCTCAAGGAGGGGGGGGGGTATACTACCCCCCCCCCCCCAATCTGGCCCTGCCTATACTTACTTGTTATTAGTATTAAATTTAAGCATACATAAATCTTAGAAATAAAAATAAGGTTTACCTCTAAGTCTGGCAAATTATGAAAGTATTTTTGATTTTCAGCATCATAATAACTCAACAAGTGTAAAGATTTCAATGTTTATACTGTCACAGTGGTTCAGTAGCCTAATATTCATATAAAATACTCTTTTCATCATCATAAATTTTGGAGAAAAATTTCTCTTGAGCTATGTTAAAATTAGAAACAAAGGAAAGCCACAAAATATTTCCCCTAAAATTGATAATGATATATAGTGTATTTGAACATTAAATTATTGAAACATTATGACTTTGAAAAACCTCAAAATTATTATATTAAAATATACTTTAACATCTGGAGCTTTATAAAAGAGCATAGTTGGCTTCATAAAGCAATATCATTCATGGTGACAAGTATCTAATATGGTAGAAATACTCATAGCAGCAATCAGAAAAAAATATACAAATTATTTAGGATTATACAGAATTCAAAATATCCTGTAACCATCAACCAGTAATTGCAAAAAATCTTAACTGGAAGCCAGTAACTCAATGATAAGAGTACCTAACATGTAATCAGGAGATTGTGGGTATGTGTCCCACTCAGCTCAAGGCAATTTTTCTTCTAAAACTGATAACAATTTATAGAATGTCTATCTCAACATTAGATAACTGTAATGATGTTTAAAAAATTGGCAAAGTTAATAAAATTAGTTAGCAATTTTACAACAGAAATATTGCAATAGCAGATTTCCAGATATTTATACCTATTTTGGAGTGAAAAAGCTGAACTCTGTACACAAGTTTAATTCATTAGTTTTATAATAATTACCAAGGCATGATTTTCTGAAAACTTCTTGAAAAAAGCCCATCATGCTTTCAGCACCTTCACCGCCATATCTCTTAACAGTGGAAAATTTTGTGGCCAAAAAGTTATCAAATACCTAAAACAAATTAGAAAATATTCCTTTTAACAATTAGATTACTTTTCTTACAGCTAACTGTTTATGATTCAAAATATAAAATATAAGAAATTAAACTATCAGCATGGCATAAATTAAACAATTTAAAAAAAACTAATCTTTTTACAATGATAATAATTACTTATCAGCTGTAAGGGATGAACTCTGTTTACCTTATCTCTGTGAGACAATTTCCACAAGGCTGAATAGTGTAAATAAGGCCTCAACAAATTTTCTTCGGATACAGGAGTCACATTTATTTTTCAGAGTCAAGGGTTTTACATTTAAATGATATATTTCTAATTATTGCTACATCAAAGCCTAGTTGCTATTTTATCATAATTCTACATTTTATTTTTTCAAAAAATACACAAATATAATGTGCTTTATATTTCAGCAAAAGCATTCCAGATTTTTGTTGCTCATTTATAGATCATAGATAATTTTTTCATTCATATATGGCACTAAGAGCAACAAAAATTGGAAAGATTTATAGTCCCAATTTTCTGGAAAATGGGATGCCATGATAGTTTACTGGTTAGAACATGGGACATGTAATCAGTAGATATGGGTTCGTATCCTGCTGTGAAAAAACACAATTTTTTTCAACTAAATATTATTTTAGTTCTAGTTTACAGGTACATCTGTGCTTCTCTACTTTTGAATCTTGCATTAATAACACTGAGAGTATAATAGACTATCTTATTATTTCAACATTGTGTGGCAGTTAGGTTGCTCATTTGATTATTTCCAAACATAGATGGTGCCACAACCAACAAAAATCAGGAAGATTTATAGTCACAATACGTGGGCTCATATACTGCTCAGAAGGAAGTTTGGGTTGGCTCAGTCAGTAGCACATCAGGTTAGTAACCTGCAGTTCCCAGGTTTGAGTTCCAGCTGGGCCAATGCTGAGATTTATCTGTGCAAAACTCACCGCCCTGCTCGTGGTCAGTAGGGGCACCGATGGGCTTGAAAAAGACCGCTGTCCATCAGATGGGATGTTAAAGCAGTGGCCCTGAGCAAGGTCCTGTTTGACACTGTCTGCCCACCATATCCTAGGTCGCTCACTTTTCCTGAGGCCTTTAGGCACACTGTTCATCACCATATTTGCAATCTGCAGAGTTGTTTTTTCACCATTAAGCTGTTTATGTACATAAGAGGATGAAGATGGGTGTAGAAGAAAAATTGTCTTGCACTGAGTAGGATAACCCATAAACTCTTGATGACACTATCAGGTGCTCTGACTGTTCAGCTAACTCCCACTGATCAATCTCTCCTCTATTACCGATATTATGCTATACACCAGCAGATCAATCACTGCCTTTGAGTGCATTATGGCTAGTTGAGCCAAAAAAATATAGAGGGGAGGGAGGAGGGCCAGAGACTAGATTTCCAATGCAGCATAACATTTTTTCCCCACCATTTAATAGATCTTTAACAAATTTCTTGAAAAATGCCTGAAATGTACATAAATTTAATAATTTTTTTGCCCTATTACCATTGTTAGCATTCTGAAAGGGAGGGGCATGGCTCTCTTGCCCCCCCCCCCCTTACATACATCCCTGAAAGGGACCTATTACCACTCCCCAAAGTCTCTTTCTTCTAAGAGATGTCATATTCTATTCATTACTTATTTCAGATTGAGATTCAAATTCAATGAAATTACTCTTTTTTACAATATTATTTTCAATAAGCACTACTAAAATTAATATGCTTGCTTTTTTTTTCTCAAATATTTTTTTTTTTAAATTTACAATTAAATTTTCTTTACTTTGGTATATGACATGATCTATTTCTATCTATTAGTTAATAAATAGTTTTGTGGAGAAAAAGTTCACCAACATGCAGGATTCGAACCCATGTCTCTCCAGATACAGGCCAGAGTGTTCAAACCCATTAAACTAATGCTAACTCTGTCCTTTTTCCACTAATGTGACTTATCAATCTTCTGTGATTGCTGCACCTGGACTTGGCTCCATCTATGATTAAGAACAGCAACTATTTATTTTAATGTTACACTGAGTACAATGTAAATAAATAAGTAATATTATACATAGATGACCCCAAGACCAGGTGCAGCAATCACGGGAGATTGGCAAGTCCCATAGTGGAAAAAAGAAGGAGTTGGCATTAGTTTAGTGGTCTTAGAAGCTCTGGCATGTATCTGGAGAGACATGGATTCAAATCCTGTATGTCAGCAAAAAATTTTTCCACAAGACTATTTATTGATTTAACAACTTTAAAGTCAACAGGTAACTCTATGAATACTATTTATTGTCTATTAGTTATTTCAATATAAGATTTTAAAATTGTTCTTTTTTTCTGCTGGAAGCATTTCAAAATTAACCCAGCCACCAGAGTGAGTGAGACTTGGTACGTTAAGGGTTAAAGAACAGCATTAATATTGTACAATTAACTAATTTAAGTAAAGAAATGGTTTTGTGGAAATTATTTTTATATTTATTGATTTACTGATGTCAAAGTTAACAGGTAACTCTGTGGATATTATTTATTAATTTAAGTAATAACATTAAATATAGCAAAGTATACCACAACAACGATAACAAACATACATCAGCAGCAGTTTTAAATTACCTATTATACCTAATAAGGGATTGTATGAGACTACCACCCCCTCCAGCACCTCTGTAATTGACTCGTTTTCCCTCATTTGCTTCAACATACCTGCGACTTTAGAAGTTCTATAGCCAAGCTCTTTCTTTCATCTGGTAAAATACTGCTATCAACCTGCATTTTTTCTAATTCCCTTGCAAACCATTCTTTTTCATTTTCCTGTAAACATTCAGTATATATTGATAGAAAATTATTTTAAATATCTAAATGTAACTAAGATGAACATAAATAACTCATAGTATTATATTATTGTAAAATTATTTATTAATAAGTGTAATGAAATTATCTCTTCAATACAAAAATTTGATCTGTTTAGATTATGCTTAGTTTCACCAGCAAACCTATAAGAATGAAGACATACAGTGTAAGTAAAGAATTAGCAAACAGTGTTTAAAGGCATCCTCTATTTTCCAAACTTGAACGTTTCGTTACACCCCAATAAGGACAATTATATTTTTGTACATTTTCATATTATACCATCTATACAACTGAACATACGAGAACTGTTTGAAAAGTAATGGCAACCCTGGTACCAAATGTGCACGTTTGTTTGTGCATCCTGCACCATACAGAACCTGTTCTGGAGGTAAGCCATCATTTGCACAGTGCCACAGTAAGCGAGAGGATAAAATGAAGTCATGGCTGTATCAGACTATTGCCAGAGTGTCCTGATATGTTCACAAAGCTGAAACAACACATTTAGCTCAAAATCAAGGTGGCACATGGCCAAAATGCAAGGGATTATTGGCGTGGACTGAGTGTATTGTGTGGAGATGCAGCACTACTCTATCACACAGCTGCATGATGGGTGCAGTTCTTTTGTCAGGGTGGGGACAATGTTGATGATGCTTACCATGCAGTGCATCCCTGCAATCCTGCAAGAGAAAATTTAGTTCACACAGTCATTGCTGGATGTTGATAAAATATTGGATGAAGTGCCAATTGGCAAATGAAGTTGGACTCAGTAATTCCACCATTCAGCACATTCTGAAGGATCCTAGACATGCAAATAATTGGAGCATGGTGGGTCCCTCACCATCTCAGGGAAGTTCAAAAGTTGCACAAGTATGCCATTGCAAACCACTGGCACAGTATCAAAATGAGAGTGATGCATTTCTTCAGCATGTAACTCACTAATTCTGCCATTCAGCACATTCTGAAGGTAGGCCATTGTGATCGACAAAATATGGTCACAGCCATACAATCCAAAACTGACATGCCAATCCAATAAATGGCACCTTCTAGGGTTTCCACACCAAAAAAAAAAAAATTGCAGCAAGAACCCAGCAATGTGAAAGTATTGCTGATTGTTGCTTATGACCACGATGGTGTTCTCCACCATGCAGTGCCTCAGAGCCAAACTGTGAATTCATAATACTATCAAAGGTTTCTTGCGCATCATCTGTGTCTGGCCATAAGGCAAAAGCATTAAACATTTCATCACAGGAGATCCATCACTTCTCATTCATGACATTGCCTGTTGTCATTTGGCCCCAACCTGTGAATGAACTTTTGGCAAGGTGGTGATGTGAAATCTTGGAATATCTGCCATACTACCCAGACATGAGTTCTAGATTCCTTGATCTGTTTCCTAAGGTGAAGGAACTACTACAAAGACAACATTTTCACAGCCTGACTGAGGTGTTTTGAGCCTTAGGGATTGTAGTGACCAATAGAAACAGATCTGCCAACAACATTCACTGGCTCCTACAGATTTAGAATAAAGTTGTTAACCTAGCCAGTGATAACATTGGGGTATGGAATGTTAATTTCACTTGGAAATAACGTGTTCAGTAAGTACCACATATGTTGCCATTACTTTTCAAACAACTCTTGTACACCGAAAAGCCAAAGCATTATGACCAGTGTGTCTTTATGCAAATTGAAGCAACTGCAGGTAAACGACGATGCATGTGAAGGTCATGAAATGGTATACATAATACCTGATACTGAGCTCTGTTAATCAGTGTTATTCTTGTTCTTCAGATTGAAAAGGCAGCAGACTTAAGCGAGTTTGAAAAAGGCCAAATTATAATGGCCAGACAACTGGGTCAGAGCATTTCCAAGATGGCAAGGCTTATGGGGCGCTCACGGTCAGCCATGGTTAGTACCTTCGAAAAGTGGCCTGAGGAGGAAAAAACCACGAACTGCAGACAAGGTGTGGGCTGAACACAACTCATCAATGTTAGAGGTGAATGAAGGCTATCCCATATGGTACGAGCCAACAGAAAGGATACTGTAGCGCAACTCACCCGTAATTTGAATACTGGTGACGGTTCACAACACACAGTATATTGAACCCTGCTGAAAATGGGGCAGTGTAGCCACAGGCTGCTCCAAGTGCCAATGCTAACCTCAGTTCACCATTGAAAGTGCCAACAATGGGAATATGAGCATCAAAACTGGACTTTGAATAATTGGAAGAAGGTCATCTGGTCCAATGAATCTCATTTCCTGTTGCACCATATGGATGGCCAGGTACGTGTGTGTCATTTACCTGGGGAAGTGTTGGCACCAGGATGAACTGTGGGACAAAAACAAGCTGGTGGCGGAAGTGTAATGCTCTGGACAATGTTCTGCTGGGAAACCCTGGGTCCAGTCATTCATGTGCATAAATGATCACAACTGCACTCATTAATGAATAGTATGGCTTACATATTTTTATCTCGAAACATGATAAACTTTTTGACCATCTGAACCTAAAAACATTCCTGCCAATGCCCATGGTGGCCTGATCCTAAAGTTTTCACTGCAGTTTTTTTCTTATCACTTAACACAGTGGTTCTTGAACTGTGTTGCAAGCAGCTTGGAAGGGGATTGCAAAGCTCTGATAGTTTTATATTTACTAGTATTTTTAGTGATTTTTTTATCAAATACATGCCCTACTTTATAAGGAAAAGGGGAGGGGTCACATAATTTTATCTACGATTCTAGTGGGTCACATAAATTTATTACACTTCAAGGAAGTTGTGGTGTCAAAAAATTTGAAAATCTCTAGCTATTAAATGTATTAAATATATATGTAGTTAACCTATTAAATGGGTGTTCCAAAACAAATTTACATCATTCAAATTATAAATGTATATATATAAATGAAATAAAAATAATATATTGGTGAACAAAACTATGAAATACTTTACCACAACATAAAACAGAATAGAGCTTTAAACTGTACATTCAACACAATTAAGTTACTCTCCTTCCCTCCAGCTTTTCCATAGGTCTTCCCTTGCCATAGCTGTTGCTCCTGAAAACTATGAGAGCAGTGTCAAACAAAGAGATGAAATTGGACAAAGGGCTAGCATAAATTAGCCTTCCTGTTGGTGTTCTGCTGAAAGCTGTCAGGAGGTCAAACTAAAGGGGTGTGACTGGCATGGGCTACGTCATGATTTCCCAATCATAAAGGATAGTTGCAATTAACCCCAAATAATCTTCCATTTCCCACTGACACTGTCAATCAAGAGCAAAATGTGAATGACAAGTAGCCATGGCAGTTTTTCTGCTTAAAACATTAGCTCAGACATTAAATTTTCGTTTTGTATCAAAATTTTAACTTAGTTTTTGTTTTTTCAATTAAGAGGAAAACTAGGAATTTCATTCAAGGATTTGGGCTGTTTTACCTCTGAGCGGCACTTTTTTGCACACCATGGGCTAAATGGCCAGGTCACATGGACCCCGAAGGCTCAGAGAAGGTTGGGGGAGGGGACCCACTGGAACAGCTGTTGGGAGACAGATGGTAGCCTCCCGTCAAGGCCATCCAGCGTGTTCTTTAACGTGCACAGGGTATGGCTCTCCCGCACACGGGACCACGGCTTAACGTCCCATCCGATGGATGGCGGCTTTTCCAAGCCCATCGGTGTCCCCCTACTGACCGTGGGCAGGGCGGGGAATTTTTGTGGAGATAAATCTCAACGCTGACCCAGCTGGGACTCGAACCTGGGAACTACAGATTACGAGCCTGGCGCGCTACCGACTGAGCCACCCCCGCCCCATTCATTCAAGGAGTGAGCCCCAGTAGCCCCTAATGATGCAATGCCAATGGTGGAATATAAGATTTTCACAAAATTCCTTATGAAGTATTATTTTACATTTCTGTATAATTTTGCATTGTTTAATCAAGTAACATGTTTCAACCATAAGACGTTTAAGAAAAATAACAATATGAAATATTTTACAGTTTCATCATTCTCTATAGTTAAAGACAATATTTTATTTATTAAAAAAAAGTCAGCAGTTTATGTTTACATGTCTTTAACATATAACAAGGTGGAACATTCAGTTTCATTAAAGCTTGAACTTAAATTATTGGATGTAATACTATGCACAGAAGAAATTGAAGCAGTTTATATCTGTGCATGCAAAATGCTTCTGTACCAAATACTGGAGATTCATCACGTTTCACTTCTTTCACTATATCATTATCGATTATATTTACTCTCCATGTTTCTGAATGAAAACCCTCCAGAGGCTTCCACTTTTTGTTTTTTCATTAGCAATCAGATCAACAAAAACAGTTTACTTGCACCCTGTCAGAATAAATGACCATGCATTCAATCTGGAATTTCAACTTAGTCCTCAGCAGTTGCAGTGTCACTGTGAGATAGTGTGAATCACTGCATCACCAATATAAAGAAAGACAAAATTCACTGGAGCTTTTCAGCATAACATAAAGACTTGCAGAGGGCAAGACATAAGAAGGATAATATCTATGCCTTATCTGGGATATTGACCTAGGTTCCAGACAACTGTTAAAGACAAAAGCACTGTTTAGAGTGACATATAATTTGGACATGTGGAAATTTTTAGTTCAAGTTGTTCTCCATTTCCTAGTTCAAGGATGTTGTTACCCTACATGAATATTCAATATCATTTTCCACTGAACTTACTTTTGAAAGTAGCCAATGATCAGTACATTGAAGAGTTTTTTTTTTCCTTTATAGCTCAGAACAGTGTTGCGTTTGGCAAAATCTCAAATTCAAGATTATCCTTTTCTTGGTCTTTCAATATTCTCAACCTTGCACCAATAGTTTTGAATTATATCAGACTTCTCACTCCACCATAATCTCATAATTCTTTGACAAGTTGACTAATGTTGATGGCATTACAAATGCCTCACCTCAGAATAACAAAGATCTTATGGAATAAACAACACTGAATAAATGTAATGATGTTTCAAAATACTACTTGCTCTAGGACAGGAACATGCAAACCTATGCCTCAACAAGTGATGGTAAATTGATGGTTATATTTTTGAATGGTTAGGAAATGGCATTCAGTTTCAGGTAGTTTGTGCTATTTCATACAGAGACTCTGTAGGAAAGTTTCTGAATTCAGAGCAGAATGTTATAGAAAAAAGGGGCTTTGCTTATGACTCATAGCATTTTATCTAAAAATTATGTTCACTCTTAATTTCAAAAATTTTATATCACTGAGGATAGTGCATTAATATTCTAGCAAGAAAGTTGCTTCCATTAGCAAAAAAATAACTCAGCAGTGAAAACGGTTGAATCCCCCTGCTTAGGGCAGTGATGGGCAATTGGGGGGCCTCTAAACATCCTTTTATGTGGTCCTGAAAGATATCTTAGAAATTTTTTGGTTCCCAGAATTATTTTTTTTTCTTGAGGAAAAGAAAAACTGAGAAAATGATGCTTTCATCATATCAACAATATCTGCTTTTCGGATGAATTTATTTTGATGGAAGCACTCTCTTTTTTTTTTAAATCTTAAAATCAAAGAAATTGCTAGTTCCACTATATTTCCTGCATTTAAAACGATTAAATTCTCACAAAGAAATTAAACTGTTTGCCCAACATTTTCTAGGATTTACTAAATATAAATTGAACTTCACTAAAAAATTATCTTTAATTCCTATGATTATATTAACTATCAATCAATTAATGATTATATTAAAAACTTTTAAATTCATATGATCACCAACAAATGCTCTCACTAATTCATTCATAATTTCTTTTCATTCCTTTACATTTAATAAAACCAATCTGCTTTTTTCACTGACTTTTCTTTATTTTAATAGCAATTAAAATTTAGTTAATTTATCTAATTTTATTTAATTTACATCCCTGATTTTTTTTATGATTAAAACTCACTAGTATATGTTTTAATAACCTATAGCCCTCAACAGCATATATTAATAAGCTGTAGCCTTGGATCACATCCACTGTGAAGCTTTTTTAACTGTGAACATTGTGCTTATTTTAGTTCTAATCATTTACCATCTGAACCCCTTACACTTGGCATCTTTTATCTATTGATTCAGTCTTAACTCCAGTGTTTGTTTTTTAAAAAGTATCTTGGTTATTTTAAATGTATTAAAGATCTTATATCTGTCTCGTATTTTACATTTGTTGCTTTTACCTTTTTACACTGGTTCTCTACATCTGCTGTTATGTTTCTTCTGTATTATACTGTTGTTTCTTTTTATACATGGGTTCTTTTCTTCCCATTGTTTTTTCATATACAGTTTAATTTTTATGTAATTTCCTCACATCACAGGATTACTTGCCCTTGTGCCAGAAACAACCATTCAACTTCAACCACATATATTAATAAAACTGCTGTTCTTGACCATATATATTAAAAACCTTCAGTCCTTGAGCACAGAGAAGTTAGCCACCTCTTCTCTAGAATATGAGAGTGGCAAATAGTTTGAAGGTGTAACTTCTACGTGGGAATTGCTTAGCTGTTTCAAACCATATGTACAGTCTTAATAATTAAATAATTTTCCCCTTTCCTTGATCATACCACTGTTCACTTTAATCAACTATTTTAAAATAGTTCATCGGTCTTCACTCAGCTGTTGTTCTGGCAATTGTATCGAAACAAAGTAAGATACTGTAACCCTTTGAGAGTATGAGCATACTGATATGTTTGGCACAAACTGGAATATAATCACACTTTTATGTGTTTCTTGCTTTCTAGATACGATTTTTCACATAATAACATGGATGTTACTGGTATATCTTGGGAAATTACCCAACTCAGTGTTCAGCAGTTTTTAATAGTTTTGATAAATGTAGAATACTACAGAACAAAAAAAGAAACCTCACTTGTCAAATGGTTAAACATCATGGGTTTCCAAATTTACCTATGATCTACAATTAAAGTTTCTTGGTTCTGGTGCAATTGCAGCAAAACTTAGATATACATATTGCTGATTGTTTTATTCTTTAAATGTCATTTTGCAATCAGAGAGGAGGTAGTAAGTATGAAATTTCATTAGCATTAAACATGTTTTCAATATTCTTAGAAAGCATTTCTTTTACTTGTGCTATTCACTATGCTTGTGTTACTCTTACACAGGTATCTACATAATATGTACAATATTCATTATACTATGTTTGGTAAAATTAAAGTATATATTATGAATTTTCTCATCACTACCATTTTGCTATATATATATTGCTGTGTATAAATATGTTATTTAAAAACATTACACCACCTGGATGACATAATTATATTTATTAATTATATTAATATTATTAATTTATTTTATTATAATTAACTCACTGGACAAAAATTAGTCACCCCTGCTGAATGTCACCTAACAGTGTGTAACGCCTCCGTGTGGCTGAAGAACAGTCGAAATCCTGCCTGGCAAGGATGCCACCAGTGTGTGGATGTAGTGCACATCAATATTCATCCATTCTTTCAGCAGCAAATGCCGCAATTCAGCCAGATGGCTGGGACAGAGCTACACTCATTGCCCCAAATAGTCCCACAAGTTTTCTATGGGATTCAAATCCGGGGATTTGGTGGGCCAGTTGAGATGTTCGAAGGCTTCAGAATGCTCGTCGTGCCAATCCAACATACTTCGAGCCCTATGCATGCGACAATTGTCATCTTGGAAGACTAGGGTATCATTTTGGTATTCACTGTGGAGATGCTGCATAAAAGGCAATGTGTGGTCGTCCAGTAGCTCCATATAGCCTTTCTGGTGTGATGTCATCACAACCAAAGGATCCATTTCCTCATACAAGAAACACCTCCAGAACATCACAGAGCCTCCTCCAGATTGAAGAGAACCTTGCACACAGTCCACATGGAAGGTTTCATGTGGCTTATGATGTACCCGTCGTCTTGCATCATTCAAGTACAAGCAAAAACGTGACTCATCTGACCAGATCACATGCTTCCAATAGTCGACAGTTCAGTCTTTAAGGTGCCGCATCCACTGTAGCCATGCAGCCTTGTGCAGAGTTGTTAACATGGGTCTCTTCCACGGTACTCTGCTCCAGATATCCATGGCATGCAGTTCTCTTTGGAGTGTTCATTCAGAAACAGCTTGCTGTAGGCCTGCATTGACTGACTGGAGCAATTCCTGCCTCATTGCAATGTGGTTTGCCCTAACAGTCAGTGATACACTGCAATGGTCCCTATTAATGAGCACAGTCTTTCTGCCACAGTTATGGCGACGATTAGCAGTGAACTGCAATGTATACCACTTCTGGAAGACCCTTTGGACAGTACATTTTTAAACACCTGTGCAAAGGCAGCAACTTCTTGTACACTATGCCCTTTGGCTTGGCCAAATGCAATAACACCTTTTTGCCATTCATTCACATCTTTGGCATGACCCATGTTTTACAGAGCGAATAATGCACACGTGGCACACAACCGCTTCTTGTCACTGTATGAACTCCGTAGCATGGCACAGCTATTTGTAGGACACGTTTATTACTGATGTGCCCTATGTTGCTGTGGAAGGGACATAACCCTCTTATGGAGGGAGATGACTAATTTTTTGTCTGTAAGCTTATCAAAACGACTTTCATGCAAAAGATAATTGTGTGCATGCCCAAAATATACCTTGTTCTCCGAGTTTTCAAAATAATGATTTTAGAATTGTTAAACAATTTTCTTCCTTCATAAAAAAAATTTCAATGCATCAAATATGTCAAGAACCTTTGAGTTGCAAGTAGCAAACTTAAAAACTGTGTATCACTGTTTGACATTTTTTTACATTCTACCTCTGCATCTTCACAAAAGGATTTAAATTTGGTATTGCTTACTGTATAAATATAGAAATATTTACAATTATCACTTCAATATCAATAGGAAGTTTAACAGCAGCTATTTGTACAGAGTTATTAATATTTTCACATCATGTCACGATATGTGGAAAGAAGCTCTTTGTCTAAACAGCCCTAACATCACCACATAGTGTCACTTCACTGAAGATGGAGAGCTGTCCTTGCTCCGAAAAGCTTCTGAGTTTTCTCCTAAAAACTTTTAACATAGTTTAAAGGATAAACTTTAAAATTTTATTGCTCAATGACAGAGAATTTTAAGTTATTTTTAATCCATTATAGTTGTTATTAAGATGAACCCCAGATTAAGATTTCATACTAGTTGTTTGTTACCAGCATAAATATATATACAGCAGAATTGTGGTAATTAAACAATTGTTAAATTTAAAATAGTATATAATGTTTTCATATGACAACAAAATTTTCAATGTATTGAGGACTATTTTAATAATGTAATACATGAGTTACTATTTCATAAGCAATGTATTTTCTTTATAAAAAAAACTATATATTAATACTGTTTTGCAGTTTAGGAACAACTTACACATAAATATTGAAATTCAACACCAATACATCCACAATATGTTTTCTTTAGCATTTTGATGATTTCAGCAACAGATGCAGTTGGTTTATAACTGTAGAAAATTCCATCTAATTCTACAATATCATGATTATCAATGTTTAATCCATATCTAGTGGGATCAAGTTCAGGGACATTCCTGAAACATTAATTTTTACAAAAATGTAAATTTTACTAGATATTAACAAAATATGAATTGAAAAATCAAACATATTTTTACTTTTAATGAATATATATATATAACACATTAACAATGGAATGACAATTTAATCCTTGTGCACTATGGCCTCAAGTAGTAAAAATTTCAAATTAATTATTAAATGCAAAACCCAAATAATTAAATTTTTCAGGTTTCAAATTTTGCAAATTACTAAATGCTAAAAAAAATATATTTTAGCCCTTAACATGTCATTAAGGAATCTTTTGTTGTAGCCAGAATCATTACAATTACTAGTAGCAGAAATCTTGCTGATTAGTACTATGTTAAGAAAAAAAGATACAACAAATGAAATAGTCCTTTTTTGAAATTTTTTTTTTTGAGCTTGAAAGTCAACAAATCATATTTTAAAACAAAAAAATTACCAATTTTTAATTTTCTGAAAACATTTTAAAATTAATTTGCCACGAGAGAGAGAGTTCAGTTTAAAACCAGACATACTAAAGGTTAATTCAAAATAAAAGTAAGGTAGGCAACTACTCACTATGCATTAATAGTGATGCGCAATAGCAGAGACAAATGACATTCACAGTGATAGCAGTATCCAGGATACCTAATACTAGATTAGAGTACACACAACATAGGTCTTGGCCTAGGATCCCATTGATATAAAGAGCCCTGCTAGGAAGCCCAAATAGAATAAATATTAATTAATAGATTCTGAAAAAAATTCATTGCCGACATGGTGGGAATCGAACCCGCATCTCTCCAGATTCATGCCAGAGAGCACTACCATTGTACCACGTGATGGGAAATGAAATTTTTCAGAATAAGACCTTATAAATCTTCTTCACTGAGACATGGCTGAGACAGTGCCATCTATACTCAAGGAGATGTAACTTTTTCAGTATCATGATAGTGTAAAATATGAGGGCCCCCCCATAATAATAATCTTATTCAGTAGACAATGGTTGAAAATAACATTTACTAGAAACACCAGGATATTTATAAATATACACGAGTTTCACCTGATGGGATATGTGGGAATACATTATAACTAACAGCAAATTGGCAAGCTCAGTTAGGAACCCACATTATATAGGGAAGTCGAAAATTATATTTCAAAATTACCATTTAAAAGTGTTTTACAACTGAAGTTTAAGATTTATACAAATGAATCCACAGCTCATCATTGATTTACTAAGTATTTAATCAATATCAAGCTAAGTAACAGGATGAAGATGGGTGTAGAGGAAAATGTCTTCAGCTAAGTGGGATGCAAACCCACACTTCCCAGCAATATGCCAGGTGCTCTAACCATTAAACCAGGCGTCGGCAACCTATGACCCGCAGGTCACCAAGTGACCCATTTAATAATTTCAAGTGACCCACTTGAGTTCTGCAAATAAAGTATAATATATAAAAATAAATTATAAAACATAAACATGAAACAAACACTTTGAGAAAGTATAAATAATAAGGTTAATATTTTGGTTTGATTACAAAGTTATTTGTTTATTCACGTTAAAGACGAAGTAGATGTAAACAAGAGTAGGTGTGTGATCAGCATGTGATCAGGGCTCCTATTGGTCGGCTGGGCATTCCACCTGCAGCCGACCAATAGGAGTCCTGCCCATCTGCTGATCATGCATCTACTCTTGTCTACATTTATTTCATCTTTAATGTGAACAAACAGTAGTTCAGAAGCACGAGAACAGTTACCTAAGCGAAATAATTATTACTTTTATTACCATGGACAAACAAAAAGCAAAAAAGAGATTATTTCAAGATGTGTGGACTGAAAAGTATGGATGTATGGAAAATGGTGACAAACTGATATGTACTTTATGTACAGATATAATTTCCGCCAGGACTTACAATATTGAGCAACACTTTTCTTCAAAACATAAAGATGTGAGTGAAATGCCAAATGATGAAAAATATGAATACATTGCTAAACATGTATTGAATTATGGTAAACAAAATAAATTTTTGAAGAGATTGGTTACCAGCCACAATTACACTATATCTGCCAGCTTTATTGCAGCTCTTAATATTGGTACCAATGGAAAACCGTTAACAGATGGCTAATTTTTGAAAAACGCATTCATAAATTGTTCCGAACACTTATTCAATGACTTCGCAAATAAAAAACAAATAATTGAGAGAATTAAAGAAATGCCATTGTCGGCCAGAACAGTTCAGCGTCGCATTGAAGATATGGCAAAAAATATTGACGCACAGGTCAAAAATGATTTGTTATCTAGTGATGTAATTAGCATTGCACTCAATGAAAGTACCGATGTAAATAGTATGGCTAGGCTGGCAATTATTATTAGATTTGCATCAATAAACAGTTCGAACGTCAATGAAAAACTATGCATTCTTGCTTCAATGAATGACACGACCAAAGACATTGATATTTTCCGTCAAGTACAAGAGTTTACAAATTTCGAAAATGGGAAAATATTGTATTTATAAAGTAAATTGTTTTCCATAACAACTGATGGTGCTCCAGCTATGAGAGGAAAAATTGTTGGATTTGTGAAACTAATGGAAAATGAACTTGGCCGCCCACTTTATCATTCCATTGTATTATCAAACGTGAAGAAAATTTATTTGCAAAGGCATCTATGCAACAACTTAAGGATGTAATGGAAAAGGTTGTTAAGATTGTAAACGTCATAGTAGCATGATCTGCATTAACACACAGGTGCTTCAAAGCTTTTTGGAGGAAATTGAATCGAAATATGGAGATTTACTGTTACATGCTGAAGTATGATGGTTAAGTCGAGGCAAAGTTCTTAATAGATTTGTAGAGTGCTTTGATGATATACAAATATTTCTTTACGAAATTGGTGAAAATGATCTCGAGCTCAATGATAAACAATGGTTTTTAAGACTTTTGTTCTTAACAGACATAATGAACCATTATAATGATTTCAACATACAACTCCAAGGAAATAACCACACAATTTTGAAAATGTATGAGGAATGGAAGAGTTTTTGTTCGAAATTAATATTATTTGAAACTGACATAAAAACTAAAATATTTCTTTTCTTTCCCCTTACTAAAAAGCCAACATGAGAAAGAAAATATCGATGAAAGCAATCTAAATATGTTCGAAAGTTGTATTTTGAAGATTAAAAGTGAATTTGAAAGTAGATTTCAAAGTTTTAAAAAGCATGGCGAAATGTTTACATTTATAATAAAGCCCGACGAAATAGAGGAAAATGTTTTAGATTTGCAGTATTTTGAATATCTTAAAATTGACAAAGTTCAACGTTGTGGATGGATAAATTCAAGACATTGCAGAAAGATTTAGAAAACACGGATAATAATCATCTTCTCATGATATCATCGTGTTGGGCATCACTTCCTATGAAGTTTTCATGTTTGAAAAAAATTGGCTTTGCCATTTTGTCCACGTTCGGTTCTACTTATAAATGTGAACAAATATTTTCACACATGAAATTTATTTTAAGTAAGAACAGGAGCAGATTAACTACCGAAAATTCAGATGCTTGTATTTGTCTTAAAGGTGACTATGAACCAGACTTGACTAAATTGACGTCACAAATTCAGCATCAAGGGAGCCATTGAAAACAAAGAGAATGCTTATAAATAAAGATCATAAATTATTAATGAACTAAAACTTGACAATTATATTTGTTTTTGTAATAATTAGAATTAGAATTTTTTTATGTTTTGAGTTTAAAAGCATATTGTAATAGTTTTTTCAATAAAATTTATCTTATTATTCACTAACGGACTGTTTTAAAATGAAAATACCCATCGACCCAAACTGTCTTCTTAATAGTCACATTTTGGTTGATTTTGACCCGTAGCCAAAAAAGGTTGCCGACGTCTGCATTAAACTATCACCAGTTCCATCATTTATCCACTAATTGTGATTTTTAAATCATCCTGACCTTGTCACTCATGGTACTATCTATGATCGAGAAAGGCAACTTTCCAACATTACTGAATACAAATGCCAATAAAAGAGTCACTCATGCTAAAGAATTATTAATGCAAGGCTCAATTAAAATAAATCAATTAAAGTGAGATTTGCCAAATGTGGAAACTCATTTTTACCACAAAAGTATTCTTGAATTCTATGTCAACAGGTAATCTGTGTATTAACTATTGAATTAAATTATATATCAATGGAGAGAAAAGTCCTTTCTGAATAATATAGTAAAAAATTTCACCTAAAGCTAAAGTACTATATTTATTATTTTTCCATTGTAACAGGAGTGGAGGAACACTTTCTTGGCATTTTGTCTGTTGGTGGTATATTTTTTTTAACCAATCAATATAAACTAATATTTTCTTTAAAATTTTACTAAGGGTGTCAGGGAGAAAAACCCCTCAGTGACAAAAGAAAGGTGGGAATTAAAACGGCCTAGATGAAACTGCCTTCACAACTATAGGAGGACTGATTCTCATGCCAATAAAATCACTTTTGCTTCCATATAAAAGATCTGATTCTTGAGAAACAATAAAAGATTTAAAGTTTTTTCACTGGAATAATAATAATAATCTACAGCAAAAATTAACAAATATCCAGAGCAACCTAGTTGTAAGACTTGTCATAAAATACCACTGATGCAGTAAAACTCCAAAAGATTGATGATCATATATAAATCAATGAAAACAAATTTAAATACACATGCATTTAAAAAACGAAGGTTAAAATTATCTAAGTATAAAGAGAATACTATTTAAAAGAACAAAACAGATATCCAATGTTGTGGAAATCAGGATGGCATATCCAAACACACAAATTAGTGACATCTGCATCTTACTGGGCTGTGACCAGGTTTACACAGTATAATTGTACAAACAAGTGGTTTGGTTTCAGCAGTAGGAAACTATGAGTTGAATGCTGGAATAAATGATAAAATTACAGAAGTATTAAAATAGGTTTAAGGCAGATAAAGAGTAAAACAGGAAAAAAAAAAGACTTAAGTACTTCATAATTCTTTTCAAAATCCTCTGATTTTAAAAATAGCAGTTTTTGGTTAATCTTCAGAAGAATATCAAACTTTAATAAAAAATTTGTTAGTGTGGTAGTTCAGATCAAATTTATGAACTTAAATCAGTAAGTTGCTTCAACATAGAGTAGCATAACAAACAAATCAGCAATCTCATACATCATATCTATGAAATGATGATCAGATCACTTTAACAAATTATTTATATTGTAGCTTAATAAAATGTGTCAAATGGAAAAGGTATTAATATTATTTTTCGAGTTTAAATTATACATTTTTGTAAGATATTTGCAAGAAAATTTTGAAACGGTAATTTCTATTTTTTTTTAACTGAAATTTTATGTGTAGCACTAGAAACAGATATAGCCGTTTCTGGGCTCTTGTTTCAAATCCCATTAACACGTATAGTTGATGGGAGCCCTAGAAGGGTTAATGAGCCAGGCAAATCCTTTTTGCTTCCATATCTGAAAACCTCATTCATTCTCAGAAAATTATTGAAAAAAAAAGAAGTTTTTTTATTGGAAAATCAAGATATAACAATAAAAATTGATAAATAACCTATGAAAAAAAATATTCACATAAACTAATTGTAGGACTTCTTTGTCAGAAAAAACCAGCATAAAGGTAAACTTTAAAACATCATCATCATCCTCAAGAAGCCATGGGTTACAGAGGTCCAACTAGACCATGCAATTTAGTTCTCCAAGCAAGTCTGTCCTGAGCTACATCTACTGCATCTGGCCACTGCACACCAATTCTAATAAGGTCCTGTTTGACATTGTCTGCCCACCACATCCTTAGTCTCCCCCTCTTTCTGAGGCCTTTAGGCACACAGTTCATAACCCTATTCGCCAATCTATAATTATTCATACGGGCAACATGGCCAAACCAACAGAGTCTCTCTCTGCACAATATGCTGCTTAAAGGAGGTTGCAAACTCCTTTGCCTAACCTCATCATTAGTTACAAAGTTGAACCAGCTAATGCCCAAGATACTGTGCAAGCATCTGGAATCAAAGCATCTAGTTTCCTATTATCTTGTTCACAAAGCATCCAAGTTTCACTACCATAACTAACCCTAGAAAGAATCAAACTATTATACAGTCTAATTTTAGTCTTTAGATGTATATGTCTATTTCTCCACACTCTCCAAAGATTTTTAAAAGTTCCAGCAGCAATCCCTATTCGTCTGTTAATCTCATGCCGCACATCACCAGTATCTGTTACATAGCTCCCAAGATAATTAAACTGTGACACCTGCTCGAGACTGCAACCATTCAGTTTAACTCAATCAGAGCCTGCTTGACCAATTTTCATCACTTTAGATTTCTCTCTGTTTATAACCAAACCTACTCTACTACCAGTTTCATCAACAGCTTGAATGAAAGAGTTCATCTCATCAACATCATTTGCCAAAAGGGCTAAATCATCAGCATAATCTAAATCAGAGATTTTCTTATCTCCAGTTCATTTAAGGCCAAAATCTTTCCCTTGAAGTGAATTTCGCATAACATAATCAATAACCAAGCTAAAGGGAAAAGGGGACAAAATGCACCCTTGTCAAACACCAGAAGTAATGCTAAATCATTTGCTACAAACCTTACCAACTACAAACCTTACTTACTAAACACACGACTCAGTGTTATTATAGAGAGCTTTCATTATGTTAATTAACTTGTCTGGTATACCATATGATCTCACAATCAACCACAAATTATGATGATTAACAGAGTCGAAAGCCTTTTTGAAATCAACAAAGCTAGCAACCAAAGGTTTATGAAAACTCTACACATTTCTCAAGAATCTGCCTAAGTGAAAATATCTGATAAACACATCCCATACCACTTCTGAATCCACATTGCTCATCATGCAGTTGACTGTCAACCAGATTCTTAATTCTATTAAGCACAATCATGGAAAGAACTTTACCTGGAACAGAGAGCAGGCTGATACCCCTATAGTTATCACAAGAACTGTGATCACCTTTTTTGAAAATAGGGATAACAATAGCTCTGGTAAAATCCTTAGGAACCATGCCTTTATCATAAAAGATATTCAGAATTTCAGTCATTCAAGTGGCAACCAAAACATTCCCAGCTCTAAGCATTTCCATAGTAATTTCATCTACCCTTGGGGATTTATGAAGATTAAGTTTAGAAATAGCCAAAATAACTTCAGATTGTGTTATAGGACCAACATTAAAGCCACCAATGCATCTATCATCATTGCAAACAATGGGAGTAGAACTAACCACATTGTTTAGAACATCACTGAAATTGTACCGCTCCAAAGAAATGAAAAATACTTTTAAGTTTGGACCCTTTTTCTGATCCAATTAGTTTTATGCTCCGGATAGCTGAGATGGGTGCCAGGCAATAATTAACAAATTGCCAAAAAATAGAATAAGTTAAATTAGGGTTCAAATTACCAGCGAGCGTTAATGAGTAAGAATCCAAAAATGATTGTCAAGTTAATATTAAATATAATCAAATTTTAATTCGCGTTGCTCAAGAGAAAAAATTAGTATAGACTCAAAAGGTTTAAATAACAAACAAATTTATTTCCAAAAATCACTCACCAAAACTTCAATGAAGAAGATATATCAACTCAGCACTCTTCCGTGCTACATGCTTATGCTCTGACAACTCACTATGCTATGTGCTACAACTCACTATACTATGTGCTACAACTCACTATGCTATGTGCTACAACTCTCTATGCTATGTGCTTCAACACACTATGTGCTTCGCTAAGTGCTACTGCACTACTGTGCTACTCTGACCACATGCCAGACTTTTACAAGAGCCGGATGCGTGTCATGTCGCACGCCGGGAAAGACATTTACATAGAATGACAAGCGACGTAAGCTATGACGCAAGAGGGGGCATGTCCTTGTGCACGCGCTTTAGCGGATGACAGTCGGAAGATTTTTCCTAACTCTTGAAAATGAGCGCTGTGATGCCAAAAAGGAAATAAAAATCCCCAAAATGATAAATATAACGTAAATTAAACAAAACTGGTTAAGGTAAAGCAAAAGTGAACGATGGGGCATCACAAAATGCTCAGCCCACCTAGCCATGAAAGAATCCTCACATTCTATAACCTTACCTTGTTTATCCTTCAATCCCTGTATACCTGTTTGTTTTCTACCACATAAAACATTTAACTATCTGGTACAGCTCTCTGCTGTTGTGCTGTCTAACTGCTTCCTCAGCTTTGTCGGCCAATCAATCAAGCCAAAGATTCTTATCAGCAGCTAACTGATATTTTACATGTTTATTAAGTTCTCTGTAATGCTTTCTATTAGGACTAGTAGGGTATTGATTAAGGACATTCCTGCATTTCTTTCTTTTCGAAATAAGCTCAAGTATCACTCAGATAATTCTGCCTCTTCTACTCCTTTTTTCCTAAAAGAGTACTGTTAGTGTCCAAAAAAGCCTGTTTAAAATGATCCCATTCTTCCTCAACTTCAGTAGTAAGCATACCATGACTGTCATAATGATTAAGTAACCTATCATGGTAAGCTTTGGCTATAACTGGGTCTTTCAGAAAAAAAAACTCAATGCAATCATTGAGTTTACCAATACCAGAGCTTCAGTATTAAAAGTAAATTTTTTAACCCTAGCACAACACTTTTTAAGTTTAAGTTGCAAGACACTTTTAACAAGGTAATGGTCAGATCCAATTTCAGCTCCCCTATATGATCTGGTATTCCTAACAGAACTAACCCATTTGCTGTTAATTAATATATAATCAATCATATTCTTATGCAGCCCATCAAGTAAAACCCATGTGTACTTATGTATGTTGCGGTGTTTGTAATAAGTGTTAGTTATTCTGAAATCATTGAGTTTACTTACCTGTAGGAGACATTGCCCATTGCCATTGCAGCTACCAATACCAAAAGGGCCTACTACTCTGTAACGCTCCAAAGAAATGAAATACTTTTAAAGTTTTCACCCTTTGTCTGATCCAATTATTATTATGCTCCGGATAGCTGAGTCGGGCGCCAGGCAATAATTGACAAATTGCCAAAAATAATGTTTAATCAGGGTTCGAAATACCAGCGAACGTTAATGAGTAAGAATTCAAAAATATTAAATGATCGTCAAAATTTTATGTTAATGCTAATCAAAACAAACTAAGGTTGCTCAAGAGAAAAAAATTAGTCAAGATTCAAAAGGTTTAAATAACAAGCAATTTATTTCCAAAAAGCACTCACCAAAACTTCAATAAAGATACTACATCAGTTCTTACTACAAACATCTTCAACAAACTCCAAACTAAAACTGATCTCTAAACTGTGCTCTACTACTCTCTCTACTATCTTCTGTGCTACTGTGACAACGTCACCAGGTTATAACAAGAGGTACAAAGCCCTCATGTGTCATGTTGCACGGCGGGAAAGACATTTGCATAAACTGACGAGCAACGTAAGCTATGATGCAAGAGTGGGCGTGTCCTTGTGCACGCACTTCAGTGGGTGACAATCGAAAGGTCAGAGTTGCGCATGCGCAACTCCTAACTCTTGGAAATGAGTGCTGTGATGCCAAAAAGGAAATAAAAATCCCAAAAATGATAAATATAATGTAAATTAAACAAAACTGGTTAAGATAAAGTAAAAGTGAATGAGGGGGCATCACAACTCCTCCCCACAGGTCAGAGTCAGTACCAACTTTGGCATTGAAGTTACCTAGAACAAAGGTAATATCTCCTTTCTTGACAGAATTCAAAATATCCTGAAGTTGTCCGTAAAACCTATCCTTCTCATCTTCATCGGCATCCTCAGTGGGGGCATAACAGCAGATAACATTTGTCTTTAACGCTTGTCTGAAATTTTGCTGTAAAAAACCTTTCATTAATGCACTTGTATCCTAGAAGAGCATCACTAGTGTGTCTGCTGAGAAGCAGACCCACGCCTTCATGATGCTTATTGTCATCCCTCCCTGAAAAGAGAAATTTAAGATTATTTTTAAGAATCTGACCTTTATCTGTCCATCTGGTCTCTTGCAAGCCAAGAATATCTAAATTATAATGGTGGAATTCTTGTGTGAGGACATCAAGAGAAAAAGCTCTGTGCAGAGTCCTCACATTCCAACTACCTATGGAAAGAAAATGGTTAGTGGGATGTTTAAAGAAACTATGTTTATTGAGAAAGGGAATGCCGACAATATCAAACAGCCCCCTAATCATAGACATGGGGCAAAGACCCGTTCCCCCCACTACTAAAGGCTGAAGCCATCTACACTGGAAGACTTCTTCCAATGTAGAATTTGACGATGCCAATAGGAGCAAAGAGTTCAGGTGCCTGCGATGACCTCTGCTCAGGATTATCCACCAGCTGATAAACATATCCTTTGAATCTATTCACTTGTAGTTGTCAACCCACAAACAAACAGAAAACACAGCGAAAGATTTTTCCCTCCACAGAAACCCACCAGTGCAGCAAAATCAGGATCCATAATCAAGCTCAGAGCCATAATTCTGTTCAGGTTGGTATATATAAATGGTCAGCACCAGGACCCTGTGTGGTTGACCACTTCTCAGCAGGGTAGAAAAAAAAGTAGCCATAGTTGTCCATATTAATAGGCCATATTAATCTGGCAGCTCTCCTTTTCTGTTCACTTCCACAAGAGAGTATCTCTTTTGAAAGGTACTAACGGTCTGCACCACGAGAAGGTGGGTTCAGATATTAGGTGCTAGGCCTGGCTGGTTCTATGCACCATCACAGGGGATTGGTGCATAGCTCTCCTTTCAGTGACTACCTAGCTACCATTTACAGACCAGTTTAAAACAGTGCTTTCCAAAAGGGGTGTCACTAAATTTCAACTGGGTAATTCATTGATTATTTTTCTCTAAAGTTTGAACTTTCCCTTCTATCTCATATATTATTTTACAAATTAAAAGTTTTTGTGCTGTCATAATATTTTCAGAGTGCCCACAGGATGTCATGATAAAAAGTTTGGAAAGATCTGCTCTAAAAGATGATGATATATAAGTCTATGGAAATAAAAACAAAAGTTTAAAATAAAAGTACAGAATACTCAGAAAACGCATATGTGTTCTGTTTATTTACTTGAGGCACTCAGCCACATAGGTATCCAATTAGTCACATCAGCCTCTTGTGCTTCATGATCACAATAGAAGTTCCCAGAACCAAAAAAACTCCGCAGTTACAACACAAATCAATAAATAAATAATAAAAAATTCTAGAAATTTATTGAAAAAAAGATTATTGAAATAAGTGCAAACCAAAAAAGAGAACATAATTTTTGGTAAAAAACAGAGCTGCTCAATTGGTCATTGCTTCCAAAATCCTCTGCTTTTAAAAAAACATTTTTTGGTTAGTTTTTGGGAGATTTTGAAACTATAATAAAAAATGGGTTGACAACATATCAGATGAAACTTATGAGGTGAAATCTGGCAATTTCTTCAGAATGAGCAAAGCTAACTAAACAGTGATATCCATGAGAGGGGGGAGGGGGACAAGGATGCTATGCCCCTCCTTGACAATGCTAGTAATGGCAATAAATGCAAAAAAAATTTAAACTTAGCATGCATCTCTTGCATTTTTAAAGACCTCTAAAATGGTGGAGAAAATGTTATATTACAATGGGAATCTAGTCTCTTGGTCTCTTTTTACCCTTTTCTGGCTTAACAGAAAAACAAATTATTTGAAAAAGAAAATTACTCTTTTTTTCCATTTTTTTCTCAGTACTACATACTTTGAGAAAAGTAGAGGCTTTTTCCCAAATGTGCCAAGTCAAACAACTCCAAATTCTATGAAAATAAAAAATTGAAACATATATATTAATTTTAAATATATATCTAAATAATATTTTATATATGCATTAATTTTAATAAGACTTTTTCACAATGATATAGTGAAAAAAAAATAGATCTGACTACTACATCTTCATAATCATCCTCAAGCAACCATGGGCTACAGAAGTCCAATCAGACTGTGCAATTCAATTATCCAAGCATATCTATCCTGAGCTACATCTGCTGCGTCTGGCCACTGCACACCAATTCTAACAAGGTCCTGTTTGACATTGTCTGCCCACCGCATCCTAGGTCTAACCCTCTTTCTGAGGCCTTTAGGCACACTGTTTGTAACCTTATTTGCTAATCTATAATTATCCATACGGGCAACATGGCCAAACCAATGGAGTCTCTCTCTGCACAACATGCTGTTTAACGGAAGTTGCTGACTCCTTTGCCTAACCTCTTCATTGCTTACAAAGTTGAACCACCTAATGCCCAAGATACTGTGTAAGCACCTGGAATCAAAAGCATCTAGTTTCCTGTTATCTTGTTTACAAAGTGTCCAAGTTTCACTGCCATAACTAACCCTAGAAAGAGCCAAACTATTATACAGTCTAATTTTAGTCTTTAGGTGTATACACCTATTTCTCAACACTATCCATAGATTCTTAAAAGTTCCGGCAGCAATCCCTATTCATCTGTTAATCTCATGCTGCACATCACCAGTATCTGTTACATAGCTCCCAAGAAAATTAAACTGTGACACCTGTTCAAGACTGTAACCATTCAGATTAACTGAATCACAGCCTGCCTGACCAATTTTCATCACTTTAGTTTTCTCTCTGTTTATAACCAAACCTACTCTACTACCAGTTTCATCAACAGCTCGAATGAAAGAGTTCATCTCATCAACATCATTTGCCAAAAGGGCTAAATCATCAGCATAATCTAAATCAGAAATTTTCGTATCTGCAGTTCATTTAAGGCCAAAATCTTCCCCTTGAAGTGAATTTCGCATAACATAATCAATAACCAAGCTAAAGAGAAAAGGAGACAAAATGCACCCTTGTCGAACACCAGAAGTAATGCTAAATCATTTGCTACAAGCCTTACCAACTCTCACACACGACTCAGGGTTATTATAGAGAGCTTTCATTATGTTTAACTAACTTGTCTGGTATACCATATGATCTCACAATCAACCCCAAATTATGACGATCAGCAGAGTCGAAAGCCTAAATCAACAAAGCTAGCAACCAAAGGTTTCTGAAACTCTAAACATTTCTCAAGAATCTGCCTAAGTGAAAATATCTGATCCACACCCCCTACCACTTCTGAATCCACATTGCTCATCACGCAATTGACTGTCAATCAGATTCTTAATTCTTTTAAACTCAATCATGGAAAGAACTTTACCTGGAACAGAGAATAGGCTGATAACCATATAGTTATCACAAGAACTGAGATCACCTTTTTTGAAAATAGGGATGATAATAATAGCTCTGGTAAAATCCTTAGGAACCATGCCTTTATCATAAAAGATATTCAGAATTTCAGTCATCCAAGTGGAACCGAAACATTCCCAGCTCTAAGCATTTCTGTAGTAATTTCATCTACCCCTGGGGATTTATGTAGTTTAAGTTTAGAAATAGCCAAAATAACTTTAGAATGTGTTCAGTAATGCATCTATCATCATTACAAACAATGGGAGTAGAGCTAACCACATTGTTCAGAACATCACTGAAATGTTCAGGCCACCTAGCCATGACAGAATCTTCACCTTCTATACCTTACTTTGTTTATCCTTCAATCCCTGTCTAATTCTGTACAGTAACTGTCCATTTTCTACCACACAAAATATTAACTATCTGGTATGATGTGTGTGTCGTTTTTCTGCTGAGGTCCTACCATCCTCTCAGATCTCCTACTATGGCATATAAACTGACAGGCTCCTGTCAGACCTCTGTGGCAAGCAGCTGCTTGAGGGGGTATTTATTTTTATTTTTTATAGCTCTCTACTGTTGTGCTGTCTGCTTCCTCTGCCTTGTCAGCCAAGCCAAAGATTCTTATCAGCAGCTAACTGATCCTTTACATGTTTATTAAGCTCCCTGTAATGCTTTCTATTAATATTAGTAGGGTATTGATTAAGGACATTCCTGCAATTCCTTCTTTCTGAAATGAGCTCAAGTGCCTTATCACTCAAATAATTCTGCCTCCTCAGCATCTTTTTTCCTAAAAGAGTACTGTTAGTTCCCAAAAAAGCCTGTTTAAAATGGCCCCATTCTTCCTCAACTTCAGTAATAAGACATTCGGTAACAATGACAGTCATAATGATTAAGTAACCTATCATTGTAAGATTTAGCTATAACTGGGTCTTTCAGAGCTTCAGAATTAAAGGTAAATTTTTTAACCTTAACACAACACTTCTTAAGTTTAAGTCGAAAGGCACTTTTAACAAGGCAATGGTTAGATACAATTTCAGCTCCCCTATATGACCTGGTATTCCTAACAGAACTAGCCCATTTGCTGTTAATATATATATATAATCAATCATATTCTTATGCAGCCCATCGGGTTAAATCCATGTGTACTTATGTATGCTGTGGTGTTTGTAATAAGTGTTAGTTCTCAAACCATCAAGTTTACTTACCTGTAGGAGATGTTGCCCATTGCCATTGAAGCCACCAATACCAAAAGGGCCTATTACCCCTCCCCAAAGGTCAGAGTCAGTACCATCATTGAAGTCACCTAGAACAAGAGTAATATCTCCGTTCTTCACAGAATTCAAAATATCCTGAAGTTGTCCATAAAAACCTATCCTTTTCATCCTAATTAGGGCTAAATTTTAAAAACCTGATCAACAATATCAGTTAAATTATATATTAATTGAATGGAAGTTTCTTCCTAAACAATATAATGTTTACCTGAAACATGATTTTTATTTCTTTCTATAATTCTTTTCATTATGGTGTATTTATTATTTATTTTTTTATATTTTAAAACATAGGCCAATGTTACACAAGATGACTTGTGCTCTTGGCATTGGCGCTCTGCATTTGGCGCAAATTACCTGGACTATACTTCTGGTCTTATGGGAGTCTGCAAATATGTTTTGTGAGACACTACCTTGTATCACTGCTTTGTCAAGGATTGCATACATTATTGAGTTGGTAACACTGTTTTGGCAGGTTTTCTTCTAGTGGTGTATTGCCAAGCCAATCTGACTAAAGTTGCAATCGAAGTTACATTTCTCATTTCCAAAAATTCTCTCGATGGTAATACTGAGATATTATACAATTAATAACATCAATTTTGGTGGCATCAGCATCATACAGTTGGAACAACTCCATTGTACCTCAAATAAATGTTTCCAATATCATCTCCATCCCATTGTCTTCATGAAAAAAGTTCTGTGGCCATACAGGCAAAAACATCATAAGGAAGATAGATTTACAAAATTTTTGTTTTGAAGTGTTCCCAATATTCTATCCTTGATGACTTTCAAAACTATTCCACCAATGCTTAACACATGCACTTAAATAACATACAGTGCAAATGACCTTTTTGTGCATGGTGAATGGCACTTCATATAGATGGAAGTGCTTTTCCATGGACTTAACAAATGTCCATGGTGATGGACGTTTTGAACCATCAAACCTTATCACAGGAAAAAAGGCCAACAAACAGTTGGCCTACATCTATAACTGGATCAGCGACTTGTCATTGAGGAGGTCAATAGTATTCTGTTCTGTCACTTGTTTCTGACACTTGACAAATGTTCATTGGCTGATGTATCATTATCAGCTAAGTTTGGATTAGAGGCTGTTGTTGTTCCCCTTTCAGCATGAGACTCATTAATCAAGTCCATCAACACATCTGCTTCTTTTAATACATCTTGCAATCTTTACTCTTAATACCACTTCAGGAGTCATAATGGTGGAGTCAGCCACATTAGTAGCAGACGTGTTAGCGAGCTGAAAAAATTTCGAATTTACGAAAGTTAAATATTCTTTTTTCTTGAGCAGAGCTCATAGTTCTAAAGCTACACTAAACTAGGCAATAAACTTGCTTATCAAAAGATTTATCTATTGTGTGTCTGGACACTTCTAATCATTACAAATATGCAATAGTTATATAAATCAGCAATAACAGTGCTGAAACTTCAGTACCTTTGAGTAATACTATCATAAGCTTCTTGCTCAACAGTAAATTTGGATTAATCTGATGTTAATTCTAGGTTATTATAACTAATGAGCTCACAAAAATTTGTTAAACTCAGACAATCACATTAAATAACATACACTTATATTTACAAATCCTTGTTTATAGGACACCACTTTCTTTTATTCTCCTATACTGCTCCAAAAGTATATTATAGTTTTATCTGCCAGATAGCTGAAGTTCAGGCATCAGGTAATTAATCTTATCATGAAATTAATACAAGTTTTTTTTTAAAGAGAGTAAGACAAAAAAAAGAACTTAATTTCAAGATTATCCCAAAATATTGCAGTTAAATTACTATTTCTAAAACAAGCTCTGCTCAAAAGAAAAACAAAATCAGAGTCAAATACAAATTTCATAAAAGTAAAATAATTCATTGGCTTCAAGACTCAACAATAAAAATCTTCTACAAAATGAAGACAATTAAATCTTTCATCAACTTGTTGTATCAAAAACTAATGTCTACTCCTCCACCTGAATACCAACTAACTGCTACTGCAACTAACTGCTCTCTACATGTAGCCATACTCTCAGGCTTAAGCTAACATGGTACTTGTCGACAGAAAAATTCATTTTTACTTGAAACAACTACTCTCTTTCTCTAATTATTTTCTCAGTACTGCTAAAAAGTCCAGGTTTTTTGGCAATTGTGTTGTAAGTAAAGAAGTCAACTTTAGAATTCTTTTTAACAAATAGCCAATCAACTGATATATGTCAAATTATATACCAAATTAAACAAAATTCTGAATTTTATGAAAATAAAAAATTTAACAAATTTACAAACATATGAACTTTAATGTGCTTTTTTTCCATTGATATAGTGAAAAAAGCAAGGATTTGGTAAAGCAATTAAGACTTAATTTTGGAAAACTTGATGAAAAGTAACAGTTAAATTACATACTAATGTAAAGGAAATTTCTTTCTGAATAATGAAAAAAAAAAAAATCACCAAAACCTCGACTTCTATTATTTAATATTTTTTTCATTGTAATGCTTTAAAACATGGGCCAGAATTGTACAAGGTGACTTTATACTGTTCATAATTCGTGGGAATTTTTCTATCCTTTTTATGGAAGTGGATGAACACTTTCTTAGCTTTTTTTTTTTATTCTGTACAACGTGCATTTTTTTTTTGGTGGTTCATTTTGAGGATCTTAGGCAAAATGCCAAAAAGTTAGTGCATTAAGGATAAAAAATTTTGATATGCTCAGAGAGGTACAATCAATAGCTTGGGGAGGGGGTGGTCAAAACCACTGAATAAAAACTAATAAATTCTTTGAAGTTTTGTTGAGGGAAAGGGGGGTTAAAGAAAACCTCAGTGTAGCAACAAATGAAGGGGGTGGAGGAATTAAAACACCCTTGGCCAAATAGCTCCCCCCCTCTCCTCCCCTCACCATGGCAGATTTGATTTTCATGCCAAGAAGTCATTTATGCTTCCATATCTAAGACTTCATTAATTTTCAGGAAATAATAAATGATCATTTTTTGACTGGAAAAGAAAGAAGTAATAAAGAAATTAGCATGTAGCCTAATCAGATGTTAAAATATCTGCATGTAACAAGTTATACGCCAGCCATTGTTATAAACGATATAGCAAACTCAAAAAGATTAATAATAATATAAATATATGGAAGTAAAATGAAAACAAATCTATGTTGAATATTTAGAGTATATGATTCAAACTTTTAAGGGGTTTTAGGGGGAAGTTTGTATAGTGATAAATAAGCATGATTTTGTAAGTTAACTCAAATGAGAAAGCATTGTTCGGAATTTTGACTAGTTATGGAGTTAGAAACATTTTTATAAGGGAATCTTCTGTTGCAGAGTAGTACTATCATTCTAATGCAAAGTCTGTGGAGTGGAGTTTTGTGAATCGGTAGAAATGGATGGATACCATAAAGAGGTACTGTGGCATAGTAGTGTGATTAGGTTGAGTAAGTGGGTTTGTATTTTTACACAGAGGAATATAATTCTTGTATCATTAATATGTTTTCAGAGGAAATGAATATGCAATTGAGCATATTTTGTATGAGTATGTGGTAGCATGTGGTTGACTGGGTATCTAAGGGAATTGCTAATTTTGTATAGTTATATAGTTGTATTGAGGGGTTCTTCTCCCACCTCTCCCATAATGAGATTAGGGTGGGAAGAATTTGAATTATGAGTATGAAGAATTCTAGTTTGAATATGTTTAGTGTGTATAAAAGTAAGTAGTTTTGTGAAACTGTAATATTTTTCTTTCTAAGCATTGTGGAAGTGCCAAGTTGTAGTGGTGATCGATTTGTGGAAAATTGTGAGGGTTGTGAGTACAGGTTGAGTTTGGAGGAGTGGTGATAGGGAAAAGTTCATAGATGTTTTACTAGCTTATGGTGTCATTCAGAAGTCATGTGGATATCCAAAATGTGGTGAGATATGTGTTCTAAACATAAATAATAATGTAAGTTAAAACAATTATGGAGAATGAAAAAAACGGAAAATTTTCTGTTACTTTAAGATGAAGTGGATGTTTCTAGTTTGTCCTAGTAGGTCTAGTCTGTCCATGGAGGTAATGAAGATTATGTATCAATGGTTAGTGATCAAACCTCTGTGGTGGGATTTTATTCAGAGGGAACTGGGGGTTATTAAGTGTGACTATAGTTGACTGGTCCTCTTTTTGTCAGGAGGTTTGCATTTGTTGGTGCAGAGAAGTGGGTGTTTGGAGCCACTGAAAAGGAAAGGGGAAAGGCTTTCTTGTACCAATAGATAATCAAGATCGCAGGAGTTGATGTTATCAATGAGCAGGTGTTACCCGAAACCATGATAATCATAGTTTCGGGTAACACCTGCCAATTATTGGCAGGCATGCGTCTGCTTACAAAGTGAAGGGTTTAAGCACCTTATTGTTAATCGTAACCAGAACTTCATAGATCTAGATTTGGTGCTCATGCTAAAAATGGAAAACATACATGGAGAGAAGTGTGTAGAAATTACCCCAGTATGAAACAAGGGAGAAACATATGGTTGATTATTTAGTGGAGTTTCTGTTTAAATGAAGATTTGTGAATGATAAGTGTCATGTTCGTGAATTCACGAAAATTCTTTCTAAAGTATATCTTGATGTTTAATGTTGATTGAGGTTAAAGAGGATTGATGTAAGGTTTGGAGTTTTTGGCCAGTTGGTTGATTTATTGTTCAATATGTAAATACTTATAGTGCATAGGAATAAATTTTTTTTAGATTTGCTTTTAGTTTGTATTATTAATATGATCTATCAGTAACATGTGTTTGGCATTTTCTTTTTCATTTATTTCTATGTCTGGTTTCACTGTTGTGAAACAATGGTAGTCACATATAAGGCTGTAAGAGTAGTCATTGGGTTCTTTGATAAATTGAAAAACTGGTGTCTTTTAATGCATGGGGGACAATTTAACTCAGTGTGCTTATACATATTCTATGAATGCTAATAGTTATTCAATTCCAGAAGTAAAAATATTAATATATTTTTTTTAACATTTGGTGTCTTTGATGAGATTATTTATAGTCTGAGGGCTTTTTTTATAATGCAGATTGGCAGTGCATTGTTTGCGATTTCTTTTTTTTTCTTCAACATTTGCTGTCTTTGATGAGATTATTTAGTTTAGGGTTTTTTATAATGCAGATCAGTGGTGCATTGTTTACTATTTTCTTTTGATATAATTATTTAGTTTGGGGATACTTTTGTGATGTAGATTAGCAATGCATTGCTTACGATTTTTTTTTTTACAATTGCTGTCTTTGATGAGATTTATTTAGTTCTGGGGACATTTTATAATGTAGATATGCAGTGCATTGTTTAGGATATTGCATGTTTTGCTTTTATGGTGTTTTTTTTTTGAGGAAATCTTACATTTGGTGTGTGGAAATATAGAGTTTGGGGCTTTTGAAAGTTATTTTTGTTGTTATATGTGTATTTTTTTTTTACTTTGCTTTCCAGAGTTTTATAAATTTTCTCAAAATAAAACCAGTCTTTTTTTTTAGATAATACTGGTGAAGATCATGTTTTCTTTCTGAAGGTTGGGTTGTTTTATCTCTGAGAGGCACTTTTTGCACACAATGGGCTAAATGGCCAGGTCACAAGGATCTTGAGTGCTCAGCGAAGGTTGGAGGGAAGTCAGTGTCCCCTACTGACTTCCCTCCTCCTACCTTTCCCTCCCTGTCCTAGGTCAGTGTCCCCTACTGACCTAGGACAGGGAGTTTTGTGGAGATAAATCTCAATGCTGACCCAACTGGGACTCGAACCTGGGAACTGCAGATTACAAGCCTGGCATTCTACTGACTGAGTCACTCCCATCTCATTTATTTCTGAGATTATGATGAATGAAATGAGACTACTTTCACTTACTTTTTTTTTTTTAATGGTGGTGGGAGTACACAATTCTAAAAAATTACCAGATCTATCCACAGCAGCAAGCTGAACATCATCTTAACTAGAAATGTAGCATAATTCCAAAAGATTGATAACAACATATAAATCTACCAAAATAAAATCAAAATATATCTCTTTGCAGCAGCAAGATGGACATCTCAATACCTAGCAATATAGCATAACTCTGAAAGATTGATAATGACATATAATTCAAGGGAAATAAAATCAAAATAAATTTAAAGAGATTATAATGAAGATTTAATTATAAAAGTATAAATAAAATAATAGCCGAGTGAATGGAGACAATGTGCAATGCAATTGGGCCAATACTGTAAACAATCTAGTATTCAAGCCACTGAACTTATAAGGCCTGTGTGTGGGAGAGCCATATCCTGTGCATGTTAAACACGCTGGATGGCCTTGACGGGAGGCACCATCTTGTCTCTCAACAGCTGTTCCAGTGGGTCCCAACCTTCTCCAAGCCTTTATGGTTTTTATGAGCTGGTCATTTAGCCCATTGCGTGCAAAACAGTAACACTCAGAGGTAAAACTATCCAATCCAATTGAACTTACAATTCACCTGTGTAAACAGTTAGTAAGATCTGTGCCTTGCCCTATGATGTGAACTAGTTTGCTTGGTTTTGTTATCAATCTCAAGAAATGATGCACTGAATGCTGGGATGAATGATAAAAATAATTCTAGGCATACTGAAAATTGTTAATTGTTTTAAGACAGAAAAGAGTGCATAAAAAGGGGGGAAAAAATAGAGATGCATATTATGAATTGCTTCCCAAATCCTCCAACTTTACAAATAGTTTTTGATTATTTTCTGAAGAATTTTGAAACTTTAAGGAAAAATGAGTTTGCAATAGTTAAGGATCAAACTTGTAGAAGGAGTATTTCAATGTAGAAAAACAGAAATGAGCAAATCAGCCTTACTGTATGTTGGGTCTAAAAAATGGAGATAAGACAGTTTTAACAAACTATTTATATCACAGCTTAATAAAATATTCATCAAATAAAAAAAGATTCATTTTTCAGGCTTGAATTACGAATTTTTATAAGATACTTGGCTACTGATTTAAGGGACCTGGGTTTGAGGCCCCAGGTAAGGCATGGATAGATATGTGTTGTTTTTCTGCTGAGGTCCCTCCATCCTCACAGACCTTCTACTATGGTGTATTAAACTCTCTATCTCTATTAGCTCCTGTTAGACCTCTGTGGCAAGCAGCTGCTTGAGGGGTATTTATTTATTTATATTATTATATGTAAGAAAATTTTCAAACAGCAATTTCTATTTTTTTAAAATCAAAGTTTCATGTATTGCACTAAAAATAGATATAGCTGTCTTTTGCCTCTCATTTTGAATTCTGCCAACATGTATAATCAACAGAGACTGTGGAAGGCTTAATAAACACTCCACCCTATACATGCATAAAACATGCACCTGTAACCTTGTACATACTATATGTTGTAATAAAAAACATATGAATCCATTTCTACTCTGTGGTTTCATAATACTCTTACAGTGACAGATTTCTGAAACTAAACTAACTGGTAGCAAGATTTATTTTAAAGTGTTTTCAGAAAATAAAATAATAGCTTTAGAAGACTTCAAAACCAAGGTTATTACAAATTGCCAAATTTTCGAAATAATTACGGGAAACATACCTCCGAATATCAAGTACCACTTATATTTAATGCTATTCCAAAAGAATTACTAAATATAGATTCTTTTAGAAGACTTAAAATGGAATTAAAAAATTATTTGGTATTTTCTAGTTTTTTTATGTGTTGCGTTTTGTGGATTTATTTGATGTACACCATTTTTGTGGCTGAATGACCTATGTTAAGATAATTAATTCATTTTCCTGCAGATAAGCTATTTAGCTTTGCGGGTCAAAGTGTAAATGTATTTGTATTCTTTACTCTTATGAATAAAAATTATATTCTAATTAATTAATTAAATTAACCTCATCCTGAAGTAACTAATGAATGGAAATATGTCATGATATATACCAAAAGAGAAAAGAGCATTTCATTGGGCTTAATAAAATGGCAAAAATTAAAAGAAAAAATGATAAGTTAAATTTTTAAACTTTTTTTAAAATGTTGCAAAATTTTACTTGTTTTTTCTGCTTTATCTTTAATAATTTTTTTTAAATATATTATTTCCCATTTTTTCATATTATTTTATTTGTTATAATATAAAATGTTCATAATATTTCTATTATTGCTTAAATCTTTCATTTATTTAGTTTTTTCTAAATTTTTTTAGCCATTTATGCATATTTTTAGACTTTTGACAATTGGTAAACTCTAAGCCTAGGAAAAGCAGTGTTTTAAAATATCATTTGCTCTTAAAACAAGATAATTTAAATAAAATTGAAAATTATATCTGAAAAGTGATAATGAACTATGAAAAAAAAACCTCAATAAGATGTTTCAAAGCATTTAAAGTTTAACTGAAGGGAATGAATTTGAGAATATCATTTGGTTATGAAATTGCATAACTGTTATGAAAAATTTTCATTCTAAACTTCCAGGAGAGATTTTGGTTTAAAAAAATGCAATTTTTAACCTTAATTAGTTTATTTGGTTGAAATCTAATTAAAAGTATTGCTAAATAAAGTCCTTTTAAATTGCTGTGATTTGAGGGTAATCCTACAGTTCTCCCAATATCTGCCATTAGAGATCACTAGTGTTTTTGTTTTACATCATTTCAAATTATTGTTTGTAATTGCAATATAGATTTGAGAAGCAATAAAAAAAAATTTTAGAAGCAGCAGAGTAAAAAAGTCTTTAAAATCGAAAGTCTGTTAAAATATTGACTGAAAGCCGATGTGTATGTTTAGCTCCTGGATGATGCAATTTCCGGTAATAACAAAAATCAACATCTTTATGTTAAACCTTTAAAAAGCATTACAACACTAGTATAGCTATAAATAGCCCAAAGTACTGGTAATCACAACTGATCAATAATCTACATATGGTATGGCAGAATAAAGCATAAACTAAATCATCACTACTTGATGCCATCTACGGTGATCAATCATGCACATATGTTCACTGCAGACTCAGATAGATTTATTTTTAAATTTCATCAAAATAATACACATATAGTTGAACTTGGCTGTAACAAGTACAGAAAAAACGAGATCATGGCTATAATGAGCAAAAGACAATGATTTTAATTTATGTGTATTCCTATACAATTGCTCACTTTTATAACGAGCGTACTTCATGGATATACCTTCCAAATTTTGGTAACTATAGAAACATGCAAACATTCTTAATTGCTCAGGTAGTCAGAAATAGTACTCAATTCTTGGAATAGACAAAAATTAAATGGGTCTTAGCTTCTGACCACCCACATCGGATTACAGGCCAGTTTATGACCTAACCTTGTCCTTAGAGACTATCCCCACTCTACCTACCTCTCCAGTGCATAGCCTTGGCCTGCTCTCACAGTTTACCCAAATACCGCAGAGTGTAAAATCAGTTAGAATCAAAAAATGACTTCAATGCATTGAGTGATTTAAGGGGAAATTGAAAAAATATTACAGTGAAATCTTTAAAACAAACATCAATTTTAAGGTTCATAAATAAAAAGACTAACTGAAATCATGTTCATTATTAATTAGTATTGTTTTTAATTATGGAGAAATAAATTGTGTTTAGTATTAAGTGCATGGTTTTAAAATTATGGACAAATAAATTATGTTTAATATTAAGTGTATTGTAGTTTATACAAACATATTAATACAAATAATATGTAGTACATAATTATATTATTTTCTCTCTCTCTAATATTTCTTTTGTTTTTTGAATCTATCTTTTTATAAAGGTGTTGAGAGTAAAATAATATAGGAAGTAGATTTAACTCATCACTAATATAGTGAGTAATGTTTATAACAAGAGAATTTTGTCAGTTCCCTGGTGCTCGTTATAACTAAGTTCGACCTTATATCAAAAATTTAAATGTTATTTTTGATATTTAATTAGAAACAGTTGAAAAAAATTCAGATTTCTATTTCGAAAACAACTTTGCCAGGGGATTTTCATGGTCCTCAGCCAAGAGATGGCACTGCTCAGGAAACATGACATCGAAGTGTAAACTATGATGTTGAAACATAACATTACAGTAACCGTGGGTTGTTGGTGGCCTATGGTTCTATGATTTGTTTCTTTTAGGTAGGTAATATGAAGTCACCTATCATGTGTATGATTTGATATGAATGTTTGGATGTTTTGTCATTCTTGTTTGGATAACATGCCAATACAGTCACAGGTAAATGGATATGTATGAATTTTATAAAGAGTTTTTCATGATAGATAGAAAAGTGGAAATTACTCTATCCCCATTGTTTTTTAATTTGGTTAAAATATGGTAATAAAAAAATATAATAAACCCTTTGAAGCAGCTGCTTGCCACTGAGGTCTGACAGGAACTTGTCAGTTTATATGCCTTAGTAGAAGGTCTGTGAGGATGGAGGAACCTCAGCATAAAGATAACACAAGTATCAATGCCTTATCCAGGACATGAATCCAGGTCCCTCTGATCAGTAGCCCAAGCACACTAACCATTCACCATGAGAGGCAAAATATGGTAAATAATAAGTTATTTAAGGTATTCAGGAATTGAAATTATTTAATATTAGGAGGGTTGTTGAAAGTATTTGTCAACTGTTGTGTAATGTTATGGCCAGGTTATTTGAAAGTGAGAATTTGTAGCTTTTTGTGGTTATGTGTGTGTTGGGGGGGGGGGGGGGGGTTAAGTAAGTTCTTTGGAGTGAGGGTTTGAAGGGGGGAGAAGTCAGACCTATTTTTAATCATATTTTTATGTTTAATAGGATGTAGTATGTGTTTTGTTGTGCGTATGGAAGAAAATAGCAAGAGTTTGGAATTTTCTTCCATACTCACAATCCAATAATACTCACAATCAATACCAGAATATGGGCAAATGAAGTGGTAAATAGCAGAAATGTTTCATGGGTGTTAGGAGAATAGTTTTTTGGGGAAATGTATACAGTGGGCTTTCAGAGAATTCTAATGTAGTAGGGTGTAGGGGTGGAGTATGGAAAAAAAAGTTTGAATTTTTTGTCATGGGAGTGAACATGGCAGTTGTAACACACATGCATATCTTGTTGTAGTAGTTTGAGATGAACTGAGTCGTTGTGAGTAGTTATGTATAGCTAAGATAGTAGTTATGAATAGCTAAGATAGTAGTTATGTATAGCTAAGATAGTAGTTATGTATAGCTTAATGAAGAATTTAGGGGAGGGATTTGTTTGAGCAATATGAAGTGTTTTTAATGGATGGAGGATAGTCTGTATTTTCAATAGCCTAGCTGATTGTGCTTATTCCTTGTTTTTATTAACATTTGTGGTTATATATATTAATAGTGATAATTATTAATGCATTTAATTATGGAATTAATTTTTTTGTTGTTTATTACTATTTGTGGCTAAGAAGTTTAATATAGATAATTAATTTCTGAAAATGAATGGTGAATGGAAATGACGGGTGTAGAAATATAATTAGCACTGTGATAGATATTGCAGGTTGGAGTGGTGTTGGGGATATGGATTTTTGCTGTCTGCAATGGTATTATTTAGTTCTGGGGACTTTTGTATAAATTGGTTGGTGGTGCCTTGTTTCTGATTTTCTTCTTTTTTGATATGTGTTGTCTCCAATGAGATTATTTAGTTTTGGAGGCTTTTTTATAATTTGGATTGAGAGTGCACAGTTTCCAATTTTCTTGTTTTAAGATTTGTCATTAATTATATTAATTTTAGTGATTTATTTAGGTTAATTTTTGTAGGTGTGACTTGTTTAAGGAATTTAGTTTTTGAAAATGAGAGATTTTACCAGAGCTATTATTATCCCTATTTTTTTTTAAAAGGTGATTGCAGTTTTTGTGATAACTATAGGGATATCAGCCTACTTTCTGTTCCAGATAAAGTTCTTTGCATTATTGTATTTAATAGAATTAATATTCTGGTTGATGTACAATTCCATGATGAGCAATGTGGATTCAGAAATGGTAGGGGATGTGTATATCAGATATTTTCACTCAGGCAGATTCTTGATAAATGTTCAGAATTTCAGAAACCTTTGATGATTTCAAAAAGACTTTCGACTCTGTTGATCATCATAATTTGTGGTTGATTGTGAGATCATATGGCATACTAGACAAGTTAGTTAACATAATGAAAGCTCTATATAATAACATTGAGTCATGTGTGAGAGTTAGTTTGTAGCAATTGGTTTAGCATTGCTTCAGGTGTCCAACAAGAGTCAAGGGTGCATTTTATCTCCTTTTCTCTTTATTTTGGTTATTGATTATGTTCCTTTCACTTCAAGGGAAAGATTTTGGCTTTAAACGATCTGGAGATCTGAAAATTTCTGATTTAGATTATGCAGATGATTTGGTCTTGCTGGCCAATGATGTTGATGAGATGAATTCTTTCATTAGGGCTATTGATGAGACTGGCAATAGAGTTGTTTGGTGATAAACAGATATAAAATTAAAGTGATGAAAATTAGTCAGGCAGGCAATTCAGTTAATCTGAATGGTTGCAGTCTTGAGCAGGTGTCACAGTTTAATTATCTTGGAAGCCATATAACAGATACTGGTGATGTGCGGCATGAGATTAACAGACGAATAGGGATTGCTGACAGGACTTTTAAGAATCTATGGAGAGTGTGGAGAAATAGGCAAACACATATAAAAACTAAAATTAGACTGTATAACAGTTTGGTTCTCTCTAGAGTTAGTTATAGTAGTGAAACTTGGATGCTTTGTAAACAAGATAAGAGGAAACTTGATAACAATTTAATTCCATTATAGTGCTGTGATACAGTTGAAAAAACCTTTTGCTGTTAGTTACTTTCCAAGTTTGGAGGTATGCTTTACAATAACCACTGACCTTAACAGGACATACTTAGAAAACACCCTTATACCATAAAATTACCTTATAGTATACATACTAACTCTAAATTAAATCTTTATGATCAAAGACCAACTAGAGTTACAAAAATTAGGTGAACATATTTACCGTTTTTCTTATAACTGGTACAATTGGTAGCAGCTGTCAATGCAATTGTACCAGCTATAAGAAAAACGGCAAATATGTTCACCTAATTTTTGCAACTCTAGTTAGTCTTTGATCGTAAAAATTTAATTTAGAGTTAGTATGTATAAAATAAGGTAATTTTATGGTATAAGGGTGTTTTCTAAGTATGCCCTGTTAAGATCAGTGGGTATTGTAAAGCATTCCTCCAAACTTGGAAAGTAACTAACAGCAAAAGGTTTTTTCAACTGTATCACAGCACTATCGTGGAATTAAATTGTTATATATATATATAAGTAGCTGTGTTTCAATTATTTAAGGGAACTTGATGCTTTTGATTCTAGATGCTTGCAAAGTATCTTGGATATTAGGTGGTTTAACTTTGTAAGTAATGAAGAGGTTAGGCAAAGGAATCTGCAACCTCCTCCGAGTAGTATATTGTGCAGAGAGAGACTCCATTGGCTTGGCCATGTTGCCTGTATGGATAATCATAAATTAGTGAATAGGGTTATGAACAATGCACCTAAAGGCCTCAGACAGAGGGGGAGAAATAGGATGTGGTGGGCAAACAATGTCAAACAGGACCTTGTTAGAATTGGTGTACGGTGACCACATGCAGCAGATGTAGCTGCATGTGGTCACCGTACACCAATTAATATTACAGATATGCTTGGAGAACTAAACTGTGTTGTCTGGTTGGACCTCTGTAGACCACGGCTGCTTGAAGATGATGATGATTTATGGAGTGCTTTAAACGTTGGGGGGAGGGGGGAGGAGATTGGAGCAATTTGTAGTATGTGGGAAGGCAATTGTGTTGTCTTAATTTGGTTTTCTGTTTATGGTTTTTTTATTATTATTTTAATAATTTGCAGTTGTAAGAATTTTTTTTTTTTTTTTTGGGGGGGGGGGGAGGTATTTGTTACATTGTGTTTGTTTAGAAAATATATTACCATTACCATGGTAACAGTATGTTGTATTTGATGTAAACTTGAGTTTTCATTACCATGGTAATGAAAAAAAAAATCTTTTTCCTAAAAACCTCTGGGTTAGGGTCTGGGGGTTGTAGGAATCATCAAAAAGAACCATTTTGTTATGTTGCATTAAAAAAATGGTGCCTGAGGACTGTAAAGTGCCCTGCTGCCAAAAAACTTTTATAGCCTTGTACTATGGAAATGAAATTTACTTTTGATGCCACTTGAATTTGAAAGATGAAAACAATTAATATGGCTCCAACACAAAAAAAGGTTAATCAAATGTTTGCAGATGCTGGAGATGCTGGAAGGGTTAAATGGATATGGAATATTGCCAGAATAAATGCAGAGGAGTTAATGCAACAGTTACTAAACATAGATTTAGAAGGAAAACAAAACTACATATACAGAGTGTAACATAAGTGCACAGCACAAATTCTGCGACATATAGAGTCCAAAAGAAAGAAAAAAGACCTATAAAATTGTCATAAGACATTTTATTTGTAAGTTTTGCATATGAATAATGCTGCAATTATCTGAAATGACCTTCTTGAATTAACTAAAGTAAATTAAATAAGAACTAATGAGATTGTCCATAATTATTAGTAGTGGGCCTCAGTTGTAATAATGATTGTCAAACACATTCAGAAATTCCTGGCATAGTCTTGATGGGTTTTCCTTCACTACAACATTCACAGAGATATATTATACATGTGGACAAGCATCACATGTATGGTTAGGCTTGAGGACATGAAGTAGATGCAAGGCTGTTCAAATAATTGTTGCAAAATATTTTGTATAACTTAACTTCCAAGTAAAACATTTATGAGCACATGTTTATGCACCTTTTTTTTTACCTCAGACCCTGAATTTGTGACATACATTTATGTTAATAAAATAAAAATAATAAATGCCCCTTCAAACAGCTTCCTATATCTTTTAATTATATGGGAAATGAGACAGACTCATTAGATTATCTGAAGAATATGTATGTACATAAAACAGAGAAATCTGTAAAATTACTTACTCTATTTTAGCTTTATCAATTGGATTTACAGTAGCTAACTTATGACCATGCTCTCGATAAGCTGTTGCAAGTTGATAAATACCAGCATTTTCAATCCTGTTTCTCAAGGCTTCTTTTGAAACTATTTCAAATAATATAGACATTTAAACAAAAAACATGATTGCCATTAATTTTTATACAGTTCACATAAATCTATACTCACAAGACTACTAAAAATAACTAAAATTAGAAAACATTCACACAAAACAAATGCACAAATGACATAAACAGAAACCACAAATTGTAAAACATAAGTAAAATAGAAATTATTGAGATTGTCCATATCAATAGTAGTGTGCTGACAAAGTTCTATGGGGAGAGGGGTTGGCATGATTAGTCCAATGCCTAAGATGACCCGAAAAAATGGTATACAGTAGTAAAGACACAGTAATAGTACTATTCTGACTGGTCCATTTCAAATTTTGGCCATTTTTAGGTTAAATGTTTAAGTTTTAATTTTCAGATGCTGCTTTAGAAAATATCTTACTCAAGCCTTCAGTCAACTGATTGCTGTATATCATATAGCTAAAAACAATCGGGTAAACACTGTGTATACCTACAGATTAAATTAACATTATTATGCTCCCAAAATATGCACTTTGAATGGGCATTTAACACAAAAAAAGTGGTTTGATTTTAGTCTGTAAAAAAAGTAGGTTGGCTTCATTCTGCAAAGAGTGGGATAATTTTAATCATTAAAATTATGTTAGGTAGGGTTGCTTTATCTCTGAGCAGCACTTTTTTTGCACACAATGGGCTAAATGGCCAGGTCACAAGAATCCCAAAGGCCCAGAATAAGATGGGGGAGGGGATCCACTGGAACAGCTGTTGGGAGACAGATGGTAGCTTCCCATCAAGGCAATCCAGCATGTTCTTTAACATGCATAGGGTGTAGCATTCCTGCACACGGAGCCACAGCTTAACATCCCATCTGATGGATGGTGGCCTTTCCAAGTCCATCAGTATCCCCTCTGACTGATGGCAGAGTGGGGTTGTAGGTTGTTTTACCTCAGAACAGAACTTTTTGCATACAATAGGCCAAATGGCCAGGCCACAAAAATCCTAAAGGCTCAGAGAAGGTTGGGGGAGGGTACCCACTGAAGATGTTGAGAAACTGTTGTAGAAATAACTGGGGAAATAAACGGGTAAGTGGTAGCTTCCCGTCATGGTCATTCAGCATGTTCTTAAAGGTGCAGCGGATATGGCTCCTCCATACATGGGGCCAGGGCTTAACATCCTATCCAATGGATGACAGCCTTTCCACACACATCAGTGTTCCCTACTGACATTGGGCAGGGTAGGGAGTTTTGCAGAGAAAAATCTCAATACTAGCCCAGATGGGACTCGAACCTGGGAACTGCAGATTACAAGCCTCATGTACTACCAACTGAGCTACCCCCCACCCCAATCAATGAGAAATAGCGGCAAATTTTGTTTTTTCATGCAATTTCGATTTTATTCTCATATATCTATATATACGTAATAGTCTGTTCATTCGACATCTACTCCTAGATGATCAGAGTTAGGGCCACCAAACTTCATATAGAGCTTGATCTCACTGTAACTTACTATACTGTCAAGATTTTAATCTCATAAAATTGGCTCTTCCCTAGAAGTTGAACATGAAACATCAGTCCATTGATCACTTGTTACATCATTAAGGTACTACTCCATTCGTAACTTCAGACTCTCCATTCAAAGGTAGGCAATGGCAGGAACAGTTGGAAACAAGCAGCAGTTTCAATCCTCAAAAAAAATCAATAAATTTTTAAGGTTCAATCCTGGCCAACCACAGCCAGGAACCTGATCTCTAATACCCTATGTAGCAAGAACAAAGTGGAACCTCCACACCAAATTAGGATCAATTAATCTCAAGTACCTTATGAATTATAGGAAACCAAAAACTTCCACCACTGGTGATGTCATTCCAAACATAAATGAATGCATGTGCACCATTCAGAATATGTCTGCTACTCCAAATCATTATACCAAAGCCTGGCAATTCTGTTAGTATAACATAATGGCATAAATTTTGCCTTACAGATAAGTATAGAATGTTACAGACAATTTATGTTATTTAATTAATGCAAGTTTATTCTGTATTAAGTGGGAAGATATGATCTAATATGTACATCTGTTTTAATCTAAACTTTAATCTTTATTGAATTTTTTTTGTGTGTGAGAAGGGGAGTACTTTTATAACATTGTCACGTTTTCAAAATGCAGAGGGATGGTTTCTCATTTAGCAATATGGTCTAATTAAAATGGTCGCCTCCAACAAGATTTTTTTCTTTCCAGTATTTTTTTAATGATGCAGATGGGCAGTGCATTGTTTATATAATTTGTGTCTTTTAGGCTTGTTGCCTCTGATTGGATTATTTAGTTCCAGGTGCATATTTATACAGTGGATTGGAGGTGAATTATTTAGTTTTCTTGTTTTCTGCAGTAGGATTATTTAGTCCTAGGGGCTTTTTGTACTGCAGATTGGTGGCAAATTCTGTACGATTTTCTTGCTTTTCATGCATTTCGTTTCCGTGATTATTTAGTTCTGGGAACTTTTCTGTTTTGCAAATAGATGGTGAATTGCTTATGATTTTCTGGTTTTTCAGGCTTGTTATCTGATGGGGGTTTAGTTCTACGGCTTATTTTATACTATGGATTGACAGCAACTTCTTTACAATTTTCTTATTTTTAGGCTTGTTCTCTGTGATGAGATTACGCATTCTAGGGGGAGGGGTTAAAAGTGCAGAACATCGGTTTGTTTAGCAGTAAGCTCAGATTAAAAATATTTGCCTCCGAGATTATTTTGTCCAGAAGTCCTTTCCACATCATAAACAATGCGTTAAAAAAAATATGGCGCCTAAACATCGTAAATTACACAGTAACTACTACACGGGTCAAAAAAAACCTATTTAGTATGAAAAATAAGCAAGGATTTTTAATCTATAATTTGAACCTTAAACACTCATGCTACAGAGCATACCTGAAAATGGTATACGTTGCTGCGGTTTAAATCCGTAAACTCCTTTTGAGGAACGATATCCACGAACAAAATATTTTGAAAGAAATAACTGTGTTAGCAGTTCTAGGTCATTCTGTCTAAAATAGTGGTATTTTTTTCCAAAAGAATTTAGGATTTTTTTCCTAAAATTATTTGACCAAAACAAACATTTTATTGGAAGAGCATACATCTTTGAATTCACAAACTATTTAAAATCAGTGATATGATATTTGGCTACAGTAAATTCAATGGACACCAATTTTGAGCAGAAACTTTGGATTTACAGAATTTCTCGTAAAAATTGGTATTCATACACCCACTACATTTCGCCATTGCTTTTGATTGCCATATGGTCTCTGGTAGTGCTGCCAACCCCTAAAGCATAACTTGACCAGCAATGATCTGAACTTTAAGAGGATTCCGGCTTGTCCGCAAGAGGAAGGAAAGGTGTCTTAGGTTAGAAATTATATTTTTACCTAATTTTCAGGAACAGTTCTTTTCCGAACTTCACGTTTAGATTAAGAAGAATACACAAGACACAGACCTACAGAATGTATTCAAGATTTTTCACAATGGAGTGGATTTTCTTGACGTTATGAAAGAATTTATCTCTATTAGTGGAATTGGTTCAGTGGAAATAGCTCAAATTATCAACAGGAACTTAACAATTATTCTTATGAAAAAGGAAGCAGCAGCAAAAAAAAATACTAGAATGGAAAGAAAAATAAAAATACAAGAAGGAAAAAAATATGACATCGTTGAAGTGGGAAGACCAACCAAGACAGTGTATGTATCTAAACTTCCCTTCATCGAAAATGAAGAAGGTAAGTTAGAAACAAATGAAAGGGACCCAAACCCTGTAACACTTTGGAGAAATACTCGATATTATAGATGCGAAACGTGATATTCCTGAACTTCAAGACATCAAGACAGGAAGAAGAATATTAAAATCAAAATTATGCAAAAATTCCCAATTTTCTATATGTCCAAACATTTCTTGTTACCATTCATTAAAAAGGAGTAACTACATTATGCAAACGATGTAGAAAAATTGGTCACTATGTAGCCCATTGCTCACTAACAAATAAAAAGGAGGAAACAATGAGAAGAAAGAAACCAACATCTTTTGCTGTCATTGTATCAGAAGCTCTAAACAAAGAATAATCAAGAGACTCCAATAAAGCGGAAAATGAAATTAGTAAATAAAAACCAAACAAGCTAAAAGAAGAACTTCTTTGGATGGAGGCGATAAACAATAACTCCAATCAAACCTTAAAACCCACACTAAAGAAAAAAAAACCCAAGAAAAAGTGGAAACATCAACAAAAAAAAACAGGGAATAAAAAAAATAACTTACAAATATCAGACCCAACAGAAAATTAACAAGAAAGAGAACGAGAAAGAGAACTTGAAATAAACATACAAAACTAAATATGTAGACAAACTGGAAGAAACAGAACACGATGAAATGGAAAAAGAAAAATTACCAAAAAAACTATTACTTAGATCGCTAGCACAAACCCAAGATACTTTGAGTAAAAGGACACATCAAAGAGAGAAAGAACAAGAAAGAGCTTACGAAAAACAACTTGAAACAAATAGCCAAATAAACACTTAAGAATTTGAAATAGACTTACAAGAAAACACTGAAAAGGAAATAGAAGAAACAGAAGAAAACCATGTAAAACACCAAATAGAAAAAACGAGAATAACAAATATAATATAATCAATTTGAAGAAAGAGTGAAAAAACAAATGAAAGTCGAAGCAAATACACCATAAAAGGGAGAAGACTCGATTATCTCTTCACTCTTCACGATTAATGGAAGAATCAAACCAGAACATTTATAGACATTTAAAGACATTCTGGCTAAAAATACCGAAATTAATAATAGAGCCATTATCAGTAAAGTCTACAATATCTATTATTATAGATTACAGGAAAAAAAAACAAAATTGGAGCGGATCTTCCTTGCCTGAGTAAAGCAAAACCCAAAGCGGTCCACAGAAATTGAAATTCGATACCTGATTGATGACTATTCACTTTGCCCTTTCCTTACTTCTCTTAACATGATTAGCTAACCCAACTTTCTATCTCCACTCGCTTAGTGCAGTGCCAATAATATAAAATTTTTCATATTTAATCCAATTCTCAACCACCGCTGCCGACTACTGAGCATAGAGAACATAAATTTGGGACCGAAACCGAACTGCTGCATGTGTGAGAGTGGGGAGACCAATCACAACACGACAATACATCTATCACGTGAAAATGTTTGTTAACATCTAGTCTGTCTTGCAAATGAGTAGACTTTAGTTATTGTAGATGGTTTTAGTAGGGACTTTTTTCTACATGTTATTTTTAATCAATTCCATTGAAAATGAGTAAGCAAATTAAACTGTTGGATGTTTTAAAAAGAAAACATGTTGATGACAATGAATGATGTGAAACTGGACCGAGTGGTTTGTCCGCAACTCAAATGTGATTTGGAAATGTGGTCCTCTGGTGTAAAAAGTTTGGGAACCAGTGGCTTAGTGGACTCCTAACTGTTTTATTATGGGTTTATTAGCTCTTTATTAAGAAGCTAAGTATAAATCCAAGGTAGTGAGGAATTAAGAAGAAGACTTCAGGTCTGCCCAATTGCTCAATAAAGTTCTACGCGACCATAACGTGAAGCGAATCTCCTAAAATATAAAATCTCACAACCACCAGTTTCTGCTGGCAACGTGAGACCAAAATTTAAATATATAAAATTAAGTGAGACCAAAATTTAAGTAACAGTGAGCAGGCCCGTGAGGGAGCCCACTAATTAGCCACCAAAATGGTGGTCTGTCGGTGAACTTTCAAGGTGTTGTAAGATCATGGGTAAATTAGCCTCCAATCATGCCTTCCACCAACGAGTATAATTTATTATGTAGGATATACACTGGTTTCCATAAATTAAAGAAAACTCAGAAAATTATGATAAATAAAAAATTATATGAATGATTTTAATGAAATGTGATGAAAACATGAATTACAATAATAGTTTCAGAATGACATAAAATATTTTACATTAGAAATATTTTTCATCAAAATATAACACAGGAACTTGTCCAAAAATGAGGTGTTAGAATGCAATGGGAAAAGTTCTTTAATAAGAAGTGTGATCACCCCTTACAGCAATGCAGGCACAACAGCGATGTTCCATGCTGTTTATGATGTTGTGAATAAGTTCAGTAGAGAGTAACGACCATTGTTTCTTTAAAAAAGTAATAAGCTCCCTTTTTGTTTCGAGTCAGGTTGAGAGCAGCAACACGTCTCTCTAGAGCATATCACACATACTTAATCGGATTTAGGTCAAGAGGTGGAGCTGGCCACTCCATGCACATATTGGTCTCCTCTTGAAGGTATTGTTCCACTAGTCGAGCTCTGTGTGGAAGAGCGTTATTGTCTTGTAAGATGAATGTTTCACCTACTGTACCAACGTAAGGATGTACATAAGAGTCCAGAATGTCATTTCTATACCTTTGAGCATTGAGGTTCCCACTCGTCGAAACGTAGAGGTCTGTGCATCCACGTAAGGAAATGCCACTCCAACACACATGCTACCTTCGCTGTAACACTCTATTTGATGGATGTTACTGGGCTGATTGCGGATTCCTCGTTCTCTCCATATCAAACATTGTCTGGAATCACTCTGCAAGCAATATTTGGACTCATCTGTGAAGAATATGGACCTCCATTATTCTTCTCTCCAGTTAACATGCGTGCATGCCCAATCAACTACTTTCTCCTCTGATGTGACCTGAGGATATATTACTAGCCTTCTATCGTACAGACCTCTCTCATGAAGTCTACGCAGAGTAGAAGCTGATACAACCCTCCCAGTGACTGGCTGATGCAAGAGAGGATCACAGCTGAGAGGGAGTAGACGTCCTGCTCCTTCGTACTGTTAATCGCAGATATTAGTCTTATACAGCAGTCATAACTGTAGCCTTTCTGCGGATAAACCTCCAAGACGTGTAATCCATGCTAAGACTTTGATTCTACAGTCTATGGAACACAGAAGGACTCACCTTCAGCTGTCGTCCATGTCTGCCTGACTTTGGCCTGCTTCGAGCTGGCCAATAGCTCCCCACCACAATTAATTTGGCGAATGATGTCTCGAGGTCATTACTGCAAAATGGCTATTTCGAATTTCTTTAGTCACATTTACAACACAAAATAGTGATCCACTCAAAAACACCCGTTTTTATGCGGTTATCCGAATACGCAAATTGACCACAACCTAGATTAATTTGCATAAGATATGCTCACTTGGCATTACTTTACTGGTTACATGAACAAGTTTGGTGAGGATCATGCAATTTTTTGGCGAATTATCGTGATTTCTCTCATTTTTCCTTAATTTATGGAAACCATTTTATTAAAATTATTTAATATTTTTATTTCCTTAACACATAATACACCCGATTACATTGCTCTATCCCAGTGAGCACAAACATTTCAATGGAAATTCACAGAAATCCGCAAATGTTAAAGAACCTGCCTGTGAAGTTTATTAAAACTCATTATCTGATTAATCATTTTTGGCAACAAATAGTCTAGATGTTTTAAGCATTTTTAAAGTAATCAAAGAACAAAATAATTTGAAAAATAGAACGAAAATAGTTTGATGAATGATCAGAAAATGTTAAATTTTACTACAAAAGAAATAACTCAACATTATCAATATGTAGTAGACATTTATGAAGATTTGAAATAAAGTTATGTAAATTTGTTTCCATTTTTATATTGTTTGGCAAAAAATTAAAGAATTTTGGCACAAGGTAAATAATGTTTTTAATCACAGTTTTCCTAGATAAGAATTCAAATAGATTAACAGAGTTACTGTATCTTGCGTTATAATTAGCAAATTTTATATTTTGGTCCAACCAATTTTTAAACAAATGCTTTAAAATTTAATGAATATATAATTTTCTAACTGTTAAAATATCAACATCTTTATATAAGTTTTTTAACACTTTCATATTTTCTTTTTTTCAATATACATTTTATAATTCTATTTTGAACTACAATTAATCTGTTAATATTAGTAGAATAGGTGCCCACCCCAAGAAGTAATTCGATATTGCAAATACGATTTAACCCAAATATTATATATCATCTTTAAAGTTGAAATATATACAAATTATCTAATATAATATAACCGTGGTATTACAATATTTATCTTTTTAATAACATTTGCTATATGTTGCTTCCAATTCAATTTACATTCTATGTAAACACCTAAATATTTAAAACAATCAACTCCCTTAATTGACAAACAGGAACAATTTTCACCAATACATTCCAAAGTATGATTAACTGTTTGAAGACGGCTGGTACAGCAGTTGTACCAGTGAGAAATATTGGCAAAAAGATGGCTCTGGTACAGCAGTTGTACCAGCTACTTCCTTCCCCCAAGTGCAGGATTGAAAGCGGGGTTGTTGGAATGCAGCTAAGCGGATAATGACAGGGAGTCATGTCCCTGTCGCGATAAGAGAGGGAGTGTGGGTAGGAGCTGAGAAGAGGGTAAAGGTCACACTAATTGCTTTTCTCCGTGTCAGTTGCTTATTCGACTACAACAAACAAATTTTCCTCTCTATCTGTATAAATTTATCATTTTCGACATGTCGAAACATAAGAAAGTTCTGATCGATGAAGAAGGAATTCCTAAAGCAGTTGCAGAGGGATGAAATATTAGTTAATTACTATTCTGATTGCGAATCGACGAATTTTTATGGTTGAATGTGTAATTTCTAAAATCTATTTTATTTTTACAAAGCAGTCAAACTAAAAGGTTTGACTGCTTTGACTATATTTCTATAACAAAGTTTCATGGGTCGTCTAATGCGGAATACTGATTTATATTATTTACAAGCCTATGTTCAGTGCCGCATCTAAAGGGAGAAGGGGGGGAGAAACATGGGCACCATGCTTTCCTGCCCCCTTTGCGAGTATTACTAAGGGTAATTAAGGCTGAAAATTATTAAAGTTGTATATATTATTATTATTATATAATTATTGTGTATATTTCGTGTATTTTTAAAGAAATAAAATGGAGGACAAACTGTAATACTGCAATTGAAATCCAGTCTCTTGCCCCGCCCCCTTACTCTTTTCCTGGCTGGAAAAAGTTTCTTGCCCCCATCCCCTACTACTTTTTTTTCTATATCTGGGCCTTGATATGTTACAAATATAATATCTGAGCATCCCTGCTATCACATAATTCTCAAGATGAAAACATTTTCCCTTACAATATAATTAGTTTAGCAAAAGATCGATCAAGAAGGATGAACGCCAAAAAAAAAATCTAATATTTATATTTTATTTTATGTGCACATATTTGCAGAGGCGGATCAAGCAGGTGTCGGACCTGGCGGCCGCCGGGACCCCAAGCTCGGAGGGGAAAAAAAAGATTGAGAAAAAGATTTGCAGTCTCCGTAATCATTTGGGACTGCAAACTTTTCTCTAATTAAGGAGAAAAAATCAAATTATTCATTAAACTGACGCAAAAAATAAATATTATCTATCAATCTATTTTGCTTAGAAATAACAAATCGAGAACGAAAATAATTACACTATTAAATTTTGCTATTCTTTAAAAGAATATAATATAATTTGATTCCTTTCTCCTTTCCTTTTTCTGTTCTTAGAATTTACTACATTTTGTGTTTGACGGGCCCACCAAACACAAAACTTTGTTTGTCTTTGGCCGACAAACACAAAAGCCATCAATGACAGCTAGTGCTACAGTAAGTTGGGTTGTTTCACCTCTGAGCGGTACTTTTTTGCACACCATGGGATACATGACCAGGTCTCAAGGACCCCGGAGGCTCAGAGAAAATTGGGGAGGGGACCCACTGGAACAGCTGTTGGGAGACAGATGGTAGCCTCCCGTCAAGACCATCCAGCGTGTTCTTTAACGTGCACAGGGTATGGCTCCCCCGCATACGGGACCATGGCTTAATGTCCCATCCGATGGTCAGCGGCCTTTCCAAGCCCATCGGTGTCCAGTACTGACCATGGGCAGGGCGGGAATTTTGTGGCGATAAATCTCAACGCTGACCCAGCTGGGACTCAAACCTTGGAACTACCGACAGAGCCACCCCCGCCCCACTACAGTAAGTATTCTTATAGACTCCGCCATTGCAACTTGTGCTCGTGTGCCCGCCCCACTACAGTAAGTATTCTTATAGATTCCGTCATTGCAACTTGTGCTCGTGTGGCTTTAATCAGTTTTTGTGAAAAAATTAAAGTTCATTGTTCGTTGTTCCTATTCTATATTTGTGACATTTTTTACAATTTAAAAAAAATACCAAACATAGGAAGCTATTTTTTATGGGAAAATAATTTCTTACTCTCATATTTAAACGTTCCTGCAATTCAGGTTATATTATTTTTGCTTGCGAACGGAAAAATATATTATTCTTTACAGATTTATCCGTTGGTGAAAGATATTTTACATTCTATCAATTTTTTATGTTGAAAATTTTTAAGAAATAAATAAAAATAAATTATAAAAAAATTGTGCTTAACTAGATGACCACCGGCCACGGACTTGCGATGGGGATGATAAGGATTGAACCGGCTACCAGGAGTGTCAACGCTTCCTTTACGATCTTTGCAAATTACAGAAGTAAAAAGAAAAATTCTACCTAGTGATACTCGGGATTGTCCCATTTGTTTATTTTTTAATTTTTTTCTTCATTTTTTTTTACAACTATTGATAAAAGGGGCAGGCCTAATATTTTTCTCCCCTGCCTGACTGAATACAAGGATATACGGGTCCCAAGGGAAGTGAATGTTTGAATCCAGATTGCTGCTGGCTACCTTCACTTTTACTTCTAAATTAATTTTTACCTCTATAAAGTGCAAAGATGGTAAAGGAAACTTTGGCATGCTGCAAACTGGTTCAACCGTCATCTTCTCCCAGTCCGCCAGATGGCCATCTAAACATTTACCATTATTTTTTTCCAAAATTTTTTGTAATTCATTTTTATTTTTCTTATTAATATACAAATAATATTTGACGAAGTTATGAGATTGATTATTTATTTGTTTTATTTTTATTTTATTTATTTATTTTTACTATTATTATTTTTATAACTATTGATTATTTTGATTTAATTCATGCCTGAATAAAAATAAAATTCACATATTAAAAATTTAAAAACATTTTAAAACACATAATTGTGTTTAGGGCGAAAACATTAAACGATATCAGATATCAATCGGGAGCAGAAAAAAGGGAAAAAAAAAACGAATCCAAGAAATCATTGAAGACCAGAAAAATGCTAGGCATAGATTTCTCGTCGTCAATAGAGATGAGCCATCCCCATCTTCATTATGTAACCTTCTCATCGAAAAGCTATCTACAGAAGCACACAAAGATAAATGAGAAAATGAAACGGTGTCCTATATGTAATAAAGAAGAAAATGTCAATAATAAAAATACCACAGAAAAAGAAAGTTTTGAAAAATCCGAAGATAGTTCTAGAGAATTTACCAAATTAGAGCCTTGCATATATGATGATATAGCTCTTTAGCCTACAGTGCTATTTGATACAATGATTGACCATATACTTGTAAACAAACTAAAAGATATTGGAAAGATAGAAACTTTAAAATCAGTGTATAAGGATAGGGATCAAATGTATAACAGAGGTCTTTCTTACGATCATTTTTACAGTATAAAACCAAATGGAATTAAAGAAGAGAGAAATAGGCTTGCATTTTCAGAAACGAGCAAGTGTGTATATTGCTACCCTTGCAAAACGTTTCCCACATCGAAATCCAAATTAATTAGTGGTTTCCAAAACTGGAAAACTATTACTACAACTTTGTCCGACATAAACTTTCAAAAGAACATAAGTTATCGATATGTATTTTATATAAAAGATCTTCAACTTTAAACAGAATAGATCCTAATTTATTGCAGCAGAGAGAACATGAAGAGAGTTATTGGAAAGAAGTGTTGAGAAGAAGAATATCAACTATAAAATTAATAAGTCCATTATGACTAGCATTTAGAAGTCACGACCAAGGTGAAAACTCAAATAGAAAAGGAAACTACTTGATATGCTTGGAATATCTAAGTGAATATGACAATTTTTTGAAATTACATTTACAAAAATACAGTAATCGAGGACAAGGAAATATTAATTTTTCATCACATAATATTTGCGATGAATTCATAAGCATCATTAGCAAACATGTAACAGCACTTAGAGTAGAAAAAATTATATCTGCAAATTATTACAGTCTTTTACTCAACTCTACACCTGTGTTTCACATATGGATCACCTGACACTTGTTATAAAATATGTATTGCAAAATGGTGATATGAAAGAAAGATTTATGGGATTCATACCGATTGAAGAACATACATCATCATATTTGAAGGAACAAATGTTGTTCATTTTAGCAAAATTAGGTATAGGTATTAAACTTCGTCGAGGAAAAACATATGACAATGCTGCGAACGTGTTGGGAAAGTACTCATGATTACAGTGCGAGTGCGGTCTACATCCCTTGGGCTAGTCACTCTTCAAATTTAGTCGGCAATTTTGCGGCAGAAAGTTGTAGCGCTGCAATTCAATATTTTATGTTTGTGAAAAAATTATTTGCTTTTTTTCCTGCATCCACTCATCGCTGGCAAATTTTGTGTAGAAAGCTGGAGAAATGTGAAAATGCTTTAACAGTTTAAACATTATCTGACACTAGATGGTTGGCGAGAGCAGATGACGTATTGGCATTAAAAATTGGTTATAACCATATAAAGGGGACCTTATCCGACACCTGAGCTTCAAATTCGGAAAGGAAAATAACTGTAGTGGAAGCTACATCTTTGTTAAAGAAAATGAACAAATGTGAAACGGCACTGATGACAGTAATTTGGAACACTATCTTACAGAGAGTGAATGCTACCAGCAAATGACTGCAATCAATTGAGTGTACACCATTTAAAGGATCTGGTTTATTAAAATCGTTAAAAATTTTCATTAAACAATTCCGTAATGAATTTTATAATATAGAAAAAGAAGCAACTGATATGACATCTTTCACTTTTGAAGAACAGGATCAAATATTTAGTCCGCAAAAAAGGAAAGTTTTTTTGATGAAAGTAATGAAGAAAAATCATTCGTTTTCGTGGCGAGAAAATTTCATTTTTAATTCTTTTAATGTTATTTGTGACAGTATGATAACAAAACTTGCTCGTAGATATAAAACATATAAGGATAATATAGAAAATTTTAAAATATTCTATGATTTAAGCTTTGCCTCACCCAGAAAAAACAGAACTATGTGGAAAAATTAATAGAGATCTATAAGAACGATATAGATTTTTATGCATTTTGATAATGAACTGGAGCAGTTTCTACTATTTCTAAAAGAAAAAAACAAATTCAATACTGCCACACAATTATACCAGACTGCAAAAGAAATTTTGTCAACTTTTCCAAATGTAGAAATTATTTAAAAAAGCATCCCAGGCCTGTCGATTCTTCCCAACTCACCACCCATGGAGAACGGAGAGGGAGAAAAGAAGAATGGAGAGGGCCACAACCCACTTGTTTGGAAGACAAGTGGGTTGTAGCCCTCTCCGTTCTTTCTTTTCTCTTTCTCCGTTGAATTTTCTTTCAATAACCAATATTTTACAGTTTTGTACTTGTGAACAGGCCTGGATTTAGAAAAAATTGGGCGGGGAGGGGGGGGGGCAAGAGTCTGGATTTTTAATGCAGTGTAATATTTTACCCTCTGTTTAACAGTTCTTTAAAAAAAATTTCAAAAGTGCATTGAATATAAATAAGTTTTATAACTTTTTGTTCTATTACCCTGACTAGCATTCTGAAGGATGGGGGAGGGGGCGGCGCAACAGTAAAATGTAATATAATAAATAATGATATGGACGAAAAGAATATAATATGGACTGTAATAAGTAAATATGATATGGACGAAAAGAAATTTTGTTGCTCCCCTGTCCCAAAACTGTTTTTAATTATAAAAATTTTGATTTTGTATTATAGATTTAATTATTATCTTTTATGCTATAAAAATATTTTTTTCGCAGAGCCTGGTATTCACACCTCAAACACCCCTAGGCATAAAGAGCGGTAGAGTGCAATTGTATGTGCTATGTTTTGAATTTTCTAGGATAAAGTTGTATTTTTTACATCCACGAAAATAAGTTATTCCAGTTATTTTGTAGCTTTGTTACCAAATACTACAAAGTTAAAGTAATAAATATTATATACAGCATATAATATCCAATATGTAACTGACAAAGTGTCGTGTTGGGTTTAACAGACCCTGATATTGTTATATCTTGAATCCTTTCTAAGCGACGCCAGCTAGGACCCATTCCTTCTCAATACCTTTCAACTCACTCCTTTCTATAACTTGGTGCAATTTCACTTAGATCCTCCCATTAGTTACTAAACAGACACATAATTGTAATGAATGGGTCTCAGAGACCCAGCATGACCATCCGTGTATTTATTTGGGGATATCAGATATATCTCCGTTTTTTGCCTATAGCAAAATAACTGAATTATTTTATGTAAAAGAGATGAAAAATATTTAAATCTGATGAATTTAATACAATAGTAAATTTATAGTATAAAAACCTCATTTTTTAAACATACCTGTTATCGTTTTTTAACGACACTCGATTAACCGACACCTAGGGTCAATTTTTTTTTTGTTTTCAGAGACAGTCTGTTTTGGATAGGTATTCATGTAATATTACTTTTAGTATTTTTCGAACCTTCCAATATCTAAATAGGGCTCTTTAATGGTGGAAAATGCCAAAAAATTTAAAACAAATATTACACACGATCCATTCATGCCAGAAATGGGATTTTTGGTGAAGAGGTTTGCATATTTGATGGTCAAGAGGTTTATATTGGCTCCGATAATTAATCCTCGTAACCACAGTGAGGATGGTAAAGCGCAACTTTTCGTTTTAAGAGATGAATGAAATTTTTCTTTGCGTTCTACATAAGTATTAGCAGGCGCGGATTGGCAAGGGGTGCTGAGCGCTGTAGTGTCCTGGGCCCTCAGTGTCGCAAGCCTATGGGGCCTCATAAGAGCAGGATTTTTTAATAATAATAACTGTAATTTTACAGAAATTCAACATTATTTTGAAAACCCAATTTTAAACGTCATGTACGAAATATCAAGCGATAAGTATTGAAGTCTTAAGAAAAAGAGAACGATATTTTTGTCACAGCTGGGTCCCTCTGCTACAGTTGCGTCCATGTCCTGAAAAAAGGTCGCAGTCCTCCTCAGGTTATTAGTAAAATTTACTATATGCCTTTCTCCAACCATTCACTAGCTCGAATTTTCACTGGTAGATAATAAATTATGCTGATGATTGGTCCTTTTGGCCAATGATGTTAATGAGATGAACTCTTCCTTTCGAGCTATTGATGAGACTGGTAGTAGAATAGGTTTGTGATAAACACAGAGAAAACTAAAGTGATGAAAATTGTTCAGGCAGATTGTGGTTCAGTTAATCTGAATAGTGCCACTCTTGAGCAGTTGTCACAGTTTAATTTTCTTGGGAGCTAAGTACCATATACTGGTATGGGAATAGGGGGTTTAACAGATCTAAATTTTCTTAATAAACGCAGATTTCACTTAACAGATACTGGTGACATGAGGCATAAGATTAACAAGCGAATAGGTATTGCTGCTGGGATTTTTAAGAATCTATGGAGAGTGTGGAGAATAGGCAACCTAATACTAAACCTAAATACCTAAATACTAAAATTGGACTATATAATAGTTTTGGAATTTTCTAGATTTAGTTATGGTAGTGAAACTTGGACCCTCTTAAAGAAGGTAACAGGAAACTTGATGCTTTGATTCTAGATGCTTACACAGTATCTTGGGCATTAGGTGGTTCAACTTTGTAAGTAATGATGAGGTTAGGCAAAGGAATCAACAACCACCTTTGAGCAGCATATTGTGCAAAGAGACTCTCCATTGGTTTGGCCATGCTGCAAGTATGAATAATTATTGATCAGCAAATAGAGCTATGAACAGTGTGCCTAAAGGGCTCAAAACGAGAGATCTAGGATGCTAGGCAGACAATGTCAAAGAGGACATTGTAAGAATTGGTGCACAGTGGCCAGATGCAGCAGATGTAGCTTAGGGGAGCGACATCTGCAAATTGCCCAAACTGGTTGAACTTCCATAGTCCATGGCTGCTTGAGGATGAAGTTTTCACCTCCTCTCTAAATGGTGTATGGTGTGCTTTTCTCTATGCCACCTACATCCACTCATGCCATCCTTTTAAAATAATCCTTATGAAAATTTCTAAACATCTAAAATTATGGATTCAATTAAACTTTAATAGCAAGATAAAACCACAAAACGTAATCAAAGATCACACAACTACTTCTTTGAAAATAAACACTTTGCTAAAAAGCATTTAAGGAATACTTTTGCAAATATCTCACATGTATTAAACAAAGACAATATTTTAGGAATAGCTCAATACTATAATGGCCTAAGAGGAAAACTAAAATGCATTTTTATGAAATCAAATTTTAAAATTTATTATAAAAAATAATTAATAACTCAAAAGGAACACTCGTTACTCTAATAGTCACAAACATAAAAGAAAAAATAATTCTGAATTAATTAAAAATTATCAAGTGATTGAAGATTATGATTTAAATGATATTTTTTATTTTGCAGAAAATAGATTATTTGAATATGTCTATTTGGAAACAATTAATATGCACAGCGATAAAATGGTGGTGTCAAGATAAGTGACAGGACGAGTAGAGGTGTAATGGAGAGGTGGTTGGAGAGCTAGATGGAGGTGTAATGAGGGAGATAGGTGGTAAGATGGATGGTAGTATGAGTGACAATGTGTCTAGAACCCCACCTAGCAACACCCAGTCCAACACTCACAACAGTGCCTGCAAAAGAAATAAAATTCTAGAAAAAATATTAGAATAAATTAATGGATATCCAGAAATTCTAAACTCACATTACAATTTTCATACTATTAAAGATAAAGTACTAAAGAAGTATCTTTTAAGGTATCAAAGAATCTTTGTTAGGTTATACAAATATCCAATATTGTAATATTTGTAAAATAAAGTTGGTTTATTAAACACTTTATTTGATCAAATAAATGATTATTTTAATAGTTTAGAAAATGAAGCTTTTTTGTTTTTTATATAAATTTAGATTTTAATTTAGAAAGCTTCGAATTTGTAGCATGAATGATGTGCAAACGATATAATCACGCTACAAAATCGAAATTGAGATGGTTGGATGTGATCACGTCAAGTGATTTCTACCGTCAACAATATTATTCACCCTTTTACCGGGAAGGGTGAGGGAAATGAAACTTTTAGAGATTAATGAAAAAAAAAATTTTTGTTACATATTTTTATTTTCAAAATTTTGCTTAAAGCTTCCTTACTTTGCTTAGAGCCATGATGAGAAGAAGCTTATGTCAAATTCAGTGATAATAGTTCTTACTGTTTAAGAATAATTCTTTTCCCTCTTTTATGTAAAAAAAAAAGCATTTTTTAGGGGGATGATTGTTAAGGATGGTTGGAGTAGGTGAAAACTTCATATTTCTTAAAGCAAGGATGAAAGGAGGCTGTGTACCAAATTCGGTTGGGTTGGGTTGTTTTATCTCTGAGCTGCACTTTTTTGCACACAGTGGACTAAATGGCCATGTCACAAGGACCCTGAAGGCTCAGAGAAGGTTAAGGTAGTGGACCCACTGGAACAGCTGTTAGGAGACAAATGGTAGCCCCCATCAAGGCCATCCAGCCTTTCTTTAACGTGCATTGGGTATGGCTCTCCCGCACACAGGGCCATGGCTCAATGTCCCATCCGATGGACGGCGGACTTTCCTAGCCCATTGGTGTCCTCTACTGACCGTGTGTAGAGCAGGGAGTTTTGCAGAGATAAATCTCAACGCTGACCCAGCTGGGACTCGAACCTGGGAACTGCAGATTACGAGCCTACCAAATTCGTCCATCCTACATTTTATCACTCAGGAGAAACTACCTTTTATTTGTGCTTGTGTATCGGTGGGGAGGGGTGGGGCTTTTTTGTCGAAAGGGAAAAATATGGGAGTTCAAATCCCTACGTTTCTTTAATTTACTATAAGTGGAAGTTGTATACCGAATTCAGCAATCATAGCTCTTATCATTTAAAAGCAATCCCTCCAGTTTTTTCTAAAGAAAAAAAAAATCAGAACTTCCAGGGAGCCATTTTTGAGGGGAAATGAAATATTTAAAGTGAAACTCATTATTTTAAGTTGCGGTTTGAGGAAACTATACTGAAATTGGTATCTTCTTTTTTCGAGGGGTAGGATTTTTTCAGTGAGCAAAAGCTTTAAGGGTTCTAACCCTTGTATTCCTCTAAGTTACGATTAGAGAAAGTTTTATACTTAATTTAGCGGTTCTAGCTTTTACCGTTTAGTAGAAGTTTCTACCACTTTTCCAAGGGAGGTAATGTTCTTAGGGAAGGTGTCCTAAACCTATTATTCATCTACATTACGATTAGGGGAAGCAGTATACTAAGTTTTAGGCGCCTACACACTTGCCGCGTTTCACCGTTCGCCACTCTGCAAGGACAAATTTTCGAAGACTGCGCATCTTATGGAGTCGGTGGTAATGCGTCACTTTCTCTACACTGATCACTGCTACAGCTGTGTCCCTGAAAAAACTGCCAGTCCCTGCCCACACCCCTGAAGAGGACCATAAAGGATTATCCAGTGACAAACCACAATGATGACAAATCGACAACACCTAGATTTAAGCCTGCCACCCCTTAAACCAAGAAAGCCCATTTTCTTCAGCTGCCAAGGTTCGATGGGAGGACTATATGTTACTTTTTGTTTTCAAATTGCCGACATTTTAAAATTTCAGTTACGAGGCAGGACAAAAAGTTAAATCGCAGGACATTGCAAAAAGTGAATATTTCGTAGGACGGACTACTAAAAAGGAGTATTGTCCTGCCAAATGCCCTTTGCTATTTCTATGGTTACCCTACGTTTACATTATAATGTACATGTGCAATTAGGCTATTGGCGCTTGCAATCCATACCAGTGTGGTGTAAACTGGCAATTAGCCGCTTTGCTTGAGCCTTTGGGGTTCGGTCTTAGCCAGGCAAAGTTTTAAGTTTCTTCAATTCTTTTCGACAATTCACTTGAAGGAGGTATGGGCACAAGTGGGGCACTATCGCCGGTACTCCAGAGGGGGGGGGGGTCAATAATGTACGTATGTATTCACAGATCAACAAATGAATATTCCTACGTAAAACTTACAGTTGTTACACAGACCCATTCCGAAAAATGTTTCAATTCTTCGTTTTTCAGGGTAAATAATGATCTGTGATTCTCAAACCCGTATTTAGCATGCTACACAGATAAAGAGGACCGCAAGATTCCTGTGAAAACTGACAAATAGGTTCTTGAAGAGTTATTGTTTAGGTCTCAAGAATTCTGAACGTAAGAGTCGTAACCGTGTAACTTTAATAAAACTGGAGGGAAAACAAAGTGGTTCGGTAGAGGCGAAGTCTGGTTTTAATTTAATATTTTCATCAATTGAGATATCTGTTGATATTGCATCTCATTTCATGCATGGACTACAGAAGAAATTGGTTTTCTACCCATAAAGAAAGCGGTACGGTAAAGTAGAGACGAAGTGTGTTTTTAATTTTATTTTTTCATCAGTTGAGATGTCTGTTGATATTGCTTCTCGACTTCATGAATGGGCTACAGAAGAAATGGGTTTTCTACCACAAAAATCCAATGATCCTACCATGCCAATACCAACAAAAGATCAATTGGCAAAAATTTGCAGAGGGAAAAATCAAGCTATCTGGATTTACGTATTAGATCACGTTCGCTCGAAATCAACTGTTGTTAAAGTTAAGAGAAATTTATCTTTGAATCAGTATTACAGAAATGTTAAAAGACCAGAAGCTGAGGTACTTGCAAGTGAGAAAGATAATTTAATGCAAAAGATTTCCTCACTTGAAGCAAAAAAGTGTCATTTAGAAAATATGATTACTGATCTGCAAGTCGGCGTTTATTCTTTAGATGATAAGTTACGAAACTTAAAACGTAAAATCTGTGAAACAAGAGAAATGTTTACTTTTTTGGAAATGCATGGCCATCTTCAACAAACGAAGTATTCAACTTTGAGATTATTTGCCAGTGATTTAATTAAAAAACATGAAAAGATTAAAATTTCACACTTTAAAGAAACAAACTCATTTATTACCAAAGATGATGTGCCCAATGAAACAGAAACTAGGAAATATCCAGTTGATAGAACATTTGAATATAGTATCTCTAATAAAAATTTGCTTTCTGTATCACACAAAACTATAGAAGATACTGTCACCAGTATTAAACAGCTGTTTTATGCATTGTCCGATGCAAAATGTGCTGAACCATCAATATTGCATTTCAATAAAAAAAAAGCTTGGAATGATGTTGAAAAATTAATGGCTGCCACTTTACCATCTCAATTAATTTCTTACCTAGAGATTCAAGCAGAAAAAATTGTACAAAGCATTGAAGACGTACAGAATATTTCTGAGGAGAATCAAGCCTCGTGCAATGTTGAGAAATATGGTACATCTTTTAGTGTTGCTGCAGAATTGGAAAATCAAAAACTTTATCATATTTCTAAATTTCTTGAAAAAAACAAATTAGTGAATGATGTTGCAAGAATACTAAATGAACAAGAAAGCACATTACACCATGTCTCAAACTGGCTACAACTTTCAGGTAAAACAAAGGATGAGCTTGAATTAATTAAAATGTTGTTATGTATTGAAGCAGAAATAAAAGGTACTTCCAGCAGTATAAATACTTTAAAACAGTTAATTTCTGATATGAAAAACAAAACTCAAATATTGCAGAAAAGAAACTCGACTTCTCTTGCTGAATGTCAAGAACTCCAAGATTTGCAAATAAAGGTTAGTAGGAATCAAACTTTAATATGTGAACTAATGAAGCAAAATATGCAAGCTATTCAGAAGTGTCGTGAAGAACAACAAATGCTACAAAATTTTGTGTGTGGAATAATGCAGCCTGATAAATCTGTAATTGAAAATTCTGCTTCACAGTTGAAAATGCAAATAACTGCAGAAAAGGATATTTTCCAGACTGCTGTGAAAAGAATTAAATTTCTGCAACCTTCGATTATTAAGTATGATTTATGGAAATCGTATTTTGGGGATAAACATTTAACATCCCTTGGTATATTACCTTTTCAAAACAGTGATATAGCTGCACAAAAGTGTATGATTATGAAACGAAATGCTGACAGAACAAAACAGTTGATGTCTGCAAGATGTTTATTGTTATCTAAAATTAAAAGGCAGCAAAATATTTATAATAATGAAGCTTTATGGATGGAAAAGAAAATAGAATTGAACAAGTTGTTAGAAAAGGTTTATTTTGTTGCAGTTAGTGGAAATGAATCGGCTGAAAGTGGAGAAAAGTTGTGTGACAAAATATATGTTGCTATGAATGATTGGTGGGAACAGCCTGCTCAGTTTATTCCAGATATTGTAGTTGAAAACAGGTCACTTAAAGAATGGCTTAAGCTAATTAGCATTCAGAATCATTTTGATTTTGTTGCAGACTGATTAAGTGAAATAAATATCTTAAAGAACTAAAACTTTAAATTTTGAATTTTTTAAATTGTTTTCTATTTTGTACTTATTTAAAGTAAATGGGAGTTCTGAAACTTGATATTTTAATAATTCTTGATAACCATAAGTCTTGTGATGACAGTGTGGAATGTATTATACTTGCACTAACCATGGTAGAGAATTTTGCATGCCCTGTGACTGAAGACTTTACTACTACCTCCACTAGTGAATAAAGTGCATCTGAAATACCAATAAAGCAACTTAAAACCCAAATGGGCATCCGTGATATGCAGAACAGACAGGGTTATAAGGGTATTGCATCAGCCATTCATTGTATGATAAACAGCAACCTTGATTCTAATAGTAGTGAAGAAGTTATTCACTGGAACTGGTAAATGATGTCTGAAATATATTTGGAATATGGTGAAATGTGTTTAGTGCTTGGCCAGCAGTAATCGTTGGTAAAGAAATATACAGTGAATGCTTCTGTTGGTGCCATTGTATGTATTGTGATTTAATGGGTTGATTGCAACTTGGGAAAAGTGATGATGTTCAACAGAGCTAGCACATACTTTGTGGGGATAGGTGTAGTTTTACATTGCAAAACATAAATTTAATCCACAGTACACCTTCAAAAGTCTTGTTTATTATGATGGTTATTGCAAAACTAATGATGAAAGATAATATCAATAGTGGTATATAGGCTATCTCATGTAAAAATGATCACCTCAAATACCTCTTTAATTTCTTGAAATAGAGTTTCTGATGTTATTTTCAATGTTGTAGCTGTAAAAAAGTTGACTGGAGTGATGGTGATTTCACTGTAAAATATAGCATTTTGGGGTCTGCTGTAAACCAATGCATGGGTAGTGCAACATCAGTTACCTTTCAAGTGTAGGGGAGGGTGTTGTGCACATTTCCCACCCACCTAAAACTAATTGTTCTGATGTTAACATTTACACAGGGTATGGGCAACACTGATGTACAACAAATTTTAGTGCCCATTTTGCAGAGTGACCACAAACATATCCTGATCAAGCCATGTATTGCCTGAAACCAATGGATTATGACCCTCATACAAATTTCACCTTATGGAGTTTTTGGGACCATGATTATCATTTATACAGTGTGCTGTATAAGCTTATGATTATGCACAGTAATTGTGACGATCAGTATATTGTCACCATGGTAGGCACTTTCAGGACAAGTGATTACAGTGCATGCAGTGAGGATTATTGCTTATTAAATCTCTGGTCAGCAACTTTTTTTATGGTGAGTCAAATCCTGGTCTTCAGATTTTTTTGATGGGTCACTGCTGTTGATTGTTACTAAAAACTAATAAAGGCAATAAAGAGTCATTTTTGAATATTTTAAAATTACATTAACAGATTTTAAGGTGTCTGATTTCTTAACAATTTTAAATTCTTGGAAAACATCAGAAATCTTGAGAATTCCCCAAAAATATACGTAAAATAGTCTTTCTTAAAATTTTCTCCTTTATTAAATTTTCCTCTTTTATTAAAATAACTAAATGTGTAATTACTAAATAACCAAATTAGTTATAATGCAAAATTGTAGGTCTGGATCTAGAGAAAAAAAAATCGAGGGGGGGGGGAGGCAAGAAACACAATTGAACTGAAAACATGTAAAAGAGGGGGCCAAGAGACTGCAGTATATTTCCCCCTCTGTTTCACAGGTCTTGAAAAAAAATCTTGACAAATGCATGAAATGTAAATAATTTTTTGCCTCTATTACTCCTATTACATTCTGAAGGGGTGGGTGGCATGGTCCTATAGAGATCCAGCCCTGTTTATATGTTTATTATGAGACAAAACATGTTTATTATAGAAAAGATTAATTTTAATCAAAGCTATTCTCTGTTTTATATTTTGTTTTTTAATGCAATAATATTAGGTAAAACAATTACTCATGCATTGTGTATAAAGTGACACTTTAAAAAACAAGGCATTTATCCATTCATCTGGTAATCTTATCCTTTGTTTTGAAATAATTTCTGAAGTTGAGAAATTTTGTTTTCTGCTCACATGGCCTTATAGTTTATGGGCTATAAGGCCATGTGTCAGTTGGCCTTATAGTTAAAAGAGCACCAAAAAAAGATGTTTTATGTTTGGTGTTATTTTTGACCTCATTTCACAGAATTTGTCTCGTGTTAACCCTTTGGCTTCCATTGACATATCTGAGATGTGGGGAAGAAAGTCCATTCATATATAAATGTCTTTCAGATGCTCAAGCAGCTGTATCTTTGAATAGCTTCCTTTCTGCCAATAGATGGCATGAGATGTCAGATACCATTCTGCACATGATAAATTAGCCATTGCAGAGTGCCACAGCAATTGTTTTTATGAATAAGTTGCAATTATCAGATACAGTGGGTAAAAAAAATTGGTGAAATGAAAAACAAAATAATTCTAAGATGGGTCAATTCAAATAGGCCACTTCACCACCCATCACAGATTTAATGGTCTTTGGCATAAATATTAGTATGCATAAGATGGCTAATTGTCCAAATATTTTGAGTTAAAATTTTTTTTGTAAGGAGTCATAATCATTTAATGTAAGGGGAAAATATACAAATTGTGACTAAAGGTTTTTCTTTACTTCTAGTGGATAAAATCAAATTTGATGTTCTGATGTAGATTTTGATTATTCAATGAAAAAATCAAATTTGCAAAATGTATTTTAATTTTAAAATATTGAAAAGAAAAAAAATTTTAAATTGTGAAAAAAAAAACCTCATGTGGGCCTATAGATTAAAAATTAAGATTGACTTATGTTGTACATTATACTCCATAGAAATGTATGAAATTTGGAGTATAACCATTTCTGATAGTGAAAAAAAATATTGAAGTTGTACTAATGTTATCTTAATGATGCACCTTGGGATTGCATTGATACTCTTGCTGCTTACCCAGTAGGTAGAGAAGCCCTCGATGTGCTCTGCTGCTTGCTCTCAAGCACAACTTGGTAACTCCAACTACCAATGGCTGCTATTCACAGCTGTAATGCTACTGTTGATAAAAGTTCATATCCTTTGGTACAGACAGACAAACAAACAAAAAGGAGTTTTTAACTATCTTCTCATTACTTTTTGCTTGTTGGTTTCTCAAAATAGTTATTCCACCGTATCTTTCAAAAGTGATGGAGAAACTTAATGATTTATGTATCAAATGAAAGCTTGTAATGCGGGGAGTTTCATAGGCTATAAAAAATTGATCACCCCCTGATTTCTTCCATCCATTCGCAAAAAAGGGAAAATATGAAAACTATTGCTCTTTATCAGAACACAAGTGTCAGTTCACTGTCCATCACAAATTTCAATGATTTTTGGCATAAATGTTAATACACATAAGATGTCTAATTATCCAAAATATTTTGAGTCCAAAAATTTTTGTAAGGAGTTATAATCGTTTAACTTAAGGGGAAAATATACAAATTGTGACTAAACGTTTTTCATTTTTATCTTTGCTTCTATGGTATGTGAGAAGACCACACTTGGTGTAAGATGTAGATTTGGGTTATAAATTCGTTAAAAAAATAAAATATAATACGGTTTAAAAAAAAATTTTAAAAACTGAAATTTTCAAAATGTAAAGTGATGTGGTTCCATATATAAAAAAAATTAAAACTGACATATGTTGTACATTATGTTCCATAGAAATGTTATGCAAAATTTGGAGTATGGTCATTTCTTTGATAACAAGTAAAAAAAATATTGAAATTTTTCTAATGTTATGGTAATAATGCACTTCAGGGGACTGCATTGATGCTCTTGTGCATGTGCACTAGGAGGAGACGCACGGAGAGGCTACTGACGTGTGTTGCTTGCACTCAAGTGTGACTTTGGAACTGCAATCACTCCAGCTAGCATTCGGCTGCTACTTACAGCTATAATGCTGCTATTGATAAAAGTTCATATCCTTTTTTTACAGACGAGCAAACGAAAAAGCCCAGTATTTAGAGGCAACAAATTTAGCAATGCAAATGTTGAGTGATACATAGGATGACTGTGATGGTCCACTCATTCACTTTTACTTTTCCTTAACCAGTTTTACATTACTTACATTATGTTTATTATTTTGGGGATTATTTAGATTTGGACTGATTGTAATTCTTTTTTCCGAGCAGTAGGATTTGCACATGCCAACTCTGAATTTTGATTGTCAGCCACTAATGTGGGGTGTAGGACACGACCCCTCTTGCGTCATAGCTAGCGCAATCATCAAACTATTCAAATGTTTTCCCGGCATGCAACAGATATGCCGGATTTGTATGCAGCATGTTATAACTAAGTGATGTTAGGTCACAGAGTCGGAAATGACAGTATGAGTTAGTGGAGAGAATGAAAATTGTCAGTAGAGATGTAGGAGTCAAAAGTATTGTGAGAAGTATGTGTTGTGTAGATAGAAGGAGTTGTTAGTAGAGATTTAGATAGATGTGAGTTGTTAATACTCCAACTTTTGTTTTCTTCCACTGATGGTGAGTCTTTGAATTTTTTTTTTTTGGAAAGTTGTTTTAGAAACTTTGAATTTTTGCTATTTTTCTCTTGAGCAACATTAACTGATTTTGGATTAGATTTAAATTTTAATTAAACTTGACAATCCTTTTTGAATATTTACTCAATAAGTAATGCTAGACAAATACCTAGCAAACCCTATTTCAGCTTTATTTGGCAAGTTAAAATTGCCTAGCGCCTGACAAAGCTATCTGGAATTTTGAATAAATTTGGATCAAAAGAAAGGTCCAACTTGAAAAGGTAATAATCTTTGGAGCATTACATGACCAGATTGCGTTTGGTCATGCAAAATAAAAAGGTTATTAAATATTCTGACTTCAGTTTGTATAACTTGAAAACAGCAAATTATGTTTTATTTTTGTTCAATAACTCTGATAATCAAGGAAAAAAATTTCCAAAACGTTAAAATTGATTTTAATCTTTGAGAAAAAATATTTCTTTGCTGATATTATCTTAAGAACAGTGCAATGCCAAAGCAGGCGCTGGACGGTTTAATCCAGTAATAGAAACTGTAATTGGTAATCTTTGAGGAAAAATATTTCTTTGCTGATATTATCTTAAGAACAGTGCAATGCCACAGCAGAAGCAGGCGCTGGACGGTTAATCCAATAATAGAAAATGTAATTGTTTTCATTTAATTAACACTTCACAAAATGAATTTATAATTTCAATTTAAATGATTATATATTGCATTGTACTCGTACTTGGTACTTCTAAAATAGATTATAAAATCAATTCTCTTGATCACTATGTCGGTAACTTAGCCCTTTTCATTTTAAATTATTATATATTCTAATTTATGACTAAATTCTTTACTATCAACGTATTTTACGATAGCATTTATTTTGTCAGCAGTGAAAATGCCTGTGTTAAAATGAATTAAATTCAAACTTGTGCATGTGCAATTTTTTCTTCTCATTAAATTCGAAGAAGCATCTTTTTTCTTGCCCAGAGCACCAAAAGAGCTACTAGTTTTTTGCTTATTTGGACTACACTAGCCCATTAAGCACTTCCTTAATTATTTATTGTAGAATAATTGATCAAAAATAAAGCATAATTTACGTTTTCAAGTTATACGAACTGCTGAAGTCGGAACATTTAATAACCTGTCCTGGTTTTCACTGATCACTCAACATTTGTATTGCTAAATATTTTCTCCCTAAATATTGGGCTATTTTGTTTGCTCATCTGTTAAAAAAGGATATGAACTTATATCAATAGCAGCATTATAACTGTAAGTAGCAGATGCATGCCAGTTGGAGTGATTGGAATTACAAAGTTGCGCTTGAGTGCAAGCAGCACACATCGGTAGCCTATCCGTGCATCTCCTAGTGCGCATGCGCAAGAGCGTCATTGTAGTGACCTGAAGTGCATCATTAACTATAACTAGTAAAATTTCAATATTATTTTACTCGTTATCAAAGAAATGATCATAATGTATATGTCAGTTTTAATTTTTCATATATGAGGCCACATCACTTTTTTTCACATTTTAAAATTTTCATTTTTTTAAAAATTTTTTTTTATTTCATTTCTTAACAAATTTATAATATAAATCTACATCCGTACACCAAGTTTGGTCTTCTTATCTACCATTGAAGCAAAGAAAAAAAAAACGTTTAATCGCAATTTGTAAGTAGTATCGCCCAGGAGAGAGATAGGGACGCAAGTAGCTCCACGGTCCACTGCACACTGTGACGTCACCGCTGGCGTCGGGGCTTAATTTTTGAGGGGGGATGCCCCTGGGGGAGGGCTTAAATTTCTTGTGTCCCCAAAAAAGTCCCCCTGGGGAGGACTTATTTTTTTAACGACCGGAAGTGTCGACCCCCACACGTGTGTGCTGGCGTCGGGATGGTCTTTGATGGGGAGGGCTTAATTTTTTTTGTCAACCGGAAGTGTTGGAGACTGAGAGGGCTTAAATGTCGTGTGCCCCTAAAAAGGCTCCCTGGGGAGGGCTTAATATTTGGCTTCCACGTGCGTGGCGGCCTAGGGCTTAACGCCCATACAGGAGGGGAGCGGGGTTACCTCCCCCACCCGTATGCTTTTCCTGATGTCGGGATGACTTCCACACGTGGGATTCTGATTTTTTTTCTTGCAATGAAGCCCTAGAGACGGCTTCCACCCCCATTTCTTACCCCACACATGTATCAGCATTTGGCTTGCTCCACGCAGGCGGGATGTTAAAAAAATGGACGCCACGGGAGGTCACGTGATCGCGGGAGAAGGGTTTGACTCCCGCATTTCCGGTTACACATATTCTTGCTGAAAATGGCCGTTGACGGAATCCGACCACGCAGGTAGAAACGATTCGGGAACGAAATTTTAAAAATATGAATGTCATTGGCGGGAGGTGGAGGACCTGCGCATTGAAGGGGTTTAAAATCTCCTCTCTCATTCAAGCAGAGGCTTGCTGCTTTTAAGTCAGATCCAGGGCGAGCTCGACGATATTGTACAACGAATTGAGGTGGAATCTTCTATGCCTCCTGTGGAGATAGTCGGCTGATCCCCAGGACCATTGAGTACCTCCGAGCCTGCCAACGCCCCGGATGATTCCCCTGGTCAGCCGAGAGATGACTCCGGCCAGCCATGGGTCACTGGTCGACCATCTACCTCTGGACAGCAGAGAGATGACTCTGACAGTGAATGGCGCTGTGCCCCGTATCTGGCGCCTCAGCCGACAGATGCACGGAGAAGGTCCTGCAGCGAAGCAGCAGAGGACCGCGGGAGACAGTGTCCCGTTACATGCTGCTTCAGCATCTTCTGCGCCTGCGCACGACATCGCGCAGGCAAGTGCGGCTCCCGGCTACATAGTGATGCACTCCAGCAGTTTCAGGTCCGCCAAATACAAGGTGATATTCATGGTCCGAATGACCAACTTCGCCTGTGTGGACCCTCTAGAATTTATGGACACACTTCTGGCGGTCAGCAGCAAATATTCGCGAACTGTTGCCCAAAGAAGAGTTCGCGCATGTGCGGGTCTGTGTGCGCTCCAAGTGCCTCCATAACCCCATCAACCTGCCGTTGACCACATGTAACGAGGTCACGGCAGCAAAATTCATGGAGAGCATAGAAAAGGTGTTAAATTCCAATGAAGCGGTGGGCACTGACGAAGATTTATTTTTCGACTTTGCCGCCGCTGATTTGGAACGTTCCGGAGGTGCACGTGAGAACCCCGGACCACGCCACAGACCTGGCTGCGTTTAACAACAGCAAAAGGAGCGTGATCACCATCATCAATGATGACAACCTGTGCCTCGCCCGGAGCCTTGTCGTTGGTCGGGCCCTGTGTATGAAGAAGAAAGGTGTGATATCAGAGGATGCCTTCAAACATCTCTGCAAACACAGGCACCCGCGTCAACGTGACGAGGCACAGGTCCATCATGAGGCCGGGATCCCGGAGGGCAAGTGTGGGTTGTCCGAAATCCAAAGTTTTCAACTGTTCCTCTACTCCGAATACCGGATCATTGTGTTCGGGGCGCAGGACGATTTTCAAGTCATCTTCGCCGGGAAGCAGGAGGCACCCAACACCATCTACCTCCTGCAGGACGACGCGCACTTCTCCGTCGTCACCAGCCCAGAGGGATACTTCCAGCAAAGGAATTCTGCGTCCCGTGCCTCGAACCTGTGCACCACAAGCCCCACATCTGCAAAGGTGTCTGCAAGTCGTGCCTGACGGCAGACTGTGGGAAAAGGGGGGCTGCTATATTTTGTGACCTGTGCCACTATTACTTCAGAGGTCAACAGTGCCTGGCCACCCATTTTTTAAATGGCACCTGTGCAAAACGGCACCGGTGCCTCGACTGTGGGGAGACCGCTACCTCCGACGATCCAGCCCATCAGTGTGTGCAGAAAGAGAGTGTGTGAAAGTGGCTAAAGAATGTGAAGTCACAGGCCGCCGTTTCTATTTCAACATAGAAACTGGAAGAAGCAGACGGTGTGCTGACCCCTATTCTATGCATCGTCACCTACGAAGAAGGTGACGGTGTATGGAAATATGAAGAGTTCCCCCACACCGACGACTTCATGGACTGGTTGCTGGCTGTCATCAACGGTAAGCCTAAATTTAAAGATATCACTTTGCTCGCACATAACGGTAGAGGATTCTATTTTATTCCGATTCTAAATTACCTCTATCTTAAGTGCCTGAGGCGGAATTGATTTTTAACGGCAACAAAATTCTTAATTTACCAGGCCTCAAAATCAGATTTATCGATTCTCTTTCTTTCATTCAGTCTCCTTCGCTCTTTCCCTAAAACTTTCGGCATCACCGAAGTCAAAAAAGGTTTCTTCCCCCACGCTTTTTGCACACGACAAAACTTGAATTATTCTGGACCCATCCCCGAACCCCATTATTTTGAACCCCAGTACATGACCCAAGGAGAAGCTTCAGCGTTCCATGAGTGGTACGGAACAGTGCAGAACTCACTGGGATTTTAAATCTTAAAATGATTGCGTGCTGTAAATCTAACGTGCAGACTTTAATGCGAGGTTGTGAGAGCTTCCGAACGGAATTTTTAGGGATGACTGGGGTAGACACTTTTTCTAAAATCACTCTCTCTTCAGCTTGTCTGCAGGTCTACAGACAGAAATTCATGCTCGAAGGAGTGATTGGCGTTTACCCCTCGGGCGACCTTCGGAGTAGGAAAGGCCTTGCCTGGTTAGCCTACATAGAAGAGACCGAGAATCTTACCCTGCAGACAGAGGGTGAAGCCACAGTTGGCCCTTATTTTTTGGACGGTCTGTGTAGGGAGATCAAGCAGGCTCTGGATTTTGCGGGATGTTATTTTCACTCCTGTCCCGAATGCTTCAGTCCCGGCATTACCCACCCTCTCACAGGACAGCCCATGGTTCTAAATTAATTAAGAACCCTGGATAGAGAGCGGTGCATTCGTCAACTTTTACCTGATTACAGGTACAGAGTGTGCTGGGAACACGATTTCAACCGGGTACTCGAGACGGACCCCACCGCTGCGCGCATTTATCAGCAGACCGAAGAGGTAAGGAAAATTAGCGGGCGCTCCTTCTACGGTGGGAGAACGGAGACATTCTTCTTGTTTTGCGACATGAAGGTCGAAAATTGTGACGTGAATTACCTCGACGACGTGAACTCCCTTTACCCCGCAATTTGCAAGAGGGGAGTCTTCCCTGTCAAACACCCTAGGAGGATCACCGAAAATTTTGATTACACCCCTGATACATATTTCGGCATCATCCACTGCACGGTGCTTCCTCCTACAGATCTCTATATCCCCGTACTCCCCTACCGTTGCCGCAACAAACTGTTGTTTCCTCTGTGCAGCACTTGTTCAGAATTAGCACAGGTAGACCCCTGTACTCACTCCTAAGCACAGAGAGCTCTCACTGCCTCTTATGTGTCACTGGAATTATACAAAGCAGTCCGTGAAGGCTACGAAATTCACGATGTATGGCACTATTCGGAAACTATTACACCGCCCAGGACCCCGGCTTATTTGGCAAATACTTCAACTCGTTTTTAGAAGCCAAACAAAAATATTCAGGTTACCCTTCAAACGTTAACACAGACGAAGAAAAAGCAAAATTCTGTGATTTCTTTCAGGCAGAAGGGGTGAGAATTAACCCCCAGGAAGTTGAGTATAACGGTACCAAAAGAAGTTTGGGTAAGACCACACTCAACAGCGTGTGGGGGAAGGTGTCGGATTTTTTTTTTTTCTAGACCAGTGTCCCAGATCATCGACGACCCCATAAAATTATTGGATTTGGCGAACGATCGCTCCAAAATTCTCACCGACCTTCATGCGGTCAATTCGGATCATATCCTAGTGACCTACAGACCCGCAAAAGAATTCACCCCCACCAACCCGAAAGGAAGTGCCGTCATAGCCTCTTTTGTCACTTCCCAGGTGAGGTTCGTCCTATTAGATATGCTTTCCAAATTAAAACCGAGCCCTCTATGCCGACACGGATTCGTGCATATATTAAAACTTCACCCGGCGACACATTCATTCCAGAGTCCTCAGATTTTATGGGTTATTTTAAAAACGAGATAAACGATCAGTATGGTCCAAACACCACTGTAGATCGGTACATTTCCATAGCCCCGAAAAATTACATCCTGGAACTTTCGAACGGGGAAACTATCACCAGTGCGAAAGGATTTAAATTGAGTGTGCACAACAGGGAACGCTACACCACGAAGCTTCTCCACGATTTAATTCTAGGAGGCCCACCAATCACTTTTCCCGTCCCCTTCAATGTCCAAATTGACAAACACGAGGCCACCATCACCAACCGCCCTTTCCATAAAAAACTCTTTTAATTTTAACAAGAGAATCTTTAAACCTGGGCAAAGTACCACATTCTCTTTCGGTTACAAAAGTCAAAATTCCTGTTAAACCGTTACCGCCAGCGAGTCACCAGTTCATGTTTCATATTCTTTAGCCACTTTCAGACTTTTCTGCACATATTTTTTTAAATAATGTACATATTTTTAAATCATGCTTCTTTCATGCAATTATGATTCATACAATTATTTTAAATAATGCACATATTTTGTAAATCATGCAATTACTTTAAACGTTTAAATCATGGAATTATAAAGCAGTTTTTGATTCTGCTTAAAGCAGAGGATTTGGCCCGGAAGAAGATCTGTACATGCTAAAACAATGCATGGTTCAACACATTTTTAAATAAGACACATTTTAAATCATGCACAGGTTTTGTTAATCATGCAATTATTTTAAATAAGACATAGGTTTTGTAAATCAACCTATTATTTTAAATGTGGTCAGGCACATATTTTTAATAATTCCATACAATTATTTTAAATAAGGCACAGGTTTTGTGAATCACCCAATTATTTTAAATAAGACACAGGTTTTGTAAATCAACCTATTATGGTTCATGCACATACAATTATTTTAAATAAGGCACAGGTTTTGTAAATCATACAATTATTTTAAATAAGTCATGCCTTGCAGATATGGGTTTATGGGCAGGCACAGGTTTTGTAAATCCAACCTATTATGGTTCATGCACATATTGTAAATAATGCTTCGTTTTTTGTAAATACTATTACGGTTCGCATTTTAAATATGTTATACTACGTCTATTATACTACTGCTATTATTTAACATATTAATTTTACTGATTTTATTCAACATACTATGATGTGAAATATTGTACAAACTATGACGCACGAATGATTGTTATACGCTGTTTGTTCAAGTTATTAATCTGAAATAAATGTGTTTAAACCCCTGTGATCTATGAGTTTCTCCTACAAAGAAAAATTCACTTACTTTTGAAGCCTCACGTGGTGGAACCTGTGGGATAATCCGTCTGTATAATATCTGAAAGGGATACCTGAAAACATAAATATTCTTAATAATCCAACTGAAAAAATATTTAAGGCAAAAAAACTTAATACCTGAATATATGAAAAGGGTGGAAATATCTGAAGGTGAAAAACTTAATAACACAAGTATAATATATGAAAGTATAAAAAATGCTTAATACCTGAATAATATATGAAAAAGGGGGAAAATATCTGAAGGTGAAAAAACTTAATAACACACAAGTATAAAAATGCTTAATATCTGAAAAATATATATGAAAAGGTAAATATCTGAAGGTGAAAAACTTCTTAATACACAAGTATAATATATGAAAGTATAAAAATGCTTAAGACGTAATAATACCCAAGTATAAAAAATGCTTAATACCTGAATAATATATATGAAAAGGGGGCAAATATGTGAAAGCATAATATATGAAAGTATAAAAATGTAAATGTATAAAAATTCTTAAGACGAAATAATACACAAGTATAAAAATGTAAATATATAAATTCTTAAAGTGAAACGCAATGGGGCGTTCTTTTTGCTCTATCTGTAGACAATTATAAAGCAGATCTGTACATGCTAAAATGTATTCACATGATTCATAATCCATTTTATTAAGGTTTACTACGAAAGCTTTTAGTAATTGCAAATGAATAGAACAGTAAATGACATATTATCAAAACTTTTTAAATAACCAAAGAGATATAAAAGCTGAACGTTCCTACCTAGTAAAATAATTTGTGCGATATGGCAACCCTTTATCAAAATTGGGTGGCCTTTAAAAAGGCCTTTTTAAAGAAGGAAGGCGATGCGGAAGTGGGAAAGAAAAGCAAGACTAGAGGGTTGAAGACAGAAACACCACAGGCGGCAAAGACCTCACGAGATCTCCTGCGCTTAGAACAACCACCTGCGTAGCGCAGGTGGCTTTACGGCATCGCCCCTTACAGGTGTGTCCTCAGGTGCAATCACTAAGGCTATATCAGAGCCACCATGCCCCCGGATGCAAGGTTGGGGGCGCTGTGGGGATGGCTGAGAGAGCACGTGGTGGCAGGAGCAGCGGCATTGCGTGCCCCCTTGCAGAGTAGCTAGCGCGTCGGCGCTGAAAGTCAGAGTAACTGACGACGGCGAAAATCCCAAACGACCATCACCTCGTATTCTGGGATCGGGGATGGCTGTCTCACTCCGGCCCTGGCTCCATCAGGGGTACGAGACCATGGCTGCAGGTGACAACTACAGTCACACAGGCCCGTCGTTAGAGGGAAGAACCCCTCGGGGAAATGGAGCGTCAGTCGTCTGGCCTCAGCAGTGTACTGCATGGCAAATGAGCGCGAAAACGCTTGCGCTCCCAAGTATATTCAAAAACCGCTGGCGAACCCATAATGGACCCCCTAACAGATGTCCAGACATTGAAGCCAGACATCTGGTACAAGTGTGGGAACGCGTATATTCCACTGCCAGACCACGGTTCGAACCCGAACTGGGCCCCTAGCAGGTTACTCGATCCCCATCACATCCGAACCCAGTGTGGGAATACATATTCGGTCCATATTGTAGTGTAAGACAGGGAGTAGTTGCTTATTAATTTCTCATAGTTACTTATGATTTTATTGAAAGGCAGGGAGTAGTTGCTTATTAATAGCTGCTTATGATTTTATTGAAAGGCAGGGAGTAGCTGCTTATGATTTTATTGAAAGGCAGGGAGTAGCTGCTTATGATTTTATTGAAAGGCAGGGAGTAGTTGCTTATGATTTTATTGAAAGGTAGGGAGTAGTTGCTTATTAATATCTCATAGTTGCTTATGAAAAAACGAGACGTTATCAACGTTCACACATTTTTATTTAACCGTACACATTACATTAAAATATTTCCCAGTCGAGATTTGGCGGAAATGTTCCTGGCCGGGGACATCAGTTTTTTGTTGTTTTTTGACCGGTTCCATCAGTAAGTCGGTCATGTAAGATCCTAACACCGGGCTCCCCTGATGTAACAATCGTCCTCTGGAATCCCAACGCATGCTTCCGGTAGAGTCTTTATCCTCTCTTGAACTTTACGTTTGAACCCCTTAGGAGCCATATCAATGATATCCTTTTGTGACAGTCCTGGCGTCAATATTATTTAGTCCGGATTTTCGACTTTTCGAGCGTATTGTAAATATTTCCTCAAAACGGCGAGATAAGCAGAGGCTTTATCGTCAGCATTACCGGGGGTATTCAATATTCGCTGCATGTCGGTGTCTAATTGCTCTGTCTTCGTCTTCAGATGACGTTTTTCTACCGCTTTAACGGTGAGACTCATTGTTTGAATAAATTTGTGATGAGCGGCACGACTGAAGCCAGTAGAGGTAATAAAAATCCCGTCCCTTTCTGATTCAGGTAGCTTCGTTTAGCCTTGAAGCTGATCTTTTTCCACGCGAGTCTTCTGATGACGCACTTACGTTTCGCTAATTTTTTAAGCACGGAGCCCGAGATGGGGAGGTTGGCTCTCACTAAATTAAAACAGACCTCACACAGAGCGAGGAGTTCGCTGTCACTGGCGTTTTTTAATAATGATGCGCGCTTTTTAGGGGGTGCGCTCAACAGGTAGCGAAGAAAGGGGCCCTGCTGTTTAATCTTCATTCCTCATGTAAATAATTTCTGGATATTCGTTGGGGAGGATCCTGCTCCTGAGTCGCTGATCGTCTGACGTGTTCACTGTGCAGTCTAACAGCAAATAAACGTGGGGCCTCCATGTCGCTAGTTTAAATGCATCCAATAATATTTTAGACTCCCCGGAAACATTTGTCTAGCCAGATACCCGATTTGCGACATGTCCCTAGGGCACTTGAACAGAAATAAATAATGGGAGTAGAGACTGATATTCCTCGCACATTTACCTTGGAAAAATAAATTCTGCGTGATGAGAATGAGGGTCGCATTGAGGTGATGGGAGCCTTTCGTGAATAAATCAGACACTCTCGTATCACCAGCGGTTTGCACGAACATGTCCTCCAGCACTAATAGCATATGCTGTTTCGCATTCAGTTGTAGGTCGGGGAAACCCTCCACAAATTCCACTTTCCATTTGAAAGGTTCAAAGGCTGGCTGCCATAACGAGTAGCAGTAAATGATCCTGGTGGGGCTACGTGTGAATGCATATTCTGTGTGACGAATGAGGTCCAAGACAAACGTTGTTTTCCCACACTGACTTGGGCTGCAAACAAGAATTGAACTCGGTGACTGCATGATCGGTAAAGGCGGTTTAATACTCCAGCAGTTGGTTAAATAACGCCATCAGTAGTTCATTAAATCCAAGGTCGCACGAATAACATTCCTTCAGGAATCTTTTCATGGACATTCCTCGGGACCTCAGAAAGAGTGAATTCCGCAGGTTGTGGAGGTCGGAGCCTTCAGTGGTAACGTGAGGTACAGTATATGGTTCGCCCCTATAGAGCTGTAATATTCTTCTACGGAGGGTTCGAATCCTAAAGGGTCGAAATGTTCTACAGTTCTCTTGTTCACGTAAACGGCTATCCAGTGTTCTCCACTCGAAGTGGAAACGTCCGTATTAAAGATGAAGAGACAGGGTTTCTTCTTGATTTTCGGTAACTGGTCTCTGGCACCCCCCCCCAAGAACAGAGGGTTCGTGAAGGGGTCATTAAGGAGTACTTGCATCAGCTGAAACGCGTCCATCAGGTGGAGAAATCGAATGGGATTTTACATTGGTGATTAATTTCGAGCACGTTGTCGAATTCTGTATACAGAATCACGCTCACGGCTTCGGTTAGAGGTGTACCGAATTTTATCTCTAAACGACAGTTTGCAGTCTTGATGGGGTTAAAGTAGCCTTCACATTGCTTTCCATCGGAACCCAATTCAAACCCGAACAGGGTGTACTCTTTCGGATAGGCGGAGCGTCCGGATTGAACCCCTTTATTATCTTTCCACACGTCTAGTGACTCCAGCAACGACTGGTAGGACCGTATATATTGATTATTAGGGAAGTCGGGGGTCAGCGGCTGAGACGGGAATTGTTCTGAATCAGCGTGCAAAGCCATGTAATTCAGATTAAAATGTTTGAAGTTGTAAGGGTTTCTAGCAAAATCACCGTTCGATGCTGCAGAGTCCACCAGTCCTATGATGCATCTTCGGGGCATCTGGGAGCTGAATAAATTATCTCTCATGCTAGAGGTGATTCCGGGACTCAGCGTGAATGATCTCACTTCCACGCACCTTAGGGGATACTTTGCTGGGGTCGTGTGTAGCATCTGCGCATGCGCGAGCAACGTACTACTGCCGAGCTTAACTTTCCTAACGTAGAAAGCTGCTTCCTCAAACCTCACTCTGTAACCAGGGTCTTCTTCAGCGGTCATCAGGTAGAATTCTGGTTTTGACCTTGTCAAGTGTATCCGGAGATCAACGTGGTTCAGTAGATATCTGTCTTGAAGAAATAAATCATTGTGTATCCAGCTAATTAATTCGACACAGCGGGATCCCAACAAATTTCTGCGCGTCTTCCAGCCGAGGTTAACATCGCCACATTCATCCATTTTGCTTGCGGCATCCAGATGCCACAGTCCACATGTTAAATGTCCTTTCACCGCATCATTACCGTAATTCAGTAATGTTTCCAGGTAACCTCTGTAAGGATAAAGGCTGTGGCTTCCACTCACTAACTGTTCGTTCAAATACACGTCGACTTGACTAAACAGAGAGTGCAGGAAATTATTCGTCGGGGCAACCATCGCTGCGTCAGTGATAGGGTGTCCTGCCGTATCTGTTATTCTTGCTCTGATCCGTAGACATCTGGATAAATCGATATATTCGTCACCGCCTACGACGTTAAATTCAAGAGGGGTATTTCCTTCTAACGATGCAAGAGGCTGGTAGGCGACATACGTGGCTCTTTCGGTCTGCGAATCAGTAGGGGGTACGACAAACAGGTCGAGTTCCGACAGGGTGCAGTCGCCGGACATGCTGTGCATCCTTTCGCTCATTTTACAAAAACGTCCTGTACTCTACCACGTCTCTTTGACAATCTGCCAATTCGGGTTTGCTTCTTGCGTTTTATACCTCTGCCTCGTAAATGTTGGCCTGCTTCTTCCAGCAGACTCGCGGCGCCATCCTTCAAGTTCGATTTAAGGGCTTCTCTTGGGTCACGCCTACTTGCGACTTCGGATGCGAATTTCATTCCCGACTTGGCTGCTTGTTTAACGAGTGAGAACGCTAAAGTTTCGGAATCAGTGATATGAAGCGTCCGATACTCATAAAAAAGATCCGAGACCGCCACCTCTTTGATATCGGGGGCCTCTGAACACCCCTGCACCCGTCTGAGCCTTGTAATAACTCAGATAGCTGGCTGTGCTAGGCTCTGTGAATTTGACCCGCATGTCGAAAGTGTAACTTGACTAACACTTTTCTGTACTTAAAAGATAAGGGTTCCCCACTGTCCATCCGTAGAAATATCCTCACGCTCTCGAACACATGCCTCGCCAGAGGGTAATAATCGGGACTCGTAAAAATTTTTACTATGGCTTCGTTATTCGCCGTGGAGGGGTTAATCACACGAACAGCTCTGCATAAGTGTCACCTAGTAAATGAGGTGCGACCAGGTCAGAGTATACATAAATACCCGATATACCTGCATTAATATCAATGGCATATTTGGCTACGTCATTACTGTACAACGGTCCAAATTTATCAAAGCCAAGCAATTCTCCCAAACCTTTGGAATGAGGTGGGAACATCAGATAATGGCCCTCCTGGGTGGCGATTTTCACGTGGTTATTAGTCTGCTTCTTGAAGGCGAAATTTATTCTATCCTCGGCAGGTATAGCTTGCAACATGACAGAAAATATCGCTTCTGCATTTTCGTAACGTCCTGTGGGAATGTGATGTTCTTGACCTCGTACGATGGGGTGTGGAACCAAATAAAAATAAAATGTGTCCGCATCAGGGATGAAAAAGTCATCTTCCTCTGTCACCCCCCTCTCTCTCCCTCTCTCTCCCACTGTCACATGCAAAACCTCCATAATGAGGCGTCTCCATGTACACGTCATCGATGTTGAAGAAGGAGTTGAAGCTCGTGGCTTCCTTTTTAAACACCAGACCATAATCGCGGGTGCCTATATGGAACACCCACAAATCATCATGTTCCTCCACTTGGACATCGGTCGGTATCTGACTCTAGATGACTTTCACAATCTCTTCTCTCTTCGTTTTCTGTCTGTATTGTGGATTTAGGGCAACCTTAATAGCGTTTCGAGGGATGCGAGGGAACCATCTGAATTGGGTGGTGAAGGTATTATTCGACTCGTTGATATTATACCAGCTCGTTGGAATGTGGATCTCGGATAGAGCGACTTCCCACTCCCCCTGTAGTTCCAAAGGCTGTGCCAGCTGCATCGTGTAATCCGTCTGGTGTTATGAGGATGAATATCACTGCTGGCCATAGAAGGGAGGGTTAGGTAGAAAGCCATTTTCTAGGTATCCAACTAGGGGTGGGATAATCTTGCCACTTCACTAAGACACTTTTTTTCCGGTCGCTATCCAAGATTTTTTCCACAGCGTAGAGTTCCGGAAGTTTTATTTTCTGTAGTTCCTGGCTATAGAAAGTTCCACGTATCTTGTTACCGTCACTATCTGTCACTTCGTAAACAGGGGGTGTTCTAGGTACGATTCTACTCACACGGAATATCTCTCGAGTCCACTGCTGTGATGCTCCTTTCTTGAACGGAAGTTTCAGACTGCTGAGCCTCACGGGATCTCCCTCTTTAAAACGAACAGGTTCTGCCTGCTTTGGAGCTCCGTATAATCTCTCCCAGATGATGCTCTCGTTAAAGAGATCCACGTCTTTGGGTGCAAAGCATTATACCCCTTCACTAGGGCGTCCAGGACGTGTAAGAATCTAAAATTTTTATGTTTAGTGAAATAACGCCATAATTTTTCTCTCAGGGTTCGATTCAGTCTTTCTACCAGAGCAGCTTTCTTGTCGCTATAAGACACGAAGAAGTGAATTTTTTTTCTTTTAGGAATTTTTGGAATACACGATTCGTGAATTCTGTCCCCTGATCGGTGTTCAGAGTCAAGGGTTCACGTCCCTGTGCCAGAATTTTTTCGAATGCTTCTTTCACAGCCGTTCCTGTTTTCTTTTTCACCGGAACCGCCCATGCATAGCGAGATAAAATATCGATGACGACTAATATGCATCCATAGCCATCATTAAACCGTGCGATGTTTTTCACGAACATTAAATCCGCCTGCCATTGGTGATCCAGCCCTGTCATGTGTGTTTTGTTCCTCCGGTATTTGCTCTTGGCCAGTCTGTGGAGGATGTACGTCTCCTGACCCGATAACCATTCTTTGACTGTCTTTGGATCCTGTCCAGTACTCTGGGATAATCGATTCACCCCTCCAAAGCTGCCAGGGTTCTTGGGATCGTAATAAGCTTTTTCCAATGCGGGGCTCATCGACCAGCAGTAGCTTTCCCTCTTTAACCCAGACCTTGATAGGCAGGGAGTCGGGGTCGTCTATAGATGTACGGTCTGCAGCCTCTTCACACAACTCTCTCGACGTGTAAATGACCGGATGGTCGTAGTACAGCGCTTTTGTTCCCCCCTCCACCAGGCAGAATCGGAAACTCGGAGCCCACAGCATTTTTTCTTCCACTGCGAAAGAGATAACACCTTAAAAATAATGTAATGTTCACTCAGTCAAATGTACCGACCCAAATGATGCGATTCCCCCCACTCTGTCGTTAAGTAGTCCCCACCAATCACAGCGACCCCTAACGTCAGAGATAAAACACAAGACACTGATTGTGAGGTAATATCGGACTTTTATTTACAATACCAATTGTCGGAAGCATACAGTTCGTCTTTCGCACTCTTTAACACGTCACCATAGGACAGAGAGGAAAGGAAAACGTCGTCTGCATAACAGAGCAGGCCTCGGGCCCAAGCCGTGTCAACAAGGGCATTAACAATAGCGTCAATGTTCAATGAGAGCACTGCATCACTCAAATAAGTGTTCATACAAAGTTCTTTATCCTCGGGTTCTGTAATCCTAGAACCGGGTAACAAGGATTGAACGAGTTCGTGCATCACAATGTCCGTAACTGCATCAAATGGCCTTTCCCCTCCGCTGGGGGAGTCAGAAGAAACGCAAGTAGAAGGTCTCGCTGCTCGGCGATGGCATGACGTAGGTGAAAATTAACATCTGACCTGCGATGGTGATCCAGGCTGTTCTTCACGTCGTCGCGACGGTTTCGCATTTCATCCCACTGGACCACAGAAAGGTTCACCCCGCAAGATGACGCACCAGGCTGCGATTGATGATGTCGAGGCGTCGACTCCCGTCACTACGGCAGTATCCGCACAATTGCAGGTTGGTCGTCACGAACCAAGTCTCTCTTTCGGTGGAATTAGCGATATCGATTCTGTCCGACACCGCTAATAATTCCTGCCACTCCAGGAGGGTTAGACTGACCCCTTCCTTCGACGGTTAAAGTAGGCCTCCTTCACAGTAGCGGCGGTAACGACGCACGTGGACCAGGAGCTAATCGCGGAACAGTCTAGGCATGACGAAAATCTCATCTCCGATAAGGTAGGTGTGTGCACTTACAGGCTGCATGACGAAAACTGACCTACAGAGTTTTCAGACGTTTAAATCTCTGCTGGCTGGGGGTGTCGACACGTTTTTCCCCTCTAGGTGGAGAAGGTCGCGCCTCTAGTGGCGAATCCACGTACTTGGGAGGTATAGGCTCCCAGGTCATCTTACGCCTAGGTTTGGGCTTGAGAGGCGGGGGACACAGCGGAACTGGGCTTGGTGGCGGTGTCACAGGGACGGTTGACTCTTCATCCTCGGCGAACAAGTCCCACAGATTAAAAGCCTCTAATTGTCCATGGAGCTGTCCAATTAACGCCCAGTCCATTGCGTATTCTCGATATACGCGTTCATCCATGTGCTGAATGCGTTCATCCATGTGCTGACCCCCTACCAAAAATTAAGCCCCCGTCGCCAGCACATACGTGTGGGGGCCGACACTTCCGGTCGACTCCCTCCCCAAGCCCCCGATGCCAGCGTGGAAGACAAAAATTAAGCCCTCCCAGGGGGCCTTTCTAGGGGCACGCGAAATTTAAGCCCTCCCCGTCTCCAACACTTCCGGTCGTTTAAAAATTAAGCCCTCCCCATCAAAGCCCATCCCGACGTCAGCACACACGTGTGGGGGTCGGCACTTCCTCCCCCTCCCCGCCGCCAGCACACACGTGTGGGGGAGTCCACCTGAGGGGGGTCGACACTTCCGGTCGTTAAAAAAATAAGCCCTCCCCAGACACCAGCGTGGGAAGCCAAAAATTAAGCCCTCCAAAGGGGGCCTTTTTTGGGGACACAAGAAATTTAAGCCCTTCCCCAGGGGCATCCCCCCTCAAAAATTAAGCCCCCGACGCCAGCGGTGACGTCACCGTATGCAGTGGACCGTGGAGCTACTTCCGTCCCTATCTCCGGGCGATACTACTTTTGTATCTTTCCCCCCTTAAATGATTATAACTCCTTACAAAATTTTTTTTGTAAGGAATAATATTTCGGACAATTAGACATATGTACTAACATTTACGCCAAAGATCATTGAAATATGCAATGGGTAGTGAACTTTTTTCAAAATTTTGGTTGATTTTACATGGAATGACCACAAGTGGAGAAAATAGCAAGCTATATATCCAATGAAAGCTTTTTACGTGGGGAGTAGTATAGGCTCTAAAAAATTAACCCCTCATACTCCCCCCCCCCAAAAAAAGGGTGAAATATGTAAATGTTTCTTACCGTGTATCTCCAGAGCATGAGAGTGGTAAGTAGCAGCTATGTGTCAAAAGCTGAGGCATGGGGTGTCAGGGGTATAAAAAAAATTGACACTACATGCTTTCTTCTCTCCTAAAAAAGGGAAATGTGAAAACGATTGCTCTGCTACCTCTCTAGAATGTGAGAGTCAAAAGCAGTAAGTTGTCTATCAAATAAAAGCTTGTGTTGTGGGTAATAAAATATATACCCCCCTGCTTACTTTGCCCCTAAAAATGTGAAAGTCGTAGGGACTGTCAACTAGGGCAGAAAGGTGAGAGAGAGCCAGAATCACTATTTTGGTAACAGAGTCCTTTCTGCCTAGCAACAGAGACCACCAGTAGATTCAGTTTAAGGGGCTGGGTGGAGAAATGCAATGTGTGTTTGGTTAAAGTCCCAGCGCGTTACATGGGAACAAGAGTTGACGTGGCACAAGGTATGTCCATGTCCCATTGGCCAAAATACCTTAACACCCCTGAGAAAACGTGACCACATCTGGTTCGTTTGAACTAGAGAACAGTTTTTGGAACTGAGAGAATTGCATGTCAGGTGGATTGCCGAAGACTTGATTTAGCCATTTCTTTAATCTAGCGGTGGGACTGCTGACGCTCCTTGCAACCTATCATTAGCATAGTGAGTGACTGTACCAGTTGGCAGTCACTAATTTGTTGTATATCTAATACGTAAAGAAGAAAGTTTGTATGTCTGTCCACTTATGCACTCGTCCCCAGAAGAGCTAGACACTAAACGTTTCATGAATGTTCCTTTCACTCAGGGGAGGAAAGTAGGTTTGCTGGGGTCAACCAAAAGAGGGTTGGGCGGGTATGAATTTCTCAAAATCCCTATAAACAACATAAACGGTTGAAAGTTATTCAAAATAACTTGCCACTAATAAATTTAAAAAAGGAACACATCAAACTGATATCTGATTTTGGGTGATTAAACATTAACAGTTGAAAGTTATTCCAAATAACTTGCCACCATTAAATTTGAAATAATGACTGCATCAAACTAATTTCCCTCTGATTTTAAACTCGTTCAGTTTGCTGGGGCAAGAGTGCAAGTGTCCGTGGTTATTGAAGTCGTCCTAATTAAGCATGAGTAGAATACGAGATTAAAAAATTAATTTGTATTGGAAGTTAAAATCATTAACTTAATTTGAAAAATATGTAAAAGCTAATAAAAGTGTATTCAAATAATAAATATTTTAAATAAATGTTAAGTAATAAATAATTAAAAAATAAACAGTTAAGTATAAAATATTAAATATTATGTTAAGTAATAAACAGCGCCTCAGAACGGTGCTTACGTAATGGAAATGCCTACCGATTTCAATACGTGAAGCAACAGTAGCCCTAGTTACATTTTCGTCCGCTGTGGCGCTGGTGATCCGCTGTTTTGCTTGCTACTTGCGTCGTAGCAGTATAGGTTATTACACTGTTTACTGGTAGTTTCAAAATTGGATTCTGATACAGATTTGTTCATATATAATTTATTTACTTTTCAGCCGTCTTTAATTAGAAGACAGAACGATGATGTGTTATTGTATGATGTTTTACATTATGAAACAAAACTGTTTCTATCGAATCTCTTTGCAAACTGGATCTGCGAGTTTGGCTACAGTAATATGTCGGCAACGTAATATTGAAATGAGTAATTGGAAAAAATTTCAGAGATCACTTTTAAATAACGTGGAATCGCAGAAAACTTATTCCCATTAGGTCAAAATGATGAATATCTTTACAATATACGAAACTGTTAGATTACCCTAACAAAATATTAAAAGAATTTCCGTGTTACGCGAATGGTAATCTAACTTCGAATCTCTGTAACTTCTAAAATATTCATTTAATGAAAGAATGTTACTGAAAATAAAGATCATAATTTTATCTATTTAAATCTCGTTTTTCAACAGCATTCGTGTAATATTTAAAGAATTATGGGAGCTAGAATATTTCACAACATTAATGGGTCATAATAATTTATTTCAGATATTAATTAAAACAAATAAGTATTTTTTCAAATAATTTAATAGAATATAGACTTTAAAAGTTCCATAATGATTATTTCGATGTTAGATAATTATGATATCTTATTAAACAAGATAACATTAAATTTTCCAGCTTCCATAATTCTTTAAACACTAAACGAATATTGATAAATCGAAATTTAAACAAATTTGATTATCTTTAACTTCAGTCACAGTTTCACATTAAATGCATCGAGTGCTTATATGTAAAATCTGAGTTTGTGTTTATCGTCCACCTAGATAGTAGCATCCTGACAAGGTAGAGATAAGTACCCTTCTGAACACAGGAGCGGCTTGAAAAGAATCTATCTTCACATTTCTCTACTATATGCATATTTTCGATGTTATAGAGCAGAAATGACTAAATAGTCGATCGCGTAGGTGCCAGTTTTAAGTGGAAAAGATTGTGTTTTGCGTAGTTTTAGGTGGAAAGACTGTATCTTAATGTCACGTTAATATGTTTGATGCTAAATTGTCATTTTATGCTTAGCTTGTCAAGCAGTGTTAAATCATTATTTTGACATGTACTATGGTCGATCGCGAAAGTTTTTGTCTTAAAAGTCAATCGCAGAGTCCAAAAGTTTGGCCCTCCCTGTTATAGAGCTTCGCAGTTAGATTCCCGTTGAAATTCGATTCTTTTCATTGCATGCTATAGCTTTCTTTGAGCATAATATTGTTACCAATTTAAAAATTTTCACTAATACAAATAATGTGTTACTTTAAAAAAATAGTGCTAGATAATAGTAAAAATGTCGCTCATTTTCTTCGGACTCGGATACTTTTGTCCTCCCCCCCCCCAATCTCTTTTTAAACCAGTCGTATATGACTAATGGAATGTGAAAGTTTGTAACTGTCATCGTTTTGAACTGCACAAATATGTGTATGAAGCAGGGCGCATTAAGCAAGTGGGAGACCTGGAGCTAATTTTTAAATGGGTGCCCTGGAACAAAGTTCTAAATAGGAGCCTTAGAGCTATATTCTAAATGTAGCCCCTTTATCCTTCTAAACCGAAAAGTAATGAAAATTGAACTATTTTATATAAAATCGTCAATTAACGTGATAAAAAATAACATGCAAAAAAAAAAGAGGGGCCCTGTAGGTCGGGAGAAGTAACTGAAATAAAAAGACTAACATATAAAGTGTCAACTCTGTGCTGCAGCATCAACTTTGCACCTATTGCATTTAGAAACTTACTTTTAATCATTAATTTTTTTAGCAAATATTCCATTTCATGCTTAATTAAAAAAAATCAGGTATTGATATCAAAATAATTGCTTAAATCTATTGCTTATGCATTTCCCTTAACAATAAGCTCTATTGCAATAGTAATTGAAATGATTAAAATAGATAAAGAATTGCTTTGGGAAAAAATTAATTTTTTTTATTTTTTTCTTTAAAGAATTCACCGATCAACGCACAGGCTCTTGAGGTGTGATCTCAACAAAAAATGGTCCGATTATAAAGTTTGCGGTAAACCCGCACCATACAGTTCCATAATCGGAGTGTAGGGACACATCAGGTTCCCATATTCGGCAGCTGTGTGTATTCACTTCTCCATGTAGGGAAAAATCATCATAATATTGTTACCAATATTTCAACCGGTCCATAAGACTTGAAAGCCACATGTCGAGCTGTTTCCTCACCAGAAATCTCAAAGTGAAATTGGTGCGCTGTCCAGGGTCATGTGGTTTCAGCACTCTATGAATTTTATAAGGATCCTATTTTAGGATGGACAGTATAATTTTATGATCAGTTGACCACAGAAGTTGCAGCTGTTGCAATACCTGCCTCACACTATGGGTAGCTCCGATTGGATTTCTGCAACGGTAAGTGCGATGTCTTCCACATTGCTTTCTGCAACAGGCCATTAGCCTCTACCCGGAGCCACACCCAACTCGCCTGTTCGAATTTCTGTATCGTATTCTTCAGGCCATTCAGAGACAAAAGTCATTCAGACGATATTCGCATAATGTAGCGGTGACATTACTGCCGTTATGGTAAGGGTTCCACTAGCAAAGCTCAGCCCTTCTTGTAGATACTCATGGTTCCGTTTAGTGATTACAGGGAAGACTACATTTTATAGTGTTCTCGTTCCACTCTCAAGTGTGATTGGCTGTAATGTCGCTGAGAAATTAGCATGTTTAGAGTGCACCCACGCCACCTGTTGGCACTAATACTAAATTTTTTAATTCACAAATTCTCTACCTCATGTTATTAAGGTATTCACCACTTTTCACTGTGGATCCGTCGAGTAGATCCTTCTCTACTTTTCTCTGAGTACTGTCAGTTTAATTATAACCACCCTGTACAATGGCGGAACTGAAATTTTAAAATCACAATACAACATGCTAACTAAACTTTTTTCTTATTTTACGAAAGAAAAATTGAATTTAATGATATTAAAACCAATAATCTAGAAATCATAACAGTAGCAAAATAATAAATTTCTATGAAATTTTATGTAATTTAATCTTTGGTGGGGACAGAATATAAAATATATCAGCATTTCATGTAACAAAATGTATTTCCTCCGATCTTTCCTATTGCAGGGAAAAAACTGAAAAGAACATGTTAAGGCAACTTTGACATTCACTGTTTAATACAATTTTTGATTTTGCTGAAATTTCATTTCGTATGTCCCAACTTTGAGATTTATCTCTTACAAAATTTCGCCCTTCGCTCAGTGGGAAAAGGGGCACTGACAGCATGAAAATGCCGTCCATCTTATGGAACGTTGAGTAATGGTCCTATATGCAGCAGAGCCATTGCAGTGTTTTACATCCGAGCAAGAACTTTTTTCTTACTATGAGCTAAATGGCCAGGTCACAAGACACCAATAGCTCAGAGGAGGTTGGGGGGAAGGGAACCCACTGCACAGCTGTTACGAGACAGATGGCACCCTCTTTAAGGTCATGCAATGTGTTTTCTAATGGGCACAGTGCATTGCTCTCCTGTACATTGGGCTAAGGCTTAATGTCCCATCTGATGGATGGTAATCTTTCCAAGTCCATTAGCCCCTTTTCTAACAGAGGACACTGGGGTCAGCAGATATGAATTTCAATGCTAGAACATTTGGGACTCGAACAAGGGAAGTATTTTTTTTTACAATGAATAAATTTTTCTTTATATTTATGTTCACCTGAAAAGGCCAACCACATAAATCATATATGGGTAATTCAGTAATATAAAAATAAAAAAATTTTAAATACGCATATATTTTTAAATTTTGATAAAATTTACAATGCAATTCTTTTGTTTTTTTTTCTTAACAAATGTTCTTTATCAGAGAGTAAAAGAAACATTTCCAATTTTGCGGTAAAAATTAGTGAAACTAAAATCTGTATCCAAATTACTTGCAGAATGAAACGAAACAACACATTTTTTAAAAATAAGCTTCATTAGGTTCTTAGTAACAATAACTAGCAAAAACTATCCATAATAAATACACAGATTACCTGTAGAAATAGACTTCAATAATTAGCTTTTTTTTTTCTAATTTGTTTTAGGAAATTTAAGGCCATTTCATCAGTAAATTTCCTGTATGTACTATATGAATTGCCATCCATCAGATGGGTAATTAAACCATGATCCTGTGTGGGAAAAGAGCTGCACCCTGTGCACGTTGAGTAAAATGCTGGATAATCTTGACAGGAAGCTTCCATCTGCCTCCTAACAGATTGATTGTGGCCTAACCCAGTGGGTCACAGCCAATCTTCTCTGAGCCCTTGGTATCCTTGTGATTTAGCCATTTACCCCATTGTACGCGAAAAACGTGGGGCCCAGGGGTTTAATAAAGGGCAAAATCATCTGCGTTTGTACAAAACTGCACTCTGAAATTCCACAATCAAATGAAAATATCTGTAATGGAATATTATAATTTATTGCTTAAAGCAAATATATCTGCTTTGATTAAGAACCTGAACCAAAATTTCAGTTATCAAATGAAATTGTTTAGAAGTATTTTTAGACATGCATGTCATTTAATGAGAAAGAGACAACTTCATTCTTGAAATCAATGATACAAATTTCTTGCAGAATGAAACGAAACTAATTAACACATTTTTTAAAAATAAGCTACGTTAGGCTATAGTGCCTATAAGTAGAGTGTACCATTCGCCTATTAAAATCTGGCAGAAAAGTGTCCCATACCAGTAGAGGGCGCTGGGAACTATATTCTTGCCTTGTTAACATTACCCTCTATGGACGTTTCGCTTTTCAATTACTCTTAAACATAGAAGCATTTATGCAATGATTTTACCATTCAAACGCACATTATTCCTGAGTATTTTAACTGAACTAGTAAAACTTAGAGAAGGCTTCGACAAATATATTTTTTAAAACGAAAATTGATGGTCGTTCGATCAAAACAAACCGCATTCCTCTTTATGTATCAGAGCACTGAAGTGATCGTTTTGATTGGCTCTTTGGTAAACTCTTTGAATGACACGTGATGTAACATATGTTCTAAGATGTGACGTTTGTACCCCCCAATTGTATAGTTTGTACCCCCCAATTAGTTTTTTGATACTGCAAATTATTAGTATCATGATTATTCTGTATTAAAATGCTCTAACTTATCGATTAATTCAAATTTTTATTATCCCCTGTCAACCCACAACCCCCAATTCACAACTCTGAATACATCAATTTGTCATAAACAGACCCCCATAACCCGCTTATTCCTCACTATAATATAAATAAATAAATACCCCCTCAAGCAGCTGCTTGCCACAGAGGTCTGACAGGAGCCTGTCAGTTTATATGCCACAGTAGAAGATCTGAGAGGATGGCAGGACCTCAGCAGAAAACAACACGAACATCCATGCCTTACCCGGGGCTCGAACCCAGGTCCCGTAGATCAGTAGCCAAGCGCGCTAACCACTCGGCCACGGGACGGCATTCCTCACTATAAGGAAAATAAATTTTTATGGTATCAAATATCCTTTAATTCACAAGGAATACAGTTTGAACTGGACTCCGAGTCTACCTCACTGCATTCCACTTCATTATTATTGGTAATCTAACTGGCTAACAACCATCTCCTTACCCCCATATACCTCAATTCACATCCCTATTAAATTAATGGCACATTTTAAAAATTTTAATAGCAGTTAATTAAAGGCCCATCACCCCTAAAAATTCCATTTCTACATTTAACTCCCTCCAATGCAAGAGGATTTAAATATAAAAGTTCTATCTTAGCTCCCCCAGGGCACAAATTTCCACCCTTAATCAAGACCCCTTCTCCCCCACATCATTAAAAATTTGTAACTGTCAATCCCATACCTTTAACTACAGTCCATCCCATTTCCTAGGTAGTTACGCTAAGTTGTGTAATGCAACACAAGCGCTAAAATCTACCTTATTGACACCAATACGCAGCATGTCCACAAAAAGCATTATGCATTTCACCCTCTATCATGGAAGATATTTTAATTACTCTCCACCACTCTCTAACACTTTTTACGATGTAGCAGGTTCCCTTTGCTTCTTTTTTTTCTATCGACCTGCGAGCCATTAAGCCTAATCACCAAATGTGTGGTAACCAGCACTTTACGGTCCTGGTCCGCCAGTCGTTGCTTACAGCGCCCAAAATTGAATTTTGCGATTGGACCATAAGATAAAGGGGCTGAGGCCCCTTTTACAAAGTGGTCCAGGAAAGGATGAAGGATTGTTAAACGCTGTTACCATCCCATGCTGAATGCCATAGCATTTCATTACCGTTAAGTACTGGAACATAGGTCATGGAGTAGACAGGAACCAATAACAGCTTTACCGTACCCACAATGCATATTAGACTTGAATGTTCTTAAACGTAAAAACAAAACCGCAGTAATTCATTTATATTTGAGTAGAATCTAAAATTTTAAACATTACTCTTAAAAATCTCGTCTTAACTGCACTGTGCAAAAGAAAGTTGTTATACTGAGAAAAATACTCTTAAAACTTCGTTGCAATCGTGAGGCTAGCGGTTCCTATCGCTTCAAAATGCCGCATGCAAAGCACACCTTACTACGTGAAAAGTACAACGGACGCGATCATGCCTTGACGCTTTATATTTTAGCCAATGCGAGCTGAATTTCTTACAGCGACACAGTACTCAGCAAGTTGTACTTGAAAAAGTATTAAATGTCACGTGAGAATATATACCAGCAAATATAAACTATATAATTCTCTCCTTTTCATAACGTTAAACATAGCAACACTGAAATTAACAACTGCCCTGAAACTTCTATAAACGATGAATAATGCTAAATAAATCAAACAAATTAAAGGTTTATTCACTTTATACTTACCAAATTAAAATGGATGTACAAATGGGATTTGTGAGGATACCACCCAAATTAAACAATTTTTATTATGTAAGCTAATTCTTAATATTAAAATTTCTGGAGGAAACTAACGAAAAATTTTAGCTGCTTATAGAGTATCGTATTTTTTCATGCCCATAATGTTTCATGATATCATTTTTTATCTAGAACTGCTTTTTTCTTATCTAGAACTACTAGTGGCGGAGTAATGTGGCGTAAAACGGTACTATACCAATATCTTTTCACTGCGCATGTACGAAGTTATGATTAGAAGTCCTGTATAGTTAGAGTCTAAGATCCTTCTGTAAAAACTGGACCATTTTGTAAAAGGGACATTGGCCCCTTTATCATCTGGTCCACGAGAAAAAGTTTTTTTGTGTGCGTCAAAAAGTAGGGACCAGTACAGTGAAGTGCTAGCGACCCTACATGTTGGCGATAGGCTTTTGGCCGCAGGCCGCCTATTAATGAAGGAGGTGGTTGAAGTTTCGTGCCAAGGAAGTGCTGTGTCGCAGTTTTGTGGCAAGGGGGTGGGGAGGGGAGAGGTTTGGAGTAAAATTCTTCTGGGAGTGAAAATTGTAGCTTGTGTGATCACTGTGTGGCACATGTTGGCAGGAAGTTGGTAAGAAGGGTGCAAGGTAAATATTAAAAGTCGCCCCTAATCTCTACAATTAAGGATGGCCTAAAATAGTCTGCAGATCTTAAAATTTCTGATTTAGAATATGCTGATGATTTAGCTCTTTTGGCAAATGATGTTCATGAGATGAACTCTTTCATTCGAGCTGTTGATGAGACTGGTAGTATAGTAGATTTGGTTATAAACAGAGAGAAAACTAAAGTGATGAAAATTGGTCATGCAGATTGTTTGCCACCACTAGTAATCATTTTTGAAAAAGGGTACTTTGGGAGTTGTCTATTGTTACAGAGTATAATTACGTATATATATATTTTTTGAAAACATCAATATAATTGCATTAGGGAAATAAGGTGGTGCAGTAATGTGTCCAAAATGCTTCTTTTTTGTCCCTGTAATGGATCTTTTTTTGTCCCTTTGGAACTTTTGGTGTCCAGTGGATCTTTTGAGTAGGAGGTGACTGCAGGGAGGAGAGTCATATTTCACATGTTGAGATGGAGAGTCTGCAGGAAGTTGGAAGGTTAAAGGATTTTGCCAGTATTTTGTATGAAATTGGCCAGGGCCATTTTGTTGATTGATGTGATTTTGCCTTTGTATTAGGTGGGGTTTAGGATGGTCTATAAGGTGAATGTGGTGACTCCAAGTGTAGCAAGTTTGTGATAGAGGGTGTGTCTTTGTGTGTTGTATATTTGACAGTGTAGTAGGTAGTGGGGGATATCCTCTATCCCTTGGCAGTTTGGGCAGAGTGCAGAATGTTTTTTTCTAATCATAAATAAGTCTTTGTTGATGTTCGCTCTGCCAGTTCGGAGTCTGTGTATTGCTGTTTGGGCCCTTCTGGATAGGTAGTTAAGATGTAGTGTGTTTGGAGAGGGTGCTGTTGTGGTTCTGAATGTGTTTTTATCTGTAGTGTGTTGTACCCAATTCTGGGTCCATGTGTGATAAAAAAATTTTGTGTATTCTCTTATGTGATGTTTGCATGTAGTGATGGTGTGGTAATTTGGGGTTGTGAGTGTGAGGCCTTGTTTAGCAAGTGAGTCAACAGTCTCATTATGGATGATGTTGCAATGAGAAGGAATCCAGTAAAATGTTAGGGTGTTTCCCTTGTCTATAATGTTGTGTGCTATGTTTTGTATGTGGAAAAGGGAATGTTTCTGTGATGGATCTACTGTTAGTGTGTTAATGAGTTGTAATGCAGGCCTTTAGTCTGTGATTATGTTAATGTGTTGTTTGTTGAGGTGGGTGGCCCAGCCTAATGCCATATGTATTGCTGCTAGCTATGAAGAGGTGCTATTTTCAGCATGATTTAATTTTATAACATAAGAATGAATATGAGATCCATCGGCTGGCCATCTTGGTGATATTGTTGCCATTGGTTGATTGAATCACATGTTTTATGGGCGCCATGTTTTGTCGTACCGTGAGACAGACGAAAGCCTATGAGTTAGTGTGTGTACCAAGTTAAAACTTCTCAGTTATTATAGTTTTATACATTTCTACTACTTTTTTTTCTCTATAAAAGCTATCATATTTAATAAATGCCTCATTGCGCTGTATTTCGGTGCAAAAATTTCACTTAAATAAATAATGAATTTTTTTTTTTTGAGAAACTCCATTAGAAGACGTCAATAGACTGTAAGTGAAATGAGCTAACTGAAAACCAAAAAAATATTTCTTTTAAGGTTCGTTTGAAAAATGAGCTAATGTTTTCACTTTGTCATCTGTCTATGCCAATATTTGTTTGTCTGTCTGTCCATCTCTATGCTAACTGTTGTCTGTCCATCTGTCTTTCCACCTGTCTGTCCGTCTATAGACAATCAATTTTTGTGTTTTTAGAGCTAAATGAAAAATTCTTTTTTGGTTAGATCGGTGTCAAACAAATATTGCGATTCGCAATTTTGAAAATTTTCAATGGCTTTAATAGTGCCCTTTAGAGATGGGAAAAGGTGGAAAATGATAAAATTTCAAACAAATGTTACAAATAAACTATTAACACTGGAAATCTGGACTTTTGGGAGTAGAGTGTTATGGTCAGAAGGTTTACAATGGTAACAAGGCTTTGCCATCTTAGCCAAAAAGGGAAGGGATTTAAAAACTTTTTAAAGAGATAAACGAAACAACATATATATTTGTTTTACAAGCAGTAACAAAATATAAATGATTTGAACCATATTTGATAATCTCAGCATTACCTGTAGATGTTTAAACGTCTATAAATCAATAAATTATATTTGTGAAAAAAGCCGGTGTTAGTTCAACAGGTTAGAATACTCTGACATGTTTCCGGAGAGATGCGGGTTCGAATCCCGTATGTCAACGAAATTTTTTTCCACACAAATTATTAATATTTACATTTTCCGAATCTTCATTAGTAGAATTTACCGTGTTAGAGAGTGATAAAGGCGGGTTATAAAAACTCGAAAGGCGACGTCTAGCGGCGGAAAAAAGCTTTAAAATACCAAATCTGTAAATAAATATTGCAAACAATCTATTTTTGCTAGAAACTTAAATTTTTGGTCATAGAGTGTTTTTGGTCAAGTGGTTTACCTTAATAGTAGTGATTTGCCCCATTGGTAAAATGCAACTTTTCTGCTTTAAGAAGTAAATGAAAAACTTTTTTTGCACATTACAGGTACTAATAAAATATTAATAGTTTATTTTATCAATTATACAGTAGTTCGAATTTCCACTGTCAGAGAGTACTGAAAGTGTAAAATAACTAGAAGAACGTATATCGCCTCTGGCGCATATGGGAATCTCATTTTCAAAGAAAATGAAGTTCTTCCTTTGCCTACTTTCTCACTCCTTAAACGTTTTAATTATGAATGTTCATATTGTTTTTCTGCTAAGGTCCCGCCATCCTCATGGACTTTCTGCTGTGGCGTATAAATTGACAGGCTCCTGTCAGACCTCTGTACAAGCATTTGCCTGAGGGGTTATTTCTTTTTTAATGATGGGGGAAATGCACATAGTAGTATTTTATTAGTAATTTTAAAACATAAAAAGTGTCTTTAGTTCTTAAATTTAAAAAGTGCTTTTCTCGCTCCTCTGAAAATAGTGGGCAGATCATTGCTGTCAGAAGAATATCTACCATAACAGAAATCTACATGCCGAAATTTCTACCATAAACAGATCACTTGAAGCATTCGTTAAAAGATTTGCAGTTTTGATATTTAGTGATCTCTAACGATATAAATTAAAACTACCTTTGAAAATGCGAATTACATTTCATTAGTAACCAACTGAAAAAGAGATTTCCAATTATCTCTTAAAACAAAACCATTCCGTTTCTTACCTACCTTGGGCTTCGGGTAAACTCATTGCTGTCAATGGAATTTTAAAGACTGTCACATTCCACAACCACAATTTCAAATTTCTACCATAACTACATTTTATTTAAGAAGTAAATGAAAAACTCTTTTTGCACATTACAGGTACTAATAAAATATTAATAGTTTATTTTATCAATTATACAGTAGTTCGAATTTTCACTGTCAGAGAGTACTGAAGAGTAAAATAACTAGAAGAACACATATCGCGTCATCATTTGCAATATTCGTTTTAAATTTTTAGGATTTTACGATTTTTTCCCACCGTTAGAGGGCGCAATTATAACTTTTGGGAAATTCGAATATTACCCTACCTTTTTATGAATCCATAAGTATGGTGCAATACCATTTAGCTATGCAGGCTAAACAATCCAAGCAACGACAAAACGTCCAATTTTGAGATGGCCAACCTCTACTTATATAGGGCCTCTAATCATAACTAGAGGCCCTATCTAGGTAGAGGTTGGCCATCTCAAAATTGAACGCCATGTTTTGTCGTCGCTTGGATTGTCTAGCTTGCATACCTGAATGGTATTACATGAATACTTATGGATTCATGAAAAGGTAGAGTAATATTTGATAGAGATTTCAGTGTTCATGATTGGAAGCACTTTAGAAAACCGCTAAAAAAAGGAAAAGTAAATTTTAGGACTTTTTTTTAAAGAAAAAGATAATTTCGCTTTGTTGTTTGTCCTTCTATAGACATAGAACTTTTTTGTTTATAAATAAAAAAATAAATAAATACCCCCCTCAAGGAACTGCTTGCCACAGAGGTCTGATAGAAGCCTGTCAGTTTACGTGCCAGAGTAGAAGGTCTGAGAGGATGGCGGGACCACAGCAGATCAGTAGTCCCTTAGATCAGTAGCCAAGCGCGCTAACCACTCGGTCATTGGACGGCTATACAGCTAAATAAAAAATTCTTTTGTGTTAGATAGGTATTAATGATATATTACGATTTGCATTTTTCGAATCTCCCAAAAGTTATAACCGCGTCCTCTAACGGTGGGAAATTTTGAAATATCCAAAATGTCAAACGAATATTCCAAACGATGTATTTATATTGATGTAGTTATATAGAAGTTTGAACATTTGGTGTTGAAATGTGAAGGTTACGAAGTTACCATTGCAACAATCACTTGACCCTTTAGACCCAGGGGGGGAAGTGAATGCAACTTTTTTTTCTTTTAAAAGAAAAGTGTTTCTTAAAGATAAATGAAAAATTCTTTTTGGGTTGGACAAGTATTGATCAAATATTACAATATGCATTTTGCGAATTTCTGAAAACCTAAAATTGCGCCATCTAACGGTGGAAAAAGTCGAAAAATCCCAAAATTTAAACGAATATTGGAAACAATGTAGTTACGGTAGAAATTTGAAATTTTGGTGGTGGAATGTGACAGTCTTGAAAATTCTGATGACAACAAGAGTTGACCCTAAGCCCAAGGTAGGTAAGAAACGGAACGGTTTTGTTTTAAGAGATAATTAGAATTCTCTTTTTTAGTTGGTTACTAAAGAAATGTAATTCGCATTTTAAAAGGTACTTTTAATTTATATCATTAAAGATCACCAAATATCGAAACTGCAAAACTTTTAACGAATGTTTCAAGTGATCTGTTTATGGTAGAAATTTTGGCTTGTAGAGTTCTGTTATGGTAGAAATTCACTGCCCACAATTTTCAGCGGAGCGAGAGAAAAAAGTAACTTCTTAAATTTGAAAACTTAAAGACAAACACTTTTTATGTTTTATAATTATTATAAAATACTGCTACGTGCATTTCTCCCATCATAATTAAAAAGTAAATAAATAACCCCTCAGCTGCTTGTACAGAGATTTGACAGGAACTTGTCAATTTATATGCCATAGTAGAAGGTCCACGAGGGTGGCAGGACCTCAGCAGAAAAACAATATGAACATCCATAATTAAATCTTTTAAGGAGTGAAAAAGTTAGCAAAAGAAGAACATCATTCTCTTTGAAAATGAGATTTCCATATGCATCAGAGGCAATATGCATTCTTCTAGTTATTTTACACATTGAGTACCCTCTGACAGTGGAAATTCGAACTACTGTATAATTGAGAAAATAAACTATTAGGTAATATTTTATTAGTACCTGTAATGTGTAAAAAAGTTTTTCATTTATCTCTTAAAGCAGAAAAGTTGCATTTTACCAATGGAAGAAATCATTACCATTAGGGTAAACCTCTTGACCATTAAACTCTACGACGAAAAATTTGAGTTTCTAGCAAAAATAGATGGTTTATAATATTTATTTGAAGATTTGGTATTTTCCAGCTATTTTCCGCCGCTAGAGGTCGCGTTTCGAGTTTTTATATACTGCCTTTAGCCCTGTATAACACTGGAAATTCCACTAATGGGGATTCGAAAAATGTAAATATTAATATTTTTTGGAAAAAAATTTCGCCAACATACGGGATTCGATCCTGCATCTCTCTAGAAACATGTCAGAGTATTTTAACCTATTGAAGTAACGCCGGATTTTTTCACAAAAAACATTTATTGATTTAGAGATGTTTAAACGTCTACAGGTAATGCTGAGATTATCAAATATTGTTTAAATCATTAATATTTTGTTAGGGCCTGTAAAACAAATATATATATTGTTTCGTTTATCTCTTAAAAAAAGTTTGATTTTCGCACCCCCTTTGGATAAGAGAGAAAAGCCTTGTTGTCATTGCAAACATTCTAACCATAACACTTTACTACCAAAATTTCAAATATCCAGTGTGTATTGTTTGTAATATTCGTTGAAATTTTAGCATTTTCCATCTTTTCCCATCGCTAGAGGGCGCTATTCAAGCTATTTAAATTTTTCAAAATTGGGAATCGCAATATTTCTTCGACATCTATTCAACCCAAAAAGATTTTTTCATTTAGCTCTGAAAGTAAAGAAACTGATTATCTATAGACGGACAGGCAGGTGGACAGACAACAGTTAACAGAGAGACGGACAGACAGACGAACAAATATTGGCATAGGCAGATGACAAAGTGAAAACATTAGCTCGTTTTCCAAACGAACCTTAAAAGAAATTATTTGTTGGTTTTCAGTTAGATCATTTCATTTTGTAGTCGATTGCCGTCTTCTGATGGAGTTTCTAGGAAAAAAATTTCCTTAATTTTTTTCTTTGAATGAAATTTTTTACACCCAAATGCAGTGCAGTGAAGTATTCATAAAATGTGACACCTTTCATAGACAAAAAAAAAAGTGGTAGAAATGTATAAAATTATAAAAACTAGAAGTTTTAACTTGGTACAAACGCTAACTCATAGGCTTTTGTCTCATTGTACGACAAAACATTGCGTCCACAAACCACGTGATTCAATCAACCAATTGCAGTGAATCACCGAGATGGCCAGCTTCTACCATCTCTGCACCTAAATCTGCGGTCTTACCCATAACACAAAAACAACCCCCTGCCAACTCACTCAGCATAACTATAAACAACCACGCCATCCCCATAGTTAAACACTACAAATACTTAGGGCTAACTATAGACCGACAGCTTAATTGGAAACAACACATCACAAATACACAATCCACATGTAATGGAGCTCTCAACATTCTCAAATCAATCACAAGAGCTAGCTGGGGTGCAAGTGACAGATCTATGATCACCCTTATTAAAACATTTATCAACAGCAGACTGGAGTATGGCCTGCTAGCTCTAAACACTGCCTCACCCACATTTTTTAACAAACTTGAAACCATACAAACCAGAGCCATCAGACTTGCACTGGGTCTTAAAACTGGCTGCCCAAACTTGGCCACATGGGCAGAAGCCAACATGCCTCCCCTCGACAACATCAGACACAAACTCACTTGCAAACACTACGTCAAATTAAAACATCTAAACCCCAACCACCCCACTATAAATAGAATTGAGTCTCCTACCAACACATCCCCCACTGCACAAATCATAAAGCAGCACCCACTATATTCAACATGGTGAAAAATCAAACCTTTCAACCCTAGATACACATTCCCCTATTGGACTATTAAAAAACCCTCCATAAATCTCACACTACCACACATCACCCAAAAATATAAACACCTCCCACAAGAACTAAAATTTGCAGCGGAAGAACTCATCACAAACATTCCTACCACAGACCTCATTATATTCACAGATGGCTCCCACATCCCACACACAACAAATGGCTCTGCTGCCTTCCACTCTACCCAACCAATTTTCTCACATATAATAAAAATGAACCCTGCAGAAAACAGTACTGCTACAGAGCTAGCTGCAATACATATGGCTTTGGAATGGTCCTCCACACAAAATACACACAGCATACATATTATCACTGACTCAAAATTTGCCTTGCACAGCATCAACAAACATACATACAACCTATCACAAAATTACTCTCTTTTCCATATTCACAGAATTTCACACAATATAATTGCCACTCACAAAACACTAACATTCCACTGGATACACTCTCATTGTAACATAACCCATAATGACACTGCTGACCATCTTGCTAAACAAGGACACAATATCCCTACACCAAATTATCACACCCCTGAGACATATAATCATCACCTAATTGAAATCAACAAACTCTTCCACTCCAAATGGACACAAAACTGGATCCAACAGGCCACAATTAAAATACATTCAGAGCCACCATTGCTGCCATCCCACACACACTACATCTCAACTACCTATCAAGAAGAGCCCAAACAGCAATTCATCAACTACGCACTGGCAGAACAAATCTCAACAAGGACCTTTTCATGATACAAAAGGTACCATCTGCTCTTTGCACTACATGCCAAGTGATAGAAGACATTCCACACTACCTTCTACACTGCACCAAATACACAATACATAGAATTACCCTCTTCCAGACACTCACCACACTGGGAACCACTTATTTCTCAGCCCAAACAATTCTTGGTCCTACTCATAATAATATAAAAAGCCACTATAGGGCCTTGTCCCTATATATCAACAGCACTGGGAGATTCTCCTAAAGCCTCTCTGCCTCTCCAAAAGCCTCTACCTCACTTTTAAAAGATCCTTGGGACACTAAAAGATCCAGATGCCAATAAAAGATCCCCATAGGACATCAAAGACGCATTTTGGACAACTTATTCCATAGAAACTAAATAAAAATAAATATATAGTATAAAATCATCAAAAAAAAATCAATCTAACTATCAAAAATAAAGTCACATAAAGGAAAACTTTATTTCTATATTGGAAACTTTTATATTTCTCTTTAACCCAATAACTTATACGGAATCTCTCCCAGAACATAACATCTCTATACACATTATCATACCTAATATACATATGGAATCTCACCACATCTCCCGCTACTCTTTGATGGGAACCTTAAACTGCACTCCTGCCACACACCCCAAGCTCATGGCTGACCTTCCACTGGCTCTACAAAATTAACACTGACCACCACACACTGAACACATAAATTTGATTTCCAACTCATAACGTAGCTATATCATTTTCCTCCCTTCTCCTCCAAAAAAAAAAAAATTTACATTTATCATACTCCTTCCCATATATAAGGCTGTCACTGAACGTAGACTTTTCCCAGATCCACCCCTGCGCAACATTTCACTGCATGGCAGGGCAACCCAATGCTAACCTTTGGAGTTAGATAAGCTACCATAAATATTTCCTCCTCCATCTTCCTGACACAGGAGTATTACCTATCCCACCGTCTCAGCTCCCCCCACCAAATATTTCATCCCCCTTTGATTGACTCAAATCTACCATACTGGCAACCAACCATGGCCACAACTTCAAAAATTACATAACATTCGCCACTCGGAAAATTATTAAAAACAATATATATACACTACTTCTCCCTCTATCTCTCTCCACCCCCTTTCCCCCTTCACATGACATGCAACTGGTATTTATTCTCCTTCACCCTTCAACATCAGCCTCTCCACCACTGGGCGACCTGCGGCCTAAAGCCCAATTGCCAAAATGTACGATTGCCAGCCTTCACTGTGCTGGCCAGTCTTTGCCGTTTTCATCTGCACCCACTGCCCTTTATGCCTATGGACCTGATGATATGGGGGCCGAGGCCCTCTTTACAAATAGGTCCAGCTTAGAAAGAAGGATGTATAAGAAGAAGAAGAAGAAGAAGAAGGCCAGCTTCTAACTATACAGGACCTCTAGTTATGATGCGACTCTAGTTCCCCTGTCGGTAGGGGACCATTATTTGGACTACTTTTTAATGGCTAGGTTATTGATGATTGCCACACTATTATTTATAGGCACTATAGTTAGGCTCTTAATAACAGTAACTAACAAAAACTAAAAGAAATGATGCTATCCTAAATGAATTCACAGATTACCTGTAGAAACATTTCAAAAATTTAATATTATAAAATCATGTTCATATTTAATCATTGGTTCATTAGTGCAGTGGTTCTCCACCTTTTATGCTTCACGTACCCCCTGGAAATTTGTATGTAACTAACGTACCCCTTGTATAGATAGATAAAACTATAGTTATAGTATTATAGTATAACAATGGGAATAAAATGAAACATAAATATGTACACATTAAATTTTGTATTCATCTATATATATATCAATAAACACAAAAAATGACATAAACAATTTAACAAATTATAAACATTTTACTTGGTAATCAGATCTAACGACTTTTGCGCTCTCATGGCGTATCCCAAGAAATTTTACCGCGTACCCCACGTTGAGAACCTCTATATTAGTGTATTAAATCTAAATAGGAAAAATCTGCTTAAATTCAGGAAGGTTTCTAAACGGAATTAAAACATATTTCATAAATCAAAAGAAAGACGTGTCTGCGTTTCATAATTTATTTTTGATTTTTTTGATAACTTTACGATTGAAATATACACTGAAATGCCATTGAATTAGGGATGGCAACCTAGTAATGTGTTGGACCCCTCTGGTTCTGATAGCGGCCGCCACACGACGAGGCAATTACTCCACAAGCTTGCATAAATATTCCACAGGTGTGGCGACCCATACATCCTCCAGAGCTGTCCACAATTCTCTCAAGGTTGTCGCTGATAGGACGCGGCTCGAACACTGCTCAACGGTATACCAAAGATTTTCTATGGGATTTAAATCTGGGCTTCAGGTGGCCAGCTCATTATTCAAAGTCAGCAGAATGCTCCTGCAACCATGCAGTAGCCAACCTGGATATGTGAGATGAACGGTTGTCTTGCTGGTAGACACCATTTCCATCGGGATGCATGATGGCCATAAATGAGTGAAAATGATCAGCCATGAATTCTATGTACCGGGATGCATTGAGAGTCATCGGTACACGTACCAAAAGTCACACAGACGTCCACCCGAAGACATCCAGGGTCATCAGTGAGCCACCACCAGCATGTACTTTTCCAACCTGACATGCAGGATTCATAGGGTTGGTGCCATACCCTCAGTCTCCCATCAGTGTGATGAAGTTTAAATCGGGATTCATCACTCCAGGCTATCCATTGGCAATTTTCGGTGTTCTTTAGCCCAGGCAAAGCATTGAGCCGGGTGTTTTGCCGTTAGAAGTGGGAATCTCATAGGTCGGTGACTCCCGAAGCAAAGGCGATGAAGTGAGCATTGCACGGTACATGTATTGACTTCCCGGCTGGAACCTCGGTTCAGATGGCAGGTGATTTCAGATGATGTCTGGCCCCTAATCGGTCCATACGATGCGGGTCAGATGGCGAAGCCCATGATCATTCAAGGCAAGCTTTTGCAGTTTGTCCGGGTGCTGTTTTTTGCTGTAATTTTCATATTCTCGGAACACTCTTGAAACTGTCGTACGAGAAAATCGAAGTTCGTTGTTACGCTTCTCACAACAAATTGATCGGGGAAGCCAAAGATGATAGCTATATATGACCAGAGTTTCAGCCACACATGCGCGTAAATGCGGGACTTGCGGTACTGAATTTGGATAACGTCTCCTATCCCTAATTCAGTGGTCCTTCAGTGTAATTACCGGTAGATGTTTTGAAGAGCGATCTATGCAGGATAATGTTTAACAGGAAGCCATGATATAAAAATCTCGAATTGCCAACTTTTCACAAAGCAAACATTGTTCTATTATTACAGCTACAGCTAATGTTTTGAATGGAACATGGCTGTCGCGCAGTCGTTCTAGCATCAACTTGCGTCATCTAGAGGTCTTGTGTAGTTAAAGGCTGACCATCTCGGTGATTGACTGTCATTGGTTGATTGAGTCGCGTGGTTTTATTGTCACCACTTTTATTGTCTATTAAATCTTCCATATTTTATGATGCATAGAACCGGCCAGGCCTAGCACCTAATGTCCAACCCCGCCTTCTCGTGGTGCGGACCGTTAGTAACTTTCAAAAGAGATACTCTCTTGTGGAAGTGAACGGAAGGGGAGGGCTGCCAGATTAGTGTGGCCTACTGATCTGGACAACTATGGCTACTTTTCTTTTTTTTCTACCCTGCTGAGGAGTGGTCAACCACACAGGGTCCTGGTGCTGACCATATAAACCTACTGGACTGGACAGATATATGGCTCTGAGCTTGATTATGGATCCTGATTTTGCTGCACTGGTGGGCTTCTGTGGAGGGAAAATCTTCCGCTGTGTTTTCTTTTTGTTTGTGGGTTGACAGCCCCAAGTGAATAGATCCACAGGATATGTTTATCAGCTGGTGGATAATCCTGAGCAGAAGTCATCGCAGGCACCTGAACTCTTTGCTTCTATTGGCATCGTCAAATTCTACATTGGAGGAAGTCTTCCAGTGTAGATGGCTTCAGCCTTTAGTAGTGGGGGAACGGGTCTTTGCCCCATGTCTGCGATTAGGGGGCTGTTTGATATTGTCGGCATTCCCTCTCTCAATAAACATAGTTTCTTTAAACATCCCACTAACCATTTTCTCTCCATAGGTAGTTGGAATGTGAGGACTCTGCACAGAGCTTTTTCTCTTGATGTCCTCACACAAGAATTCCACCGTTATAATTTAGATATTCTCGGCTTGCAACAGACCAGATGGACAGATAAAGGTCAGATTCTTAAAAATAATCTTAAATTTCTCTTTTCAGGGAGGGACGACAAAAAGCATCACCAAGGCGTGGGTCTGCTTCTCAGCAGACACGCTAGTGATGCTCTTCTAGGATATGAGTGCATTAATGAAAGGTTTCTTACAGCAAAATTTCAGACAAGCGTTAAAGACTTGAATGTTATCTGCTGTTATGCCCCCACTGAGGATGCCGATGAGGATGAGAAGGATAGGTTTTATGAACAACTTCAGGATATTTTGAATTCTGTCAAGAAAGGAGATATTACCCTTGTTCTTGGTGACTTCAATGCCAAAGTTGGTACTGACTCTGACCTTTGGGGAGGAGTAATAGGCCCTTTTGGTATTGGTAGCTGCAATAGCAATGGGCAACGTCTCCTACAGGTAAGTAAACTCAATGGATTCAGAATAACTAACACTTATTACAAACACCGCGACATACATAAGTACATGATGGGTTTCACCTGATGGGCTGCATAAGAATATGATTGATTACATATTAATTAACAGCAAATGGACTAGTTCTGTTAGGAATACCAGGGCATATAGGGGAGCTGAAATTGGATCTGACCATTACCTTGTTAAAAGTGTGTTGCAACTTAAACTTAAAAAGTGTTGTGCTAGGGTTAAAAAATTTACTTTTAATACTGAAGCTCTGAAAGATCCAGTTATAGCCAAAGCTTACCATGATAGGTTACTTAGTCATTATGACAGTCATGGTTTGCTTACTACTGAAGTTGAGGAAGAATGGGATCATTTTAAACAGGCTTTTTTGGACACTAACAGTACTCTTTTAGGAAAAAAGGAGCAGAAGAGGCAAAATTATCTGAGTGATAAGGCACTTGAGCTTATTTCGGAAAGAAAGAACTGCAGGAATGCCCTTAATCAATACCCTACTAGTCCTAATAGAAAGCATTACAGAGACCTTAATAAACTTGTAAAGGATCAGTTAGCTGCTGATAAAAATTTTTGGCTTGATGGTTTGGCTGACAAAGCTGAGGAAGCAGTTAGACAGCACAACAGCAGAGAGCTGTACCAGATAGTTAATGTTTTGTGTGGTAAAAAACGGACAGGCATACAAGGATTGAAGGATAAACAAGGTAAGGTTATAGAAGGGGAGGATTCTGTCATGGCTAGGTGGGCTGAGCATTTCAGTGATGTTCTAAACAATGTAGTTAGTTCTACTCCCATTGTTTGCAATGATGATAGATGCATTGGTGGCTTTAATGTTGGCCCTATAACACAATCTGAAGTTAGTTTGGCTGTTTCTAAACTTAAACTTCATAAATCCCCAGGGGTAGATGAAATTACTACGGAAATGCTTAGAGCTGGGAATGTTTCGGTTACCACTTGGATGACTGAAATTCTGAATCTCTTTTATGATAAAGGCATGGTTCCTAAGGATTTTACCAGAGCTATTGTTATCCCTATTTTCAAAAAAGGTGATCGCAGTTCTTGTGATAACTATAGGGGTATCAGCCTACTCTCTGTTCCAGGTAAAGTTCTTTCCATGATTGTGCTTAATAGAATTAAGAATCTGGTTGACAGGCAATTGCGTGATGAGCAATGTGGATTCAGAAGTGGTAGGGGATGTGTAGATCAGATATTTTCACTTAGGCAGATTCTTGAGAAATGTTTAGAGTTTCAGAAACCTTTGGTTGCTAGCTTTGTTGATTTCAAAAAGGCTTTCGACTCTGTTGATCGTCATAATTTGTGGTTGATTGTGAGATCATATGGTATACCAGACAAGTTAGTTAACATTATGAAAGCTCTCTATAATAACACTGAGTCGTGTGTGAGAGTTGGTAAGGCTTGTAGCAATTGGTTTAGCATTACTTCTGGTGTTCGACAAGGGTGCATTTTGTCTCCTTTTCTCTTTAGCTTGGTTATTGATTATGTTATGCGAAATTCACTTCAAGGGAAAGATTTTGGCCTTAAATGGGCTGGAGATACGAAAATTTCTGATTTAGATTATGCTGATGATTTAGCCCTTTTGGCAAATGATGTTGATGAGATGAACTCTTTCATTCGAGCTGTTGATGAGACTGGTAGTAGAGTAGGTTTGGTTATAAACAGAGAGAAAACTAAATTGATGAAAATTGGTCAGGCAGGCTGTGATTCAGTTAATCTGAATGGTTGCAGTCTTGAGCAGGTGTCACAGTTTAATTATCTTGGGAGCTATGTAACAGATAATGGTGATGTGCGGCATGAGATTAACAGACGAATAGGGATTGCTGCTGGGACTTTTAAGAATCTATGGAGAGTGTGGAGAAATAGGCGTATACACCTAAAGACTAAAATTAGACTGTATAATAGTTTGGTTCTTTCTAGGGTTAGTTATGGTAGTGAAACTTGGACACTTTGTAAACAAGATAACAGGAAACTAGATGCTTTTGATTCCAGATGCTTACGCAGTATCTTGGGCATTAGGTGGTTCAACTTTGTAACTAATGATGAGATTAGGAAAAGGAGTTTGCAACCTCCTTTAAGCAGCATATTGTGCAGAGAGAGACTCCGTTGGTTTGGCCATGTTGCCCGTATGAATAATTATAGATTGGCGAATAGGGTTATGAACAGTGTGCCTAAAGGCCTCAGAAAGAAGGGGAGACCTAGGATGCGGTGGGCAGACAATGTCAAACAGGACCTTGTTAGAATTGGTGTGCAGTGGCCAGATGCAGTAGATGTAGCTCAGGATAGACTTGCTTGGAGAACTAAATTGCACGGTCTGGTTGGACCTCCGTAGCCCATGGCTGCTTGAGGATGATGATGATGATGATTTTATGAATGCCTCATTCCGTTGCATTTCAATGTAAAAATTCCACTGAAAAGTAAATTAATCAATATTTTTTCCAAGAAACTCCGTCAGAAGACGGCAATCGGCTGCAAAAGTGAAACGAACTAACTGAAAAGTAACAAATAATTTTTTAAGATTCATTTGAAAAATGAGCTAATATTTTCATTTCATCATCTATGGCAATGTTTGTTTATTTGTCTGTCCATCCGTCTTTCCACCTGTCCGTCCATCTATAGACAATCAACATTTTTACTTTTAACCCTTTCGCTACCATACCGGCCCGTCGGCCGGGGAGAAGGTAGGTTGAACGGGTGAACTCTCCCTCCCCTCTTTGTGCCTCTCCCGCTCAGAGGGTTCAAACGACCATCAATTAACGTCTAATTGCCTAACTGCCTGCATCCCTCCAGGCAACAGGGGGACTCTAATAGTCGACTGCAGAATGTGGGTTGTTTATTGCTTTATTGTGGTTGTTTGTTACTTACATTTCGGCAAAGAGCAAAGGAAACATGGTATAATTTTTTCGGATTTGAAGGGAAGAGAAAAACGTCTTAGGACCGAATAATATATTCATGCATTGATAGGTTCTCAACAGAAAGTAGAAACAGTTGAAATTGTTAAAGGTTTGATCAAGAGGGAATCAAATTCACAACTCTACAATTTATTAAAAGAGTTTTTTATGGAAAAATGTGATTATTGGCAATCACTTTTGAAGATCTGACTGCGGTCTGCCTAAATACCTACTTTTGATATTTTTAATATTCAGTGAGTTATAGAATCTGGAATATTTAACATTAACTTACCTCGTTAACCAAAAATCATTCAAAAATTCATGTATTGTTCAATCGTTACATATGCAGCTAAAATATACATTTTATTAAAGTTTACAGAATGTTTGTTTTTCATTTTAATATGTCGAATTAATTTTTCAAGTTTTAATTGAGTACATTTTCCAGCTTGCAAAATTATTTGGATACTGAACAATTATTTGTGAATAATTCAACATTTAAAGAGATTTGATAGAGACCTCAAGTATAACTATAGTCATATTTTGTCCATATTAATATTACTTAAGAAGTTACTGATATCTGAATATGACTCCATGTTCAAATAACATGAAACGTTTTTTCTGTTCAGTACCTACGTATAGATATAATGCTTAGACAACAATATAAAAGAACTTCCACATTTTATTAACAGAATGCTAACATTTTTGAAGCTTTCTAATTTAAAATATAAGATTTTATGGTAAAATGTTACAACAAAAAAAATGAAGATCCACATTTAATGGAGCTAATTCTTAACTTTCAATAATAATCTCTTATTATTTAAGGAGTTGCATATGCTGGAATATTTAACAGAAACAATGCGTAAGGAACTTATATAATCTTTACTAACAGAGCAATAATCAAAATCTACTTATCAAAGTGACTTGGGTTCGAGCCCCGGGTAAGGCATGTTTGTGTTGTTTCCCCGCTGAGGTCTCGCCCTCCTCATTGGCAGGTTCCTGTCAGACCTCTGTGGCAAGCAGCTGCTTGAGGGGAATATTTATTTATTTTTATATAATTTGACCTCGCAGTTAGTTCGGAAATATTCTTGCTGAAGCAGCATAGTTTACTTTTGGCGGAATAGAAGATTGAATTCAATGCAGAAAAAATATTTGTTTATTTTGATTTAAATCTCCCTCCTCCACCAGAGTTTGATTTCTCTAATAATAATAAAATAAGACCCCCTCAAGCAGCTGCTTACCCAATGTTAATTACTGATACCAGAAAAATATAAGAATTAGAAACTGCTTATTAAATCTCATTTTTCGAATCTAATCATGTTAATCTTTAAAGCTACAGATAAAGCTACAGCAACAGTTTTTTTTGCATGGCTCCGGTGTAATTTTTTATGGGGAGGGGGGCAAAATTATTACAGAGTGGAGTAAAACTTTCTTTTTTTTTCAGAGAACGGGAAAGCAAATCAATTTTTCAAAATATAAATATTTGACTCAAGTCTTTCATTAATCAGAACAGTTGCGTAGACAGTAATCATGCCTATATCACAAAACAAGGCAAATGAGGATGTCTGAAAATAGAACGGAAAAAATGGGATACTTATTTTTTAAAAATATATGTACAAATGCTTTCTTATATTAATAAATATAAATGATATGCTTCCGAAAACATAGGAAACGTAAAGGGAAAAATCAATACTACATGTTGTAAGAAAATAATATTACTATTTAGTAAACTTGTGTTATTTATCATTAATTTATTTTTCGATCAATTTTACCAGGAGAGGGGTAATTGCTCTCTCCTCCCTTCCAGCTCCCTCTGCCGACACCTATTGATAGCACTTTATAATTTCATTGCTGACTTTTCCGTTTGATCACGGAATTATTCAAAGCATAATTCACTCTTGACGAAATAAAAGTTCACTAGAAATTGTTTCTTTCAAAAACTCAAAATAAAGTTCATAGTTCTGATATTGCTTTAAATTTTATGTACTGTTTTCTGCTTAGCAAATGTATTTTTGAAAGAAGTTTGATTTCATTTTATTTGTTTATTTTTTTTGTTTCTTTTCGACTTGCTTAGTTTGCAGCGTTGGCTGCCGAATGAAAGTAAACATGGGCGTTAAGCCTTTTGTTCTGTTTTATTGCATGCCCTAGAATATGGCTCTCCCCGCTTACTGCTGCAATACCCTGCAGGTTAGGGTGGGTTACAGAGAATGGTAATATGCATGCTGCTGACCACTGCAAAGCACAGATATTCGCTCCATGCACAATGCCAGCCAAAGTCGCACCTCAATTGTTTCCCGCAGCTGAAGGTCACATTCTCATCAACTGGTTGCTTTCTAGTGACAATCTGAAGGGTAGTTTCTAGAGATAAGATGCAGTCAGTAAAATGGCTTTTCGACTCTAAAAATTTTCACTGAGAGCAAATATCTGTTTCAATTTACGAAACTGAATTCGGTTTCTTAGGAAAATAAACAGTTTATGGAATGAAATGAAAATAAAAATAAATTATCTCTCAAACATCTCCTTCTCAGAGAAGTCTGACAGGAACCTGTCAGTATAATACGCTATAGACAAAATTTGTGAGGAAGGCGAGACCGCAGCAGAAAGACACATCTATGTATAGGGTACGACTTTTTTCAGGTTAAAAATAACTCCATTAGATGAATAATTATCGGGAAAAAATTCTTTTTTTTCAATTTGTGTTGAAATAAAAATAATTGAAATATTCAGATATTAGATAATAATTTTATTATTGACATACGATAACATATGCATATCCATTGTTTCTTCGGCGAGAGAGGCGGGTGGTTTAGTCGATAGCCCGGCAGGCTCGTAATCTGCTTGAGGGCAACTACAACTGCTTGAGGGAATATTTAATTTTTAGAAAAGAATTCATAGCAGAATATTTACCGGAAGAATGGTTTGCAAAACTATTAAAAAATGGTGGAACTGAAAAAATATAGATATAGATGCATAATTTTAATTCCTATAAAACATATAATTTCACGTAATATAATAATAAATGGTTTGAAAACAAATTAATACACAGAACAGTTAACTTTTATAAGTTCAATTTTTATCTATTATTACATAATCATCCTAAAATTTCGGGTGGGGGGGAGGGGGGATTTTATTTTCCTAACAGCAAAGTTGGGGTATTTAGTTCCTATACTGTACGACTGGCATGTTTAGAGCTCTGCAATAAACAAATTATAAAATAAAAAATAATTCTTTTGTGAAAAGATAGCAAGAAACTTAACGTCTTTTATTCTAGATCAGCGGTTCTCAAGTGAGGCTACTTGATAATTGAAATAACAAAAGAAATTAATGATACTTTTTATTTACGATACAATCAAATGCCATCAAATGAACAATTTACAATAAGCGCATTAATAAATAAAATAAAAATAAATACCTCCTCAAGCAGCAGCTTGCCACAGAGGTCTGACAGGAGCCTGTCAGTTAAATACGCCATAATAGAGGGATCTGTGAGGATGGCGGGCCCTCAGCAGATTTTTTCCCTACTGCACGCAGTGTTCCCAAGTGGTCACCCTCCCAGGTACCAAACGCGCCCAAAGCTGCCTAACTTCGGTGGCCGGACGGTGTTTTCGGATTCAAATTTATAGCATTTGTTATTTAATTATTAAAACATTTACTTCAACCAACGCCGTATTATTAAGTGTATTGGCCGACACAGTACGTACCTATTTGATGAGGGGATTGAATTATGGATCAAAAGAAAAAATCGAAGCTTTTGTTATCTGAATTTCTTTTTCTATTTGATTTTATCTTAAAAGCTTATTCGTTTTCCTCTTAATGCTGCTGCAGCTCATTTGTTGTCGCGCTGTAATGCGACAACGAGAAAATATCTCCTGTTGACTACTATTCTAGAAGCTGAAGTGTCGGTGGTTTGACTAAGCAAATAATGATGTGGTTAGAAGATGGAGATATCAACAACTTTTGACTCGCTTCATGTGTAACGAGAGAGACAGGGACGTACCCAGGGGGCCCGGAATATTGTATTGTTTTGTGCGCACAAATTTCTATTGTTATCCACCCATTCTGTTTTCCGTGATCCCTGGTCTTAGGTTGGTACACGCTGATTCTCCCCCCCCCCCCAACACACACACTCTGCCATGGTTACTGGCTTTAGGCATGGGACATGCTCTTGTTCTTTTCCCTCCTCTCTGCTTTAGTCACTTGCTTAATTGAATCACTTACTGAATTACTTTCCAATGTAATTCATAAATAATGATACACAATTTCATTCTTTTCACCCTCCCAAGTTCAGGTTGTGTGGTCCAGATCAACTCTCTTTCTCCACTTATATTTATCTTTGCAATCTTGGTCTTGTTATTCATATCTCAGACTTCTCTACCTGCTTTGAAATCCAAAACATTTGTATTTGGAACTAAAAATAGATAGAGTTACATTTGGAACACTAAAAGTAGATTAAAAAAAACTAAAAAAATTTATTATTATTTATTAGCATGTTTGTCTACTGATCAAAGGGACCTAGGTTTAGAGCCCCGGATAAGGCATGGATGTTTGTGTTGTTCTTCTGCTGAGGACCAGCCATCCTCACAAATCCCTTCTACTATGGCGTATTAAACTGAAAGACTCCTGTCAGACTTCTGTGACAAGCAGCTGTTTGAGGAGGGTATATAGATAATATCTACCCTGCCCTCGGGGAGAAAAGATGACACTGAGGGGATTGGGAAGGCCGACGTCAGTTAAATGGGAAGTAAAATTTTAACCTTGTGTGCAGGATAACTATAGCCTGTGCCATTAAAACAGTAAGATTGAGGCAGGCTTCCATCTTTCTCCTAACAGCTGTACAGTGGGTCTTTGCTGTAACCAGGACATTTAGCCCATTGTGCAAAAAACAGAGCCGCTCAGACGGAATATATTAACTCAAGCATCATTCCATCCCCTCACCCTAATAGACACGAGTAGGCCCGGATCTGAAAAAAAATCGAGAAGAGAGGGAGACAAGAAACACAATCGAGCAGAAAAAAATGTAAAGGAGGGGGGGGGGGGGGGGCAAGAGGCTGTATTTCCAATACAATGTATCATTTTCCCTTCGTTTTATAAATTTTTTTAATTTTTTTTGAAAAATCCATGAAACATAAATAAGTTTAGTAGTATTTGTTTCTATTACCCTTACTAGGATTCTGAAAAGGAATAGGAGATGCCCCCCTCCCTAGATCTTGTCCTTGGACTCTAGTATGTAACCCTCCACCCATAAGACTTTTTTAGGCACATTACTGATGATCTGAAATGTAAAATAGAACAGACTACTTTTGATTTAATCATTTGCTGAATTGAATCACTTACTCAATTACTTAATAATGTATCCTATAAAACTTATAATGATACAAAATTTTATTCTTTTCACCCTCCCAAGTTTAAGTTGTGTGGTCACAGTCAGCTCTCTCTATCCACTTATTTTTATCTTTGCCATCTTGCTCTTGAAGTCCTCTTTTCAGCATTCTTTTTTTCATACCATTTTTCCATCTCTTTCACCGTCTTCTTCCAGCGGGTTCTCATTTCCATATTAAATTGAGCCATCTTCCTTTATCTATCATATTCATAAGTCTTTCTCATTTTGATAATATATTTTACACCTCCAATATTTTTATGTAATCTCTGATTACTTTAGTTTCTTTATTTCTCATTTTATCTAGTCTTTGCTTCCTCGGATATCTTTTGCAATATCCACTTCGTTTACTTTTATCTCAGCAACGTTTACTTTATCTATGCAACCTTTCTCACAAAATCATTTTTGATTCTTATGTTAGAGTACTCTCTACAATTGTATTAAAATCTATTCTTTAAAAATCAATTCAGCACTCTTACTGCTTTCTATTTTTGGTCTTCTATTTTAATAATCTTTCTTATAATTTTTTTCATCATACATTCGACTATTAATAACAGCTTTCTCTTTGCTGGCTGGGTGTTAGAAAACTGACATCAGAATCCAAAAATGGAAACATTTTTCTTTGAAAAATATCTAATTATGACATCTATTTTATGTAAAAAGATGTAATCCAAATAATTACAATCTTATGCCAGTTTTTAAGTAGAAAATCAAATTTAAAAAGCTTTTAAAAGTTATTATTAAAAAATAATAATGAAAAAACTTTTCAAAAATCGACAAACATGCATGCGTTTTAAAAACTGTTTTTGGAAAGGAGTTAAGAGCAAAAGTCACAGGAGTCTGATATCTCGTGTTCAATGGGTGTATGTAGCTCATGACCATATGGGTTTCGAGGTGAAGGGATGCTCAGCCTAATGAGAGGCAATTTACGGAGTGGAGGGGAGCTCTGCTGCGCTTAACTCCGTTCTCCCTTCGGGTGAAGGAACGGGGGACGACAAACTAGGAAGAGTCCATTTCAAAACTTGGCCGGTTTGGTATTCTGAGGTACTTCGTTTTCCAAGGCCTGTGGTAGTTAAAGGGTTAAAAGTGAATTTGAAAGTAGATTTCAAAGTTTTAAGAAGCACGGTGAAATGTTTACATTTATAATAAAGCCGACAAAAATAGAGGAAAATGTTTTAGATTTGCAATATTTTGAATAACTTAAAATTGACAATTTAAGTTTAGAAATGATTGATTTTAAAAGTTCAACGTTGTGGACGGACAAATTCAAGACATTGCGGAAAGATTTAGAAAACAGGAAAGATAATCACCTTCTCATGATATCATCGTGTTGGGCATCACTTCCTACGATGTTTTCATCTTTGAAAAAAAATGGCTTTGCCATTTTGTCCGCGTTCGGTTCTACTTCTAAATGTGAACAAATATTTCCACACATGAAATTTATTTTAAGTAAGAACAGGAGCAGATTAACTACAGAAAATTCAGACGCTTCTATTCATCGTAAGGTGACTAAGTATGAACCAGACTTGACTAAATTGACGTCACAAATTCAGCATCAGGAGAACCATTGATAACGAAGAGAACGCTTATAAATAAAGTTCATAAATTATTAATGAACTAAAACTTGACAATTATATTGTTTTTATAATAATTAGAATTATAATTTTTTTTTTTTTTTATGTTTTGAGTTTAATAGCATATTGTAATAGTTTTCTCAATAAAAGTTATCTTATTATTCACTAAGGGACTGTTTTAAAATGAAAATACCCATTGACCCGAACTGTCTTCTTAATAGTCACATTTTCGTTGATTTTGACCCGCAGCCAAAAAAAGTTGCCGACGTCTGGTTTAGAACATCACTGAAATGCTCAGCCCACCTAGCCATGATAGAATCATCCCCTTCTATAACCTTACCTTGTTTATCCTTCAATCCTTGTATGCTTGTCCGTTTTCTATCACACAAAACATTAACTGTCTGGTACAGCTCTCTGCTGTTGTGCTGTCTAACTGCTTGCTCGGCTTTGTCAGCCAAACTATCAAGCCAAAGATTCTTATCAGCAGCTAACTGATCTTTTACACCTTTATTACGTTCTCTGTAATGCTTTCTATTAGGACTAGTAGGGTATTGATTAAGGACATTCCTTCTTTCATTCCGAAATAAGCTCAAGTGCCTTATCACTCAGATAATTCTGTCTCCTCTGCTCCTTTTTTTCTAAAAGAGTACTGTTAGTGTCCAAAAAAGCCCGTTTAAAATGATCCCATTCGTCCTCAACTTCAGTAGTAAGAATACAATGACTGTCATAATGACTAAGTAACCTATGATGGTAAGCTTTAGCTATAACTGGGTCTTTCAGAGCTTCAGTATTAGAGGTAAATTTTTTAACCTTAGCATAACACTTTTTAAGTTTAACTTGCAGGATGCTTTTAACAAGGTAATGATCAGATCCAATTTCAGCTCCCCTATATGACCTGGTATTCCTAACAGAACTAGTCCATTTGCTGTTAATTAATATATAATCAATCATATTCCTATGCAGCCCATCAGGTGAAACCCATGTGTACTTATGTATGTCGCGGTGTTTGTAATAAGTGTTAGTTATTCTGAATCCATTTAGTTTACTTACCTGTAGGAGACGTTGCTCATTGCCATTGCAGCTCCCAATACCAAAAGGACCTATCACCCCTACACAAAGGTCAGAGTCAGTACCACACAAAAGTCAGAGTCAGTACCAACTTTGACATTGAAGTCACCTAGAACAAGGGCAATATCTCCTTTCTTGACAGAATTAAAAATATCCTGTAGTTGTTCGTAAAACCTATCCTTCTCATCCTCAGCGGCATCCTCAGTGGGGGCATAACAGCAGATAACATTCAAGTCTTTAACGCTTGTCTGAAATTTCTCTGTAAGAAACCTTTTATTAATGCATTCATATCCTAGAAGATCATCACTAGTCACTAGAAGAGCATCACTAATCACTTGTCTGCTGAGAAGCTGACCCACGCCTTGGTGATGTTTTTTATCGTTCCTCCCTGAAAATAGAAATTTAAGATTATTTTTAAGTATCTCACCTTTACCTGTCCATCTGGTCTCTTGCAAGCCGAGAACATCTAAATTATAACGGTGGAATTCTTGTGTGAGGACATCAAGAGAAAAAGCTCTGTGCAGAATCCTGACATTCCAACTACCTATGGAGAGAAAATGGTTAGTGGGATGTTTAAAGAAACTATGTTTATTGAGAGAGAAAATGCTGACAATATCAAGCAACCCTCTAATCGCAGGCATTGGGCAAAGACCTGTTCCCCTACCACTAAAGGCTGAAGCATCTATACTGGAAGACTTCCTCCAATGTAGAATTTGACGATGCCAGTAGAAGCAAAGAGTTCATGTGCTTGCGATGACCTCTGTTCAGGATTGTCCACCAGCTGATAAACATATCCTGTGAATCTATTCACTTGGGGCTGTCAACCCACAAACAAACAGAAAACACAGCGGTAGCTTTTACCTCCACAGAAGCCCACCAGTGCAGCAAATTCAGGATCTATAATCAAGGCTCAGAGCCATAATTCCGTTCAGGTTGGTATACATGGTCAGCACCAGGATTCGGTGTGGATGACCACTCCTCAGCAGGGAGGGGGGGGGGGGAAGAAAAGTAGTCACAGTAGGCCACACTAATCTGGCAGCGCTCCGCTTCCGTTCACTTCCACAAGAGAGTATCTCTTGTGAAAGGTACTAACGGTCTGCACCACAAGAAAGAATCGGACTTCTGAAATAAATGTCAGCAACAGTTTTACGTTGAACACAAAAATCTATGTAGTGAAGAATTCAATTAGTTTTCGTGGGTTTTTATTACAGTTCTTTAATGAGTTAGTACGTCAGAAGTGGAAGTGTGTGAATGCATCAACACTGTGACCTCATGTGCCATCTTAATTCTCCAGTACATGTCTATGAAGAGGGTTAAACAGAGAACATCTGATCCAAGCAGCATTATGAGAACTATCATTACTGTACATGATTACGAAATCATAGGAACAAATAGCGCAAACAGGTCAAACACTAACTCTACAATTTAAGCACACATTTAAGCATGTTTCAATAAATGTTTATATCTGTGTTTTATAAATATATATATATGTATTATCATATCTATATGTATATATATAATCAATCAGGATTGAATAAATAATCATGGTTCATATTTTTGATTTGATTTTTACATTTCTTGTTATACATTTTCAGTATACATTAAACATTTATTATCTTTAACTTTCTTCATGAACACTCGTTAATGTGCTACTAAGGAAATGAAGATAATTATGATTGAAGCAATAAGTACCTCTGACTGTCGTAGGGATAATTCTTTTGATAGTTTCAGCTACAGATTAGGAAGTCATAAATGGGTTGTTGGGTTGTTTTACGGCAATTTTTTGCACACAATGGGCTAAATGGCCACGTCACATGGACCCCGAAGGCTCAGAGAAGGTTGGGGGAGGGGACCCACTGGAACAACTGTTGGGAGACAGATGGTAGCCTCCCGTCAAGGCCATCCAGCGTGTTCTTTAACGTGAAAAGGGTATGGCTCTCCCGCACACGGGGCCAAGGCTTAACGTCCCATCCGACGGACAGCGGCCTTTCCAAGCCCATCGGTGTCCCCTACTGACCGTGGGCAGGGCGGGGAATTTTGCGGAGATAAATCTCAACGTTGACCCAGCTGGGACTCGAACCTGGGAACTACAGATTACGAGCCTGACTCCCTACCGACTGAGCCACCCCCGCCTCAGTCATAAATGAGATCAGACTGAGTTGAGCCACAGGGAAATGCGGGTTACAATATATTTCCCATTTGCAACTGTTTCTTTTGAAAACTAGTAGGTACCTGTCAGATTATGACCTATTCTACTGGCCTTGGGATTGTATGAGTTTGTGCATAACTTCCAATAACAACAAACCTCCTAAGACTAAAATCAGGACCTAAAATGCGACAGAAAACCGTTCTCGTATCCACAATGAACAACACAGTAATATTTCAGATTGCTGAGTTTTTTTTTAAAGATTGGAATCATAGGCATATTTATGTCCTAAATATTTGTTTAGCTTTGGAGTGTCTTAACTTTCTTTATTGGGGAGAGGGGGTAACTTTTAAAATACACACTGACATTTTCTATTCCTCTGTTGTAACATATTTTCATAATATATATTGGCTATCGACCATTTTAGCACAAATTTCATATCCTAAGACTATTTGCATGGCAACACAACCGCAACTTTTCCATCCCAAATTTTTATACCTGTGATGTAAACGAATCCGCTGGACTGATCGTTTCAGTAACTGCTTTCCCCCCAAATTTAAGCCCTGACATCAGATACAATAGAATCTTATTTTATCGCCTTAGTTTTAAAATCAATAAACAGAAAAATATCTCTATTTTTTTAAGAAATGAAGAAATATCCTTCAACCCCACAAAAACCAAATTACCGATCATACAAAAGTTTTAAATTAACAATTTGTATGCTGAGTAAAGTTTATTTCCCGTAGAGATGAAATTTTTCCCTTGATATATTTCACATGAATTGTAAATTATTCCCAAAATACGAGAGTTACTTAATTTCTAAATCGTATTTATCTATCTTATACTAATCTAATTCTGCGAAATGATAATTCACACATGATAAAGATATCACATCGCGCTAACTGCCACGGCTATAGCACCAGCAAGCGAGACATCTCGAGAACAACACACCTAAGGCCAAAAGGTTTGCACATTAAATCAATAAAATTCGGGAAATATATGTAAAAATATCACTCTATCCAGTGTTCCTGAAGCTCATCCATTTCCTTTTGCATCGAGTTGATTACTTTACTTCTAAACATCTTTATTTAAACTATAACAACTTTAACTTTACTATTAACAAGGGAGGAATATAATGCTTTAAACGAAGAAACGGAAACAAAGTCTCTTGGAATATTTTCCAATGATCATGAAATACATTTTGAAATTTCACAGAAGGCTCGAATTACTAATTCTGATTATTGTCTTTAGCAAAGCGATCCTCTCGTGACATGACGTCTTAATCAGTCTTTTAAGTTTCTTTTTGTATTTACAAGCGCATATAATACAATTAATAATACTTTGGACCCAGAAAACTAAGTAAATTGTCTCTAAATAATTAACTGTGACATTATGTAATATACAATGGCATATGTTCAGTGAAACATCAGTTTTTATAACAAAACTAGAAGAACACATATCGTCACTCACAAATATGAAATCTTGCTTTCAAATGATGATATGAAATCTTTGCTTTTTTTCGTTTTTTGAAATATACTTTTACATTTATCGGCTTTTGCACTCTTTAAAAATTTTAATTCAAACTAATTAAATACTGGGAAAACGCAAAAAGCAATATGTTTTTAAAATTCATGTAGCATAAGAATATTTTTCTTTTATCTATTGAAATGAAAAAAATATTGCTTTTCTCATAATCTCTGAGAAAATAGAAGCAGATTTTTGCTTTTAGTGAAATATTTCTTCACCCTCTATCAACGCAATTTCAGATTTGTACTGTAAACATATCACTTGTAATATTCGCTAAAAGTTTCATTTTTTCCATATTTAGTGCCCTCTGACGATGTAAATTGAAATTTCCTAAAGTTTTAAAAAATGTGATTCATAATATTTCTTTACTACCTATCCAACTGAAAAAGGATTTTCTAATTACCTCTTAAAACAAAAAAAGCTGCCCCCCCTTATGATATGGGGGTAACTTATTGTCATAAATGTAAACCTCGTGATCACCACTTACCACCAACAAAATCAAAATTTCGCGTAATAATGCATCGCTTGCAAAATTCGTTTAAAAGTGTGCAATTTTGTATTTTTTAACACCTTTGTATCTCTTAAGAGAAATTGCTTTTTCCCACCCACCCTGGGTTAAGAATACAACTCATTGCGCCAATGCAAGCTTCATAACCTCCACATTCCTTGCCTTCTACACACATCTCGTCTTGAATATTCTAGTATTTATATATATAAACTCATTCATTTAGTATTTAGGCCATAATCTGAATGTAGTTAATGCTTGAGAAGAATATTTATTTATTCCTTTATTTTAATACAAACGTACAGTGTTTTCAACATTAAATAACAAGTAGAATAATTAATTGTTTTTTCTAGATGTATTAAAATGTTGCTTTTTGAGGTAATTTACTAAATATTATGTTTGTATTAGTTGCATCACTTTAGAACATATCCTCAAAATTACTTCATTCATATCTAGTGGATCCCTTCCACTGGTTTCTAAATAATAATGTGTACATTATTGATGTCCGTGAAATATCTCTTGAAAAGCTACCACTAAGATTTCAAATTTTTATTATATACATATTATTTTTAAAACTCATTAACAGCTCTGCAGTTTCCACACTTAGTTATCGGTAAAGATAAAATATATATCAAAACTACATAAGAATTTGAAAAATGCGAATTATAATCTTTCATTAGTATAATGCAGAAATTTTTAATTAGAGTTTTCTAATTATCACTTTCATTGTTTCCAATGGAAACTTCATGACGTTCACATTCCACCACCAAAATTTGAAATTTCTCTCATTAATATATCGTTGTAATATTCGTTTTAAATTTTGGAATTTTCAAAGTTTTAACCGTTAGAGGGCGCAGTTATAGTGTTCGAAAGATTCCGAAAGTGTCAATCATAATATTTTATCAATTCTTATCTAACCCAAGAAAGAATTTTTCATTTATCTCTAAATACGAACAATTATATGTTAAAACAATAAAATGTGTTTACCCATTCTTATGGGTCTAAGGGGTCAACTTATTGTTGGCAATAAAAATTCCGTGACCTTCACATTCCACCACCAAAATTTCAGATTTTTAACATAACTACATCGTTTGCAATATTCGTTTAAAATTTTGGAATTTTCAAATTTTTACACCGCTAGAGGGCTAATAATAGCTTTAGAGAGATTCCGAAAATGCATATCGTAATATTTCATCAATACCTATCCAACAGAAAAAGAATTTTTAATTTATCTCTGTTAGCAAAAACGTTCTATGCGTAACAGACGGACAGAGAGGCAGCAGACAAAGCGGAACTATTATCTCGTTTTCAAAGAAAACGAGATAAAAAAGAGACATCAATTTAATTACTGCACTGAGAACTAGTTAAGAGTTTCCCAATAAAATTCTATTTAAACTTAAAGATCCTAGAATCTCCTATTTCTGAAGAATATCAGTTATTACATGCACACATTATTTTACATTGTTCTAAATGTAATAATTAAAAATTAACCCTTATCAAATCCTCTAATGTTAAAAAAATAATGAAACTTAAAATTCAAAAAAATTAAACATTCTGTTTATCAAATTTTAAAATTTTTTTATCAAACAACACAATCTCTAAAATTATTTATAAACTATACAGCTATTGAACTCTTCCTGAGAGAAAGCTACCACTCCCGATATAGAGTTAGCATTTTATTGAAACCGGAAATGACGTCATCTATGTGAAGCTATAATTATTTCTGCTTCACTTAAACCGGAAGTTACGTCACCTATGTGAATTTATAGTTATATCTACAATACTCATACTGAACCGGAAATTAATACCCTTTTGCAAATTTAAGAATGTAATTCACTTTTAATTATTTGTGTCTTAATCTTACTAGGTGAATCTACTTAATAAGACATTTCATTTCAAAATGTAGAAAATTTTGAATTAAGATATATTTTATTTAGAGCATTAATAGTGGATTTACAATCCGTTAATATTATCAAATATTTTTAATGTTGGGTAGCAACAGTTGATAGCAGCTTCAAATTTCTAGCATAAATGTATAATTTGAATGAAAATCTTGAATTACATTAATAATTAATTAATAATTATATTAAAAATTTGAAAGCACAATACAGGGTAGGAGCGTACACAAGACACCATTGAACCTTGTACAGTGGCGCACACAGTTCGCAACGCAGCTAGGATTACAAATGTTCAATGTGACGGCCGTCATTCAATGAGAATGGTTGTCAGACGTGGCACGACCAAAGAAGGTCTAAGGAGAAGAAGTCGAGCTCTCGCTAAGCGTAAGTGGCGCCGCTAGGCGGATCTTCTCGGAACCCGAATCTGGCAAATTGATGTATGTACCAAAAACAAACTGTAAGGCGTTCTTTGCCACGCTATGCACATGCGCAGTAATGGCAATCTCATTTTCATGTTCCTTGCTAGTTCGTGACATCGAGCGAAGGAGTAATCGAAGCATTGTATGATAGAATTCTTGTTCATCCTTATTTTTTCTCAACTTTTGTAGATCTGCAGTCATTATGGATACTTCAAATACGAATTTTGACGTCGCTTCAGTTTCCAGGTGAGTGCACTTTATTATATTTTAAATATATGATTTGAGTACTATTGCTGTATGTTTTAGGCTTAGAAACGTGTTGTGAGTTACAGGTAGTGAATATGGCCACATAATGTCAATTTCAAATTAAACCACGAGATAGTGATTATAGGTTAACCTATCTCCATTTTTAATAAAATTCTCTTAAGTTATATCTCGATAAAGTTTCTCTAAAGTTTGTATTCAATAATATCTATCTCATAAACCCGTAAGGGAGTTAATCCTGTCCAAGGGTTAGCTAGCTATCAAAATATATAGAGGTTTAACAGTAGCCTGTCTGTTCATATGATATAATGCAATGTCTGTGAGGTTCAAGGTTATGACTGAACCTCAGCAGAAAAACAACACAGACATCCATGCCTTCCCCGTGCTCAAACCCAGGTCATTTTTTTCAGAAACCAAGCATGCTTTTTTTAAATCGGAAACCAGGCATAACTATGCAAGCCTATCATTGATAGCCTCCCCAAAAAATTATTAAGTGGCTATCATGAAATCAAGGTTATTACATGTTTGCTCTATGTTTTACACATATTCGGTACACCATAAGTACTGAGTGTGTTGCTGATAACAGGCTAATCTTGAATACCAATTCCTTCAAGTGCCATAACTGGCACATGAACCAATCATTTCAAATTATGTAAACTGCTGTTTTTTGGCAAATTTCGCTTTTCTTTTTAAATTAATGAATGAGCATAATTGAATATGAATTGCAAGTGCTCTTTCGTATTAACTATGTAGTGTCACAAACTATTTTGTTGTTAGAAACAGTACACAAGCAGTGATGTGGGTAGACACATTATTCAGTGGTAGCCTCTTAGATGTAATTGCAGTGAATAAAATAGTGTCTAAGCAAATGTTCATCTTTTATGGCTTTTTAATACAGTAGTTTGAATTTTAGCATAAACTAAATATGACCATTGGCAATCTGTTAGTCATATTCCAATAAACTAAGATTTGGGATATCAAGTAATGTGTATATTACTAATAATTTGGGATATCAAGTAATGTGTAATGTGTTAATTTTACGATTTCAAGGATTTGTTTTAATATTTGTGGTGAACTGTTGTTATTTGTAGATTAATTGTTTAATATTTTTTTTTTCAGTGTTGAAGCCGCGAGACTTGGCATGAAATGTGCCATGTGTGGAGCTACGAAGCGGCAATATCCAGAAATTTTTCAGATTTCCCATGGATGCATCAAGGTACTATTTTTGTAGCTGTTTTCTTAATAATTTTTAATACAAGCTAATGTTTCTCAACAAGTATAGTGTTTACCCTTCAGAGTATGCTGAATGTTATTTGGAGTTAAGAGACAACCAAACTGAAATGCCTTAATATTTATTTTAGGTTTTATTGTGGCTTGTAATTTATATACATTTTACACTAATCACCCAGTTAGCATAAAATTGTTTGAATAAAACTATAAAATTGGGGAAAAGATGTTTTTGGAAATGTTGTAAAGTTGTTTGTTATATATTTCTAAGTTGCTACCCATGGTGAGTAGTGGACACTGATGAGCTTGGAAAGCCACAGTCCATTGGATTCAACCTTAAGGCTGTGTCCCTGGGTTCGGGTGAGCCATATCCTGTTCACATTAATGAACACTGGATGGTCTTGACAGGAGGCTACCATTTGTCTCCTAACAGCTGTTACAGTGGGTTCCATATCCAACTTTCTCTAAGCCCTAACGATCCTTGTGACCTGGCCATTTAGCCCATTGTGTGCTAAAAAGTTGAAATAACCCAACCTGATAGCAATATATAGCAAATTGATGATAAGTTGTAATTCCATGTTTGCTTTTTATTGCCAAGTTGTTATTGCATATTTGCTCTATATTGCTTAGTTGATATTACATGTTTGTTATACATTGCTAAGTTGATATTATATGTTTGCTTTTTTTTTTGTTGAAGTAAACGCATGCTATATATATTGTTCATTCTTTCTTTTAGGATTATGCAGTATGGAGCAACCAAGTATAAGTGATATGTCTTCTGCTATCTCAAGGAAGCTCCATCAGGCTGAACAGTGTGATCTTCTCATTCTGTAAAAGCAAATGTTGCTGTTTATGTAGCAGGATGTAATCAATTACTATTTGGTGACAAAACTTTAACTTTCTCTCATTTCAACTAAGTCAAAAGGAAAGGCAAGACTCCTCCCACAAACACGCAAATGACATGATTGAAATTTCATGTAACAAAATACAAATATTGTAAACTTTTATATCAGCTAAGGTAGAAGGAAACTACACACACACAAATGACAATTGAAATTTCATGCTATAAAAAAATTCAAACTATTTCATTTCAGCTGAGTCAGTAGGAAATTCATATCACACACACATAAGAAATGAAGTTACTGTAAAGTATGTTTTTGTCACTGTGTTTTGTGCAAATTTAGATGTTTGCTCTAATATGCCTTTTAATTTTTCTGTCATTTGTGTCTCTAAATGGTGAAGTCTAATTTTAGCGTATTCTTTTGTAATGTTTCTTTTTCATATTATAAGCATGATTGTCAACTTCCACATCCAATTCCCTATTACTGATATGACTATCTAGTGATATGAGCACCAACATTCATTGAAGCCTATGTAGGACATTAACCTGAATTTTTTAATTAGGTATGAAATGGTTGTTGTTGAGAATATAAAGTTTTCTCCTGGAAGACAGTGTTCAGTAATTTTTGCAATTGCACACACGTACTGTGAGAAGGGTGAGAAAACCTCGATTTTTAATATTAACCTTTAAAGTGACAGAAGCTGATAAATCAGTTTCCAAAAATCTCTACAAAAGAACCTGCAACATGCTTTTTTATGCTTCCCTACTATTTTTTTTCCAGAATTAAATGCTTTTTCTTTTGATATGTAATATGGAATATTTCATTAATTAGTTTTTCATAATAAGGCTCAAAAGTTGTTTCTTAAAGTAAAAAAAAAATGTCTTTGTAAGGGTTAATAAGCGTAGACACAGAAGACTGCATTAGGTCAGATTCAATTAATGCTAATTTACATTCTATGCAAGAAATTTTTCATAATTGTTTTGCTATAAAGACAGCTTATAATAACATTTTTCAATTTCAGAGAAAAGAGACACAATGACCTTCATTGCTTTACTGTGATTGCTTGATATTATCCACATGTGAGAAACACCTAAAATGTCACTGGACATTTCATTATTGCTGCCAATGATTTTAATTTCATTGAAAGTTATACAATTGCCATTTTTCTTATTAATTATCAGCCAGTTAATTATTAACTGCATTTGTGCACTTTGGAACTGAAGATCATTAGGTTATAGTTTCCCTCTTTTGCTCTTATAGCTTAAAAAGAATTAAATATGGTTCTGGCTGAATTTGTAATTAAAAATATATTTTGAGCCAGACAAACCAACTGTTAAAGAAATGGCCTATGGGGACTTTCTAGCTACGTAAGATTGAAACAAACATAAAAATTAGAGTTTCAGAAGCTATATCTGAATTTTTATCATTAGCATTATTACCATAATTTACATAGAAACAATAGCATTTGCCATTGAACAGTATTTGTTTCCTAATTGACTTCTTCTCCAATAATAAAGTGAATATCATATGTTTCTGCTTACTATCAGTAAAATTTTCCATGAAGAAAACTTCAATAAATCCAGGAAGGCCATCTACAGATTTGCACCAAGTTAAAATTGTGGAGCTATTTGGAAAGATTTTCTCTTACAAATTCATAAGCCTTTTTAAAAATAAAAAAATAGAACCTCAATTTGTAATAAACCTTTGGAGAATGAAAATATCATGGTAAACCTATTTACCTCTTGGCAATAAAATATGCCATTGCTTCTTTCAGCATTTTTGCTGTGAATTTCTGAACAGGTTTAAAGTTATATCTAGAAACACAAGCTTTGGTTTCTCAATGTCATCTTGATGAGCTTTTGAGCCTTAAACAAATCTATCTTTTAAAATAGAAGTCTGATTGCTTGGCTTTTATCTGACAGTAATTTCACCATAGCATTTTCTTTAAGCTCGGAATTTCATTTTGCACTGACATCAACTTTCTCTTAAATTTTCTAGGACCTGTTACACAGCATGAGTGATCATTTTTATAGGCAATATCTGTTCTCATTGAAATTTCTATCATATCTTCTACAAGTGTCTCTCAATATAGGCATTTGTTACAAATGCTTGTATTGCACTCCCCCAGCCCCACACACAAATATAACATAATTGAAATTTCATGCTATAAAAAATGTCAACTTTCATTTTTGCTGAGGCAGAATGGAATCTATGTCCTACATACAAATGACAATTGAAATTTCATGCTATTAAAAAAAAATGCAAATTGGTTTTATCTCAGTTGAGACAGAAGTTACTTGAGACAGAAGTTTACTCATGCTGTGTAACAAGTTCCTCCAGCCCACAAACATACACAAATAACATAATTGAAATTTCATGTTGTAAAAAAATATTGGAAGCTACTTTTTTCAGCTGAGGTAGAAAATCAAGTCCTCCCCACACACAAATGACTTAATTCAAATTTAATACTGTAAAAAAAACAAATATTGGAAACTTTTCCATTTCAGTTGTGGTAGAAGGTAATCATGGCCCACACACACAAAAAATGGCATATTTAAAATTTCAAGCTATACAAAAACCCAAATATTTTAAATTTTTTATTTCAGCTGAGGCAGAAGGGAATTGAAGCTCCACACACACACACATTAATGACATTCTTAAAATGTCATGTTATAAAAAATGACATTGTGTCATTGAGTAAGAAATATATTAGTTTTAATTACTGCACTGTGAAGCTTTACTGTAATTTTTTGTGATACAAAAAATTAATGAAAGTGCAAGTGTCATGTGATATATGAAATTACTGAAAGTGTATTGCAGTAATAGTGTTAGAAAGTGTAAATCAGTATGTGGATTAATTTGTTTTCCCTTTAAGATATATTGTTTGCTACACGTATGTGCTCTATTTTGATGTTGGCTCAATCATGCTCTCAAACAGGAAATAATTTGCCAAATTTGCCAAATATTCTGTAAGATACAGACATTGAGAGAGAGATTTTGTGGTTTGTATTTTGGTACAGAATTTAAATAAATATGTTTTTAAAAAAAGTTTTTGTTTGTTCTTGTTTATTATTTCAAAAAAGAAAAAAAAAATGAACAGAAAAGGAACTGAAATATGAAAAATTATTTATAAATTGAAACTAATTTAAAATTAAAGGAATAATTATACCTGCTGTTAATGATTTTCAAAAGTAAAAGGCATTTTAATATGAACCTAAAACAGGATTTTTTTTTAGTGTTTTTCATATTGGATTATGCATTGCAGCAAAATAAAAAATATTGCAATAATTCTGGTAAAGCTAGTACGAAGAAAAAATAATATTGATTTCCATTAACTTTGCTAAATATAATATTTCATCTTTGAAATTGCTTAACGTTTATAATTGCTCCCAGTCCGATTTCATCTTGCTAGCTAAGCCGATTTTGCAATGGATGTAAAGAGGGAAAAAAAAAATACAATTCAACAAGATGAATGGTACAGGCACCATGCCCCTATCGGTTTCGGATGAGGCTTCACTGCGATGCACCAATTTGCCATGTTTAGAGGGCGCTCCAGTCGCACAGTTTACATTACGCTTATGGAAGCTAGCTCTCTTCTCCCTAGACACTCCTTGGCACGACACTCAGCACAGCATTGAAGAGGGTTTCGGCTGTAATTCTTGTCACATGATGGCGAATAGCTTCTTTCAACATGGCCAATGACGTCGACCGACCGCTGTACACAGCGCCACCTGTCGGTGACAAATGTAACTATTCTGACAATAAAATTTTTCGTTATTAAAAAAAAATGTCTTTCTCTGCATTTCTGTGAAAACCGCATCGCACTACTGTCTATACTTTTCCAATTATTGCATTTTTACTTTTTCTGTTACTTTTGGATCACCCGGAATATATATATTTTTGTACACCACGTATTAAAAGATATATATATTTCCTTTCCTGTTGACTCAAATATTACGGGGAAGCAGTGGGTACAAGTTTAATCATCTTTAATGATGCATAATCACACATACTAAAATAGAGTGAACATAACCTATAATTCCTGTACAGTTCTTCTGCTGATTTGGTAGCTAAACCAGGCACTCCGCCAGCTGCACCCATTACTGAAACTAAAAGTATAGAGGAAATTTATTTATTTTGTGAAATGGTTGACATTATAGATAATTTTGAAGATGGACCAACCTACACCTAATTGACAATATTAGAAGTCTGAAATTAAAATAATATTTAAGCTGACTATGTCATGGCCAGCATTTTAAAACTATTAGAGATGGGTGAAATGAGTTCTTTTAAATGCATACACACACCACACACTTCTTGCAATAAGTACAATTACTTGTTTCATAATTTGATACTAAAAATCAAATTATTAGTTTGGTGACTTCAGAATTGACTGAATGAACCATAATCTCGAACCTATATCAATAACTTTTTTAACTGAAATACTGTAACTGAAGACGATATATGATAAGTTTAACATATAAAGGCAATTTAACTGAAATACCATCTGTAATTTAATTTGCTATTACACTTAAAAATTGCGAAATAATTGGATTGAGAACCAAAATTTACATATTTTTCCAATGGTAAATCTTATTACATGGCGAAAATGAAATGCATACACTAATGCTAAAATATTTTTAATTTGACTCTATAAAAATATATATCCCCCCCCCTCAAGCATATGTTTGCCACATAGTTTATACGCTGTAGTACTTCTTTGGTAGAGAGTCTGTGAAGAAGACAACACAAATATCGATTACCTAGGGATCGAACCCAGCTTCCTTTGTCTATACAGGGTGAATCTGAAAAAGTGGGCAAAACTTTACGGGGTGGTAGAACGCAGCTATACGAGCAATATTCGTCATAGAATGTATGGGCGGAACGCAAACGGCGAGCCGCTAGGTGGCGTTGGAAATGGTATAAAAGGGTCGGTCCTCGCACCCAATGGCATTGCTACCGTGGATTGCCGAGAGGATGGCTGGTTATACTAACCACGAAATGGCGGATATGCACTTTGTGTACGGAAAAGCCTAATCTACGAGTGCCCCATTGAAACCGATATGGATCTAGTCGCCAGGATCGCCGTTATTGCCGGCGATATTCGGAAAATGCCTGGTGTCTTCGCAAATGTGCGTCGGTCCCCTATCCCGCAGGTGTGAAGCCTGCATTACAGCTGGCGGCAGCTCTTTTGAGCAATTTCTTTGAGCATGTACCTCAATTACATTCCTGTTAATAAAATGTTTTCTGAAGTATCTCCTCTCCTTCTTGTGTTCATTCTTTAAATGTGACAGTGGAAAACTACCTTTTAACTTCTCACCGCTTGCGTTCCGACCATACATTCTATGACGAATATTGCTCGTATAGCTGCGTTCTACCACCCCGTAAAGTTTTGCCCACTTTTTCAGATTCACCATGTATGTGTATATGTATCTAAAAATGCTTTACAGATCCAACTATATTTTATAAACAAATATAGCTCACACATTACATTACGTTAATCAAAGAATTTTAAGGATAATACACATACCGTTCCACTTCTTTTGGAAACCTGAAAAGTTGTCTGTTGGGATAATTTTTTCTGTTAGTGCCGCAATAAATGCATCGATCTCTGTTCTTTCGTTTCCTTGTATTAAGGATGTTTATTTTTAATCAGAGAAACTTATTTAATATTTATAATACATATTTATAACATAAATGAATGAAAATTAAATTTATGGATTTTTATTAGATCTCTGTGACTGCTTCAAGGGTAAATTCAGTGTTATTTAATTCCAATCATTCATAATTGTCTATTAGAAAATAAACATTATACAAACTCTAATATGTATGTTCTTATTCTTTTGTGAAATGCTGGAAAACAATACTTATTATAGTTTTAAAACATTTTTTAGGTAAATTCTTATGATTCATTACTGTTTTGAAATATTACAGCTTCACTATTTAAATACTGATGAAACATTGCTTAAATTCGAGATTAAAGCAGATTTCATTATTATCTTAGATTAATCTGCAGTAAAATACATATTTTACAATTTTTAGAGTTCCGATTTTATATTCCAATTGACTTTGGAATTTCTCTAAATTTTGGAAGGGCGGTGTAAACTTATACATTCCCTGCATATACTTATTCCTTTCCCTGTAATCCTCTATTACAGTAGTTCTCAACCTTTTATGCTTCTCGTACCCCCTGGAAATGTGTATGTAACTGGCGTACCCCTTGTATAGATAGATAAAACTATAGTTACAGTATAATAATGGGAATAAAATAAAACATATGTATTGTTACTAGATCTAGCTACTTTTGAGCTCTCACGGCGTACCCCAAAAATTTTTACCGCGTACCCCACGTTGAGAACCCCTGCTCTATTAGGCACACGATATGTCCAGGATAAATATTAGGCATTGACTGCACAAATGTAAATAGTACTATATTCAGATACAAGAATAAGCCGCCTTATTCTATACGACCATAAATAAAATAATCAGTTAATGTTTACGAAGTTACGAATATTATATAACTGTGCTTGAATCAGTATTGGTTACACTTAATAAACATAAGAACAGAATAAGTTACACATAACTATTGTACATACAACATAATTTAAGAAAACAATGAAGTAGAATTAGCAAGAAAAAGCACATTGAAATCACAGGACATCGCCATCTTTGATTTTTCGGTACAACCGATACTTGCACCAGATTGAATTTAATATATATATAAACAGACTTACCTCGGAAATAATGGTCCATTGCCATCATCGAGAGAAGACTCGTTCGATATATCCGTACCAAAAATCGCAATGTTCTTTATTAACTGATTGGGATAATTACTCTACTTGTGATACACTAACAACCAACTCTTCGGCACTCTGAACTCTAACAGCGAATGATAGCCTGTCCTCTATTGTCCTCGTGGTACACCAACACACAACGATCTATGATGGCGTTAGTTACGTGTTTGCGAGCCTTACCTTCTTTATCAGTTTAATATTCTTTGGTGGAGATGCGAAATCAACAATCAGAATGAGTGTTGCTTATGAACGGAGAAGTCACGTTAGCTTAGTACGTTAAAGTGACATAGCTCTTTCTCTTAAACCCTAAAGGAGCATGGTTGGGTTCTGTGTAAGCCAGTTATGTAGGCAAGGATTATGATATCCTTTCGCCGAGTTTTGAGGTCTGTAAAGCGATTTCTGTATGGGAAAGTTCAGGTTTCCATCTCATTATATGAATGCCTGCAAAAGCAAGGCAGCATTCAAATTTTATTAAGCTGGTTGGAGAAAATCTCTAAGAAACATCGATAAAACCATTTCATCCAACGAAGTGTTGAGCGCAGCTAAGAATGGAGAACATTCCCAAGAATGGAGAACATTCCCATAAATATATATATATGGGTGAATGTAAATAAACAGTATGTCATTGTCTACTCAGTGCATTATAAATAAAAAAATAAATAAATACCCCCTCAAGCAGCTGCTTGCCACAGAGAGGTCTGACAGGAGCCTGTCAGTTTATATGCCATAGTAGAAGCTCTGAGAAGATGGCAGGACCTCAGCAGAAAAACCCACATACATCCATGCCTTACCCGGGGCTGGAACCCAGGTCCCTTAAATCAGCAGCCAAGCGCGCTAACCACTCGGCATTAGACATGTATTTCTTTCGTCGAAGGCACAGCACGTCTGATGTACACTTAAATACAGGTGTAAAAACCCGCGAATATGCGATTTCATCCACAGTAACGGGTAAGAATTAATTATTTGGAGTAGTTAATTAACAGAGAAATTTAAAGGAAGTTCGGGAGTGGATCACCACTCGTCTACGACATGACAGAGGCCCTCTTTGAGGGTGTGGCCTCCGGCCATTATGTTAATTCGGCTTTGACCACATTGAATCATCAAGTCTGGAACAAGGGCCACAGAAATAAGAATTGCATGATAGATAAACTTTTCATTCATTTTACTCCGTGAAATAGGAACAATAGATTTTATAGAGTTTTATCATCATAATCATAATGTTATAGATTCTGAGCGTACACAAATATTTTCGCTTTGTTAAAAGAACTGAAAGTCGAATGAAATCACCCTTGGGGTCTCATGTTGCACTTAAAATACAAGCTGGGGACCACTGATGCGGAGTATTACTTCGAATAATAAAAATATCATTAAAGTTGCCTAACAAACCATAATTCTTGTGATGTGAAAAGGAACTAATTTATACCAGGACTAGCGATAAATATCGAAAAGCAAAATGTTGACACAGCAAAAGGAGACTCATCTTCAAGCAGTCGAGAAGCAGCAGCCTGCTTTTCGACTGCCTGGAGATCTACCGACCCTCCGGGGTCAAGGTCAGCCCTTGTGGCTCGATCGTTTCTCCCCAGTACTGGGGGAAGTACTAACTTGTTCTACTGAGTTATACAGATATCTTGAGGCTTAGCGTACTGCTCTGCCAAAGGAAGTTTACCCTTAAAATGTTCAATGAAGATTTCATCCAAGGAAGCATTTGCAAAGTGTTTTCACTGCAGCGAAAACTTCGCGGAAAGCGGAGCATTGTTCGTTCATCATAATGCATATGATTAACATAATAAATGAGTTGATAACAAGGAATGGATAGTGAGAGGAATGAACGCATGACAAAGAGGAAGCTCGGAAAAATCTGCTTTTGAAAACGCTATCTTCAGTTCAGCGAGTAATTTAAAAGTGAAATAGAGTTTGGTAAGTGCCATCACATGGGCTTTAAATCCAGCTTGTTATTATTCCGAAGAGTTTTGAAAGGTACAATTATCTTCAAATGGATCATAAAGAGCTTGTCGTAAAAATCGAAGCCTTAGTAATCCGATTACACTTTATAGCGAGTAAAGACTGAATTGCGAGCTTTTTTTTTTAATTTGGTGAAATATGAATAACGTATCTGAAGGAGCTGGTTTCTACTGAAAAATGATGCTATTTAAAATGAAGGGAGGGGAAAAGAAAAACATACCTGTTATTTGCACAAAATCTCAGATCATGATGTTTCAATGTTGGTAAACATTCCTAGAAATATTTATAATTCAGCTTCATTAAAAATGTAAAGAATAACACGTAGAGAATTTAAGTAATTGCAGAGAACACTTGAAATTCTAGCAATAGTTTGTTTCTGATTTTTTTGCTTATAATATTATAAGGTAAGAGCAATGCGATAAAAAAAGAAGTATCGAACAAAATGGAATATAAGGAACTGGAAGACAAAAAATCACTTCAGGCAGCCTATTCGTCTTTGAAAGGAACCTCTAAGTATAATATACCACAGAGAATAAACAGTGCGATATCTCAATTAAACACACACACATATAGCATTAGTAATTTGATATGACGCTTTTAATAGTTTTCCAACTTAATAAACTGAAATTTGCAGGTTCGGATGATAACTGTGAGAGTTCACTTCCATCACTCACACGTGGATGTGAAAAAATATATAACCGAGCTTGGAAAAGCAGACCTTTATCGAATAGTATGCAAACTGTAGCTATGCGCACAAATGCCACAACCTATGCACATTAAAGAACACTCTTTATGGCTTTAAGGAAGACTCCCACCATAACTTAACGATTGTACAGTAGATTATTTAACCTTTTCCTGAGCTCTGGAGTCCATGTCACTCGGAAAATTAGACCATTGTGAGGAAAAATGTCCCATTGAAGTATTAAGCAACCTTTAACGCACCAGGTTCATACATGTTGCACATGGGCATTTCGATATTCGAAGCATGCACCATCCCCATTTGTCTATATGAGGGGTTCTCAACGTGGGATACGCGGTAAAAGTTTTTTGGGTACGCGGTGAAAGTTTTTGGGGTACTCCGTGAGAAATCAAAAGTCGCTAGATCTAGTAACAAGTCCATTTCACTGATTACCCAGTAAAATGTTTATAATTTTATAAGATTTGTTAAAATGTTTATGCAATTTTTTGTTTATCGATATATGTAATTTACGAATACAGAATTAAATGTGTATCTATATATATATATATGTTTTATTTTATTCCCATTTTTATACTATAACTATAGTTTTATCTATCTATCTATACAAGGGGTACGCCAGTTACATACACATTTCCAGAGGGTACGTGAAGCATAAAAGATTGAGAACCACTGCTTTAAATACTTACATATTAAGTTTCTCCATAAATGTAAAAGTATTTCCATAGCCTTCCCCCACGGTTAGTGTGTAAATATATATATGGGGGTGGGGGATTTAACATTATGTTTGGGTAAAAAATTTATTGTTAACTATTCCAGTTTCCTGTGGGAGCTCTCTGGCAGTGCGGGAGTGCTAATCAGCACACCACTGTTCGAAGCTTTCTATAACTTCTAAAATATGCATTTAATGAAAAAATTTGATTGAAGATAAATTAATGATCATAAACAAATCTATTTAAATCTTGATTTTTCAACGCTATTCGTTCAGTATTTAAATAGTTATGCAAGGCTAGATTTACCCCAGGAATTAATTAAGACTTATCTAATAAGCATTGTTTCAAATCATTTAATAAACTAAATATGCATTTTAGAAGTTTTCGCAACGATTATTTCAATGTTAGACAAATATGAATTAATTTATTGTTAAATATTTCAACTTCCATTATTCTAAATACTGAACAAATACTGTTGAAAATCGAGATTCATAAGTTTCATTACGATCTTCACCTTCAGTCACATTTTTCCACTAAATGCATATTTTGAAAGTTATAGTGCTTCGAAGTTAGATTCCCATTGACATAACACGAAAATTTTATAATATTTTGATAGGGCAGTGTATTTCATTATTTACCAATGATTCTTTGTATTTATGATAAATATTTATGAATGCTTTATATCGACAGAAAAACTTAGAAATTGATGGATGCATTATAAAAATATTCGTAAAATTTTACGCAAGGTAAATATATTTTCAACTAGTTTTATACAGGAAAAATTATTTTGATTTCCAAGAAGTGGGCGTTAGGAAATATTACCTGGAGAAAGGGACGTTGGGGATAAAATTTTTAATAATCGCTAAAGTAGACCAGACGAAACAGAGTACAAGTAATTAAGCAATTACCAACGCAACACTAGGAGATTCTTGTCAATTATTTGAAGTCACTTCCAGTTTTAAACAATAACAGGATTGTTAGAATGGATTAATATTTTTCGGTCTTTGTTGATCAGACAGCTTTAGCCTTTGGAGCTGTTGGGTTGGTTTTTTTTTTTAAATCTGAGCATCATTTCTTTGCTTCGTAACGAGCTAAATATTAAGGTCACAAGGACTCTCATAAGTCTCAGAAAAGGTTTGGGAGTGGAATAATAGGAAGCAAATATGTTCCTCTAATAACTTTTATGCAGAGTTGTTAGGGGAAGATATTTGCCGCCCATTAATACCATTCAAAATGTTTTCAAACGTGTACAGAATATGTGGCTTTCCTGCATACAGGGCCACAACTTTAAGTATTCAACCAACGAAAAGTGAATTTTTTTAAGACTATCAGTCGCCCTTTTCTCAGCATGGGGAGGGAATAGGCAAGTAAAGACACTCTTCATCAGCAAGCTCTTCTGGGTAAGTATAGGTAAGTATATTTTATTTATTTATTTTTTAAAATTCCAAAGTGACTAAATGGTCACAGGAACCATTCATTCCGGTGACTTAGCAGTACTTTCTGATCACCGGCCACTAGTGGTGAAAGCCCTAGTGGACAGTCGCCTGCAGATCAGGGAAGGTGCATCATAGAAGGATTCTGCCACTGGAAGGGATGGGGGCAAGGTCTAATTTTTTTCTTTTTTTAATTAGATCTTGTACAAGATGCTGCAAAATATTCCATTAAATGTGTTCAACAGAGAATTCTGTTTGACGATTTAATGCAACTTTGTGGTTCTTGATCCCTCTTTTTCCTTCCACACTAGCTGCCTATGTGTGGAGGGGTTTTCTCCTGGTTAGAGCAAAACACTCTGACGTGGATGGTGCCTTGACGTGGCGTCAGAGCTTTTCACTAAACCATCTGGCAGACATATTTCTATGTAACAGAAAATGCTGATTGACACTTTAATGTAACTTTGTAGTATCTTAATCCCTCTTTTTCCGCCTACCTTATTTGGTCAATCGGTAGCGCGTCAGGCTCGTAATATGTAAATCCCGGGTTCGAGTCCCACCTGGGCCAACGTTGAGATTTATCTCCGCAAAACTCTGTCAGTAAGGGACACCGATGGGCTCGGAAAAGTCGCCATCGGATGGGACGTAATGTCGTGGCCCCGTCTGTGGGAGACCCTGTGAACTTTAAAAACATGCTGGATGGCCTTGACGGGAGCTACAATCTGTCCAGTGAATTCTCTTCCCTCAACCGTCTTTGAGCCCTCGGGGTTCTTTTGACCTGGCCATTTACCCCATTTTGGACAAAAAAGTGTAATTCAGAGGTAAAACCATTGACGATCCTATTTTTTCGTTTTCGGCTGTCCGTAGTTGCGTTAGAGTAAGATGTAGGCATAATTGCTATATTTGTAACTGCGCTCATTAGTGAACGGCTTAAATATTTCACTCTTGAAACATTGATTTGTTTATTGCCCCTCCCCTCCTTTGAAGCCTTTTGTAGCCCTTGAAAGATCCACCCCGCACCAGCCCTCTGAAAAAGTCTTTCCTAATGCCCATTGGAAGTTTCTAGCTGAAATATTTAGTGCGATGCCTTGACGTAATTCGAAATGGTTTTACAAAAATTTGATGTCTAAGGTATGCGAAAATAACTGTACAAAATAATCTCTGAATGCTTTTGAATATCGTAAGAAATGTAATACCGATTATTAACATTTTTCCAAATACCATTCCTTTGTTGAATTTTAAATTTTTACGTGAAATTTGTTTATAAATGAGCAAATGAAATTCAAGTGCTCAAATATGTAATTAATTTTTTTTCAGATTCCTAACTATATATATTGAACTTAGGCTCTCTGAGATGAGTTCGAGCTCGAGCGATCTTGGGCTCAGAATAATTTAAGTTTCAAATATATAGTAATTTGAAATAAACACCATGTGGGTTTCGATTTTTTTCTTTTTACATATTCTCTAGCGTTTTTAAATGAATAGCTCTTTGTGTTTAACAGGAGGCCTACGAATTTTCAGTCTCTACAAGTATTTCCATTTTTTCGTTTCAAATACCATTAACATTTTAATTTTATCATAAAATGATTATAATTAATAAGAATAAATAATTAGCGACATGCATTTCTCTGTATACGTAGGTCTTATGATGCGTCAGAGAACGTTTTCTCCAAATGGGTCTCGGGCTCAAATAATTGACGAAATGGACTCCGGGCTCAGTAATTGACGAAATGGTTCAGGCTCAGAAGGACTCGGGCTCAATAATTCAAGAAATGATTCAGGCGGTATCGGATTCAACAGCTTTGAGCTCGGGGTTGATAAAATTGATCCCTTCCTGAACTCGTTTATGCTAAGCTTCATTGCAACTATACCAATGAGAGAGTTGATGTGATGAACGTAAGAATGTCTCAAGTGGAATGGGATGAGTTGTTCACGGTTTGTATAAAATTTTATGAGCGAAGCATTCTTTGAATTACTCATCCAGATCCATAACCATTGTTAGTTTATTAAAGTGTCTCAAGACAGACAACAGTGGAATACGATTTTGGCGGAAGAATAGAAACATAATTCATTACAGCTCACAGAATGTTTATTTCATTTTCAAAAAAAAAAGCCATCAATGTTTTGGCTTTGTCGTGTGTAGATATTCACTATTTTGTTTTTACAGATAACTCTTCTTGAGTTGGATAGATATTGATGAAATGTTACGATTCGTATTTTTCGAATATCCCAATAGTTTTCATACAAAACCTAGGCACATAATAGGCACATAATACAAACAAAAAAATGACGATTCTGATTCATTTCTAGAAATTTTTTGAGCAAATACTATTAGGTGCATAATAATCAGTTCATATCAAAAATGTATGTTTTTGGTTCTTAATCATAATATTTTAATAATTGCTAAAAAATAGCGTTTTTTCCAATTTATTACTTAATAGAATTGTATTTTTTCGGTTTAAGAGAGAGACGTTTTCCTGCGGCTGTTTCAGAATATAGTTTTTTATTTTCCTAGTGGCTCTTCACTAAGTTTGGGTTGGACTCGATTTTTAACAGCATATCGTAAAAATCGAGGTCAGTGAACCAGTAAGACCGCAAAGTTTGCATAAAAAATAATAAAATGAATTTCACATTTTCTTTGCGTCCGATAGATGCCACTAGTTCACTTTAGAGTAGGGGTTCTCAATTTGGGGTACGCGGTAAATTGTTTTGGGGTACGCAGTGAGAGCTCAAAAGTCGCTAGATATATGTTATATATATATATGTTTTATGTTATTCCCATTGTTATACTATAACTATAGTTTTATCTATCTACACAAGGGGTACGCCAGTTACATACACATTTCCAGGGGGTACGTGAAGCATAAAAGGTTGAGAACCACATATATATATGTTTTATTTTATTCCAATTGTTATACTATAACTATAGTTTTATCTATCTATACAAGGGGTACGCCAGTTACATACACATTATCAGGGGGTACGTGAAGCATAAAAGGGTGAGAACCACTGATATATTGTTTTATTTTATTCCCATTGTTATACTATAACTATAGATTTATCTATCTATACAAGGGGTACGCCAGTTACATACACATTTCCAGGGGGTACGTGAAGCATAAAAGGTTGAGAACCACTGACATATATGTTTTATTTTATTCCCATTGTTATAACTATAGTTTCATCTATCTATACAAGGGGTACGCCAGTTACATACACATTTCCAGGGGGTACGTGAAGCATAAAAGGTTGAGAACCACTGATATATATGTTTTATTTTATTCCCATTTTTACACTATAACTATAGTTTTATCTATCTATACAAGAGGTACGCCAGTTACATATACATTTCCAGGGGGTACGTGAAGCATAAAAGGTTGAGAAACACTGATATACATGTTTTATTTTATTCCCATGTAATACTATAACTATAGTTTTATCTATCTATACAAGAGGTACGCCAGTTACATATACATTTCCAGGGGGTACATGAAGCATAAAAGGTTGAGAACCACTGATATATATGTTATATTTTATTCCAATTGTTATACTATAACTATAGTTTTATCTATCTATACAAGGGGTACGCCAGTTACATACACATTTCCAGGGGATACGTGAAGCATAAAAGGTTGAGAACCACTGATATACATGTTATATTTTATTCCAATTGTTATACTATAACTATAGTTTTATCTATCTATACAAGGGGTACGCCAGTTACATACACATTTCCAGGGGGTACGTGAAGCATAAAAGGTTGAGAACCACTGATATATATGTTTTATTTTATTCCAATTGTTATACTATAACTATAGTTTTAGCTATCTATACAAGGGGTACGCCAGTTACGTACACATTTCCAGGGGGTACGTGAAGCATAAAAGGTTGAGAACCATTGTTCTGAACGATCGTTATATGATGGAATTAAATACACTGATTTTCATAAATTAAGGAAAATCCCTACGTTAACCCTTTGGATAGCAAGCTGTTAATAAATACTAAGCTACTACAATTTAAATTAAAAAATTTAAATATTTCCCCTTCTTAAAAGTGAAGCTGTCGTGTCCCTCTAAATTATTTTCATATTTATTGTTATTGTATTTATCTACGATATAAGCTTATATATAAAATATATAACGGGGATGCCATAAATGACTTTAAGGCATCTCCGTCACTAGCCGGAGAGATAAGGTTTGAGTGACCGAGAAGAACGACGGTGAGACAAAGAAAATTAAGGGTAAAGAAGGAAATGTTCCATAGATGGAATGTAAAATGAACGACTGCAGCGCCGTTCTCGGTAGAGCATGCAACGTGCTTGGTAGAAAAGCCGATATCCAGGCAATGCTATTCCATTCACTATATTCGAAACTAGCAAGTAATAGTAAAAAATCTTATTCGTAAATTACTTTTAAAAAAATCAAACTGAAATAAGTTATTAATTAGTTATTGAGGAACTTAAATTTAATCTTATTAATTATATTCATTAATATATTATAAAAATTATATTTTATTCAGATGAAACCAGAAGAAAACTTTTATTTTTGTCATTTTCAGTAAAGTCTTTTACTAGATGTAATTCGTTTTCTATGCAAAAAAAAATCTAAAGATAGCAATTTAAATGTACTGCAAAAAGTATAAAAATACCATTGTTTTCATGCTATTCTATAAAAAAATTATCTTACTTTATTTCTGTCGAACTTCCCAAATAATATTCCGATGTTTACGTTTTCCTTGAATACAAGTGACCAAAAAATTGTTTTTTCTTTCTTTGTTGGTTGAAAATTGCCATTTAATGTTGGAGGCTTCCTGGAAACCTGAATTTAACGGGCAATTAATAGGAAATTTAATTGGAAAATACAAAGAACTGATATCTACTTTGAAGTTTGCGTTCAACCATGCACATTATCTTTAGAGTAATTCCCTGGATCTATGCATATTAATACTTTTTAAGTTCCAGATATTTTTTTGCATACAACCGCTGTCATTAAAAAAACTATTAAATAATCGAATTATTCTATTCTATTATTTACTAGTATTTCACTTATATTAAAAATCAACAAACGAAATTACGTTTTAAAGCTGAATTATTAATAAAAATCACAGAATGTAAAATTTAGCATTAATGTAATTTTTTTACGAAAATTTCAATCCCACAGCAGTGACAGCTAACCATTAGGAGTTGTTATTCCAAATCTTTTTAGTCTCACAGTAGCAAAATAACATATATTCTAGAATTTTGTTTTTAGGCGTAGATGGCAGGATATGATTTTGTTGTATTTCCTTCGGTTTTGCTCACAACCACAGAAAATGCCCTTACAGCTGCTTGACCACTTACACTTTAGTGGTTATAAGAAGCATATTATTGTTAATAATGTTTCCACTTCATGTTAATATTGAACAGCACTACACACAAAACAAATTTTAAATCGCATTTTTATTTAGGTGTAAAATTCAGTTACTATTAAGTGTAAAATTTATGTGATACATGAGATGGCAAATTTGGAATTAATCCCAAGGCTGCCGATAATGTCAGCAACCATCCTTGAAGACATGGAAAGTGAATCTTTTTATCCCCGGTCTGAAACTGAATGCTGCAGATGACTCAATGAAAGTTTTCCACGAACTCAAGCGTCCAAAGTTTGCTATCAATGCTGAGATTTTGTTCTGTGTTTAAATATGCTACTATTCAAAATGTCAAACAGATTATTTGTGATGGAACAAAAATCTGCAATATGGCTAGCACTGGCTGGCAGATGCTTTAATACACTTAAATAGCATAAGGCAGTGGCTACTGATTGTCTGAAAACTTGAGATGCAAGGCAGTGGCGACTCGTAGCTAAAATTAGTGGGGGTGCTGCTCCAGAAAATTTTTACCCTTTGTTTTAAAATTGTGTAAAACGAAACAAACATGTATAAAAAGAAAATTTTTTCAGAAACTTGATAAAATCCTAAAAGAACAAAATCAAACATTTTTTACTTACTTTAACCTTAATTGTTACAGTTCGAGCTTAATCTATTCATTTAAAAATGAAATCCATTCTTCTTGCTTTAATTTGCGCGAAAAAAAATGAATCAAATAGAATAGCTGGAAGCAGGATAATAATCTAATTCTACACTTTATCACATTCAAAAATATGGTACACGGTTTTTAAGCACAAGACACGCGGAGTAAAAAAAAACTACCTTCAACCAGCACGCCAGGGTTGGCACTGCGGGAACGACAGCGCTCTCTCTCCCTTGCAGCCTCGCGTGTAGCTTCCTATGTGCGCATGCGCACAACAGTCAAACACTTCGCCGCTAGTACTGTGAAGCGCACAGTTCCATACAAAGATTTTTGTATCTTTTTCAAAAACTGGGGGATGGCTACTGACCTTAAGCTTAAGGATTATATATTGTACAAGTATAAAGAAAGAATTAAAGAAAAAATTACTCATTATATTAAATGTTATCGATAATATCAAGTTGCAATTGGGGGTGCTGCAGTTCCACAGTGCCTATACGCGAGCCGCCACTGATGCAAGGTTTACTCGCATTACACTCAAGCCATCGATAATAACATGTTTTTTTGTTAGTTTGAGCACAATATGGTGTGGCAGCAGTGCCGGCTCAAGGTACCGGCAACTCGGGCAGTTGCCCGGGCGCGTAGTGTGCTTAGGGGCGCCATCAAAGATTTTCCAAAAAAAAGAAAAAGTGAAAATAATAAATATTTTTTCAATCTGACGTTTTTAAGATGGAAAAACAGCAGGTGATGTGTATATATGTAGAGAGAGAGTGTGAGTGTCACTTTTAACGACACGCAAAGATGCTCGGTTGTCAAATCTCTAGTGTAAGTTCACGCGGAGTTTATTATTGATATTGGCGTTACTGTACGATACGTTTTTACACTAGAAAGGCAACAAAGTATCTGTTCAGTATCTTCTCAGACGTCAAAGTGACAACTGTCAGTTTTTCTTTTGCTTCTGAGATTGTTCTTGTTTTTTGGTTTCTGCCATTTATAATGATACACCGTAGTGTTTTTATTTGTTTTCTTTAGACATTTTCGATTTATTTTATTTTTTACTACTCCTAAAATTAGGTAATGCCTCCAAAAATGTTATTCGGCTATTAAAACAGAAAAGGACGTCTTCAACAAGAAGATGCAGTCAAGAAACACCCAAAGGTATCAAGTTTTTTCAGTCCTAAGTCAAACAGTGGGAACAATGCAGGCTCAACTTCTTCAGCTACATATATCTGTCCAGATTTGTCATCTAATGATTGTGAAGTCAAACCCACTGAAGATACTGTACTTTCTGAAGAAAAGAACAACTGCATGCATGAATTAAAAGATCAGGATCACAACTGTAATGTGGCTGAAGACAGTCTTAGGCAATAATGTCACACTCACAGCAGGGAATACTGGGAAAGTTGAAAGTAAATTTGAAAACTCAATCAAAATAAATGTCAAATACAATGATCCAGCACAATGGCCAGATGAATTATCAATAGCTGAAAGTGATCACATCATTATGAATGGGCCACATCCTATTAATAAACAGTACAGTTTTCCAAAAGATACAAATATACGTAGTTTCTATGTGACAATGATGTATAGGAAAATAAACAATGGTGAGAATTTTCTTAGAAGGTAGCTTATTTATTCAGAGAGAACCAATAAAATTTATTGCTTTTGTTGCAAAATTTTTGGCTTCGCCAGTCAATGTTAGGAAAATCTGGAATTAATGACTGGAAGCATGCTCATGAATACTTACAGTCACATGAAAATTTCAGTTTTGGAGAATAAGTTAAGGTACTAAGAAAATAATGATATAAATGGATGTGATCTCTTGACTGAACTAGATATAGCCAAAGAATTATTTCCTGAAGATAATTATAAGCTTCCAATAGAAGACGCTAGGTTCATAAACACTAATAAGTTACAGGATGTCATGCCAAATCTGTGGGTTGCATTAAGAATGATGCTTACAATGCCTATTACTGTGGCCGCTGGCGAGAGAAGCTTTAGTAAACTAAAGCTTATAAAAACATACTTACAGTCATCCATGTCTCAAGACAGAATGAATTCTTTGGCAATTTTGTCTATAGAAAATGATATTGCAAAGAATATAAATATAGAAAGTGCCATGAAAAGATTTGCTGATCTAAAGGCTAGAAAAAAAATGTTTTAGGTAGGCTAATTGTTCATACTGTCCAAATACTGGTTCAGAAAAAAAAAACACAATATTATTGTTCATTGTTTGTTACAAAACAACCCAGGTAATAAACTCATTTCTATATTTTTAGTTTTTTCCTTGTGAAAATGTTTATAATTATACTTAAAAAGGGCGCCGAATTTCAGCTTGCCCAGGGTGCCAGCAACCATAGGGCCGGCTCTGCATGTACCACAGCTGATTTTAAGGTTTCACCTTCCAACATCCACAGAGATTGTTGAGTCTCAGGGTCAGTAACAGAATCAATAAATTGCAATTGAGCTAAGTTATCCTGAATATCTGGTGGACAGTTACTATAAGCTAAACTAGGTAGACGCTCAGTATCAGTAGCAAATTCTTGCCGTTTCACCATTCTTCTATATACATTGTTTCAATTGTGTCATTAGTATTGTTTTAAATACACGCTGCGTATATTTGCATGTTGTCGTCCTCAGTGACGTCATTATTTCATCCAATGACTTTCAATCTTGGATCACGGTTTCTGCTGCCCTTAACTATTAACATATGACGTTCCTAAAGGAATTCCTTCTAGGTGTTCTTTTTTCAATGCTGTTGGTGTGTGTTCAACCCCAGTCTTAGCAAATGCGGGGTTCATTAGTTCAAAAACAAATAACAATGAAACAAAAGCTAAACTGCTAAAACATTTACACTGCACACAAATATCAATTTTCTACCCGAAATAAATCATTAGAAATATTAGTTTGAAGTTTTCAAAATTTCCCCCCTTTCAAAGGACGCATTTTAAACTTTCGAGAGATTCGAAAAGAATGAATCGTAATAGTTTATCAATTCCTATGGAACCCAAAATAATTTTTTATTCATCCCTAAGAACTACATAATTGCGTTTCTCTCCCCCCCGGAGGTATTGGTGAAAATCATTTCTTCAATTCAAAACGTCATGACCTTCACATTTCACTAACAAATTTTTTAAATTGTAACATAATAACATCATTTGAAATATTCGTTTAAATTTTGCCGATTCGAAATTTCTCCACCGTCAGACAATGCAATTGTGACTTTTACGACATTACGAAAGTGCAGATCATAATATTTCGTCAACACCTATCCAACACAAAACACGTTTTTAATATATCACTAAAAACAAAGAAGATGAATGTCTACAAACGGACAGCCATATATGCAGAAGACAAAGTGAAAACATTAACTCGTCTTTGTTTTTCTTTAGAATGAAAAACAGCTAAAAATAACGATTTTTAAATAATATATTCGTAACGATGTGATGTTCTTAATTTTTTTTGTTTGTAAGGTTCGTTGTTTATTAATTCTGAATTTGTTTCAAGTTTAAGCAAAATATTCCTTTGTGCAATTGACGAACCAAAAAAATGTGGAATATCTATCCAGTCAGTTTGTTAGAAATCTTTTGGTATTAGTTGTAACAGAATAAAAAGTTTTCGACACAAAATAAAAGTCTTTTTAGATATGTAAATGATTATGAAATGTATCTGTTAAAATATTGGACTACATATATGAGATAATCTTCGCAACTTTAGTTAATGGTTTGCGAAATGGGTTCGTTAATTGCTACTTGAAAACTGAAACCTAAATTGAGTAGTTTTATCGAACCATGAATAAAATTTCGTTTTCTGTATTGGTCAAAATTGTATGAAAACGGATTGCAACTGATTTAGTGACAACATGTCTTTTAACGAACAAACTGATCCAAACACGATTTTGATATTTATGAGCTATGAAAAGAAAAACGAAATTAAAAATGCATTCATTTCGTAAAATGTGAATTTTTATATTAAAAATAAAATTTTAGATGACACTTTTATTTAGAAAATATTTTATAGCAAATTGAGAATGAAAAAAGTACAGAATTTGTAACCACCTGCCCTTGGCTACCATTTTATTATTAAATGAAAGGAAAATTACTCAACACAATTCCGATGACGTCACCGAATCAGTGGATTTAGCAGAACAAAAAAAATAATTGTTTACATCGATACGTAACAATGGTCGAAACTCAAAAATAAAAGCAAATGGGAAAAAAACTATTTGATGTTTTAGCATTGTATGACGAGAATTGTGTGCTTGGTGTCTATGAATTTTGAGTAGAGGTAAGTCCTTATGAGTTGAATTAGTGATAAATAAAGATGTTTAAGAGTGCGCATGTTATTGACGCCTCTTTGGACTTGCTTAAACGTAAGGATGAATATGAATTCCTCCATGATATTGGAGAAGGAGGATTCGGTAAGGTCATAGCGTTGTATGACAAAATAAATGCTCGTGAAGTAGCAGCCAAGATAGTGGCAGAAGCTTCTAATGGCGAAAATATGTTTTGGCCTCATTTATACCACGACAACATTGTCTGTTTGTTTGAAACAATGCCTCTAATAAGCAACGCAAAGGCATTCTTTATGCCCTTAATGGGTACCGATCTCTTTAATTTAATACATGAACGTGAATTTTTTACTGCTCCAGATTGCATAACAAGAAAAAAGGGTTTTGTTTTTGATTTTCTCAAAGGATTGGATTATTTACATAATCAAGGATTAACTCACAATGACTTAAAAGAGGAGAACATCCTCATTAATAGAGAAATGAATAAAGCTGTCATAACTGATTTCTCATTTCTAAACAAAGCAAGAGAAACAGACTTTAGCAAAATAGCCGCCCCTTTTCTGTATTTACCACCGGAAATTGTATCTGCTAGAATGCACGGCCCATTTGATGCCATAGATGCTGAGCTCTGGGTGGCAGGAATCGTAAGTCTTCAGATAATGACAAAACAAGCGTTTTCAAAATGCATTAAACTTTGTGCACCTTGTCCCACTGTCGACAGTCACGTTAAACCGATGCTCACGAGCATGAAAGATCCTCGGTTCATGCGTTCGCTTCTGTTAAAGGCTAATCCTGCTTCACCCATTAAAATTGAAGCTGCTAATCAACTAATCACCTTTTTAGATCTCTTTATTTGTGAAGAGCCGCAGAAAAGAGTAAGGGCGAAAGCAGCGCTGCTTCATGATTTCTTCTTGAAAGATGAAGATAATAAGGTTGAGTGTGATGGTGCAAAAGTGATGGACCCCTGTTTTCGTGTGATACCAAGAGGCGCTCATGCTAATAAAGCTGAAGGTTGGAAAAAGCCAAAAACTGTTTCGTCCAATAAAAATACAGATGTTGAAATGAAAGAATGTGATAAAGCTTCACCAACTAATGATGGTAGAAGGATGATACAATTACGCAAATGCGTCGCACGATTTTTCAGGAGAATATTCTGCATGAGTTGCTGCTGTACGTCTACTAATAAAAGGCAAGATTTTAAGATTGGCAAAGTGAATGAACTGCCTCCTGATGAAATGCATCCTAAAAGATTAATGATAGGTTATAAGCAGCCAAATTCCGTTTCTGATGGTGTTAGTAATGAGAGCAAGAAGAATTCCGGGGTAAAGAAAAAAAATCAAAAGAAAGTTAACTGAAAGGCCCAAAAGTGGGGGGTGTGAAAAGTGGAGTGTGTGTGGGAAGAAATGTGTGAAGCAAAACGAAAGTAAAGATAAAGAATGTGAAAAGAATTTAAAGAAAATAAGAAGAGAGCAAAGGGACCGTGTCAAAGGAAATGCAAATGAGGCAGAAAGCAGTGGTGAGAAAAGTGAAGAAAGTGAATTGGGTCGTAGTTTAGATGAGAAGAAGGCCCAAAGAAAACTGGGAAGAAGTAAACTATAAATCAACACACCCAAAACAAAAGGCTCTTTTAAGAGCCACATATTGTGTAGAAAGGATGCCCGATCGTACAAAGTAAATTATCTAGTAAAGTGGCATTTTCACTGCTCTAAGAAATCTTTGAAGGAAAATCCGAAAACGATACTTGGTATGCGAATTAGCTGGATCAGCATTCTCCTTAAGTGTTGAAGAAGAGAAATTTCCTTGATCCCTCTTTTTCCTTCCACACTAACTGCCTACGTGTGGAGGGGTTTTCTCCAGGTTAGAGCAAAACACTCTGACATGGATGGTGCCTTGACGTGGCGTCAGAGCTTTTCACTAAACCATCTGGCAAACATATTTCTATGTAACAGAAAATGCTGATTGACACTTTAATGTAACTTTGTAGTATATTTCTCCCTCTTTTTCCTCCCACGTTAGCTGCCTATACGGCTCAATCGGTAACGCGCTAGGCTCGTAATCTGTAAATCCCAGGTTCGAGTCCCACTTTGGCCAACGTCGAGATTTATCTCCGCAAAACTCTCAGTCAGTAAGGGACACCGATGGGCTTGGAAAAGTCGCCGTCCGTCGGATGGGACGTAAAGTCGTGGCCCCGTCTCAGTGAGACCCTGTGAACTTTAAAAACATGCTGGATGGCCTTGACGGGAGCTACAATCTGTCCAGTGAAACTGTCTTTGAGCCCGCGGGGTTCTTTTGATCTGGCCATTTAGCCCATTTTGGACAAAAAAAGTTTAATTCAGAGGTAAAACCATTGACGATCCTATTTTTTCGTTTTCGGCTGTCCGTAGTTGCGTTAGAGTAAGATGTAGGCATAATTGCTGTATTTGTAACTGCGCTCATTAGTGAACGGCTTAAATATTTCACTCTTGAAACATTGATCCACCCCCCTACCCTCTGAAAAAGTCTTTCCTAATGCCCATTGGAAGTTTCTAGCTGAAATATTTAGTGCGTTGCCCTTGACCTAATTCGAAATGGTTTTACACAAATTTGACATCTAAAGTATGCGAAAATAACTGTACAAAATAATCTCTGAATGCTTTTGAATATCGTAAGAAATGAAATACCGATTATTAACATTTTTCTAAATACCATTCCTTTGTTGAATTTTAAATTTTTACCTGAAATTTGTTTATAAATGAGCAAATGAAATTCAAGTGCTCAAATATGTAATTAATTTTTTTTCAGATTCCTAACTATATATATTGAACTTAGGCTCTCTGAGATGAGTTCGAGCTCGAGCGAGCTTGGGCCAGAATAATTTAAGTTTCAAATATATAATAATTTGAAATAAACACCATGTGGGTTTCGATTTTTTTCTTTTTACATATTCTCTAGCGTTTTTAAATGAATAGCTCTTTGTGTTTAACAGGAGGCCTACGAATTTTCAGTCTCTACAAGTATTTCCATTTTTTCGTTTCAAATACCATTAACATTTTAATTTTATCATAAAATGATTATGATTAATAAGAATAAATAATTAGCGACATGCATTTCTCTGTATACGTAGGTCTTATGATGCGTCAGAGAACGTTTTCTCCAAATGGGTCTCGGGCTCAAATAATTGATGAAATGGACTCCGGGCTCAGTAATTGACGAAATGGACTCCGGGCTCAGTAATTGACGAAATGGTTCAGGCTCAGACGGACTCGGGCTCAATAATTCAAGAAATGATTCAGGCGGTATCGGATTCAACAGCTTTGAGCTCGGGGTGATAAAAATTGATCCCGTCCTGAACTCGTTTATGCTAAGCTTCATTACAACTATACCAATGAGAGAGTTGATGTGATGAACGTAAGAATGTCTCAAGTGGAATGGGATGAGTTGTTCACGGTTTGTATAAAATTTTATGAGCGAAGTATTCTTTGAATTACTCATCCAGATCCATAACCATTGTTAGTTTATTAAAGTGTCTCAAGACAGACAACAGTGGAATACGATATTGGCGGAAGAATAGAAATATAATTCATTACAGCTCACACATTTTCAAAAAAAAGCCATCAATGCTTTCACTTTGTAGATATTCACTATTTTGTTTTTACAGAGAATTCTTTTTGAGTTGGATAGATATTGAAATGTTACGATTCGTATTTTTGGAATATCCCAATAGTTTTCATACCAAACCTAGGCACATAATACGAACAATGAAAATGACGATTCTGATCCGTTTCTAGAAAATGTTTTGACCAATACTTTTAGATGCATAATAATCAGTTCATAGCACTCATCAAAAATGCATATTTTTGGTTCTTAATCAAAATATTTTAATAATTGCAAACCCATCGGTGTTCCCTACTGATTGAGAGTTTTGCGGAGACAAATCTCAACGCTGGCCGAGGTGGGACTAGAACCTGGGATCTACCGATTGAGCCATATAGACAGCTAGCATGAGAGACAAAAGAGGGATAAAGATCCTACAAAGTTGCATTAAAGTGTTAATCAGCATTTTCTGTTACATAGAAATATGTCTGCCAGATGGTTTAGTGAAAAGCTCTGACGCCACGTCAAGGCACCATCCATGTCAGAGTGTTTTGCTCTAACCTGGAGAAAACCCCTCCACACATAGGCAGCTTGTGTGGAAGGAAAAAGAGGGATCAAGAACCACAAAGTTGCATTAAATCGTCAAACAGCATTCTCTGTTGAGCACATTTAATGGAATATTTTGCAGTATCTTGTGCAAGATCTAATTTAAAAAAAAAAACAATTAGACCTTGCCCCCATCCCTTCCAGTGGCAGAATCCATTATGATGCACCTTCCCATATCAGCAGGCGACTGTCCACTAGGTCTTTCACCACTAGTGGCAGGTGATCAGAAAGTACTGCTAAGTCACCGGAATGAATGGTTCCGTGTGACCATTTAGCCACTTTAGAATTTTAAAAAATAAATAAATAAAATATACTTACCTATACTTACACAGAAGAGCTTGCTGATGAGAAGTAGAGTGTTTTTTCCAATTCATTAGAATTGTATTTTTTCGTTTTTAGAGATATAAATTTTCTTGCGCTCTTTCAGAATATAGTTTTTTTTTTCCTGGTGGCTCTTCACTAAGTTTGGGTTGGATTCGATTTTTAACAGAATATGGTAAAAATCGAGGTCAGTAATCCAGTAAGGCCGCAAAGTTTGCAAAAAAGTATTGAAATGAATTTCACATTTTCTATTCGTCCGACAGGTGCCACTAATTCACTTTAAAGTAGGGGTTCTCAATGTGGGGTACGCGGTAAAATTTTTTGGGGTACGCCGTGAGAGCTCAAAAGTTGCTAGATATATGTTATATATACAGGGTGTCCCTGAATTCATGGCCCAAATGTGAAGGGATGGTAGTACACACCGAACCCACCAATATTCGCCATAGAATATGCGGCCGCAAACGCAGTGAGGAGTCAGAAATGAAGGACAGACACAGAGGTTTCCAGTGTGACATTAATTGGAGATCATTACAACAAATGCTCAAATGTCTGCCCACCAACATTGATACAGGCGGCACAATGGCGGAGTAGTGATCGGCGTACCTGCTTGTAAACACCGGGCTTGCCGCGCACATCGGCGGCTGAGAATGCTGGGGTTTGGCCGATCCAGCGCTTTTAAGCCATGCCGCCTTGTCTGCGCCCACTACCAGCACTGGGCTGCATTTGCGGCCGCATATTCCATGACAAATATTGGTGAGTTCGGTGTGTACTACCATCCCCTCTCGTTTGGGCCATGAATTCAGGGACACCCTGTATATATGTTTTACGTTATTCCCATTGTTATACTATAACTATAGTTTTATCTTTCTATGCAAGAGGTACAGTCGGTCAAAAAAGTATCCGAACATTGTGGTTGATTACAGAATTCAGAAAAAATATCTGGCAACGACTTTTTAGAAATTAGTGATCTGGCAACCTTCGTATCACGTGACACGAAGGTTGCCAGATCAATAATTTCTAAAAAAATCGTTGCCAGATATTTTTTCTGAATTCTGTAATCAACCACAGTGTTCGGATACTTTTTTGACCGACTGTACGCCAGTTATATACACATTTACAGGGGGTAAGTGAAGCATACAAGGTTGAGAACCACTGGTCAATATTATGGTTTTTGTGTGCCACATAGTATCATCTTTCCACGTTATTACGTAAGGCGAACTATTTCTAATCTTGCTTTATTTTTCGCTAATTCCATTTGAACGGTAGTTTGCAATGGCTGTCTAGAACGTTATTAAAAACAACGTATTATAGAACTTCCTTTTTGCTCTTGGACGTTAATTCTGGTAATTAAATTTTGCAAAAAGCTTCATTGGATTGCCGACTTTGGTTTTCTAATAATTCGCAACACTTCGGACAAAGAATCCTACTCCTAGATTTTCTAGGACTTCCAGTACAAGGACATGCCCTATCATTAACTATATACTGTTCAAAATATACAAAGCATACTTTCAAGTGTATACAAAGCATACTGACTATGCTCATCAAACTTTAGAGTTTGTTTGACCACTGCATCAATCACAACTAAAACAATGCTTGGCAGTGTAAAGGAATTGGAGGCAAGGTTACCTAATTCCGTGTTATTTTGCTTTACCTACGTTGTTTATTGTTAAAATTAAATACAACTGTTCGAGATGAAAGACTACACCATGAACTAAATATCCGTGAAAGGTTTTTGACTAAGCAAATGATACATCCTGACTTAAAATCTTTTTAATGCATATTCCGCGCAATTGTTTCTAAATCCTTGATAGTATTTCGTATTCCGTTATAATGGTGTCTTAACTCAGTGACAGCGTTCCTAACAGTGACGTAGCAAGGTGACTGGGCCTTCTCGCGATACTTATTTTTTGAGCCCCTTCCCCCTCCTTAAAAACATATTTTGGAAAAAAAAATTAGGAAATCATTTTTTTAATGAAATAGAAACACCTTTGTTTTATAGTTTTCTTAATTTAATTTTGCAGTGTACACATATAAATCACGAGATATCATATCAGTATCATTCAAGCCAGGATCTGAAAAAATATAATAAGGATGGTAAAAAATGGGGGGAGCGAGTGCAAGTGACTCAACGGAGCCGAAAAAGGTAAAAAAAAAAAGGGGGGGGGGAAGACAAGAGACTGGCTTTGCATTGAAGTATAACATTTTCCCCTCCGCTTTAGAGGTCTTTAAAATTTTTTGAAAAATGTGTGAAATATGCTCATACGGGCTCTGATCTAGAAAAGGGGGAAGGAGCAGGAAATACAATCGAGTCAGACAAACGTAAAGAGGGAGCAGGAAGCTGGTTTTCTAATGCAGCATAAGATTTTTCTCTTATTTTACAAGTCTTTAAAAATTTCGTAAAAAATGCAATGAAATATAAATAAGTTTAATAATTTTTTTGCATCCATTACACATACTCATTCTCAAAGGGTGAAGATATGGCCATATATCGAACACATTACTGTAGTTTGCTCCCACCTGAATCAGAGTAATTTTTCAGTTCTCTATTAAGCTTTTTTTATACATCCTAAGTATACTTATTAACTTAGTGTTTTTTTAAGATTTCTATGATTTTTTTTTTCGTTATTAGAGTAAGAACAATAATTTTAATCTCCTCAACGTAGCAAAACTTTTGAGAGTTAAAAATATTTTTATTTTATAGACAATCTTCTAGTAACGAAAAAAGAAAACAGACACCCATTATCATGTTATTGTAAGGTAGGTTTTAAGGAGAGTAAGATTACATTTGTGTTTTCAAACTAGCAGATGAGTCTGCGAATTTAGATATCGTTTAACGATACATCAGAGCATTTTATTCTGATATGTGTGAATCTTTACAGAATTGCACGGAAAATATTTGCCTTCTATTTCAGCCACTAAGGTCTTTGGATATATGTTTGAGATTTATCTAGCATAGTTTCAGAATCTGACATATGAGAATGACTAAAAATAAATTATGAATCTGAACTTCTAATAAACCTGTTTTTCGTTTTAAAAGTCATAACAAAGCGATAATCACTTATTTGATTTCGTCAAATAATAATTTAAATATGAAAATAATTTTGAAATAAGCACTGAGATCTACCATAGCAAGCAAAGGTTTTAAAACAGAAAACTATTGAACACATCAGAGCAGTTTTGAAGACTAGAGGTGACACTGCTCTTCAGTAGTGTCATCCCATTATACGGTTCCCCCTTTGCACAGTGCTTTCCCCCCTATGACGCCACAAGCCACGCCCACTTCCGGCCACGCCCCTATGATGTCACCGGCCACGCCCCTGTGGTGTGACATGACGTGATCATGATTTAACATGCCACGCCCCTTTATTAATAATTAATAATTCCTTCCCCCTTATTAAACACCCCCTTTCATCCCCTTCCCCCCTCAGTGGTGCCATCTGGTGCCTATGAAGCGTACTAATTCCCAAAAAACCTTATTTTAATTCTAATTTTTCGATTTTTCATTTCCCCCTTATGAAAAAAAAATCCGGGTGCCATCTGTTGACAGTGAGAACTACTATATTCAGAAAAACCCCTTATTTTTACTCTAATTCCCCGATTTTTTTTTATTTCCCCAATGGTTGACCTATATTTTAAGCCCTCCCTCCTCTTGCAGACCCCCTGGTTGACCTATATTTTAAGCCCTCCCTCCTCTTACAGACCCCCTGGTTGACCTATATTTTAAACCCTACCTATATTTTAATTCCCCTTCTCGAATTTTCTTGTTTTTCCCCTGTTTAACCCATATTTTAAGCCCTCCCCTCTTTATAGACCCCCCTGTTGATCCACCTATATTTTAAGCCTTCCCCTCTTTAAACCATATCTGTTCTTGCGCATTTAATCGGTGTCATCCAACGTCCATACTATTTTTAGTACGTCTCCTGTATTTGAAAAAAAAAAAAAATTTGCTTTCGTCGCCGTATTTGAACTCGCTACCGATAGCTGAAGCGTTATTGCAATCGACTATGCCTTGCACTTGATGATGTGGCTTAGATGTGTCTCAAACGGGGTATAGCCATATAAATTACATATCTCTTTATTACAGTTTAAAGATTTATTTCAGATATTAAACTAGGTTTTTTATTACCCTACGTTTTTTCACAACCTTCGTATTCTTTATAACTAACATTTTTCAGCGTATTTCTTTTAACTCCATTACTGTTGGTTATCGCATTTTTACTAGAAGTACTATTTTACAGTTTTAAAAAGACTGTCCCACAGAAAATACCAATGGGTAAAAAATTAATAAAAGTAAAAAAAAATCTTAAAAACTTATTCATCATTATGTAAAAAGGGCCTATAACTTTAGTACGTCTCCTGTATTTAAAAAAAATTTGCTTCCAACGCCGTATTTGAACTCACTACATCTGTGCTTATAGCCGGAGCGTAATTGCGCTCAGCTATGCCTTGTACCTGATGATGTGGCTTAGATGTGTCTCAAACGGGGTATAACCGTATAAATTACGTATCTCTTTATTACAGCTTGAATTTTATATTTCAGATATTAAACTAGGTTTTTTTATTTTCCTACGTGTTTTTTTTTCACAACCTTCGTATTCTTTATAACTTTATAACTAGCTTTTCCTACGTATTTCTTATAATGATCCCCGATAGTCCTTTCATATTAATATACGTATTTTTTTAACCGTCGTATTTTAAGTCCGTTTCAGTAACACTTATTTATTTTAACTCCGTTACTGTGGGTTGTCCAATTTTTACTAGAAGGACTATTCTACAGTAAGACTGTACCTCAGAAAATGTCATTGGGTAAAAAAAATTTAATAAAAAGGAAAAACTTATTCCTCATTATGTGTGATATGGTGACCTGTTTGGGTGTCATAAAAGTTCCGCTTTAGAACAAGCGTTTGGTACCGGACCACGCTTTCTCCACCCATTCTCTTTCTTATAATGATCCCCAATAGTCCTTTCATATTAATATACGTATTTTTTTAACCGTCGTATTTTAAGTCCGTTTCAGTAACACTTATTTCTTTTAACTCCGTTACTGTGGGTTGTCAATTTTTACTAGAAGGACTATTCTACAGTAAGACTGTACCTCAGAAAATGTCATTGGGTAAAAAAAATTTAATAAAAAGGAAAAACTTATTCCTCATTATGTGTGATATGGTGACCTGTTTGGGTGTCATAAAAGTTCCGGTTTAGAACAAGCGTTTGGTACCGGACCACGTTTTAATGGCAACGAGGGTGTTGCAATTCTTTTACCCGTATTTTGCGAGTTCGACTTTTCATCGTACATTTCGCAACAAGCAGGATGTGACAAGGTCACTTTCCAAACGGGTGATTGCAGACAGATCTGTTGCTATCCGCTCGACAATATTTGCTACTGATAAAACGATTTCCTTCATTAAAAATAGAAACTAATTAAATAAGGGGGTATCACTGGGAAAACACTGGGAAGAACACAAACTGATTTCGTGCTAAAACATCTCCAGATTTCAGCTTACTTGAAAAACTATTGTTAGAAATGAACCACTGACTTGAATCACTCAACTTCCATAAGAATACACAATTATGGTACAGTGTCGGGAAGAAATATGTTTCAACGAAATTCAATTACATGTATTACGATCAGAAAAATAATTTAGTGGACAAAGTTTAAAATAGTTATTAAATGGTACCTTACAGTGCAAGTGTGCTTCAGGTGAAAAGCCTCCCCTTCGAACACTGCACCCCGTTTTTCCGAAGTAACTGTGTCACAAGTCTACCTACATCATCCCTAAACACAGAATCAGATTCAATGTGCAAGAAGATCAAGACCTCATTTGAAGGAGCACATAGTGAATACTGTACTCCATAGTGAAATGAACATTGGAAAATATATCCCTCTTGCGGGACCTAGTTATATCCCTACTCCAAGAGAATTACTATTAAAAACGTGCTATTGTTAATGTATGTAATTCCGACAAAAAAGTGTTTTGTCTGTTTTAGCCACTTTGTATCCTGCAATAGGAAACACTGAACACCTTAACAACTATATACATTTAGAAGAAAAACATCAGGCCTAATTTTCCCTTTAACAATAAATCAAATATCTAAATTCGAAAAAATTAACATTTCTGTCTGGATACGAGAAAGAGATGTTCCCACTCTACATCACACCATTCAGATTTAAAGCGCACGCAAATCTCCTACTGTTATCAGACGATGAAAAGCAGCATTATTGTTCCATTAAGAATTTGTTTCTATGAAATTCAAAGGGAGAATGCTGTTTTCCATATTATAGGGAATGCAATTAATACCGATTCCTTGCAGATGGCTGTCCTTTAGGTTATGAAATAATCTTATTAGAACGCTTAAAATTGAGATGACACACATTAGCTCCTCGGAGAAGCGCTAGGGGGGTAGAAGACTATACCCGTGTAATGAAAATATTCATTCGACATAAAAAAAAAACCTACGCCAATATAACGTCTTGTACTTAGCTGATGTGTTTGGTGGCAGATACTGACCCTGTTATGTTTACATAGCTCCTGCCTTCATACCTGAAGATGACAAATACTAGAGTTGATAACCTACAATGTACCTTTTTGGAAGGCATACGAGGAGGAATTTCGGTGATATGCAGACAACAAGCATTTAGAATGAAAAACTGATTGCAAGTTTGCTTGACCGTCATACAAACCTGAAAAGAGATGAAATGGGTAGTACTTTACCCATGATACACCATGTGACTAGGTCGAGAAATCAAATTACATGCATAAACGAAAATTAGAAAAACAACGAAATGGATGATAAATTCAATAAGAATCCCTAAAATGTAAAGAGTGTTGGAATATCTGTAAATGCACACATATTTCAGTGGATAGGTGAATATTTTCACAATTCTTTGGAAGTGGAAGGCACAATAACTGTAAAACATACTGTGACGAGAGAGAAAGTATAAAAAATGTAGTGGGATGGTTGTAAAAAATCGCTTCAAAACAGAAAATTACAACGCAAATACTGTAAGATAGAAAAAAACGACTATTCGACGGTTATTCCAAGACGCTATCTCACGCTCTTTTCAGATTTCCTGGTTCTATAGTTCCCTGGTACGTAGCGCATAAGTGTGGGTGTAGTTGGCTATTTTTCGTTGCAAACACAAGTTGTTTTCACTATTAGTTATTTTTCCTGCATGAGAATACACATTTCTATACTACATTGCGTACACACGGATGGACAAATATTCAAAATACTTTGCATATAGAAAACATCAGCAAAGAACCACAGAAGTTTGGAAATTTAAAATCTGAAAACTCAGTATTTATAAGAAAACAACAATATTTTCAGTATTTCCATGAAAAGTTGGGTCCCAGAATCGATCCGCTAGACCTAACTTTGCATTCTCTGACTTCAACCACCGATAAAACGTAATGTAAGCTCTCTCGTCGGTTATCCCAAGCCGCTATCTCTTTTCAGAGTTTCTGGTCCCCTCGGTACGTTTGAATAAGCGCATAAGTGTGGGTGAAGATGGCTATTTTTAGCTGCAAACACAAGTTTTTCGACAAAGATAGATCGTTTCACTACAATCTAACACGGGATTTCATGTTTGTTTAGTTATTTTTCCTGCATTAGAATATTTCTAATCTATCTCATAGACAGCAGGTTAGTTACTTCTGATCTAACAAAGCCAAGGTTTGAGATCCATAGTAAGACATGAACGTTTGTGTTGTTTTCCTACCATGATACCGACATCCTCTCACCCCCTTCTACGGGATCGTATGAAAAAATCCTGTAACTGTTACGACAATTAGCGGCGTGAAGACGTATTTATTTTTAAAGCAAAGACACACTGATTTCGGACTCGCTAGCTAGAGAACGATATATTAACTTGCTAAAGTTTGATTTTAACGATCAGATAGTGTATACATCACCACTTTTTTAGTTCATACTAATATCTCCAGCACACTTTTAAAGGAAATATTGTCTCATTATAAGCGATTTCATACAAGGAGATACCCACTCTATGCTTGACATTTAAATCTATAGAGATAACGATCACTACCAATGGAACACATCTGTGAAAAAACACGCTATGATAGGGTTTGAGAAATATTTTTAGCCCATGGGGGTGCTGCACTGCAGGAAAACACATTATCTTTGATATCAGAACCTACGTGAAAGTTATACTGTTTGGGTTTGAGAAAGATTCTTTAGTTCACGGGGCACCGCATTACACAAAAGCACACTGTCTTGTACGTATGTCTGTCTGTATGTTTGTTTCTCTCTCTCTGTGTGTGTGTGTGTGTAAAGATTTTTAGCCCATAGGGGTGCTGCACTGCAGGAAAGCACATTATCTTTGATATCACAACCAACATGAAAGTTATACTGTTTGGGTTTGAGAAAGAGTCTTTAAGTTCACGGGGCACCGCATGAATAAGTGTATAAGTGTGGGTGAATATGGCTATTTTTCGCTGCAAACACAAGTTTTTCGACAAAGATAGGGTGTTTCACTACAATCTAACACGGGATTTCATGTGTGTTTAGTTATTTTTCCTGCATGAGAATATTTCTAATCTATCTCATAGACAGCAGGTTAGTTACTTCTGATCTAACAAAGCCAAGGTCTGAGATCCATAGTAAGACATGAACGTTTTTGTTGTTTTCCTACCAAGATTCCGACAACCTCTCACATGAGTACTAGGATCTAGAAAAATCACCATCCATTACATTATTTTTTTTTATTATTATATTCATGTATTTCACCCATTTTCTTGTCAAGAGCTAAAATTATTTGATGAATGAACGACAAAATATCTTCAAATGCACTGGACGCATGACAGAATAACTTCAAAATAAGTTCCAATAGCTGAAAAAACAACTGTAAAAATTAGATAAATACACACCGGGAAAGACAGAATTGCTTTCAAAACATTAAAATACCCTAAATGTGTGGCTGAATCACCTCCAAATATCTCCAGCACACTTTTAAAGGAAATATTGTCTCATTATAAGCGATTTCATACAAAGAGATACGCACTCTATGCTTCACATTTAAATCTATAGAGATAACGATCACTACCCATGGAACACATCTGTGAAAAAACACGCCATGATAGGGTTTGAGAAAGATTTTTAGCCCATAGGAGTGCTGCACTGCAGGAAAGCACATTATCTTTGATATCAGAACCAACATGAATGTCTGTCTGTATGTTTGTTTCTCTCTCTCTGTGTGTGTGTGTGTGTGTTTGTGTCTATGTGTAAATATTTATGTTACTACGGAATGTGTGTACGTGTAGATGTGTGCATATATGTCAAGATGTAACTGTGTCTGCCTGTTTGTTTCTCTCTAGTTGTGTGTGTGTGTTTCAGTGAATCGTGTATGTGTGCGTATGTGAGTGTGTGTATGTTCATGTATGTTAATATGTTTTTTTATATGTATATGTTTCGTGCGTATGTGTTAAGATGTCTGTGTGCACATAGTCGTTTCTCTGTATGTGTATACGTCTTCATGTTTGTCTCTCTCTCTCTCTCTGTGTTTGTGTGTGTGTGTTAAAGTGTCTGTATGTGTTTCATCTTTATGTGTTTATGTTATCGTATGTGTGTGTGTGTGTGTTTGTTCACATGCAAGAATAAACATATTGTCTTACGGACACTTGCTTGCTACAGAAGAAGCTAAGAATTTAAAACGAGACTAGTGGTTATGCAAAACTAACGTATTACTACTGAAAATCCCTGTTTCTACTACTGAAAAATCCTTGTTCTTACTACTGAAAAATCCTTGTGCTCAAAAAAGAGGCACACACACACAGAGACTTATTTTGAAGTTATTCTGTCATGCGTCCAGTGCATTTGAAGATATTTTGTCGTTCATTCATCAAATAATTTTAGCTCTTGACAAGAAAATGGGTGAAATACATGAATATAATAATAAAAAAAAATAATGTAATGGATGGTGATTTTTCTAGATCCTAGTACTCATGTGAGAGGTTGTCGGAATCTTGGTAGGAAAACAACAAAAACGTTCATGTCTTACTATGGATCTCAGACCTTGGCTTTGTTAGATCAGAAGTAACTAACCTGCTGTCTATGAGATAGATTAGAAATATTCTCATGCAGGAAAAATAACTAAACACACATGAAATCCCGTGTTAGATTGTAGTGAAACACCCTATCTTTGTCGAAAAACTTGTGTTTGCAGCGAAAAATAGCCATATTCACCCACACTTATACACTTATTCATGCGGTGCCCCGTGAACTTAAAGACTCTTTCTCAAACCCAAACAGTATAACTTTCATGTTGGTTGTGATATCAAAGATAATGTGCTTTCCTGCAGTGCAGCACCCCTATGGGCTAAAAATCTTTACACACACACACACACAGAGAGAGAGAAACAAACATACAGACAGACATACGTACAAGACAGTGTGCTTTTGTGTAATGCGGTGCCCCGTGAACTAAAGAATCTTTCTCAAACCCAAACAGTATAACTTTCACGTAGGTTCTGATATCAAAGATAATGTGTTTTCCTGCAGTGCAGCACCCCCATGGGCTAAAAATATTTCTCAAACCCTATCATAGCGTGTTTTTTCACAGATGTGTTCCATTGGTAGTGATCGTTATCTCTATAGATTTAAATGTCAAGCATAGAGTGGGTATCTCTTTGTATGAAATCGCTTATAATGAGACAATATTTCCTTTAAAAGTGTGCTGGAGATATTAGTATGAACTAAAAAAGTGGTGATGTATACACTATCTGATCGTTAAAATCAAACTTTAGCAAGTTAATATATCGTTCTCTAGCTAGCGAGTCCGAAATCAGTGTGTCTTTGCTTTAAAAATAAATACGTCTTCACGCCGCTAATTGTCGTAACAGTTACAGGATTTTTTCATACGATCCCGTAGAAGGGGGTGAGAGGATGTCGGGATCATGGTAGGAAAACAACACAAACGTTCATGTCTTACTATGGATCTCAAACCTTGGCTTTGTTAGATCAGAAGTAACTAACCTGCTGTCTATGAGATAGATTAGAAATATTCTAATGCAGGAAAAATAACTAAACAAACATGAAATCCCGTGTTAGATTGTAGTGAAACGCCCTATCTTTGTCGAAAAACTTGTGTTTGCAGCTAAAAATAGCCATCTTCACCCACACTTATGCGCTTATTCAAACGTACCGAGGGGACCAGAAACTCTGAAAAGAGATAGCGGCTTGGGATAACCGACGAGAGAGCTTACATTACGTTTTATCGGTGGTTGAAGTCAGAGAATGCAAAGTTAGGTCTAGCGGATCGATTCTGGGACCCAACTTTTCATGGAAATACTGAAAATATTGTTGTTTTCTTATAAACACTGAGTTTTCAGATTTTAAATTTCCAAACTTCTGTGGTTCTTTGCTGATGTTTTCTATATGCAAAGTATTTTGAATATTTGTCCATCCGTGTGTACGCAATGTAGTATAGAAATGTGTATTCTCATGCAGGAAAAATAACTAATAGTGAAAACAACTTGTGTTTGCAACGAAAAATAGCCAACTACACCCACACTTATGCGCTACGTACCAGGGAACTATAGAACCAGGAAATCTGAAAAGAGCGTGAGATAGCGTCTTGGAATAACCGTCGAATAGTCGTTTTTTTCTATCTTACAGTATTTGCGTTGTAATTTTCTGTTTTGAAGCGATTTTTTACAACCATCCCACTACATCTTTTATACTTTCTCTCTCGTCACAGTATGTTTTACAGTTATTGTGCCTTCCACTTCCAAAGAATTGTGAAAATATTCACCTATCCACTGAAATATGTGTGCATTTACAGATATTCCAACACTCTTTACATTTTAGGGATTCTTATTGAATTTATCATCCATTTCGTTGTTTTTCTAATTTTCGTTTATGCATGTAATTTGATTTCTCGACCTAGTCACATGGTGTATCATGGGTAAAGTACTACCCATTTCATCTCTTTTCAGGTTTGTATGACGGTCAAGCAAACTTGCAATCAGTTTTTCATTCTAAATGCTTGTTGTCTGCATATCACCGAAATTCCTCCTCGTATGCCTTCCAAAAAGGTACATTGTAGGTTATCAACTCTAGTATTTGTCATCTTCAGGTATGAAGGCAGGAGCTATGTAAACATAACAGGGTCAGTATCTGCCACCAAACACATCAGCTAAGTACAAGACGTTATATTGGCGTAGGTTTTTTTTTTATGTCGAATGAATATTTTCATTACACGGGTATAGTCTTCTACCCCCCTAGCGCTTCTCCGAGGAGCTAATGTGTGTCATCTCAATTTTAAGCGTTCTAATAAGATTATTTCATAACCTAAAGGACAGCCATCTGCAAGGAATCGGTATTAATTGCATTCCCTATAATATGGAAAACAGCATTCTCCCTTTGAATTTCATAGAAACAAATTCTTAATGGAACAATAATGCTGCTTTTCATCGTCTGATAACAGTAGGAGATTTCCGTGCGCTTTAAATCTGAATGGTGTGATGTAGAGTGGGAACATCTCTTTCTCGTATCCAGACAGAAATGTTAATTTTTTCGAATTTAGATATTTGATTTATTGTTAAAGGGAAAATTAGGCCAGATGTTTTTCTTCTAAATGTATATAGTTGTTAAGGTGTTCAGTGTTTCCTATTGCAGGATACAAAGTGGCTAAAACAGACAAAACATTTTTTTGTCGGAATTACATACATTAACAATAGCGCGTTTTTAATAGTAATTCTCTTGGAGTAGGGATATAACTAGGTCCCGCAAGAGGGATATATTTTCCAATGTTCATTTCACTATGGAGTACAGTATTCACTATGTGCTCCTTCAAATGAGGTCTTGATCTTCTTGCACATTGAATCTGATTCTGTGTTTAGGGATGATGTAGGAAGACTTGTGACACAGTTACTTCGGAAAAACGGGGTGCAGTGTTCGAAGGGGAGGCTTTTCACTTGAAGCACACTTGCACTGTAAGGTACCATTTAATAACTATTTTAAACTTTGTCCACTAAATTATTTTTCTGATCGTAATACATGCAATTGAATTTCGTTGAAACATATTTCTTCCCGACACTGTACCATAATTGTGTATTCTTATGGAAGTTGAGTGATTCAAGTCAGTGGTTCATTTCTAACAATAGTTTTTCAAGTAAGCTGAAATCTGGAGATGTTTTAGCACGAAATCAGTTTGTGTTCTTCCCAGTGTTTTCCCAGTGATACCCCCTTATTTAATTAGTTTCTATTTTTAATGAAGGAAATCGTTTTATCAGTAGCAAATATTGTCGAGCGGATAGCAACAGATCTGTCTGCAATCACCCGTTTGGAAAGTGACCTTGTCACATCCTGCTTGTTGCGAAATGTACGATGAAAGGTCGAACTCGCAAAATACGGGTAAAAGAATTGCAACACCCTCGTTGCCATTAAAACGTGGTCCGGTACCAAACGCTTGTTCTAAACCGGAACTTTTATGACACCCAAACAGGTCACCATATCACACATAATGAGGAATAAGTTTTTCCTTTTTATTAAATTTTTTTTACCCAATGACATTTTCTGAGGTACAGTCTTACTGTAGAATAGTCCTTCTAGTAAAAATTGGACAACCCACAGTAACGGAGTTAAAAGAAATAAGTGTTACTGAAACGGACTTAAAATACGAAGGTTAAAAAAATACGTATATTAATATGAAAGGACTATCGGGGTTCATTATAAGAAATACGTAGGAAAAGCGAGTTATAAAGAATACGAAGGTTGTGAAAAAACGTAGGAAAATAAAAAAACCTAGTTTAATATCTGAAATATAAAATTCAAGCTGTAATAAAGAGATACGTAATTTATACGGTTATACCCGTTTGAGACACATCTAAGCCACATCATCAGGTACAAGGCATAGCTGAGCGCAATTACGCTCTGGCTATAGGCACAGATGTAGTGAGTTCAAATACGGCGTTGGAAGCAAATTTTTTTTAAATACAGGAGACGTACTAAAGTTATAGGCCCTTTTTACATAATGATGAATAAGTTTTAAAGATTTTTTTTTTACTTTTATTAATTTTTTACCCATTGGTATTTTCTGTGGGACAGTCTTTTTAAAACTGTAGAATAGTACTTCTAGTAAAAATGCGATAACCAACAGTAATGGAGTTAAAAGAAATACGCTGAAAAATGTTAGTTATAAAGAATACGAAGGTTGTGAAAAAACGTAGGGTAATAAAAAACCTAGTTTAATATCTGAAATAAATCTTTAAACTGTAATAAAGAGATATGTAATTTATATGTCTATACCCCGTTTGAGACACATCTAAGCCACATCATCAAGTGCAAGGCATAGTCGATTGCAATGACGCTATCGGCACTGAGGTAGCGAGTTCAAATACGGCGTCGAAAAGCAAATTTTTTTTTTTCAAATACAGGAGACGTACTAAAAATAGTATGGACGTTGGATGACACCGATTAAATGCGCAAAAACAGATATGGTTTAAAGAGGGGAAGGCTTAAAATATAGGTGGATCAACAGGGGGTCTATGAAGAGGGGAGGGCTTAAAATATGGGTTAAACAGGGGAAAAACAAGAAAATTCGAGAAGGGGAATTAAAATATAGGTAGGGTTTAAAATATAGGTCAACCAGGGGGTCTGTAAGAGGAGGGAGGGCTTAAAATATAGGTCAACCAGGGGGGTCTGCAAGAGGAGGGAGGGCTTAAAATATAGGTCAACCATTGGGGAAATAAAGAAAAATCGGGGAATTAGAGTAAAAATAAGGGGTTTTTCCGAATATAGTAGTTCTCACTGTCAACAGATGGCACCCGGATTTTTTTTTCATAAGGGGGAAATGAAAAATCGAAAAATTAGAATTAAAATTAGGTTTTTTGGGAATTAGTACGCTTCATAGGCACCAGATGGCACCACTGAGGGGGGAAGGGGGATGAAAGGGGGTGTTTAATAAGGGGGAAGGAATTATTAATTATTAATAAAGGGGCGTGGCCGGAAGTGGGCGTGGCTTGTGACGTCATAGGGGCGTGGCCGGAAGTGGGCGTGGCTTGTGACGTCATAGGGGGAAAGCACTGTGCAAAGGGGGGACCGTATAATGGGATTACACTACTCTCTTCTCTGTATATCGAAAAGGATGGGAAGGGGAGACGGGAAGATTTCTGCCTGAAGGTCGGACACAAGGAGTGGCGTTGCGGTTGGTTCAATTAGCGGCTGCCTATGATCGGGGGCAAGGAAACAAGCAGGAGAGAGTTGAGGCGGCAGTCGGTTGGACCGGCGTTTTGCATGACGGCCGGCAAATATACGGAATGGCTTTCAAAAGGTTAAGAAAATAAGCGCAAAATTGCGATGGTATCAGTTAATGTCGGATTGAAAGGGATCAATGGAGTAAATCTACCCATCTTGGACAAGTTTGAACTGGCAATCTAAGTGATAGGAGCAAAATTTGTATACTCTCTCATAGCAGTAGACAAGAATTTAGTGGAAAATATGAAGCCATATTTGGTTATGATTTGTTGAGAGCTCAAGGTTTTGTGTGGGATTTGAAGAATCAAACGTTAGAAAGAGAGAGCGAGTCATGCCCCCTTCGCTATGCCCCTGAGCCCAAGGGAGATCTACCCTGTCATAATTTGGAAAATGAGTCACGGAATTAATAGTGAAGCCATTTCAGCCACGATGGAAAGAGCTGTAAATAAGATAATGATAGCCCCTCCTACTGGAAGGATTGTTTTGGTGATGAGCACTCAAGGAGACCTCGCTTCCAAAACAGTCTTAGCACAGCAATGGGAAGGAATAAGAAACGAAACAATAAGATTAGCAAGGTCCTTAAATGTTGTGGATAACAATGGACTACTAAACATTAGAGTCGCGAATGTCTCGCAGCAGCCAGTGTGGATAAACAGGGGTATGAAACTGGCAACTTCAGAAACCCTGCAGGCGATGCAGGTGAAATATGTAAATGCAATTGAGAAAACTAAGTCTGAGCCCCTGTTCATTGATGACTTTGATTTAACACATGTCTCACACAAGATGCGCAAACCCTTGGGAGCCCTTCTAATGAGAAATAGAGATGTTTTCGCTGGAGATATAAGTGAGCTTAGTAGCACAGACGTTATCTATCATGAGATACATTTAGAGGATGATAGACCTGTTAGACGCTCTGCATATCGAGTGCACTATGCCATGCATTCAGTATTGGATGAACAAATAAAGGAACTCCTCGCCAATGGCATAATTCGTGAAAGTCTCTCGCCATATGCTGCGCCTATCCTGCTAGTAAAGAAACGTGATGGAAGCTACTGATTTTGCGTTTGATTATAGAGCCCACAATGCCAAAATCATCCCAGACTCCTACCCCCTTACCTTTGATCAATGAGGGCATTGATTTATAGCAGATGCGAGCTATTTCAGCTCATTAGACATGACATCTGGCTATTATAAAGTGCCTGTACATCCAAGGGATATGGAAAAAACAGCATTCATCAGTAAAATGGTCTGTATGAATTTACACGACTTCCGTTTGGCTTTAAATGTGCACCCACCAGCTTTCAGCGCTTATCAATGCGATGTTCTTGGACTGAAAAGTGATCAGATTTTGATATACCTTGACGATATCATCGTGGCATCAAAAACACTCGAGCAACATTTGTCTAAATTACAGACCGTCTTTGATACGTTGCGAAAATTTAAGCTCAAGCTCAAGCCTCAAAAATGTCAATTCTTAAGAGAATCTGTATCCTATATGGGACACCTGATTACCTCCCAGGGAGTTAAACCCAATGTGCGAAATCTTGATGCAATCAAAAACTTCGCCATTCCGAAGTCAGTGAAGAAGGTGAGAGCCTTCCTGGGTTTGACGGGCTACTACCGCAGGTTTATTGACAAGTATGCTGAGATCGCCCTACCTTTGATAAGCTTGATAAAGAAAGATAGATCCTTTGTGTGGACCGCTGACGCAGAGAGGACTTTTTAAGAACTGAAATTAAAACTGATGACGGAACCCGTATTGATCTATCTCAACTTCGAAAAGATTTTTTTTTATCCATTGATGCCAGCGGAGAAGTTGGGGCTGCAGTAATTGAGCAGGAATGAAAAAGCGGAGTTAGACAAGCAGTTTCCTATGCTAGCCAGAAATTAAAGGCAGCAGAAACCCGATATTCCACCATTGAAAAGGACGCTCTGGCAGTTAAATTCGGCATAAATTATTTTAAACTTATTTATATGGGAAGAAGTTTAAAATCATCAGTGACCACGCCCCACTGTCATACCTCTTGAAACTAAAGGACACGTCAAGCAGGTTCGCAAAGTAGAATTTAGCCCTTCAGGGCTATGACTTCTATATTATTTATAGGCCTGGGAAACATAATATCCCCGATGATATATTACCTCGTAATAAAAATACCAATGAGGAGAATGTAATTTTGTCTAACAAGTTCGCAGACAAGCAACAGCTTCGGGATCTACAGAGGGAAGACACCCAGATAAGGGATTTAACAGAATTTTTAGAGGGAGCTAGCAGCAAGCTTCAGCAAAAGATGCCTGATTTACCTGGAAGACGGGATGCTTTTCCATTATTCAGGCCACACAGGAAGGATGTCAGAAATGAGCTCGCACAACAACTAGTTATATCCAAGAGTTTAGCTGGACAGATTTTAGAACTCTGCCACGACCTGCCATGCTCTGGTCATTTGGGGGAACTGAAGACGCTACAACACATTCGATCTCAATATTTCTGGCGGGGAATGTATGCAGATGTACGGAAGACTTGTGCCTCCTGCTTCGAGCGACGAGGCTACGTGGCCAGGCGAAAGTCGAATCTAGAAAGAGTTCCACTTGCTTCCCGTCCATTCGAAAGAGTTGCAATGGATTTCCTAGTGCCGTTACCCATGACGGAAAAGGGTAATAAATACATACTGGTAATTACTGATTATTTTACGAAATGGCCCGAAGTCTGTCCTATGCCGGCTCAGACAGCAAAAGGGGTAGCGAAAATATTCGTGGAAGATTACGTCGTCAAAAGCATTTCGCAGTTTGTCATCAGTGACAATGCAAGAAATTTCACTGGAAAAGTAATGACTTCCGTTTATGAAAAGCTAGGCATTTGCAAGTGCCGAGCAATTCCATATCGGTCCCAAAGCAATAGATTATGCGAACAGATGAATGCAAACATTCTCAACATAATATCGCATTATGATTAGATTCCGCGCAAGTACACTGGGATGAGTTTATACCTTTTATATTATTGGCTTATCGGAGCGCAGCTCATACTTCCACCAAAGAATCCCCTTATTATCTGACCTATGGACGCGACTTGGTACTTCCTTATCGGATTTGGGCGACGCAGAGGGCACCCCTGTATTTCGCATCAGAAAACTATGGAAAATACATCATGGCAAAGATGCAGACGACCAAAGCCAAAGGAGGAAAGTGGCGTACGAAAAACAGATTAACGAAGGAGAGTTAGTCTTCCTTTATACTCCAAAAGTTAGGCGAGGCAATATGAAAAAACTGGCAAGGCTTTCTACAAGACCGTGGAGGGTGATTAAGAAATTATCGCCAGTTAACTTCAAAATAAGCCTTGTAGTTCGACCTACGAAGACGGAGGTAGTACACGTCGATAGGCGAACGAAGCTGAGAACGCGCAAAGCATTCCTTACCCCAACTGAAGAGAGCGAAAATCAGACAGAGCCAAAGGGGCTCATTCCGCCGCAATCGGAAATTGAGCCTAGGACGGCAGTGAAAGAAACTGAGGAAGAGGAAGAAATAGATTATCCTCCTAGAGCACGGTTTCTTACAGCAAAAATTGAGACAAGCGTTAAAGACTTGAATGTTATCTGCTGCTATGCCCCCACTGAGGATGCCAATGAGGATGAGAAGGATAGGTTTTATGGTCAACTTCAGGATATTTTGAATTCTGTCAAGAAAGGAGACCTTGTTCTAGGTCACCCTTGTTCTAGGTGACTTCAATGCCAAAGTTGGTACTGACTCTGACCTTTGGGGAGGAGTAATAGGCCCTTTTGGTATTGGTAGCTGCAATGGCAATGGGCAACGTCTCCTACAGGTAAGTTAACTCAATTGTTTCAGAATAACTAACACTTATTACAAACACCGCGACATACATAAGTACACATGGGGTTCACCCGATGGGCTGCATAAGAATGTGATTGATTACATATTAATTAACAGCAAATGGGCTACTTCTTAGGCATATAGGTATGTTAGGCTACCATGGCATATAGGGGAGCTGAAATTGGATCTGACCACTACCTTGTTAAAGGTGTCTTGCAACTTAACTCAAAAAGAATTGTGCTAAAGTTAAAAAATTTATTTTTAATACTGAAGCTCTGAAAGACCCAGTTATAGCTAAAGCTTACCATGATAGGTTACTTAGTCATTATGACAGTCATGGTTTGCTTAATACTGAAGTTGAGGAAGAATGGGGCCGTTTTAAACAGGGTTTTTGGAAACTAACAGTACTCTTTTAGGAAAAAAGGAGCAGAGGAGACAGAATTATTTAAGTGATAAGGCACTTGAGCTTATTTCAGAAAGAAGGAACTGCAGGAATGTCCTTAATCAGTACCCTACTAGTCCTAATAGAAAGGATTACAGAGAGCTTAATAAACGTGTAAAGGATCAGTTAGCTGCTGATAAGAATCTTTGGCTTGACTGACAAAGCCGAGGAAGCAGTTAGACAGCACAATAGCAGAGAGCTGTACCAGATAGTTAATGTTTTATGTGGTAGAAAACGGACAGGTATACAGGGACTGAAGGATAAACAAGGTAAGGTTATAGAAGGTGAGGATTCTGTCATGGCTAGGTGGGCTGAGCATTTCAGTGATGTTCTAAGCAATGCGGTTAGTTCTATTCCCATTGTTTGCAATGATGATAGATGCATTGGTGGCTTTAATGTTGGCCCTATAACCCAATCTGAAGTTATTTTGGCTGTTTCTAAACTTAAACTTCATAAATCCCCAGGGATAGATGAAATTACTACAGAAATGCTTAGAGTTGGAAATGTTTCGGTTACCACTTGGATGCCTGAAATTTTGAATATCTTTTATGATAAAGGCATGGTTCCTAAGGATTTTACCAGAGCTATTGTTATCCCTGTTTTCAAAAAAGGTGATCACAGTTCTTGTGAAAACTATAGGGGTATTAGCCTACTCTCTGTTCCAGGTAAAGTTCTTTCCATGATTGTGCTTAATAGAATTAAGAATCTGGTTGACACTCAATTGCGTGATGAGCAATGTGGATTCAGAAGTGGTAGGGGATGTGTAGATCAGATATTTTCACTTAGGCAGATTCTTGAGAAATGTTTAGAGTTTCAGAAACCTTTGGTTGCTAGCATTGTTGATTTCAAAAAGGCTTTCGACTCTGTTGATCGTCATAATTTGTGGTTGATTGTGAGATCATATGGTTTACCAGACAAGTTAGTTAACATAATGAAAGCTCTCTATAATAATACTGAGTCGTGTGTGAGAGTTGATAAGGCTTGTAGCAATTGGTTTAGCATTACTTCTGGTGTTCGACAAGGGTGCATTTTGTCTCCTTTTCTCTTTAGTTTGGGTATTGATCATGTTATTCGAAATTCACTTCAAGGGAAAGATTTTGGCCTTAAATGGGCTGGAGATACGAAAATTTCTGATTTAGATTATGCTGATGATTTAGCCCTTTTGGCAAATGATGTTGATGAGATGAACTCTTTCATTCGAGCTGTTGATGAGACTGGTAGTAGAGTAGGTTTGGTTATAAACAGAGAAAAAACTAAAGTGGTGAAAATTGGTCAGGTAGGCTGTGATTCAGTTAATCTGAATGGTTGCAATCTTGAGCAGGTGTCACAGTTTAATTATCTTGGGAGCTACGTAACAGATAATGGTGATGTGCGGCATGAGATTAACAGACGAATAGGGATTGCTGCCGGGACTTTTAAGAATCTATGGAGAGTGTGGAGAAATAGGCGTATACACCTAAAGACTAAAATTAGACTGTATAATAGTTTGGTTCTTTCTAGGGTTAGTTATGGTAGTGAAACTTTGACATTGTGTAAATTTGGTAACAGGAAACTAGATGCTTTTGATTCTAGATGCTTACGCAGTATCTTGAGCATTAGTTGGTTCAGCTTTGTAACTAATGATGAGGTTAGGCAAAGGAGTCTGCAACCTCCTTTAAGCAGCATATTGTGCAGAGAGAGACTCCGCTGGTTTGGCCATGTTGCCCGTATGGATAATTAAAGATTGGCGAATAGGGTTATGGACAGTGTGCCTAAAGGCTTCAGAAGGAGGGGGAGACCTAGGATGCGGTGGGCAGACAATGTCAAACAGGATCTTGTTAGAATTGGTGTGCAGTGATCAGGTGCAGCAGATGTAGATCAGGACAGACTTGCTTGGAGAACTAAATTGCACGGTCTGGTTGGACCTCCGTAGCCCTGGCTGCTTGAGGATGAAGATGATGATGATGTATTCATACATGTGTTTTACTATGCGAGTATCTCTAACATGCACATTTCATGTTTAAGTAAGAGTGAGTTTAGGTAATTTTTCCCTCCCGAGTATGTATATTTCTGTATTTTATAAGTGTAAAAGTGATTATTTTTCCTGCAAGGACTCGTTTTTTCGACAGTGATATGTATTCACCTATGTGTTTCATTGCACGAGTAAATCAATCATGCATATTTCATGTTCAACTAAGAAAGGTTTAGTTATTTTTCCCGCATAAGAATGCATGTTTCTTTACGTTCGAAACGTTTTCCCCAGTTTATTGCAAGTATGTGCACGTGCGGAGTACAGCAGTAACGATAGTTTAACCGCAAGTATTTGTTATTTAAGTATTAGGGCATCAATGCCACATTTCCTTTTCTTGCAACAACGTTCATTTCGAGGGAGATGCAAATCAGCAATGTTATTTTTCCTGCAAAGATTCACTTTTTGTGTAAGCATATGAATTTTACATGTGCCATTTCAGTTGTATGTGAATCAAATATTCACTTTTCTGAACAAGGGTGAAATACATACACTGTGTATAACATTTTATTTGTAAGTTTCACCCAATTTGGATAATTTTCACGCAAACGCTTGAACATGTGAGACCTACTTATGTTTTTCGGAGTGTTCGAACCTGCATATATGAAATTAGTTTTTTCCACGAGTTTCGAAGAAGCAGAAACATTTTTTTTTGTTCAAAATTGATTATTGCAAAATATTTCGCCACTGATTTGAATTTGAATATTCATATTTCGGTAGGTGTAAGGATTCTTCTTCAATGCGTTTGAATCTTTTTGAGCACGACTGTCTTACGTTACGTTTTCTGTCAGATGTCTCGTAACGTACGAAACGTGTGTGTTTTTGTTAATACAGAAGATGACATGAGAGCGGTTAGGTTTAAGAACCTGAAAAATAAAACGGCCCATAACGGAGCGTTGTTCAGAGCACGAAATACGATAGAAACTAGCGACAGCCCGAGAATTTTCAAACTTAGAAAAATCCAAAACTTGTAGAGGGCATGAAATGCATTAAGAACGCGGCGGAGGGATGGTAAAAGGTGAACCATGACCTGACACTGGCGAAATCCTGTTGTTTCGTGCAAACAGTGAAGGATGATAAAACATGTAATAATAAAATGAAAATGGAGATCCAGTTGTTTCAGAAAAGAGGACTGAGCGATCCTTTTGTGGCACAAGGATTTTGACCCTTTTCATGGATATTACCTTTTATCACCTCTTCAACCTTCGTGCGAAGAAACAAGGATTTAACCCGTGTCAGGTCATGGTTTATAGGAAATTCATTTTTATATGAAATTCATTTTTATAGGAAATTCATTTTTGTAGGAAATTCTTGAGCTCGAGTTCAAAAGTCCATTTCAAAATATGTTTATCTCTAAAAAAGAAAAAGCAAAAAACAAAACTATACGCAGAGACAGATGGCAAAAGGAAAGCATTAGCTAATTTTTTCTTTTTTTCGAAAAGGAGTTAAAAAGTTTTTTTAGAGTGTTTATTTCGGATAATCATCGCTCAACGACACCTAAATATTATCTTGCATTGGAAATCTAGAGATTATAATTAAATTGAATTTCATTTAATTCTCTTGCCTTAACAAATATTACCTTAACAAATCATTTGGTAATAAGCAAAAAACATTTGCTTATTACCAAAAAAAGCGTAGACAATGCGCAAGAACGCAAGCGTGTCATTAGACGTCATAATTGTTTGAAAAATCGTTGTTAAGGAACGTCACCTGTCGAAGTTACATGACGTTGATTTCCTCTAATCTGTTGTCATTAATTGATTTGATTTTGTGATAGCAAATGCGTGAATAAGTTATTGTGAAAGACAAAAGTTAATAAGATGTCAGGAAGAAAAAGAAAAGGAAATTGGTATATAGGAGAAGTTACTGAGTAAGTACAACGATTTTTTTCATTGAATCAGAATTTCCTAGTTATTTTAATAAAGTTTTTATTCGCTGTTCCCGTCTAAAAATTATATATATATATATACTTATTGGCTATCCTGAGTTATCTCTTTCATTTTCACTGAAATGATCTTATTAGTGACAGTAATCGATAGGTGCTGGAGTCATTCGGTCTAATGTTCAACTGCTATTAGGGACGAGACTACAGTATTAATTTTTTTCCCGTCAATTAGGTGAAAAAAATGAATAGCCTTAAAGTCCAGCCAGAGTTTGCTGACAGAGAAACTGAAAGAATTAACTGAAGCTGAATTTTGTTGTGGTTTGGGTTGTTTACCTCTAAGTGACACTTTTGTGCATTCAATGGGCTAAACCGCCAGGTCATAAGGACCACAAAGGTTCAGAGGAAGTTGGGGAAGGGGACCCACTGGATTACACTTGGCAGACAGATGAGAGCTTTCTGTCTGGGCCTTCCAGCATGTTCTGTAACGTGCACAGGGTATGGCTCTCCTTCATACATGGTCAGGGCTCAACAACCCATCAGAATGACCGCGACCTTTGTAATCTCATCGGTGTTCCCTTTCACACCGAGAGTAGGGTGGAGCTTATGGGAGATAAATCTCAACGCTGATACAGTGGGAACTCGAAATTGGGAATATCGCATTACTAGTCTGGTGCTGGTGATTATGATTCAGGCAAGACATGGTGGCTACCTCAGGTACCAAAGTTTCAGTTTATGCTTCTGTTCAGGAGACTTCAAAATAGCTTGTTCCCTTCAATCGGGTTAGCTAGATAATCAGCGTTATCTGCTCTCTGATTGGCCCATTCAACACACCGAAATTGTCTTTCATTTTGAGAGTTTAAACTCTCTAGATCGCTCCTTGAGCTGAGTTTGGTTAAATTGACATCGAATGTCAGCGAATACACTGATGATCTTTAAGCTGATCGCAGTGCTATGACTTTACTCTTTTTACCTACAGGGTACCGAGATTTATGAAAATTACATGATAAAATTCAAAGCAGTATTTATATAGCTTAGTAGTTATAAGAGACAAAAAAAGTAACATCAAGTACCAGGTTACCAATTAAAAACCCATTAACACCTGATAAATAATGAATAATGACGTAACTCAGATAAAACATGGCGATATGTTTTGGCAGTTCCGGAAGGTGGTCATTCTCAAGTGTAAAAGATATATTTCGAAAGACATGGAGCTGGCCATTTCGTTGCAATCCGAGAACACGGTGCAATTCCAAGTTATCATGCAAACTGCCTTTGTGTTTCACATAAAGAATACGTTATTTTTATTTACTTTTTATTGCGTGCAAACTTTAACACCTTTAGTACAATACAGTGTTAAGATGATTTTCAAATATGATTTAATACACAAATTCCATGTGATTAGATTTTTAGAGAATGCGTTTAATAACAAGTTAGTTTTGCGTACTCAACATCTTCTCATGTAAGAAAAGTTGAGGGGTTTTGATACTTTGGCGACTAGGAGCTACCATATTCCATAAATACTTCTCTTAATATGCATAAAGTATATATTTAAGTGGGTAATAGAGAATTACAACTTGTATCCTAATCCTTGCGTACTCTACCAACACGTTACCATATGGAGACAATAAAATCTTAGAATTTATATCTTGGGATGAGTTACCTGTTTTCGTTTTACAATTATCACTTACAGATCCACAAGGGTTGATAGGAATGGCATTCTGTGTAGGTTAAATTTCTTCAGAACAATCTGAAATATATTCCATAAGACTGGAATCAAGGATTGAAACTGCCAAGATAGATACAGCAGATCACTGGGATGCTCCCGAAATCACTCATGACCAGTTGAAATATGGACGTGATCATGACTACCATTTGAAAGGGAACCACGTCGATCTCAGTCCTTAATAACTGCCATTTTGTCCACAGATACAATGGATTCCAATAGAAACTTCCCATGCTATAATATCCCTACCATCAGCCAGAGGTTTGGGATTGAAACAATCCGAGCGATGCTTCACTTCATCTGCAACACACTTTGGACGTTCTTTATGAGATTTTTTTTCCATTATGAGAATTTGAAATGAGAAGTGATAATGGCTTAATTAACAACGCTGCATGCAATCAATTGGTCACTTGAAGGGATTTAAAGCAATTTACTAAAGAAATTCGCAGCCCACTGCAAACGGTTGCCTAGTTCCTTATCTAAGTGAGCTCTTTACGGTAAATCCACGGCGAGAACTTCATTCACTTTGGAGATGGCGAAATCATTTCTTCTCTTACGATATTTAAATGTGGGCTCAGATAGGCAAGATTTTGTGCAATAATATTAGAATGATATCAGTGGTGGTCATTGCATCTCTTTCGTCCTCATAATCTATCTGCAGAATCATCACATTGCTTACAAAATCACATTAATTATCTTTACCTATTGTAAGAGATATGCAAACGATTCAACCCTTCGCTTGAAAAAGCGTGATCACAGAGCCAGGATGGGTCTTTCTCCTGATGCTTTAATGGGATATTAATTATTTGAATAAATGTTTTCGTACTAGGGGTTGTGTGCATGACTAGGTAAGTGTCATTTGAATACACATTGTGTATTCAAATGACACTTATAAGTCAGATTGGTTTACACTTGCTTCATCGATTCGACTTTTTAAAAAATATTTTTAACAGATCGGGGATGTTTTGCAAGGGATAGCCGAGATTAGATATTTGTTACAAATCATCGACATCTATCGAAACTACAATGATTATTCCCTAAAATAATGATGATGCTTATGGGCCTAGAAAGACTGTCATCCATCAGATAGGACGTTAATGCAAGGCCCCGTATGCAGGAGAACAATATTCTGTGCACGTTGAAGAACAGGGAGACTTCCATCTATTTCTTAAGAGCTGTCCAAAGGATCTCTTTCATCAACCTTCTCTGAATCCTTTAGGTCTTTTGTGTCCTTTAGGTCTCTGTTCATTTAACACATTGTAGGAGAAAAAGTGTCTTTAGGAGGTAAAAAAAATCGAACATTTCTATGTTTACATTTTAGGAAAAATAATTATTTCAAAAATAACCCTGGTGTTCGTTTGAGGAAATACTTGAGATTTCTTCTCGTGTATCATGTCTTCTTTTAAAGTTTATATCTTATGATGAATGATTTTTCTTTAATTAGTAACATACGGCAAGCAATTATAATCTTATTAGTTCTGTTTGCGATTTATATTCAGTTGTCGCCGAATGTGAGACTCATTATTATTTACTATTAAATTCTGACAGATTGAGCAACATTTCATTCTCTTTCTCTGTTTTATGTAGGTATGATGTGAAGAAGCAGCACGAACACCCCGAGCAGTCCGGGGCGAAAAGGACTTGCCCACCACGTTGGCGTGAGGACGTTATGATGGAGCACGACATCGACAACTTACCAGGCGCTCCTGAAGGGGTAGGAACAACGGATTTCTTTCCAAATATAGAAGGGTCTATCAGATCTCAGAGACTGCGCTGTCGCGGAAAGCAGTAAGTTGACATACTTCATTCGTTTGCTGATATTGAATTAGTTATTAATCGTCTGAGTTTCTATTAGAGGCAAAACACAGTTAAATGGGGATAATGAACTCTGAACAATATTAGAAATAGGATTATCTGAAGTTTTACATTTTTAACAGGAATTCTTTAAAGGAAACATAATCTGAAATAGCTCATACTCTAAAATTAGCGAAGATGACAAATGCTTAAGAAATAATTGTTTGACAAAGCATTCTCTTTTGGTCGATTGAAAGAAATCTCATTTTGCAGTGAGAATGACATAGGAGTTGATTAAACTAAATATCTTTAGAAGAAAAAATCTGAAATCGCTTTCGATCAGTAATTGTCGGCAGTGATAAGCAACTTTCGTTTTATAAAATAATATATATATATATTAATTTATTAGTATAATAAAAACAAAAACTAATTCTGGAAATTATTAATTATTTAAATATACGATTGCTTTGAATTTTACTTAAAATGAAATTAAAACAAAAGTCGAGAGTCGTATGGAGAGTACCTTTTTGGACCTCCACAGAAAAAAATGATCCCCACTTCCTACACCGATGACGATGTGAAAAGGATATTGGGTAGGTTTATCCCACCTGAAATTAAGTTCTATTATCCTGGACAAACTAGGCGTTACATTCCTAACGATGAGAGGAAAGAGCAGGGCGACAGATTGCAAAAGCGAAAAGCCATGTTGAGTATACAGAAAGATCGAGTGAAGGAAGAAGTGCAGATACAAGCTCCTGGCCCAGAAAGCAGGGAAAGCAGTGCCAAAGATAAGAACGGGAAGAGATGTAGAGCAGAAGGCTTTAGCAAAAGCTACACTGGAGGAGAGCAATGAGCGTGCCTCCGGACGAACGCCAGCCATACGAGCACTTGACGAGGAAACCCCTGCTAGGAACACAGAGTCGAACCCTCTGCCCCAGCTACAGGATCTGTTGGCAGCCTTTCCGCTGTGCCAGATCCAGGCAGATCTAGTACGTTTAGGGGAGCGCCTCCACCAGATTGAGGGACAGCGAGAGAGGAGCCATACCAGTCAGCCCCAGCAACAGCGGCACCCCTGGGCGGATCACCAGGGTGTCTCGTGCTTTGCGTGCAGTGGAGTGGGCCATTACGCCCGTCAGTGTGCGTCGCCCCCGACCCTACGCCCACGTGACCCGCGATACCAAACAGGACGAAACCGGCAGCAAAATCGAGACCGAGCAACTCCACGGAGGACCCGCTGGACGAGAGAGAATGGATTCCCCTTTACACCCCCTCAGCGAACTCGAGATCAGGGTAGTAGTAGTAGAACACATAAAATAAATTGAATATTCTTGCTTTATAAAAGCAAACTCATTCAGAGGCTTTTTGAATCTGAATTAAGTTAAATAGATGGTATAGTATTAATGATGGTATAGTACTCTGCTGAGGTGTGGTCAACTTCACAGGGTCCTGGTGCTGACCATTTATACCTACCAGACTGGACTTGTTTATGGATTTGAGTTTGATTATGGATCCTGGGCTTGCTGCACTGGTGGGCCTCTGTTGAGGGAGAGTCTGCCGCTGTGTTTTCTGTTTGCTTCTGGGTTGCCAGCTCTAAGTGAACAGAGGCATGGGATACCTTATATCAGCTGGTGGATAATCCTAATCAGAGGCCATCGCAGGTACCTGAACCTTACTTTGCTAGTTGGGCATCGTCAAGCCTAAACTGGAGTAATGCGTCTCAGGCAGGCCATGTGGCTCTTGAAAAAGTCCACTTGAAAAGGTGGTGCCTGAAGTTCCTACCAGCATCGGTGACTTCAGCCTTTAGCGGAGGAGGAACGGGTCTTTGCACCATGCCTGCGATCAGGGGGCTGTTTGATATTGTTGGCCCTACCAATCTCAATAAACCTAATTTCTTTAAAAATCCTACTAATCATTTTCTTTCTGCAGGAACGTGGAACGTGAGGACATTATATAGAGATTATTCTCTTGACGTCCTCATGCAGGAATTCCAGCGCTATAACCTAGATATTCTAGGCTTGCAAGAGACCAGATGGACAGGTAAAGGTGAGATACTTAAAAATAACTTTAAATTTCTCTTTACAGGGAGGGAGGATGGAAAGCATCACCAAGGCGTGGGTCTGCTGCTTAGCAGACATGCTAGTGATGCTCTTCTGGGATATGAGTGCGTTGATGAAAGGTTTCTTACAGCAAAATTTCAGACAAGCATTAAAGACTTGATTGTTATCTGCTGTTATGCCCCCACTGAGGATGCTGATGAGGATGAGAAGGATAGGTTTTACGGACAACTTCAGGATATTTTGAATTCTGTCAAGAAAGGAGATATTGCCCTTGTTCTTGGTGACTTCAATGCCAAAGTTGGTACTGACTCTGATCTTTGGGGAGGGGTGATAGGCCCTTTTGTTATTGGTAGCTGCAATGGCAATGGGCAACGTCTCCTACAGGTAAGTAAACTCAATGGTTTCAGAATAACTAACACATATTACAAACACCGCGACATTCTTTTATAATTGTGGAGTCATGTGATTTTTTATTAGAGAAACCTGGGATTTTATCAAACATTGGCGGAAAAGATGTTGTCCAGTAAGGAATGGATCAGGGTAGAGAAGAGTTACGACAAGCCAACCACCATACGGCTCCTTTAAACTAGAACGGGAGGGAAGCCCCGGATGCACTTCCCAGAGTCCCCTCGAAGCGTCAGCCGTCCGCATTGCCCCGTGTGCCATACTATGCAGTGATGAAAATTCACCTATTGTGTCTGGCCGCATGGAGGACACGGAGGTGTCGGCCCTTGTCGATACCGGCGCCATTGTGTCCGTCATGAATAGCCAGTGTTTTCAGCGCTTGAGAGGCCGAATCCTGCACAAAACGGTCCCCCTCCAACATAATTTGAAAACTGTAGATGGCCACCCCCTTCCAGTGATAGGCAGATACATGGTGACCCTCACATTTGACGGGATTAGATTTGAACACCCCATAGTAGCCCTTGACATAGACACTCCACGATACGACATGATAATGGGACACGATATCCTCAAAAAGCACCGATTCATCATAGATTGTCATTCAGGCACACTGCACAGGAAAAAGGACGAGGCAGCGGGCATACAGGGTGCCGTTCGCGCTGCAGGGCGAATTGGACCGACAAGTGGATGAGTTGTTAGAGCAAGGAATAATAAGAGAAAGCGCCTCTCCTTTTGCGTCACCCATCGTCTTAGTGAAGAAAAAAGACTCCACCTACAGATTCTGCGTCGACTACAGGGTCCTAAATGCGAAAACAGTCCCAGATTCGTACCCCCTCCCCCTCATAAACGAAATTATCGATTAACTAGCTCACGCCAAATATTTTAGCTCACTGGATATGGTATCCGGTTATTGGCAGGTTCCCGTTCACCCACGTGACGTGGAGAAAACTGCGTTCATCAGCAGGAAAGAGTTATTTGAATTTAACTACTTACCATTTGGACTGAAGAACAGTCCCGCTACGTTCCAGCATTTATTGGACCACGTATTAATGGAAATGCGACAATAGCAAGTTCTCGTCTACCGCGACGACATAATGGTGGCCTCCCAGACATTTGAACAACACACAGAACGGTTACAGAGGGTATTTGACCGTCTAAGGGCCTACAATTTAAAGTTGAAGCCAGCAAAGTGCCAATTCACGAAGGAATCCCTCACTTACTTGGGACATTTTATTTCCGCAGAAGGGGTCCAGCCGGACCCGTGGAACGTCCAGGCCATTGAAGAATTTCCTCGCCCCCGTAGTGTCCGGAACGTTCGAGCCTTCCTAGGCCTAACCGGCTACTACCGGCGTTTTATCGATCGCTACGCCGATCTTACAGCCCCCTTGGTCCATTTAGTGAAGAAGGACACCCCTTTTAGATGGTCTCCAGAAGCGGAGGAAGCATTCGAAGTACTGAAGAGGAAATTAATGACTGAGCCCCTTCTCCTGTACCCCGACTTTGGACGGAAATTTTTCCTGTCAACCGATGCGTCGGATATTGCGGTAGCCGGCGTACTCGAGCAGGAGACGGACGACGGTTTCCGTCATCCGGTAGCTTACGCCAGTCGGAAATTGAAGCCCCCGGAAACACGCTGTCTCAGTCACGTCTCAGGAAGAAAAACTTAAAAGGTCAAATTCTGAAAATATTCGTTGTCCGACGCGTGGTGCAAATGGTTAGCACGCTCTGGCATGAATCTGGAGAGATGCGGGTTCGATTCCCGCCGTGGCGGCGATGAATTTTTTTCAGAATCTATTAATTATTGTTTCTTAACAGGGAATACTGTGCATTCACTTTGGATTTCAATTATATATTTAACGCGGTAGCGTTAGCGCGTCAAATGTGAGGGTCACCATGTATCTGCCTATCACTGGAAGGGGGTGGCCATCTACAGTTTTGTTGGAGGGGGACCGTTTTGTGCAGGATTCGGCCTCTCAAGCGCTGAAAACACTGGCTATTCATGACGGACAGAGTGGCGCCGGTATTGACAAGGGCCGACACCTCCGTGTCCTCCATGCGGCCAGACACAATAGGTGAATTTTCATCACTGCATAGTATGGCACACGGGGCAATGCGGACGGCTGACGCTTCGAGGGGACTCTGGGAAGTGCATCCGGGGCTTCCCTCCCGTTCTAGTTTAAAGGAGCCGTATGGTGGTTGGCTTGTCGTAACTCTTCTCTACCCTGATCTCGAGTTCGCTGAGGGGGGGTAAAGGGTAATCCATTCTCTCTCGTCCAGCGGGTACTCCATGGAGTTGCTCTTCTTCTTTCACATCCCTCTAAATGCTGGTCCTATTTGTAAAGCAAGCCTCGGCCTGCTTATCATCAGAACCACGAGCCAATGTCTTCTGTGGGTGATAGAGAAAATGTTAAAAAAGTTCTGAAGGTGATAGAGGGAGAAGATGTTAAAAATTGGAATTTTAATTTTTAGAGGCAAGGGTGGAAGGAAAGGCCGAAAGTTTGCACAGATCTTATTTTGCTCCAAAGTTGGTAAGTGTCGCGAAAATCGTGGAATGAGAGAGAAAAAAGGGGGAGAAGGGTATAATTTAGTGATAATTTAGTGTTAAGTAGGGTAAACATTAAAATTGTGGACGGGGGAGCAATAATTTGAAGGGGGGGGGAGAAATAAAGCCAAAAGTAGCGTCAGAGCAGCGAGATGATGGAAATCGATCGCTGACGTCACAGCCAATGGGATTGAAGGAATTTTGGCATTGGCTGAGAGCGGGAGCTGGAAGTTGGTTAGGTTTGACGCTAACGGAGACGAGTGGGCAAGAGGGGTCTCAGCCAATGAGGATAAAGGAATTTTGGGATTGGCTGAGAGTGAGGAATGGAGTTTGACTGGGTTTGTTAAAAATTATCCAGCCATAACTTCCCAACTTGAAATTAGGAGACAAACAGAATACACTGCCAGACGACACCCCACAATCCCTGCCATCACAACATTCAACCAAGCCAATGCTAAACTCAGAAAACTAAGACTCACTACTAAAAGAAAGGAGTGGAGACAATACTGCAACAATATCAACCCTAGAACAGACTCAACACTCATTTGGGCAACTATCAGATCACTCAAGTCCCAGGCACAACCACTTGCCCCTTGGCATAGTATCATCTGGAAGAATAATCTTTCCACTAAGCAAGGGGCAAATCTCTTTGTCACACATCTCACCACCACCCCCCCGCAAGCAAATACACATATCTACCAAACCCACTGCACACACATAGAAAGCACTATTAATTTCGACGATACCTGCAAACTTCCCGCTATTAACCTCCCTTTCTCTCTACATGAATTAAACACTGCAATTCAGCAAGGCAAATCTAAAAGTACTCCTGGCCCTGATCACATTACATACAAAGCCATAAAAAATTTAGGACCCTCTACACTCAGCACTTTGCTTCATATTTACAATAACTGCTGGCAAACACACACCTTCCCATCAGAATGGGAAGACATACACATAATCCCAATTTTAAAACCTCACAAACCAGCAGTAGAAGTTTCTTCTTATAGACCAATAGCCCTAACATCATGCATACTCAAAGTTCTAGAAAGAATGGTGCTCTCAAGACTAAAATTCTTCCTCCATGCAAATAACACTCTCCCCACATGCCAAACTGGCTTTAGAGAGCACAGGTCAACCACAGACAATTTCTTTGACATCATCACCTCAGCAGAACTTGCTATCATCAACAAAGAAATTCTATGCTGTGTCTTTCTAGACCTCACCTCTGCTTTTGATACTGCCTCACACACCAGCATTCTTTACAAACTACATCATATTGGCATCACAGGTAACATGCTCCATTTTTTCAATAATTTTCTCACACACAGAAAAATCAAAGTCCAGCTGGGGACTACCTTTTCTGACACACATAATCTAAAAAGGGGATTACCACAGGGCAGTGTGGTCTCTCCTACACTTTTCAACATACTTCTACATGATCTACCTGCATTACTACCCAAACATATTTCTTGCTCCATCTTTGCTGATGACATTGTCCTCTGGACCTCAGGAAAAAACATAAACAACATCCAGTGCCACCTACAAAAAGCAGTCAACCAGGTCCTTGACTTCACCACCAAATGGGGACTAGCCATCTCTGCACCTAAATCTGCGGTCCTACCCATCACCCGCAAACACATACCCCCCAACTCCCCTACAATTACAATTCATAATTCTACTATCCCCATTGTCACACACTACAAATACTTAGGGTTAATTATTGATCGCAAGCTGACATGGAATCACCACACAAATTACATTAAACACACATGTAATGGAGCACTCAACATACTCACTTCCATAACTAGGACAACATGGGGTGCCAGTGATAGAGCCATGATCACTTTTATTAAGGCTTTCCTGAACTCAAAACTTGAATATGGTCTCTCATCACTGAACACTGCCACACACACTCATATCCAAAAACTTGAAACAATTCAAACAAGAGCCATTAGACTAGCACTGGGCCTCAAAGCTGGCTGCCCAAACCTGGCCACTTGGGCAGAAGCTAACATGCCCCCCCTTACAATTAAACGACAATTACTCACATGCAATCACTACATAAAAATGAAACATTTCAATCCCACACACCCTGCACTTAGAAGAATTGACTCACCTAACAACACTACTCCCACTGCATACATTATTAAACAACACCCTGCATATCTCACCTGGAAACATTAAAATTTTCTCTCCTAAACACACACTTCCCTTCTGGCAAATTAAGACCCCCCACATTGAGCTCAATCTCCCCAACATCACTCAGAAAAAACACCACCACCCTCTTGAACTACAAACTGCAGCTGAACACATAATATCTACCATCCCCCCCACTGATATCACCATTTTTACTGATGGTTCCTACATCCCCAACACCACAAATGGATCCGCTGCATTTCACTGTCCTAACCTACACTTCTCACACAAAATTAAACTTAACCTTGCCTTCAATAGCACCAACACAGAACTTGCAGCAATACACAGGGCACTTGAATGGGCTACCCCCCTCAACAAACAACACATACACATCTTCACTGACTCAAAGCCTGCCCTACAAAGCATCAAACAAACCAACATTGATAACACACAGAACTTTTCCCTTTACCACATTCAAAAACTTGCTCACAATTTAATTATGACTGGTCATACCATCACTTTCCATTGGATTCCTTCCCACTGCAACATTCCCAATAATGACACTGCTGACCACCTAGCCAAACAAGCCCTTACACTTCCCACACCTAATTACCATACTTTCACACCTTGTACCCAACATATTAAATCCCATAAAACCAACTTTCACAACACATGGGCAGAATCATGGGCCCAACACACCAGCAAAAATCAAAAACACTTTCAGAGCCACAGTAACAAACACTCCCAATGAAATTTTTTTTCACTATTTACCCAGACACTCTCAAACCTCCATACACAGACTCCGTACGGGCAGAACTAACCTTAATAGGGATCTTTTCCTTATAAACAAGGCTCCCTCAGCACTCTGCCCCAACTGCCAGGTGATTGAAGATATCCCTCACTTTCTTCTACATTGTACACTCTTCACTACACAAAGAAACAACTTCTATCACCAACTTGCAAAACTTGGAGTCCACACATACAACATCCAAACTATACTCAATCCCTCCCACAAACACAAACAGGCCCATTTTTCTGCCCTTGCTTCCTATATTCACCTTTCTGGCAAATCCATTTAGCCCTTCCCCCTCCTTACCATCTGATTTGCTGTTCTTTGTTTTTTTTTAAAAGATCCACTTGGACAAACATAAAGATCCAGGAGCCAAAAAGATCCATTGGACAAAAAAGATCCATTTAAGGACAAAAAAGATGCTCTTTGGACACCTGAATTGCTAACTTTTCATATTTATACATATTCAAATAAAATATATATATATGTTCAAATATATATAAATCTTCAAAATAAAAATAATATACTTAATACCTGATGTAATATTATCATTTTTACTGATTTACCCATTGTCTGATCACTGATTCCTTCCACAGTATACCCACTTATTGCCCCTGCTTAATTTTTTATTCATTTTATTCATACTCCACCACTAACACACCTCACTGCCTCACCTCCAATTTACAGACACATTACCCACCTTTATCCTAATCCCCACTTTCAAATTCATTTAGCAACTTTTCTTAATGAATTTTGCATTGTCCTTTGTCTGGCCTTGCTTTACCCTACCCCTTCGCCTGGTTTTCACTGCACTACAGTGCACGTGATTCTGTCAACTTCCCAAATGTTAATTTCCCTTTCTCATCCATTTTTTTTCTGATATATCCCTCAATACTTTGGGACTGATACCTCCTCCCCCCTCCCTTTTCACCAAATTTCACCCCTTGGGCAAGCCCCTGCCTGAGGAGGTCAAAAAATTTGAATTTTTAGATTAAAAAAAAAATTTTTTTTCTTTAACCAAAAAAAAAAATTTTCTTTTTTTTAGTGCTGACACCCTTTACTGAACTTTTTTGTTCTATGCTTATTTCCTACACCTTACCCCACCTGCCCCCTCTTACCCCTAACCCATTTTCTCACCCTTCCACTCCTCTTGTGAGATGAATTTCCTTTGATTTTGGACACTCTCTTCTCCTTCCCTTTTTCATTGGCCCTGAGTCATCTTTTCACATCCCTGTTGCCATTTCTCCTTCATCTATAGGCGACCTGCGGCCAAACGCCTTCGCCAGATTGTAAGTACACTGTGCTACGCTACGTTAGCTTCTGTCTTACATTCCCATCCAGCATCCTCTGACGACCCTTGCGTATGGACCAGATGATCCTAATTCCACTGGAATATGGTACAGAGTGGTCCAGATATGAATGATGAGATTTATGTTTATGCAGAATTTTGATCAAGATCCAGGAGCCAAAAAGATCCTTTGGACAAAAAAGATCCATCTAAGGACAAAAAAGATGCTCTTTGGACACCTGACTTGCTGATCTTATTCTCACCTCTTCAAAAAAATATATACACATGTTCATAAAAAAAAATATGTTCATAATTATATATATTCAAAAAAAAAAAAAAAAAAAAATTATTATACTTACTACTGATATTATATTATTTTTCTTTCTGAGTTACCCTTTGTCTGCTATCTAATTCCTTCCACAGTATACCCACATATTACACCTGTTTTTTATTCATACTACATATTTTTCATACTCCACCACTCACACACCTCACTGCCCCTTTGCCTTTCCACCCCACTTTCTTTTTATTTCCCATTTTGCTGAACACCCATCTCCCACTCACCTCCATTTTACTGACACAATACCCACCTTTACCCCATTTCCTCACTTTCTTATTCATTTTGCTACTTTTCCTAATGATTTTAGTAAGGTCCTTGGTCTGGCCTTTCTTCACCCTACCCCTATGCTTAGTTTTCTCTGCACTACGGTGTACGTGGTTTTGTTTTGTTCCCAAATGTTAATTTCCCCTTCTCCTCCTATTTTTTCCTGATTATTCCCTCATTACTTTGGGACTGCCACCTCCCCCCCCCTTCCCCCTACCCACCAAGATTCACCCCTTGGGCAAGCCCTGCCTGAGGAGGTTGAAACTTGGTTTATTTTGATTTTTATTATTTTCATGGAAAAAAAAATTTTTTTTACAATTAAAAAAAAATATTTTTTTTTATTAACTTTGTCCCCCATTGCTGAACCTTTTGGTTCTCTCCTTGTTGCCCTCTCCTTACTCCACCTGCCCCCTCCTCCCCCCTCCCTTTTGCAACCCCAAATTATTTCTCTCCTATGAGATGGAAATTTTTTTTTTGTTGTTGCTAATTTTTTAATTTTTTTTTTTTTTTGTTTTTTTCTTTCTCCCTCCCCTGAAAGCCCACACTGAACACACGCTCTTTTGACCTGTTTCTGGGAGTTTGTGAACACTCTTTCCTCTCTACCTCTTTTCATTGGACCTGAGTCACTACTGCCCATCATTGTTGCCTTTCCCTCTCTCATCAAAAGGCGGCCTGTGGCCAAACGCCTTCGCCAAAATGTAAGTACACTGTGCTACGCTACGCTAGCTTCTGTCTTGCATTCCATTCAGCCTCCTCTGACGACCCTTGCATATGAACCAGATGATCCTAATTCCACTGGAATGTGGTACAAAGTGGTCCAGATATGATGGAATAGGTTTATGTTTAAGCAGAATTTTGATCGCTAAATGAGTAAAAAAGATGGAAAAGGGCTAATTTTGAACGGAAAATAATTTGAAAACGGAAGAATAGTGAATTATTTAAAAAGAGGGAGGAGATTCTTTACTAATTGGAGGAAGTCCCAATTACTCTCTCTGCAGCATCGTTTTCAATGGATATCAATAAGGTATTAAATAAGGTTAATATCAATCGAGTGGAATAAGGTATTAAATAAGGTTAATATGAATCGAATGGAAATTAAATAAGGTTAATATCATCGAGTTACCAAACTCTCTCTGCGGGCATTTGCCTAAAGCAGAGAGGTAAAGGTCTCGATACTTCGGCAAAATGCAACCGTCCTTGGATAGCGTTTTTTTAAGAGCTTTAAGGTGGGGGGGGGGGATTTCCCATTCGGAGGAGGCTAATTTAGGGTTAATAAGAAATTTTAGAAAATCAAGGAGGTCCTCAAAGTTTTCAAGAAAATCAGGGGGGTCAGAATTTAGAGTAATAGAGGGGGAGGTGGATCGATCTATGATGAAATTTTGAATATTACCTATTAATGAGGAAGGCGAGTCAGGAGCTGGCTGTTTTTTCTTCTGATGGGCAGTAGACTCAGAGGCGAAGGTGAATCCGATGGAGAGGGAAGGTGCTTTCTTTTTTGTTGAAGGGGAGTAGAAGGAGCTGACTCTTCAGGAGCGGGAATTTCTTTTGGAGCATCCTGAACTTCTTCTCTTTGAATGGAGGTTGGTGCCAGCAGTTGCGAAGAGTTGGTGGTCGAGATAGAGTCCGAAATTATGACCGATTTTGATGCGGGAGGTGGCAGGTTCTTCTTGGCGAAGGCTTCGCAGTCCTTTATGATGTGGCCTGGGAGCCTGCACCACTTGCAAAACCGGATCATGCCAGAGTAATTAATTGTAGCCGAAAAGGTAGAGATGTGGAGGAAATTGGGTACCATTTTCTTCATCTCCATGTGGACTACCCTCGTACCCGTCCGGATGGATTCCAATCCCGGGAGGTTCAGGAACTCTTCTGCAATGCTTTTTACAATGCCATATGGCTTGAGGGCGTCCACGATGTCACAGTTAGGGATGAAGAATGGTAGTTTAGAGATGAAAACTTTTTTCTGGGGATATCCTAGGCGCTTGAATGCGATGGGCGGGTCCGTGGGAAACACCAGGTTCGGATCAGCGGCAAAATCATCCGCAGCGTCTTCAGAGACAAAAGTAATAATGGTGATATCTTTGGAAATACTTTGTGCGACTTCAATAGCAGCTGGGTCCTTATTGTTGGCCAATATAGTCACGAAAGTCTCATAGCTGAGATCACGATGTAAAAACTTGAAACTACGATTTAATCTGGAGTCCTTATTGATATCCATTGTTAGCTGAATTCACAAACACGTGGAAAACAGAGAGCACTAGCGAACACGTCTTACTATCTTGAAGTCCGAGGTTGGAATCCGTGGAGTTGCTCAGTCTCGATTTTGCTGCCGGTTTCGTCCTGTTTGGTATTGCGGGTCACGTGGGCGTAGGGTCGGGGGCGACGCACACTGACAGGCGTAATGGCCCACTCCACTGCACGCAAAGCACGTGACACCCTGGCGATCCGCCCAGGGGTGCCGCTGTTGCTGGGGCTGACTGGTATGGCTCCTCTCTCGCTGTCCCTCAATCTGGTGGAGGCGCTCCCCCAAGCGTACTAGATCTGCCTGAATCTGGCACAGCGGAAAGGCTGCCAACAGATCCTGTAGCTGGGGCAGAGGGTTCGACTCTGTGTTCCTAGCAGGGGTTTCCTCGTCAAGTGCTCGTATGGCTGGCGTTCGTCCGGAGGCACGCTCATTGCTCTCCTCCAGTGTAGCTTTTGCTAAAGCCTCCTCAAATGTGTGGGGGTTATGAGACAGTACGAACCGCTTGAGCCGCGGGGCCAGGCCCGCCAAAAACTGGGCAAGGCGCATCTGATCGCCGATTCCCTGATCCTCGCTGTCCATGTTTTTTCCTGCTGTTCCCAAAAACTGATAGGCCCAGGTCCGAATGCGGGCAGCATACTCCCGGACACTCTCATTCGCCGTTTGCTGACAGCTTGTGAATTTGTGTAGGCGGGTGGCTAATGGCGCCTCACTATCGAACCTTTCCAACACCGCCCTTTTGAAAACTCAAACAAGAAGAAGAATATAATGAACACTTGGAGATTACAGCAATTGTCGCCAGATCCTTCTACCAAGACATTTCTTAAACCACCACATTTGGAAATAGGACATCTTGGTAGGATTCAAAGTCCTGCAACATAGAACAGTGTAAACAGTGAAAAAGATAAGATTATGAAGAGTTGGAAAAGTGAGATATTGTCAACAGATCCTTCTACTAAGAGAGTTCTTAAACAGCCTCCTCCAAAGCTTGGAAAAGTGTATCCTGGTACAATAAAAGTTCCTGCCTGTGATAACAAAGGAATGAGTGCCAAGGAGATCTTAAAGAGCTGGAGCGGAGAAACATTGCCAAGAAATCCCTTCTGCGAAGAGACCTATTAAATCGCCTCCACAACAGTTCCCAAAGGTACCTTCTGGTATGATAGAAGTTCCTACCCCAGAATACAGCAGAATGAGTGCCAAGGAGAAAATTATGAATATGTGGGGAAAAGGACAGGAAAGTTCAGACAATTATACTAGAGGACAGGTCAAACGGCCAAGTAAGATGAGTGAAATGGACTATAATGCACTCTATAAGTCGATATTCGTCCCAGTGCCCTTGAAAGGAAAGTCCCAGCAGGTTCCTAGATTAAAAAAGAAGGAAACTCTCTTTGCTCCAGTTAAGGCGGTTGACTCCATGATGAAGACATCGAATAAATGGGACGGAGAAAGGAAAGAAAACTGTTAAGAAAGCTTATTTATGATCCCTCTTTTTCCTTCCACATTAGCTGCCTATGTGTGGAGGTGTTTTCTCCTGGGTTAGAGCAAAACACTCTGACATATCAGTAATGGCATTTAATGGAGCCGGATCCCTCTTTTTCCTTCCACATTAGCTGCCTATGTGTGGAGGGGTTTTCTCCTGGGTTAGAGCAAAAAAATTAAAAAATACCCCCTCAAGCAGCTGCTTGCCACAGAGGTCTGACAGGAGCCTGTCAGTTTATATGCTACAGTAGGAGATCTGAGAGGATGGCAGGACCAAAACACTCTGACATATCAGTAATGACATTTAATGGAGCCGGATCCCTCTTTTTCCTTCCACATTAGCTGCCTATGTGTCGAGGGGTTTTCTCCTGGGTTAGAGCAAAACACTCTGACATATCAGTAATGACATTTAATGGAGCCGGTTCCCTCTTTTTCCTTCCACATTAGCTGCCTATGTGTGGAGGGGTTTTCTCCTGGGTTAGAGCAAAACACTCTGACATATCAGTAATGACATTTAATGGAGCCGGATCCCTCTTTTTCCTTCCACATTAGCTGCCTATGTGTGGAGGGGTTTTCTCCTGGATTAGAGCAAAACACTCTGACATATCAGTAATGACATTTAATGGAGCCGGATCCCTCTTTTTCCTTCCACATTAGCTGCCTATGTGTGGAGGGGTTTTCTCCTGGGTTAGAGCAAAACACTCTGACATGTCAGTAATGAAATTTAATGGAGCCGGATCCCTCTTTTTTTTTTCCACATTAGCTGCCTATGTGTGGAGGGGTTTTCTCCTGGGTTAGAGCAAAACACTCTGACATATCAGTAATGACATTTAATGGAGCCGGTTCCCTCTTTTTCCTTCCACATTAGCTGCCTATGTGTGGAGGGGTTTTCTCCTGGGTTAGAGCAAAACACTCTGACATATCAGTAATGACATTTAATGGAGCCGGATCCCTCTTTTTCCTTCCACATTAGCTGCCTATGTGTGGAGGGGTTTTCTCCTGGGTTAGAGCAAAACACTCTGACATGTCAGTAATGAAATTTAATGGAGCCGGATCCCTCTTTTTTTTCCCACATTAGCTGCCTATGTGTGGAGGGGTTTTCTCCTGGGTTAGAGCAAAACACTCTGACATATCAGTAATGACATTTAATGGAGCCGGTTCCCTCTTTTTCCTTCCACATTAGCTGCCTATGTGTGGAGGGGTTTTCTCCTGGGTTAGAGCAAAACACTCTGACATATCAGTAATGACATTTAATGGAGCCGGATCCCTCTTTTTCCTTCCACATTAGCTGCCTATGTGTGGAGGGGTTTTCTCCTGGGTTAGAGCAAAACACTCTGACATGTCAGTAATGAAATTTAATGGAGCCGGATCCCTCTTTTTCCTTCCACATTAGCTGCCTATGTGTGGAGGGGTTTTCTCCTGGGTTAGAGCAAAACACTCTGACATATCAGTAATGACATTTAATGGAGCCGGATCCCTCTTTTTCCTTCCACATTAGCTGCCTATGTGTGGAGGGGTTTTCTCCTGGGTTAGAGCAAAACACTCTGACATATCAGTAATGACATTTAATGGAGCCGGATCCCTCTTTTTCCTTCCACATTAGCTGCCTATGTGTGGAGGGGTTTTCTCCTGGGTTAGAGCAAAACACTCTGACATATCAGTAAGGACATTTAATGGAGCCGGTTCCCTCTTTTTCCTTCCACATTAGCTGCCTATGTGTGGAGGGGTTTTCTCCTGGGTTAGAGCAAAACACTCTGACATATCAGTAAGGACATTTAATGGAGCCGGATCCCTCTTTTTCCTTCCATATTAGCTGCCTATGTGTGGAGGGGTTTTCTCCTGGGTTAGAGCAAAACACTCTGACATGGATGGTGCCTTGACGTGGCGTCAGAGCTTTTCACTAAACCATCCGGCAGATAAAAGTTGCAGTGAGAGCTGTAATCATAAAAAAAATTCTACTATGAGTGAACATATAGTCGAAGGGGGACACCAACCGCCAATTCTTCCCTAAATTATAGTATGGGGGAAAAAAAGGACCGGAACTAAGAGGCTTTCGGCAAATTGAACAGTTCATTCTGCAAGAATCATGACCTCGCCTTGGAGCGGAAGACAACTTGGATAGACGACAGCGATCAGCGTCAGCTGTTGCAGTGCATCACCTCGGTCGAAAGTTTGGGCGAGACTAGTTAAGATTAGTTTTATTGACTGTTTTGATTTTCTCTCAGTGTTATTGTGCAGGGGCATAGCGAAGGACTATGGTTGTAGGGAGGGGATGGAAATAAAAAAAATTCCAACTCGGAAATCAAATTTTGCCAACTGAGCAAATAATGTATAGATTTTCGCTCGGTGGGGGTGGGGGGAAATTTTCACGACTCTATTGAATTTTGCCAACTAGCCATAATTTCACGGAAATTATCCCAATATTCATATCTCGTCGGAATTGTAGCAAGCCAGTGTGAATTTTGCCTGATTTGGCCAAATCTCCTTAATTTCATAAACCTAATACCAGTCCTATCTTTGTATCTCTCCTTCTTTGTCAAGTGACTTCAACATTTTCAAAGTTCCCAATATTTTGCTAAGTTTTCTCTATTTTGTCAACTCTTTTTAATTTCACAAACCCAATCCCAATTTTCATACCTCGCCTATATTTCATCAAGTGGATTCGCATTTTGCCAACTACCCTAGATTTTGCCAACTCGCCTATATTTTACCCAGTGGATTCGAATTTCGCCAACTCCCCTAATTCGCCATAATTTTACAGAAAAAAATCGCAATTTTTACATCTACCCTGTATTTGCCAAGTCACTTCGAATTTTATCAACTCTCCTTAATTGCACAAGAAAGGCACAATTTTCACAAATCCCTTGTATTTTACCAAGTTGGCTTCGAATTTTGACAACTCCCCTAAATTTTGCCAAGAGTTCTCGATTTTGCCAACTCTCCTTAATTTCACAAAACCAATCCCAATTTTTACCACTCACCTGTACTTTACCAAGTGGATTCGAATTTTGCCAAGAGTTCTAGGTTTTAGCACCTCTCCTTAATTTCACAAAACAATCCCAATTTTACATCTCTCCTGAATTTGCCAAATCATTTCAAATTTTTCAAACTCCCCAAAATTTTTCCAAGTTTTCTCGATTTTGTCAACTCTCCTAAGTTTCACAAAAACAATCCCAATTTTCGGAACTCGCCCGTATTTTACCAAGTGGATTCGAATTTTGTCAACTGCCCTAGATTTTGCCAAGTTTAATCGATTTTACCATCTCGCCACAATTGTACAGAAAACAAAATTCAAATTTTTACATCCCACCTGATTTTTGCAAAGTCATTCTGAATATTGCCAGCTCCCCCAAGATTTGCCAACTCTCCTAAATATTGCGAAGTTGCCTCGATTTTGCCAACACGACATAATTTTATAGAAAAAAGATTGCAATTTTTACATCTCACCTGAATTTTGTCGTCTCCACGATTTTGTCAAGTCACTCCGAATTTTGCCAACTTTCCATAATTTTACAAAAAAAATCCCAATTTTTATATCTCATCTGAATTTTGCCAAACCCCCACGATTTTGCCAAGTCACTCCGAATTTTGCTAACTGCCCCTAGATTTTGCCAACTCCCTACGTTTTGCCAACTAGCAATAATTTTACAGAAAAAAATCCCTATTTTTATAGCTCACCTGAATTTTGCCAACTCCCTACGATTTTGAAAAGTCACTCCGAATTTTGACAACTCCCCACGATTTTACCAAATCACTCTGAATTTTGCCAGCTTCCCCTAGATTTTGTCAACTCCCTAAGTTTTGTCAACTCGTCATAATTTTACATAAAACACCCCAATTTTTACATCTCACCTGAATTTTGCCAACTCCCCACGATTTTGCCAAGTCATTCCGAATTTTGCCAACTTTTCATAGATTTTTGCCAACTTCCTAAGTTTTCTCAACTCGCCATAATTTTACAGAAAAAAATCCCAATTTTACATCTCACCTGAATTTTGCCAACTTCCCACGATTTTGTGGGCGGGGGTGGCTCAGTCGGTAGCGCGCCAGGCTCGTAATCTGTACTTCCCAGGTTCGAGTCCCAGCTGGGTCAGCGTTGAGATTTATCTCCGCAAAATTCCCCGCCCTGCCCACGGTCAGTAGGGGACACCGATGGGCTTGGAAAGGCCGCCGTCCGTCGGAGGGGACGTTAAGCCGTGTCCCCGTGTGCGGGAGAGCTATACCCTGTGCACGTTAAAGAACACGCTCGATGGCCTTGACGGGAGGCTATCATCTGTCTCCCACAACTGTTCCAGTGGGTCCCCTCTCCCAACCTTCTCTGAGCCTTCGGGATCCATGTGACCTGGCCATTTAGCCCATGGTGTGCAAAAAAGTGCCGCTCAGGGGTAAAACAACCCACCAACCCAACTCCTCACGATTTTGCCAAGTCACTCCGAATTTTGCCAACTCCTTAAGATTTTGTCAAGTTGTCCCAATTTTTCCAACTCACCTGTATTTTACGAAGTGGCTTCGAATTTTGCCAACTGCTCTAAATTTTGACGTCACTCCATTTTCCAAACTCCCTAGATTTGCCAAATTGCCTCGATTTTGACAAGTCCCCTTAATTTTGCAAAAAAAGATCACAAATTTTCACAACTCATCTAGATTTTACGAAGTCGCTTCGAATTTTACCAACTCCGAGTTATTTTGGGTGGAGCCTCCCCCCATCCCCCCGTGGCTACGCCCCTGTACATAACAATATGCAAATGGCCACACAGGTTATTCTGGTGATGTAATTTCACAGCTCGCGGAGTTGCGCGCAACATGGATTTAACTATAAAACCCTTCACAACGTTCCGACCTATCATTTTTCAACTGATAACGAACATCATTATGTTCGTTATCAGTTGAACAATGTATTGACGTGTGTACACCCATCAAAGATCATCTGATTTATCGGACGTTGAGCCTGCAGATATCTCATGCAACAGTTATTAAGCACGATGGTATAACCATTGCCATCGGCCAAATATATTTTGCTAATGATTGGTACGGGTCCTATGCATCCTCAGAAGTCATTTCTTCCGCAAAAATATTCCTTGAATTCTATTGCAACAGGAAATCTCTGCATTTGCTACTGATTGATAGAGCAGCTCATTGAAATAATGATAGGCAACATTAGTACACACCATAGATTGCCTGTAGAAATAAACTTCAGTAATTTTTCATCTGAAAAAAAAAATTATCGGTCACGCGGGGGGGGGGGGTGTGGATTTAACCCGTAACTTTCTAGATACATACATGCCAGAGCGCTCTACCGTTAAACCACGCATTAGAAGCTAATGATCTTCCAGGATTTATCCAGGTCTCCTCTATAGGTCTTAAGGACCCCAAAGTCTCCGAGAAGGACACCAGACAGCTCTTAGAAGACATATGGTGGCCCTGTGAGCAAGAGAGCCATCTCCTGTGCATGTTAAGGAACACGCCGTCTTGACGGGGGGCTTCCATATGTCTCCTAAGAGCTGTCCGGTGTCCTTCTCGGAGCCATTGGGGTCCTTAAGACCTATAGAGGAGACCTGGATAAATCTTGGAAGATTATTAGCTTCTAATGCGTGGTTTAACTTCTAATGCGTAACTTTAGATCCGACCCATCGAACGGCGGCTTTTCCAACCCCATCGATGTCCCCTTTCTCACCTTGGGGAGGGGGAGGATTAGCAAAGATAATTCTGAATGCTCTCATAGTCGAAACTACGAAGTGCAGATAACGAGGCTTACACGCTTCCGACTGAGAGACCCTTCTCTTCTATGTATCAGTGAAATATCCGGTGCTGCCAAGGAACAGCAAGAAGCAGATGGCCTTTATGGTTTATAACCGGTGCGTAAAATGCTTATTTTTACTTGTTCTGTATCATCATTGGTGTTTAAAATACTGTTGCGAATTACAAAATACGGATATGCACTGGACGTGAGTAATAATAACTATATTTTAAAGCCAAATGTAATACAATGCAAATCGTTACAAAGAAAATATGGATGTAGTTTTTCATAAACAAATCGACTACTAACATGCAAAAGTCATTAACATTCCTGCACAGAGTACACAACACAGCTCAGTCTATACTACTAAACTTTTACCTCTATACTGTCTGTCGTGTCTCTTGAATACCTTATATACCAGGTATAAAGAATCCTTCTTCTTGTTAGATCACTAGACGTATCCTCTAGCAAAACATAACTACCGCCCGTGCACACACCAATACAAGATACTTCTTGACTTTTACTTATCGCGCACAGACTCAAACCATCTGAACAACCTTTCAGATCTCAGAACTTTAACACACTGCACACTGCTATATTTTCATTCTTCTTCTTCTCAACTGTTCTAAGTTCCAAATCGTTGGCTAATTGAATCTCACGTAGAAGCACACACGAGGGTTACAATCACGTTAACTCGTGAAGTCACTGTAGCGCGTTCATCTGTCGTAACAATACTCTCTATCCACCACTGCTTTCTATATTCAAAACTCGCATCATTTAAAGTTCCAAATCACCATACCATGTAATGATTTCTGCTTTTGAGCTTGGAGAAATGGATTAATGTTTTGTTGCTTTGTTTGCAACTTTTATACATATTGTCTTTCTGACCTGTCCGAAAAGTATATAATTACTCAGGTTTAATTTGAACTTCTTCGTTTAAAAAATCAATTAAATGTTAATGAACAGAATGAACTGTTGTGAATGATTATGATGAAAATAATGGGATAGTATAACAAAGCTTTCATGACAAATGTTTTTAGTTCCTACTAATAGTAAACTACGAAAAGGTGCATTATGGCCTGTGCATTATTCCAGAGGATTCCTTTTTGTCTCATAATATGAATGAGGAATTTTAAGAAGTCGCAAATTATGATGCTATTTAAAATAATGATCGTTTACCTGAAATGCATTTCTCTGTTCTGCTTGAAATAATGATTGTTCGATGGCAATAAATGAATGACCTATCAGAGTTGATAATTTTTCCTTGATTTTGAAAAATTTTTCGATATCTTTGGTTAATGGTTTTAAGCGTTGATCTGTCGACTGTTGTACGTTATACGTTGAATGCATTCAATTAAAATTATCTGTAAGTCTTGGGCACAGTAAACATTCTTCAAGAAGGCATCTTAGGTGAAAAGGGTCATATATGAGATCCTTGGATAGTCAGCCGTAACTATCATTACTGGCAGTTTAGATGCAATGAGCAGATATTTAATGGATTAGAAAAACCGCAAACGCTATGTGTTCCATTTCCCGACCTGAAATAGTTTTTTTTTTACTGCAACTCAGCAAACTTCGAAAATCCAATAGAAATAACAGTTGAATTCATAACACTCTTAGAATAAGTATTTAAATTCAATACAGGAAAAATATAACTTTATTTACTTGTGATTTCTATCCCTGACAGTGATCGTTCTCCGAGGAAGTTACAGTCCTGTTGGAACTCTCTTCTTTCTTCCAACAAGAGTGAAATTCCTCGGAAAGCGATGCCAGTCGGGGATAGGAATATAAGGAGTAATTGTTCACAAGTGAATAAAGTTATTTGCTAAGTGTTACCTATATTGAATTTAAATCCAACAGAGAGATATGGATTATTCTTTCTAAAGAGTGGTCAGAAGGCAGGGATGGCTCAGTTGAAAGTGCATCAGGGTCGTAAACTGCAGTTCCCATGTTCAAGTCCCAACAGACCAGCGTTTAGATTTATCACCGCCATGCCCACAATCAGTAAGGTCCACCGATGGGCTTGGAAAGGCCGCCATCCATCGGATGGACGTTAAACCTTGGCTCCGTGTGCAGGATAGCCATACCTAGTGCACGATAAACAACACCCTGTATTGTCTTGACGGGAGGCTACCATCTGTCTCCTAACAGCTGTCCAGTAGGTCCCCTTCCCCCAACCTTCTCTGAACCTTCGGGGTCCTTGTGACTTGGCCATTTAACCAATTGTGTGCAAAAAAAAGTGCCCCTCAGAGGTAAAAAAAAACAAATTTAAAGAATGCATATAGTTATTTAAAGCAAGCTTTTCTAAACATGCTGTATTTTACCTTCCTTTCTAATAAATACAAAAGAGTTTCTTCATTCATGGTTGTTGGGTTGCTTTTACCTTTAAAGCTACCCTTAGAACTGTTTTGCACACAATGGTTAAATGGCAGGTCAAAAGGACCGCAAGGGTTCAACGAATGTTGGAAAGGAGCTCACTGGACGGCTGTTAAGAGACAGATGGAAGCGCCTGTCAATGTCATTCACCGTGCTCTCTAGCGCACACAGTGAATGAATCTCCTGCCACATCTTTGGGTCTCATCAAAGGAGGGAGGCCTTTCCAAGCCCATCGGTGTACTCTTTCTGACTTAGGGAAAGGGGGGGGGGGGGTAACGCTGGCCCAGGTGGCACTCGAACCTGGAAACTGTAGATTACGAGCCTCACGTGCTATTGAATGAGCCAACCAGCCCCTTTATTTTCATGACATAATCATTTCTCTTTCACAATTTTTGGCATTTCTTATCTGGACGTTTCCAGATAAGAATTATTCTTACTGGACGTTCCAAACTCTTCTTGAATTTATCTTATGCTCCATTTCTTTGCCAAATTGAAGTTTTTGTATTCCACTTATTGTTCAACAGTGTCACTTGTCATAGATTTCGTATTGTTGTTTTTGGTCAGATACACCATCCATTGTAAGTCAGGTCTTAAACAATTTCTTACATAATGTTTTCTTCTCTAAATGGGTTATAGCAATGTACAGGGTGATTATAATTAAACTGGTATTACTCAGAGCGATGTAGAGAAGGATCTACTCGGCTGATCACAGCGAAAAGTGGTGGACACCTTAATAAAAACATAGAGTAGAGAATTTTCGAATAAAAAATAGTTATTTTTAATGCCACCAGGTGGCGTGTGTGTGCTAAAATAAAGAGCATACGAAGTTGAACAAACATAACCTTTTTTAAAAATCAAGATTCTCATAATGTGAACCCTTCGTATGCAACATGTGCTGGAAACGTTATACGGCATGATCCACAGTTGCTTGAAACATTGGCTGCAACATGCTTTGCTATTCTTGCGTTAATTTCAGCAAGCGATTCAACATTGCTTTAGTAAATTCGTCTTTTCAAATAACCCCATAACCAAAAATCGCATGGGTTTATGTCGGAGGAATGTGGTGGCCAAGCATTGGAAAAAGTTCGAAAAATTATTTCATTTGGTGAAGACCACGGAAGTCTTCACCAAATGTGGTACGCAACAATTGCGTTGCCGTAGGTGCAGTATGGGGTGGCTTTTCTATGGGTGAATTTCTTTCTTACAAAGCCGGAATAATCTTGCGGTGGAGAAGGTCTGTGTCACGTGATCCACTCACCGATCGACGCACGGAGGCTTAAGGCGTGATCTCCTCAACGAAAAATGACTCGATTATAAATTTTGCGGTAAACTTGAACCATACAGTTACGTAGTCGGAATATAGGGACACATCATACACAGCATGCGGATGTGTAGGTCCCCATATTCGAAAGTTGTGCGTATTCACTGTTCCATGTACGAAAAAATGCGCCTCATCGGTCCATAAGACTTTCGAAGGGCACATTTCATCCACCTGCATCCTCGCCAGAAATCGCAAAGCGAAGTCGGCGCCTTGTTTTTTGTCACGTGGTTGCAGCTGCTGCACCCTATACATTTTTAAAGGATACCATTTCAAGATGAACCGTATAACTTTACAGACAGTTGACCACGGAAGTTGCAGTTGCCGGGATACCTGTCTTGCATAAACTACGGGTAGTTCCGATTGTGACTGGATTTCTGCAACGGTAAGTGCGACGTCTTCCATATTGCTTTTTGCAACAGGTCACCAGCCTCTACCCGGAGCCACATCCTTGCCTGTTCGTCCTGGTCCACACCCTTGCCTGTCGGAGCCACACCCTTGCCTGTCGGAGCCACACCCTTGCCGGTTGCCACACCAACGCCTGTTTCTTCGAATTTCTGTATCATATTCTTCAGCGTTTAGCGACAAAGGTACTTTTCTCATAATTTTCAGACGAGATATTCACGTAATGCAGCGGCGGCATTACTGCCGTTTTGGTAAAAGAGTTTCACTAGCAAAGCTCGATCATTATTGCAGATACCTATGGTTCCTTTTACCGATTACAGGGAAGACATCGCATTTTATAGTGTGCCTCATGCGACTCTCACATGTAATTTATTGCAATGTCACGAGAAATTGGCATGTTCTACTACGCTTTTAGCGCGTCCACACCACCTGATGGCATTAACACTATAACTATTTTTTTTATTTGCAGTTCTCTACCCCATGTTCTTATTAAGATATCCAGCACTTGTTGCTTGATCCGTCGAGTAGATCCTTCTCTCATCATTACGCAAATCTTTCTTCATCATTACGCAAATCGCTCTGAGTAATGTCAGTTTAATTATAACCACCCTGTATGTTAAAATAAACAGAATCCGTTTCAAAAAACACTTTATTTTTTTTTCAAACTGCTCATGCCAGACTTCTCTTTGCACTGAGCCTTCTTATACCAATGCGCAGAACCTCAACATGAATTTTCCACCCTCCTTAAAAATTAATTATTATAAGAAATGATTCACTGACCTTCTGGATCAGAAACAAAGCCCATTAACATTTGGATGAAATCATGGAAAGGTGTATGGGAAACGGAGTAAATCTGTCTATTAGTAAACAAAATAAAGGCAAAATTTTAAAATTTAACCATGCACAGCTTCTGCGAGATCGTACACATTCTCCATTGAACAAACTAATGCTACAATTCAAAAGTTGATATCTCATTCCAAACGATATTTTCTGTAGTTTGAGATATATCGTACTAAGTAAGAAAGTTCTCAAAGGTTATTTGAAAAGTTTCCTTCGTTTACTGTTCATCCACAGCATCAACACCATCACGGAGGTCCAACCAGATTGTGCAATTTAGTTCTCCAAGCATATCTGTCCTGAACTATATCTGCTGCATCGGACCACTTCACACCAATTCCAACAAGGTCCTGTTTGACATTGTCTGTCCGTCACATCGTAAGTGTCCCCCTCTTTCTGAGGCCTTTAGGACACTGTTCATAACCCTATTTGCTAATCTACAATTATCCATACGGGCAATATCGCCAAGGGAGAATCAACGGCAGTCTCTCGCTGCACAATATGCGGCTCAGAGTAGGTTGCCGACTCCTTTGCCTAACCTCTTCATTATTTACAAGGTTGAACAACCTAATTCCCAAGATACTGCGTAAGCATCTAGAATCAAAGATATCAAGTTTGTGTTATCTTGTTTACAAAGTGTCCAAGTTTCACTACCATAACTAACCCTAGAAAGAACCAAACAATTATAGAGCCTAATTTTAGTCTTTAGGCGTATACGCCTATTTCTCCACACTCTCCATAGATTCTTAAAAGTTCCGGCAGCAATCCCAATTCGTCTATTAATCTTATGCTGCACATCATCACTATCTGTTGCATAAGCTCCCAAGATAATTAAACTATAACACATACTGAAGACGATTAACTGAATCACAGACTGCCTGACTAACTTTAGTTTTCTCTCTGTTTATCAACAAACCTACTTTAGTACCAGTCTCATCAACAACGTGATAATACGTGACAATCCCGGTGCACCGCAATACGGAGACTGCATATCACCATAGGGAGTTGTCACTGAAATCATCATAAGAATTTGTCTCATCAACATCATTTCGCAAAAGGGCTAAATATCAGCATAATCTAAATCAGAAATTGTCGTATGCCCAGACCATTTAAGGCCTAAATATTTCCCTTGTAGTGAGTTTTGCATAACGTATTCAATAACCACACTAAAGAGAAAAGGAGACAAAATGCACCCTTGTCGAACACCAGAAGTAATGCTAAACCAATTGCTACAAGCTTTACCAACTCTCACACACGACTCAGTGTTATTATAGAGAGCTTTCATTATGTTAACTAATTTGTCTGGTATGCCATACCATTTCACAATCAACCACAAATTACGACTATCAACAGAGTCGGAAGCCTTTTTGAAATCAAAAAACTAATAACCAAAGGTTTCTGAAACTCTAAATATTTCTCAAAAATCTGCCTAAGTGAAAATATCTGATCCACACATCCTCTACCACTTCTGAATCCACATTGCTCATCATGCAATTGCCTGTCAACCAGATTCTTAATTCTATTAAGACCTTCAAAATTCAAATCAGACAAGCACTGCAGCATTATCGTGCAGAGAGAGACTCCCGTGGTTTGGCCGTGTTGCCCGTATGGATAATTATAGATTGGCGAATAGGGTTATCAACAGTGTGTCTAAAGTCCTCAGAAAGAAGGGGATACCTAGATAGCGGGGTGGACACACAATGTCGGACAGTACCCTGTTAGAATTGGTGTGCAGTGGCCAGATTCAGCAGATGTAGCTCTGGACTGAAATGCATGGAAACCTAAATTGCACGTTCTGGTTGGACTTCCATATAGCCCATGGTTGGTTGATTATGATGATGAGTTCTGCATCTGAGTTACTATTGACATAACATAGCCTAACATGCTTAATGAAATGACCTTTAGTCTTTTCATGAACGAGTTCATAAATAGTGCATGTATTATTTAGTGTACATGCGCTCTTTAGGGACTCGTCTGCAAATTTCGTAATGATTTTAGGAAAGAGGATATGTTCCAATGTGGAACTCCTTACCTTTTAATATAAATATATTACTGTTTTTAATGTTATAGACATTAATGTCTATAAAATAATAAATAATTAAAATGCTTTATTTATAAAAATAATTTTAATTAAAATAATTTTAAATTACTAATTAAAAAATAAAATAATTTTAAAATGCTATATTTATTTTTGCGATTAGTGTATTTTTGGTCTCCGATTACAAAAATCAGTTTTTTACATATATTATCCCTTGTAATTAACTGTTACTACCTTAACAATGATTTGATATGCTTAAATCAGTACAAAAGGTTTCTTACACAAAATACATATGTTACGTAAATGAAAGTGACGATCCAGTTTTGATTGGGATGCTAAATTAGTCTGATGCGACATTATTTAAGTTACGGAAGACTTGCTATGAAAATTATTAGTGATATATTTTTATGTTAATTTGTAGCGACTTTACACTGAAAGTCACTGAACTAGAATCCGATTTAAACATCGTGAAAGTGCATGTGATTAAACGGAGGTATAAAACTACATTAAAAAATGCTATGATTTGTACTGGTAGCCATTTTTACTCCTCTTTTAATGATCTTTCTTTAACTGAAAGCATAACATAAAACGAAATTTTAGTGTTTCATTTAATGATATACAGAAATATCTGAAATTTTTATGGTAAGTTAAAAGTTATGAAATTGTCTTTATAATTACACTGATCAGCTCAGAATAAAATAAAAAATATTATTTTTTCTAAACTATGTCCCTTTATCTTTATATATGAAGTGACCCAAAAAAAACTTATATCCACTAAGTAATAACTTAGTGGATATAAGAAATATATGAAATTTATACATTTTAAATCACTGTTGAAGCACTACATAAAACCTAAGGTTTCATTTTTACAAATGGAGGGAATGTAATTTTCAATATTAGAAGAAGCACAGAAAATGACCTGTAAACATGAGACTCATCACAACTACCTCAGGGTTGCGATGAGAATCTGGAAAGGTTTTTGGAAAGGTTTTTGGAAGGAAAATCTGGAAGGTGTTTTGTCGACCAGCATCTTCAATTGTAGTTAAGGCAACTTGCAATGACTGACTCCGTGGTATAAAGCAATCAATAGAAGATATCTCGGTGAAGAGCTGGTAGCTGAGGAATCAGAGTACCTGACATGCCATCAGAACGTCGTAGGTTCGTACTCCACCCGGATCAAGTTAATATTTCCTCTATGCTTAGAATTGTTCATCCTGCTTATTATTTACGATTTTGTTTCATTTAGTTAAATAATAATATACGTTAATGCACTATTTATCGGATTTTTTAAAATACTTCTCTAAAATGTACATCGTGTAACTCTATTTTATGTATTGTAAATAAAAAGAATCGTATAGGAAGCCTTATACGTTTGGAGTTTGAGGTGGTTTCCTCGTTAGCCTATTCCTAAGCAGATCATATCTGATCACTCATTCACGCCATGTAATTAATCGAGTGTTTTGGCATCAAATTGAAACTTAAACATGAACTCTAATTTGGTATTAAAGGAATTCCCATATCTTTCCCTGTTTGCACTTTTCTCAAATTCCAGCATGTAGCATAACTATGATTTTTCGAAGTAACAGGATAAAAAACCCCCTAACATTCTCCGTCTGTGGGTGTCCAATAAGTGGCATGAGTCGCAAAGGACAAGACAAAGATCACCATACGGTGGAGCGCCAAGGGCCAGATTTTCAAATTCTTTGAGCCGAGTGGTTAGCGCGCTTGGCTGCTGATCTAAGGAACCTGGGTTCGAGCCCCGGGTAAGGCATGGTTGTATGTGTTGTTTTTCTGCTGAGGTCCTGCCATCCTCTCAGACCTTCTACTATGGCATATAAACTGACAGGCTCCTGTCAGACCTCTGTGACAAGCAGCTGCTTGAGGGGGTATTTATATTTTATTTATTTATTTAAATACTGTGGGGTAGGGATTCTCGGACATATGGCTCATGAAGTCATTTTTGTAGTTCACAAGCAATACGTTTCATCGTAATCAAGGCAGCTGCTATAATGATCTCACGCGAATATATTCACCTTCAGCCGAAAATGAAACCACAATCAATGAAATCAGGTCTCTTTCATCTTATGGTTTTGTGACAAGAAAGGCATTTTAAACTTTTTTATCAGTATGCAACTTGTTGCATTACCAAAACAGTCCTCCTGACCTATAGCTTTAGCGGCCATACCCCTAGCTTTAAGCGTTTCAGTTGATATATATTGCCTAGATAACAAAGCAACGAATTTTTGTCATATCACAAGAAAGCCAAATTCGATTATCCGCAGCTTCTAAAATTTGCATTTTATGGTAAATTTTGACGTAATATAAAGTTATCTGTCTAATATATTTACACCGAAGAGCCAAAGTATTATGAACAGCTGCCTAATATGATGTTGGTCCTCCATGTGCCGCTAAAACAGCTATTACCCGGCAAGGCATGGACGCTACAAGATTTCTAAAGGTGTCTTGTGGTATCTGGTACCAACACGTTACCAGCAGATCCTTTAACTCTTGTAAGGTACATGGTTTAGCCACCACAGATCAGATATGCTGTTCCAACACAAACCACAGATGCTCGATTAGATGCTGTCTGAGGAATTTGGAAGTCAGGGCAGTACCTGAAAGTCTTCATGTTCCGCAAACCATTCTTGAACAATTCGGCCAGTGCAGCATGGTGCATTATCCTGCTGAAAAAAGGCACTATTAGATGGGTATACCGTTGCTATGAAAGCATGTACCTGGTCTGCAATGATGTTAAGGTAGATGGTAGACGTCATAGTTTCCTGTACATGAATGACTGGATCCAGGATTTCCCAGCAGAATATTGCCCAAAGCTTTCTCCACTGGTGTGCATCGTTTACCTGGGGAAGTGCCAACACTTCCCCAGGCAAACGAATGCACACCTACACCGCCGTCCACATGGTGCCACAGGAAACGAGATTCATAGGATCTTACAACCTTCTTTCAATCATTCAAGGTCCAGTTTTGATGCTGGCGTGCCCATTGTAGGCGCTTTCGATGGTAAACTGAAGTTAGCATGGGCACTCGGAGCTGCCAGCGGCTACGCAACTCCGTTTTCAGCAGGGTTCGATGAACTGCGTTTTGTGACACATTACTCCCGGCACCAGCATTAGAATTACGGATGAGTTCCACCACAGTATCCCTTCTGTTGGCTCGTACCATATGGGCTAGCCTTCGCTCAGTTCTAGCATCGATGAGCTGTGGTTGACCCACACCTTGCTGGCGGTTTGTGGGTTTTCCCTCCTCAGACCAATTTCTGAAGGTACTAACCACTGCTGACCGTGAACACCCAACAAGACTTCCATCTCAGAAATACTCTGGACCAGTCGTCTGTATATTACAATTTGGCATTTGTCAAAATCACTTTTATCCGCTGTTTTTCTCATCTGAAGAATACGAATAACACTGATTAACAGAGCTCAGTATCAGGTGTTATTTATACCGTTTCATGACCTTCACACGCGCCGTCGTTTACCTGCAGTTGCTTCGATTTGCATAAAGACTCGGTGGTCATAATGTTTTGGCTCTTTGGTGTATATTTTAATTTTCAACAATATTACTTCAATATTTGAAGAATTATTAAAGATCGGCATTTGAACAGCAGCAATAAAAAAATGCCCCTCAAGCAGCTGCTTTCCATAGAGGTCTGACAGGAGCCTGTCAGTTTATATGCCATAGGAGAAGGTCTGTGAGGATGGCAGGACCTCAGCAGAAAAACGACACAAACAGCCATGCCTTACCCGGGGCTCGAACCCAGGTCCTTAGATCAGTAGCCAAGCGTTCAAGGAGAATTTTAGCAAGGGCGATTCGTGGAATTGTGTTTCTAATGTCCCGTTTATGCTCGTCTATCTTGTGTTTTAGGGTGCGTTTAGTGCAGTCGATATAGAGAGCGGGGACATCGGGGGTGAAATGGAGATTAGGGGAATGAAGTAGATTCCGCCTGCTTAAGAATTTAAATGGGATCTTTGCCATGCTTAAGAATTTAAATAGATTCGGTGGTGTTTTGAAAGGAACTTTTAGGTTAAATGGTTTTAGGTTGGTATAACAAGGGGTTCAATATTGAGGAAGGTAATGGAGGCGGTGAATTTATGATGTGGCTACAGAGGTGATGGAGAGTGATTATGAAATTAATGCTTAGCTTTGTGAAGAATTCTATTGGTAAAGGTGTTAGTATAACCAGCATTGCGCCCAGTGGCAACGATAAAGCTGATTTTATTTTGCCGGTTGGTTGGGGAATCACAGGCGCGGAAAGCGAGATAAAATGCGGAGTAGAAAAAGACACTTTTAAATTGGGTGGGAGGAAAGGCGGAAACTTTTGTTACCTGAATTTCTTTTCCTATTTGAGTTTACCTTACAATTTTATTCGTTTTTCTCTTAATGCTGCTGCAGCTCATTTGTTCGCGCTGTAATGCGACAACGAGAAAATATCTCCTCTTGACTACTACTATAGATGCTGAAGTGTCGGTGGTTTGACTAAGCAAATAATGATGTGGTTAGAAGATGGAGACATCAACAACTTTTGACTAGTTCTTGTGTAACGAGAGAGACAGGGACGTACCCAGGGGGCCCGGAATATTGTATTGTTTTATGCGCACAAATTTCTATTGTTATCCACCCATTCTGTTTTCCGTGATCCCTGGTCTTAGGTTGGTACACGCTGACTCTCCCCCTCCCCTACACACACTCTGCCATGGTTACTGGCTTTAGGCATGGGCCATGCTCTTGTCCTTTTCCATCCTCTCTGCTTGTTTTAGTCATTTGCTTAATTGAATCACTTACTGAATTACTTTCCAATGTAATTCAAAAATAATGATACACAATTTCATTCTTTTCACCCTCCCAAGTTCAGGTTGTGTGGTCCAGATCAACTCTCTCTCTCTCCACTTATATTTATCTTTGCAATCTTGGTCTTGTATTATTCATATCTCAGACTTCTCTACCAGCTTTGAAATCCAAAACATTTGTATTTGGAACTAAAAATAGATAGAGTTGCATTTGGAACACTAAAAGTAGATTAAAAATAAACTAAAAAAAATTTATTATTATTTATTAGCATGTTTGTTTACTGATCAAAGGGACCTAGGTTTAGAGCCCCGGATAAGGCATGGATGTTTGTATTGTTCTTCTGCTGAGGACCAGCCATCCTCACAAATCCCTTCTACTATGGCTTATTAAACTGAAAGACTCCTGTCAGACTTCTGTGACAAGCAGCTGTTTGACGAGGGTATATAGATAATATCTACCCTGCCCTCGGGGAGAAAATATGACACTGAGGGGATTGGGAAGGCCGACGTCAGTTAAATGACAAGTAAAATTTAGCCTAAAGGTAAATGGTAGCTAGGCGTAAACTGGAAGGAGAGCTGTGTACCAATCCCTAGTGATGATGCACAGAACCGGCCAGGTCTAGCACCTAATGTCCGACCCCGCCTTCTCGTGGTGCAGGCCGTTAGTACCTTTCAAAAGAGATACTCTCTTTTGGAAGGGAACGGAAGGGGAGGGCTGCCAGTTCAGTATGGCCTGCTGATCTGGTCATCTACGGCCACTTTTTTCTTTTTTTTCAACCCTGCTGAGGAGTGGTCAACTTCACAGGGTCCTGGTGCTGACCATTTATACCTACTAGACTGGACTTGTTTATGGATTTGAGTTTGATTATGGATCCTGGACTTGCTGCACTGGTGGGCCTCTGTTGAGGGAGAGTCTGCCGCTGTGTTTTCTGTTTGCTTCTGGGTTGCCAGCTCTAAGTGAACAGAGGCATGGGATACCTTATATCAGCTGGTGGATAATCCTAATCAGAGGCCATTGCAGGTACCTGAACCTTACTTAGCTAGTTGGGCATCGTCAAGCCTAAACTGCAGTAATGCGTCTCAGGCAGGCCATGTGGCTCTTGAAAAAGTCCACTTGAAAAGGTGGTGCCTGAAGTTCCTACCAGCATCGGTGACTTCAGCCTTTAGCGGAGGAGGAACGGGTCTTTGCCCCATGCCTGCGATCAGGGGGCTGTTTGATATTGTTGGCCCTACCAATCTCAATAAACCTAATTTCTTTAAAAATCCTACTAATCATTTTCTTTCTGCAGGAACGTGGAACGTGAGGACATTACATAGAAATTATTCTCTTGATGTCCTCATGCAGGAATTCCAGCGCTATAACCTAGATATTCTAGGCTTGCAAGAGACCAGATGGACAGGTAAAGGTGAGATACTTAAAAATAACTTTAAATTTCTCTTTACAGGGAGGGAGGATGGAAAGCATCACCAAGGCGTGGGTCTGCTGCTCAGCAGACATGCTAGTGATGCTCTTCTAGGATATGAGTGCATTAATGAAAGGTTTCTTACAGCAAAATTTCAGACAAGCATTAAAAACTTGAATGTTATCTGCTGTTATGCCCCCACTGAGGATGCCGATAAGGATGAGAAGGATAGGTTTTACGGACAACTTCAGGACATTTTGAATTCTGTCAAGAAAGGAGATATTACCCTTGTTCTTGGTGACTTCAATGCAAAAGTTGGTACCGACTCTGACCTTTGGGGAGGAGTAATTGGTCCTTTTGGTATTGGTAGCTGCAATGGCAATGGGCAACGTCTCCTACAGGTAAGTAAACTCAATGGTTTCAGAATAACTAACACATATTACAAACACCGCGACATACATAAATACACATGGGTTTCACCTGATGGGCTGCATAGGAATATGATTGATTATATATTAATTAACAGCAAATGGGCTAGTTCTGTTAGAAATACCAGGGCATATAGGGGAGCTGAAATTGGATCTGACCATTACCTTGTTAAAAGTGTCTTGCAACTTAAACTTAAAAAGTGTTGTGCTAGAGTTAAAAAATTTACCTTTAATACTGAAGCTCTGAATGATCCAGTTATAGCTAAAGCTTACCATGATAGGTTACTTAGTCATTATGACGGTCATGGTTTGCTTAATACTGAAGTTGAGGAAGAATGGGGCCATTTTAAACAGGCTTTTTTGGAAACTAACAGTACTCTTTTAGGAAAAAAGGAGCAGAGGAGGCAGAATTATTTAAGTGACAAGGCAATTGAGCTTATTTGAGAAAGAAGGAATTGCAGGAATGTCCTTAATCAGTACCCTACTAGTCCTAATAGAAAAGATTACAGAGAGCTTAATAAACGTGTAAAGAATCAGTTAGCTACTGATAAAAATCTTTGGCTTGATAGCTTGGCTGACAAAGCTGAGGAAGCGGTTAGGCAGCACAACAGCAGAGAGCTGTACCAGATAGTTAATGTTTTATGTGGTAGAAAACGGACAGGCATACAGGGATTGAAGGATAAACAAGGTAAGGTTATAGAAGGTGAGGATTCTCTCATGGCTAGGTGGGCTGAGCATTTCAGTGATGTTCTAAACAATGTGGTTAGTTCTACTCCCATTGTTTGTAATGATGATAGATGCATTGGCAGCTTTAATGTTGGCCCTATAACACAATCTGAAGTTAGTTTGGCTATCTCTAAACTGAAACTTCATAAATCCCCAGGGGTAGATGAAATTACTACTGAAATGCTCAGAGCTGGGAATGTTTTGGTTATCACTTGGATGACTGAAATTTTGAATAACTTTTATGATAAAGGCATGGTTCCTAAAGATTTTACCAGAGCTATTATTATCCCTATTTTCAAAAAAGGTGATCGCAGTTCTTGTGATAACTATAGGGGTATCAGCCTACTCTCTGTTCCAGGTAAAGTTCTTTCCATGATTGTGCTTAATAGAATTAAGAATCTGGTTGACAGGCAATTGCGTGATGAGCAATGTGGATTCAGAAGTGGTAGGAGATGTGTAGATCAGATATTTTCACTTAGGCAGATTCTTGAGAAATGTTTAGAGTTTCAGAAACCTTTGGTTGCTAGCTTTGTTGATTTCAAAAAGGCTTTCGACTCTGTTGATCGTCATAATTTGTGGTTGATTGTGAGATCATATGGTATACCAGACAAGTTAGTTAACATAATGAAAGCTCTCTATAATAACACTGAGTCATGTGTGAGAGTTGGTAAGTCTTGTAGCAATTGGTTTAGCATTACTTCTGGTGTTCGACAAGGGTGCATTTTGTCTCCTTTTCTCTTTAGTTTGGTTGTTGATTATGTTATGCGAAATTCACTTCAAGGGAAAGCTTTTGGCCTTAAATAGGCTGGAGATACGAAAATTTCTGATTTAGATTATGCTGATGATTTAGCCCTATTGGCAAATGATGTTGATGAGATGAACTCTTTCATTCGAACTGTTGATGAGACTGGGAGTACAGTAGGTTTGGTTATAAACAGAGAGAAAACTAAAGTGATGAAAATTGGTCAGGCAGGTTGTGATTCAGTTAATCTGAATGGTTGCAGTCTTGAGCAGGTGTCACAGTTTAATTATCTTGGGAGCTATGTAACTGATACTGGTGATGTGCGGCATGAGATTAACAGACGAATAGGGATTGCTGCCGGGACTTTTAAGAATCTATGGAGATTGTGGAGAAATAGGCGTATACACCTAAAGACTAAAATTGGACTGTATAATAGTTTGGTTCTTTCTAGGGTTAGTTATAGTAGTGAAACTTGGACGCTGTGTAAACAAGATAACAGGAAACTAGATGCTTTTGATTCTAGATGCTTACGCAGTATCTTGGGTATTAGGTGGTTTAACTTTGTAACTAATGATGAGGTTAGGCAAAGGAGTCTGCAACCTCCTTTAAGCAGCATATTGTGCAGAGAGAGACTCCGCTGGTTTGGCCATGTTGCCCGTATGGATAATTATAGATTGGCGAATAGGGTTATGAACAGTGTGCCTAGAGGCTTCAGAAGGAGGGGGAGACCTAGTATGCGGTGGGCAGACAATGTCAAACAGGACCTTGTTAGAATTGGTGTGCAGTGGCCGGATGCAGCGGATGTAGCTCGGGACAGGTGTGCTTGGAGAAGTAAACTGCGTGGTCTGGTTGGACCTCCGTAGCCCATGGCTGTTTGAGGATGATGAGGATGATGATGATGTGCAGGGTAACTATAGCCTGTGCCATTAAAACAGTAAGATTGAGGCAGGCTTCCATCTGTCTCCTAACAGCTGTACATGGGTCTTTGCTGTGACCAGGACATTTAGCCCATTATGCAGAAAACAGAGCCGCTCAGATGAAATATGTTAACTCAAGCATCATTCCATCCTCCTCACCCCAATAGACATGAGCAGACCCGGATCTGAAAAAAAAATCGAGAAGAGAGGGAAACAAGAAACACAATCGAGCAGAAAAAACGGAAAGGGGGGGGGGGACAAGATGCTGTATTTCCAATGCAATATATCATTTCCCCCTTGTTTTTTAAATTTTTAAATTTTTTTTTTTGAAAAATCCATGAAACATAAATAAGTTTAGTAATATTTATTTCTATTACCCTTACTATGATTCTGAAAGGAATAGGAGATGCCCCCCCCCCCCCTCCCTAGATCTTGTCCATGGACTCGAGTATGTCCACCCATAAGACTTTTTAGGCACATTACTGATATCTGAAATGTAAAATAGAACAGACTACTTTTGATTTAATCATTTGCTGAATTGAATCACTTACTCAATTACTTAACAATGTATTCTATAAAAAGTATAATGATAGAAAATTTTATTCTTTTCACCCTCCCAAGTTTAAGCTGTGTGGTCCCAGTCATCTCTCTCTATCCACTTATTTTTATCTTTGCAATCTTGCTCTTGAAGTCCTCTTTTCGGCATTCTTTTTTTCATACCATTTTTCCATCTCTTTCACCGTCTTCTTCCTGCGGGTTCTAATTTCCATATTAAATTTAGCCCTCTTCCTTTATCCATCATATTCATAAGTCTTTCTCATTTTGATAATATTTTTTACACCTCCAATATTTTTATGTAATCTCTGATTGCTTTAGTTTCTTTATTTCCCATTTTATCTAGTCTTTGCTTCCTCGGATATCTTTTGCAATATCCACTTCGATTACTTTTATCTCAGATGCAAACCTTTCTCACAAAATTATTTTTGATTCTTATGTTAGAGTACTATCTACAATTGTATTAAAATCTATTCTTTAAAAATCAATTCAGCACTCTTACTGCTTTCTATTTTTGGTCTTCTATTTTAATAATCTTTCTTTAATTTTTTTTCATCATACATTCGACTATTAATAACAGCTTTCTCTTTGCTGGGTGTTAGAAAACTGACATCAGAATCCAAAAAATGGAAACATTGGAAACTTTTTTCTTTGAAAAATTTCAAATCATGACATCTATTTTATGTAAAAAGATGTAATCCAAGTAATTACAACCTTATGCCAGTTTTTAAGTAGAAAAACAAATTTAAATAGCTTTTAAAAGTTATTATTAAAAAATAATAATGAAAAAACTTTTCAAATATCGACAAACATGCATGCGTTTTAAAAACTGTTTTGGGAAAGGAGTTAAGAGTAAATGTCACAGGAGTCTGATATCTCGTGTTCAATGGGTAGTAGCTCATGACCATATGAGTTTCGAGGTGAAGGGATGCTCAGCTTAATGAGAGGCAATTTACGGAGTGGAAGGGAGCTCTGCCTGGCTTGGCTGCGGTTAACTCCTTCGCCCTTCGGGTGAAGGAAGGGGGGACGACAAACTAGGAAGAGTCCATTTCAAAACTCGGCCGGTTTGGTATTCTGAGGTACTTCGTTTTCCAAGGTCTGTGGTAGTTAAAGGGTTAAAGATAAATGAAAAATTCCTTTTGGGTTGGATAGGTATGGAAGAAATTTTCTGATTCGCAATTTTGAAATCTTCCAATAGCTCTAATAGCGTCCTCTAGTGGTGGAAAAGATGGAAATGCTGAAATTTCAAACGAATATTGCAAGCAAGTTATTTACACTGGAAATCTGAAATTTTAGTAGTAGAGTGTTATGGTCAGAAGGTTTACAATGTAACAAGACTTTGCCCTCTTACCCCAAGGGGGTGGGAAAATGAAACTTTTTTTATTTTAAGAGATAAACAAAAAATTCTTTTTTCCTGTTGTACAGGTACTAACAAAATATTAATATTTACATTTTTCGAATCCCCATCAGTTGGAATTTCCACTGTTAGAAAGTGTTAAAGGTGGTAAATAAAACCTGAAAGGCAGCCTCTAGCGGCGGATAAAGCTGAAGAGTACAAAATCTTTAAACGAATATTGTAAATGATTTATTTATGCTAGAAACTTAAACTTTTGGTGAAATAATATAATGGTTAAGTGGTTTACACTAGAGGTCTGTACAGTTAGAGGCTGGCTTCTTTTCTTCTTCTTATACATCCTTCTTTCTAAGCTGGACCTATTTGTAAAGGGGGCCTCGGCCCCCTTATCATCAGGTCCATACGCATAAAGGGCAGTGGGTGCGGATGAAAACAGCAAGGACTGGCCAGCACAGTGAAGGCTGGCAATCGTACATTTTGGCAATTGGGCTTTAGGCCGCAGACCGCCCAGTGGTGGAGAGGCTGATGTTGAAGGGTGAAGGAGAATAAATACCAGTTGCTTGTCATGTGAAGGGGGGAAGGGGGTGGAGAGAGATAGAGGGAGAAGTAGTCTATATATATTTTTTTAATAATTTTCCGAGTGGCGAATGTTATGTTATTTTTGAAGATGTGGCCATGGTTGGTTGCCAGTATGATAGATTTTAGTCAATCAAAGGGGGATGAAATATTTGGTGGGGGGAGCTGAGACTGTGGGATAGGTAATACTCCTTGTGTCAGGAAGATGGAGGAGGAAATATTTATGGTAGCTTATCTAACTCCAAAGGTTAGCATTGGGTTGCCCTGCCATGCAGTGAAATGTTGCGCAGGGGTGGATCTGGGAAAAGTCTACGTTCAGTGACAGCCTTATATATGGGAAGGAGTATGATAAATGTAATTTTTTTTTTTTTTTGGAGGAGAAGGGAGGAAAATGATATAGCTACGTTATGAGTTGGAAATCAAATTTATGTGTTCAGTGTATGGTGGTCAGTGTTAATTTTGTAGAGCCAGTGGAAGGTCAGCCATGAGCTTGGGGTGTGTGGCAGGAGTGCAGTTTAAGGTTCCCATCAAAGGGTAGAGGGAGATGTGGTGAGATTCCATATGTATATTAGGTATGATAATGTGTATAGAGATGTTATGTTCTGGGAGAGATTCCATATAAGTTATTGGGTTAAAGAGAAATATAAAAGTTTCCAATATAGAAATAAAGTTTTCCTTTATGTGACTTTATTTTTGATAGTTAGATTGATATTTTTTGATGATTTTATACTATATATTTATTTTTATTTAGTTTCTATGGAATAAGTTGTCCAAAATGCGCCATTTGATGTCCTATGGGGATCTTTTATTGGCATCTGGATCTTTTAGTGTCCCAAGGATCTTTTAAAAGTGAGGTAGAGGCCTTTGAAGAGGCAGAGAGGCTTTAGGGGAATCTCCCAGTGCTGTTGATATATTGGGCCAAGGCCCTATAATGGCTTTTTATATTATTATGAGTAGGACCAAGAATTGTTTGGGCTGAGAAATAAGTGGTTCCCAGTGTGGTGAGTGTCTGGAAGAGGGTAATTCTATGTATTGTGTATTTGGTGCAGTGTAGAAGGTAGTGTGGAATGTCTTCTATCACTTGGCATGTAATGCAAAGAGCAGATGGTACCTTTTGTATCATGAAAAGGTCCTTGTTGAGATTTATTCTGCCAGTGCGTAGTTGATGAATTGCTGTTTGGGCTCTTCTTGATAGGTAGTTGAGATGTAGTGTGTGGGATGGCAGCAATGGTGGCTCTGAATGTATTTTTAATTGTGGCCTGTTGGATCCAGTTTTGTGTCCATGTGGAGTGGAAGAGTTTATTGATTTCAATTAGGTGATGATTATATGTCTCAGGGTTTTGATAATTAGGTGTAGGGATATTGTGTCCTTGTTTAGCAAGATGGTCAACAGTGTCATTATGGGTTATGTTACAATGAGAGGGTATCCAGTGGAATGTTAGTGTTTTGTGAGTAGCAATTATATTGTGTGAAATTCTGTGAATATGGAAAAGAGAGTAATTTTGTGATAGATTGTATGTATGTTTGTTGATGCTGTGCAAGGCAGATTTTGAGTCAGTGATAATATGTATGCTGTGTGTATTTTGTGTGGAGGACCATTCCAAAGCCATATGTATTGCAGCTAGCTCTGTAGGAGTACTGTTTTCTGCATGGTTCATTTTGATTATATGTGAGAAAATTGGTTGGGTAGAGTGGAAGGCAGCAGAGCCATTTGTTGTGTGTGGGATGTGGGAGCCATCTGTGAATATAATGAGGTCTGTGGTAGGAATGTTTGTGATGAGTTCTTCCGCTGCAAATTTTAGTTCTTGTGGGAGGTGTTTATATTTTTGGGTGATGTGTGGTAGTGTGAGATTTATGGAGGGTTTTTTAATAGTCCAATAGGGGATTGTGTATCTAGGGTTGAAAGGTTTGATTTTTCTCCATGTTGAATATAGTGGGTGCTGCTTTATGATATGTGCAGTGGGGGATGTGTTGGTAGGAGACTCAATTCTATTTATAGTGGGGTGGTTGGGGTTTAGATGTTTTAATTTGACATAGTGTTTGCAAGTGAGTTTGTGTCTGATGTTGTCGAGGGGAGGCATGTTGGCTTCTGCCCATGTGGCCAAGTTTGGGCAGCCAGTTTTAAGACCCAGTGCAAGTCTGATGGCTCTGGTTTGTATGGTTTCAAGTTTGTTAAAAAATGTGGGTGAGGTAGTATTTAGAGCTAGCAGGCCATACTCCAGTCTGCTGTTGATAAATGTTTTAATAAGGGTGATCATAGATCTGTCACTTGCACCCCAGCTAGCTCTTGTGATTGATTTGAGAATGTTGAGAGCTCCATTACATGTGGATTGTGTATTTGTGATGTGTTGTAGAGGCTGGCAATCTCGGTGATTGATTGCCATTGGTTGATTGAATCACGTGGTTTATAGGCACCATGTTTTGTCATACAGTGAGACCAGAGCCTATGAGTTAGTGTGTGTACCGAGTTAAAACTTCTTAGTTGTTACAGTTTTGTACATTTCTAACACTTTTTTGTCTATAAAAGCTTCCATATTTTATCAGTGTCTTTCTGCGCTCAATTTGGGGTAAATAAATATTTCAGTCATAGAAATAAGTTAATAAATATTTTTTATAAGAAACTCCGTAAGAAGATAATAATGGGCTGCAAAAGCTAAACGAGCTAACTGAAAAACCAACAAATAATTTTTTCTTTAAGGCTCGCTTGAAAAACGATCTAACGTTTCCACTTTGTCATCTGCCTAGGCTAATATTTGTTAGTCTCTCTGTCCGTCTCTCTGTTAACTGTTGTCTGTCCATCTATAAATAATCAACTTTTTTTCTTTTAGCGGTAAATGAAAAATTCATCTTAGTTTGGATAGGTTAGGTTGGATTAGGTTGCTTAGGTTGGATAGGTGTTGAAGAAATATTGCGATTCTCAAATTTGAAATCTTTTAATAGTTTTAATAGCGCCCTCAAGCGGTGGAAAAAGATGGAAAATGCTAAAATATCAAACTAATGTTGCAAACAAACTATTTACACTGGAAATCTGAAATTTTGGTAGTCGAGTGTTCTGGTCAATTTTTCAGGGGTAACAAGATTTTGCCCTCCTACACCAAAGGGGGTGGGAAAATGAAACTTTTTTATTTTAAGAGATAAAAAACTCCTTTTTTTGTTTTATCAACAAAATATTATAGTTACATTTTTCGAATCCCCATCAGTTGGAACTTTTACTGTTACCGAGTGCTAAAGGTGATAAATTGAAACTCGATAGGCGGCCTCTAGCGGCGGAAAAAGCTGCCAAAATACCAAAGTTTTAAACGAATATTGCAAACGATCTACTTTTGCTAGAAACTTGAATTTTTGGTGATAGAGTGTAATGGTCAAGTGGTTTACTCTAATAGTAATGATTTATCCCATTATACGAAGGGGGTGTCGGTAAAATGCAACTTTTCTGCTTTAAGAGATAAATGAAAAACATTCTTTGTGCTTTACAGGTACTAATAAAATATTAATAGTTTATTTTCCCAATTATGAAGTAATTGAAATTTCCACTGTCAGAGGGTACTGAATATGTAAAATGACTAGAAGAACGTATATCGCTTCTGGGGCATATGGAAATCTCGTTTTCAAAGAGAATGATGTTCTTTCTTTGCTGCTTTTCATTCTTTAAAAGTTTCAATTATAGATGTTCGTGTTGTTCTTCTGCTGAAGTCCCACCATCCTCATTGACCTTCTACTATGGCGTATAAACTGAAAGACTCCTGACTTCTAACACAAGCAGCTGCTTGGATTTTTTTTAAAATAATTTTTAATATATGATGAGGGAAAATGTACGTAGTAGTATTTAATTAGTAACTACACAACATAAAAAGTATTTTTGTCTTTTAATTGTCAAATTAGAAAAGTTGCTTTTCTCCCACTTCTCTGAAAACAGTGGGCAGATCATTGCTCTCAGTGGAATTTCTACCAAAACAGAACGCTACCACCGAAATTTCTAGCATAAAGAGATCCCTTGGAACATTCATTAAAAGTTTTGCCATTTGCATATTTAGTGATCCCTAATGATATAAATTATAACTACCTTTGAGAATGCGAATTGTATTTCATTAGTTCCAACTAAAAAAGATATTTCCAATTGTTTTAATTTATATCATTATGGATCACTAAATATAAAAATGGCAAAACTTTTAATGAATGTTCCAAGGGATCTCTTTATGGTAGAATCTCTTATGTTGTAGAATTACTAATAAAATACTACTATGTGCATTTCCCTCATCATACATTAAAAAAATTAAAAGAAAAAAACCCTCAAGGAGCTGCTTGCTTCAGAGGTCAGGAGCCTTTCAGTTTATATGCCATAGTAGAAGGTCCATGAGGATGGTGGTACTTCAGCAGAAAAACAACACGAACATCCATAATTAAAACTTTTAAGGAATGAAAAGCAGCAAAGGAAGAACTTCATTCTCTGTGAAAACGAGATTTTCATATACGCCATCTGCGATATACATTCTTCTAAGTTATTTTACACATTCAGTGCCCTAACAACTTTGTGTATTTTACACATTCAGTACCCTAACGGTTTTGTTTAAGAGACAATTGAAAATATTTTTTTTAGTTGGTACTAAGGAAATTAATTCGCATTTTCAAAGGTAGTCTCTTAAAAAAAAAACGTTCTGCTTCTTACCTACCTTGGGTGTACGGGTCAACTCATTGTTGTTAATGGAATCTTCATGACTGTCACATTCCACGACAAAAAATTTCAAATTTCCAACGTTACTACATCATTTGCAATAGTCGTTTAATTTGGGATTTCTCAATTTTTTCCACCGTTAGAAGGCGCAATTATAGCTTTCGGATGATTGGTAAATGCAAATTGTAATAATTCATCAATGCCTGTCCAACCCAAAAAAAATTTTAATTTATCTCTATAAAATATACAATTTTATGTTAAATAAAGTTGCCCCCCCCCCCTCCTTGGTTTAAAGGATCAAGTGATTGGTAACGTTCAAACCTTCGCATTTCCAATGGTAACGTCGTAACCTTCGCATTTCAACACCAAAATTTCAAACTTTTAACATAACTATATCGTTTGCAATATTCATTTGATATTTTGGAATTTTCATCTTTTTCCACCCTAGAGGGCATAGTTATAACGTTTGGGAGATTTGAAAAATTTAAATTGTAATATTTCATTAATCCCTATCGAATACAAAAAGAATTTTTTATTCATCTGTATAAACGAAAAAGCTTATTACCTACAGACTGACAGACAATAAAGCGATATTATTATCTTTATTTTAAAAAAAGCTGTAAAATTAACTTTGCCTTCTTAACCGTTTTCTAAAGTGCTTCCAATTGCAAGCATTAAATCTGTATCCAACAGTACCCTACTCTTTTCCGGAATCCATAAGTATCCGTGCAACAATTTATGAATTTTGAAAATACTCGCAAAATTTTTTAATTAAAACTTAATGTTTTTTCTTATTTTGGGATTTTTTTTCGTTTGTTTACGTATTTTTTTTTTTCAAGTGAAATATTGTAGGCCTTAAAAGTTTCGTAGGTCCTAGGCACTGTGCCTAGTCGGCCTAATGGATAAAGCGGCGCTGCAGAAGATAGTAACTTTAGATAATAAACAGAAAAACTAGCATTCAGGATTTGCAGAAAATTATAACTCATTTAGAGGTCCTGTATAGTTAGAGGCTGGCCTTCTTCTTCTTATACATCCTTCTTTCTAAGCTGGACCTATTTGTAAAGGGGCCTCGGCCCCCTTATCATCAGGTCCATAGGCATAAAGGGCAGTGGGTGCAGATGAAAACGGCAAAGACTGGCCAGCACAGTGAAGGCTGGCAATCGTACATTTTGGCAATTGGGCTTTAGGCCGCAGACCGCCCAGTGGTGGAGAGGCTGATGTTGAAGGGTGAAGGAGAATAAATACCAGTTGCATGTCATGTGAAGGGGGGAAGGGGGTGGAGAGAGATAGAGGGAGAAGTAGTCTATATTATTTTTTTAATAATTTCCCGAGTGGCGAATGTTATGTTATTTTTGAAAATGTGGCCATGGTTGGTTGCCAGTATGATAGATTTTAGTCAATCAAAGGGGGATGAAATATTTGGTGGGGGGAGCTGAGACTGTGGGATAGGTAATACTCCTTGTGTCAGGAAGATGGAGGAGGAAATATTTATGGTAGCTTATCTAACTCCAAAGGTTAGCATTGGGTTGCCCTGCCATGCAGTGAAATGTTGCGCAGGGGTGGATCTGGGAAAAGTCTACGTTCAGTGACAGCCTTATATATGGGAAGGAGTATGATAAATGTAATTTTTTTTTTTGGAGGAGAAGGGAGGAAAATGATATAGATACGTTATGAGTTGGAAATCAAATTTATGTGTTCAGTGTATGGTGGTCAGTGTTAATTTTGTAGAGCCAGTGGAAGGTCCGCCATGAGCTTGGGGTGTGTGGCAGGAGTGCTTGGGGTGTGTGGCAGGAGAAGTAAAAGATTCTATTATGGTGTATAAACAGCCAGTCTCCTGAGCTAAACGAAAAATTCTTTTTGGGTTGGATAGGTGTCGAACAAATATTGCGATTCGCAATTTTGAAAAAATTTTAATAACTTTAATAGCGCCCTCTAGCGGTGCGAAAATACGGAAAACACTAAAATTTTAAACGAATATTGCAAACAAACTGTTTACACTGGAAATCTGAAATTTCGCTAACATAGTGTTATGGTCTGAAGGTTTACAATGGTAACAATGCTTTGAAGTCTTAGCCAAAAGGGGGTGCGAAAATGAAACTTTTTCTTAAAGAGAGAAACGAAACTATATATATATATATGTTTTTTTTACAGGTACTAACAAAATATTAATAATTTTAACAATATATGATAATCTCAGTGTTACCTGTAGATGTTTAAGCGTCTTTAAATCAATAAATGTTTTTGTGTAAAAAATTTCGCCGACATACGGGATTCGAACCCGCATCTCTCCAGAAACATGCCAGAGTATTCTAACCTGTTGAACCAATGCCGGCTGTCTTTTTTTCACTAATAATGACTATCACTCTTCCCGTGAATTTTGGTCGCCTTCATATGACATCTATGATCTCGGGTGGCAACTATTTCTTTTTTAGTGCTCCGAGTAAGATTGATATAAATAATGAAGTCATATCACGCCATTTAGCGTTATTAATGATTTAAACAATATTCGATAATCTCGACGTTACCTGTAGACGTTTAAACGTCTATAAATCAAAAAAATGTTTTTTGTGAAAAAAGCCAGCGTTAGTTCAACAGGTTAGAATACTCTGACATGTTTTTGGAGAGATGCGGGTTCGAATACCCTATGTCGGCGAAAATTTCTTCCAGAAAAATATTAATATTTAAATTTTTCTAATCCCCATCAGTTGGAATTTCCAGTGTTATAGAGTGCTAAAGGCGGTAAATAAAAACTCGAAAAACGACCTATAGTGGCGGAAAAGCTGGAAAACACAAAATCTTTAAATAAATATTGAAAAACGATCTGTTTTTACTAAAAACTTAAATTTTTGGTCATAGAGTGTAATGATCAAGTGGTTTACCCTAATAGTAATGTTTTGTCCCATTGATAATATGCAACTTTTCTGCTTTAAGAGATAAATGAAAAACTTTTTTTGCACATCACTGGTACTAATAAAATATTACCTAATGGTTTATTTTCTCAATTATACAGTAGTTCGAATTTCCACTGTCAGAGGATACTCAAAGTGTAAAATAACTAGAAGAATGCATACTGCCTCTGACGCATATGGGAATCTCATTTTCAAAGAGAACGATGTTCTTCCTTTGCTAACTTTTTCACTCCTTAAAAGATTTAATTATGGATGTTCATGTTGTTTTTCTGCTGAGGTCCTGCCATCCTCATGGACCTTCTATTATGGTGTATAAACAGCCAGTCTCCTGTCAGACCTCTGTACAAGCAGCTGCTTCAGGGGTTATTTATTTTTTAATGTATGATGGGGGAAATGAACATTGTAGTGTTTTATTAGTAATTATAGAACATAAAAACTATGTCTTTTAGTTCTTAAACTTAAAAAGTTGCTTTTCTCTCACTCCTCTGAAAATAGTGGGCAGATAATTGATGTCAGTGGAATTTCTACCATAACAGAATTCTACACGCCGAAATTTCTACCATAAACATGATCTCTGATGATATAAATTAAAACTATGTTTGAAAATGCGAATTACATTTCATTAGTAACGAACTAAAAATAGAGATTTCATATCATCTCTTAAAACAAAACTTTTCCGTTTCTTACCAACCTTGGGCTTAGGGTCAATTCATTGTTGTCAAGAGAATTTTCAAGACTACCACATTCCACGACCAAAATTTCAAATTTCTAGCATAACTACATTGTTTGCAATATTCATTTTAAATTTTTAGGATTTTCCGTTTTTTTTCGCCGTTAGAGGGCTCAATTATAGCTTTTGGGAAATTCGCAAAATGCAAATTGTAATATTTGATCGATACTTGTCCAACACAAAACGAATTTTTAATTTATCTATAAACACATACACTTTTCTGTTAAAACAAAAAGAAAGTTGTATTCACCTCCACCCCTGGGTCTAAAGGGTCAAGTGATTGATTACCAATGGTAACTTCGTAATCTTCACATTTCAATACCAAAATTTCAAACTTCTAACAAAACTACATCGTTTTGAATATTCGTTTGATATTTTGTAATTTTCAACTTTTTCACCGTTAGAGGGCGCAGTTATAACTTTTGGGAGATTCAAAAACTGTAAATGGTAATATATCATTAATTCCTATCGAACAGAAAAAGATTTTTTTATATATCTGTATAAACAAAAAAGTTCGATATCTACAAACGGACAGACAACAAAGTGAAATTATATCTTTTTTAAAAAAAAGGCCAAAAATTTACTTTTCTTTTTTTTAGCTGTTTTTTAAAGTGCTTCCAATCATGAACACTGAAATCTGTATCAAATATTACCCTTCCCTTTTCCGGAATCCTAAGTACCGTGCAAATACCATTCAGCTATTGCACGCTAAACAATTCGAGCGACCACAAAACATGGCGTCCAATTTCGAGATGGCCAACCTCTACCTATACAGGGTCTCTAAATACATTCAGCTTTGCACGTCAAAAAATACGGGCGACGAAAAATAATGGCGTTCCATTTTGAGATGGTCAACCTCTACCTATATAGGGCCTCTAGCGACATTCAGTTCCATTTATATCCCTGATTAGGGCCTCTCTTCTCAATCCTAACTTCGTGGTCTAATACCTCTGAAAGAGAGGAATACAACAGTTCTCAAAGAGTGGCTGTGTTCTTCAATCTGCATCCTTTGGTTGGGATGGCAACAAAACAAACAGGGATGGATCCAATGTATCGTGCTTTAAGCTTGTACAGGAAACGAAACTTCGAAGCATGTGTTGAAGCATGTAGTGAGATTTTGGAAAAGAATCCATATGATCAGGTGGGCACCTTTTTGACTGACTCAATATTACAATACGTTGACCTGGGTTCGAGCCCCGGGTAAGGCATGGCTGTTTGTGTCGTTTTTCTGCTGAGGGCATGCCATCCTCTCAGATCTTCTACTGTGGCATATAAACTGACAGGCTCCTGTCAGACCTCTGTGGCAAGCAGCTGCTTGAGGGGATATTTATTTATATTATATTGAGCAGAATGGCGCGTAACTATAATGGAAGGAGCAGAGCAAATCATTTATGTGTTAAAAGTGGCTAAACATAGGGTAAAATACATACCATACGTCTTCCTTTTTATCCCATAGGGAGCCCTTCATTGGAGGCTAATTTTACCATGAATTTAAACACCTTGAATCATAATTTATGTCGTCCTGGCATTTTCAAAAACATGAAAGTGTTGTTATCAACTCATAAGAACATGTTTGAAACTAAAATTGTTAAAGAGCCAAGTGCCCATTTTTTTTTGTACTTTTCTTTTTGAATATCTTGTATTGACTGCCTTATAATTTACAGCTAACTGTGAAATAATTTTCTGCAAATCCTGAATGCTAGTTATTCTATTTATGTTCCAAAGTTACTATCTTTTGCAGGGCAGCTTTATCCATTAGACTGACTAGGCATAGTGCCTAGGGCCTACGAACCTTTTAAGGCCTACAATATTTCACTTGAAAAATATACATAAAAAAATCCCAAAATAAGAAAAACATCAAATTTTAATTAAAAATTTTTGCGAGTATTTTCAAAAATTAAAAAAATGTTTTTTGTGCATGCTTATGATGAAATTAGCATAAAAATGAGCAAAAATATCCGACACACACTGGCCTCTAGAAATAAAAGTGCCTAAGGCCTACAAAAGTCTTAAAATGGCCCTGATCTGTAAAACCCAGTATCAGCAATTGAATGCTAGATAAAAAAAATGTGTTCACTTTAGAAAAGTTATATGAAATTTTGCTATCACTCGTGGATAGAGAGAGTGCACTATGAATGTTGATGTTTTTTTTTTTTATTTTCAACATAAAGGGCCATGTAGGATCTTGGAAACTACTAATTTGTATAGGCTTCATACAAGGAACCAAAGTCTGGTGACCAATAATTCAGAGCTAACAAACACACAAAATATACATGCTGAAACAGTAGCTGGCACTTTTATCACTAAATGTTAGGTAGGTCACAGTTTTGACTGATCAGGCTCCATATTAATTTTGATGCATTGTAATGATATGTTGCATTTTACATTACATTTTGACCACAGAGTTCTGTATATACTAGAGGTAGATCTGGCAACTATATCATAAACAATGAAGCATAGCAAATTAGACGTTCTTTCTACCTAATTTGCTCTGCTCCATTGTAATGTATTTTTAATGTAGGTAAAGCCTATTTTGTACAATGATTATAGAATATTAATTTAAAAGACCACAGCTACTTAAAATATTAAATTTAATCCACGATAAAAGCTGTGTTACAAAAAGTCATTCAATCAGCCCAACATAAGCATGTGGTGTGATTTACGAGCTTATAGCAACAAGAGCAGATATGAGCCCATTGGCTACTTTTCTATGCTCTGTTAAAGTGTTGAAGTACAAAAATAAATAAAAAATAAAGTGATAAGTAAAGTGATAAAGTACAACCTCGTGCTGCACTTTAACATCAAGCTGAGGTTATAGGACTGGTAAGCTAAGAAAAGAAAATTTGACCCGCAGCTAGGAACATCAGACAACTGCTTCAACATCTAAATGAGGTCAACCTTAGATGCTGTACCAGTGAGAACCAAGGACTGGTAAATATAATCATTTGTCATTCTCTAACTCCTTTATGATTAGGTAAAGGTACCGGATGAGTAGAGATAAATGTAGATGTGTGAACTCAGGTACAGAGCATAGAAAAGTAGCCAACGGGCTCATATCTGCTCTTGTTGCTATAAGCTCGTAAATCACACCACATGCTTATGTTGGGCTGATTGAATGACTTTTTGTAATACAGCTTTTATTGTGGATTAAATTGAATGATTATACAACATGGTTCAAGTGTGCAGTTGTAGGATACACAGATTGTTGCAATAACGATTAATCTCTTAGTTTCTTCAAGTAAATCTATTTACTCTTTTAAGTCAAATTTATAGTTCATGAATGGCGTTAATCAATTGTAAATATGCATATTAACTGTACTTTTATTTAAAATTCCAATTGATATGTCACAAATAATTTTAAATTGTATTAATGATTATGTTCATAGATTCCTATATTTATATTAGGGCAATGGTTCCCGTGGCCCAGTGGTTAGCGCGCTTGGCTGTTGAGCTAAGGGACCTGGATTCAAGACCTGGATAAGGCATGGACGTTTGTGTTATCTTTCTGCTGAGGTCCTGCCATCCTCACAGACCTTCTACTATGGCATATAAACTGACAGGCTCCTGTCAGACCTCTGTGGCAAGCAGCTGCTTGAGGGGGTATTTATTTATTATTTATTTTTATAATGGTTAGTAAATATGAAACACCTACTGTTGACAAAACAGTAAAATATGCAGCATCCATTTCAAACTAGACTGCTGCATTAAGTAAGATTTATCAAGAATCCTAATGTATAGATTGATTAATAGAAATTTCCAAAATGAAATGCATACTTTTTCTTGTAAATGCACACAGTAGTGTTCTTTAATGTGCACAGGGTATGACTCTCCCATACATGATGCCATGGCTTAATGTCCGATCGAATGGACAGGACTTTCCAAGCCCAGCAGTTTCCCATACTGACTGTGGGCAAGGTGGGGAGTTTTTGGAGATAAATCTTAATGCTCGTCCAGCTGGGACTTTAATCTTGGAATTGCGCATTATGAGCCTGGCGTGATACCCACTGCACCACTCCCACCCCCAAAGTCACAAGGACTCGTGTCTGGGGAGAATGGCAGATGTTCCAAGGTTTCCCATCACCACTTTGCTAAAAGCTCCATCACAGGTTGGGCCATATGGCAATGGGCATTACCACGAATGAGAATTAGTGAATCCCCTCGAATTGTCCTATCATCCGATGAAAGCATTGACACTTTGTCTATGCTTTCATCATATGACCGGACATAATTGATGCCTTAGAAAAATTGCCTAGAGAAACTATTAGTAATACTCATTCATAGTTTGGATCTGAGGCACCCCTAGTGGAGGAGAACACCATCAATGTCATAAATGAAAATCAGCAGCACTTTCACAGCTGAATTCTTGCTACAATTTTTTCTGGTGTATTATCACCTAATAATCGTCGGACGATTATTAGGTGACCCTGGATGACACCATGCATATGACGCATTTCAGTTTTTGCTTTTATGCTCATGCCTATGTTTCATCAATGGCACTGACATTACAAAAAAATGCATCATCCTCATTGTGATGCCATTCCAGGTGGTGGTTTGCAACGACATATCTGTGCCACTTCTGCACCTCTGTGAGATGGTGAGGGACACATTGTGCTCTAATTTTTGGCATGCCCTAATGTTTTAAAGAATGCTGAATGGTGGAATTACTGAGTTGAACTTCATTTGCCAAACTGGAGTGCCGTCCAATATCTGTTAACACCCAGCATTGGCTGTATGAACTGAACCTTCTGCGGAATTGCCTGCATGGTGAGTGTCATCAACATTGTCTCAACCCAGGCAAAAAGACTGCACCCATCATACAACTAGGCAATAGGGTAGTGCTGTATCTCTGAATGCTTTCTTGGTCCACACCAACAATCTGATGCATTATGGCCATCTGCCACCTTGATTTTGAGCCAATTGTATTGTTCCAGCTTTGTGACCATGCCCTAGCACACTCTGGCAGGAGTGTGATATTATCTTGATTTATTTTACACTCTCCTATCATGGTTTCAGTCAAATTGTTTTTGATTGTCATCTAAAGATTTTTTTAAAGAATGTCATTGAAGCAGAGTGTATTTTAAGAATATATATTAAATTATATATGCAAGGAAATTTCTGATATTTTACATCTATATGTGTTAAACAATAATATTAAAGAAAAAAACTTTCAGGCAACATGGTGTCTAAAAATGCGTGCATTAACACAACAAGTTTATGTTGATGATTTGGAAGCCGATGAAGAAGGTATTGCTGAAATTCTTATGGATGAAAACTCTATAGCTCAAGTTGCTCGTCCTGGAACTTCACTAAAAACTCCAGGAAAGCCTCAGGGAACAAGCCAGGCTTTTAGGTAATTATTTTTATGTAATTATATTATTTTTATGTAATTATTAGGTATGCTAATATTTCGCATTTTTAATTATTTACATAAAATTTCCTCATCTTTATATTATTTTAAGAATCTATGAAGAGTGTGGAGAAATAGGCATGTACACCTAAAGATTAAAATTAGGTTCTGTAATAATTTGGTCCTTTCTAGGATTAGTTATGATAGTGAAACTTGGACTCTTTGTAAACAAGATAACAGGAAACTCGATGCCTTTGATTCTAGATGTTTATGCAGTATCTTGAGCATTAGGTGGTTCAACTCTGTACATAATGATGAGGTTAGGCAAAGGAGTTGGTAACCTCCTTTGAGTAGCATATTGTGCAGAGAGAGACTGTTGGTTTGAGCATGTTGCCTGTATGCCTAACTGTAGATTAGCAAATAGGGTTATGGACAGTGTGATTAAAGGCCCCAGAAAGAGTAGGAGACCTAGGATGTGGTGGGCAGACAATGCCAAACAGGACCTTATTAGAATTGGTGCGCAATGGCCAGATGTAGCACTGGACAGAATGTTCAGAGAACTAAATTGAACAGTCTGGTTGGACCTGTGTAGCCCATGGCTGCTTGAGGAGAATGATGATAAATGTGACTTATACATATTCCTGCATATTATTTGATTCACTTTTGGCATTATATATGTAAGAAAATGGGTAAAAGCTGCTCATAGGAGGGAATTTAATGTTTACTGGGAAATGTGGTTTGAATTTCACTCATGGCAAATAAATATTTTAAGCAAAATATTTCATTATTTTTGTGAACATGAACTGTATTGCTTTATAAGATATATATATACACACACACATAAAGTTTAAACAGAAATTTCTGTTTTTTAAAAAGTAATAGTTTTTTTGTTGTGCTAGTGATGCTTATTGGCATCTATTAACATCTTAAAATGCCATACCGTATTAATGCTGCTTGAAGTATTAATTATCATACAAGTAATGAGTAGGTAGGAATGGCAGCTATATATCATCCTGTTGATGTGTTGAACTGATATTAAGAATTTTAAAAATATTTCTCCTGTGGATTAACCCTTATAGGGTCACTGTCGAACGAACATAGATGTTGACAGAATCTGCAATGAGAGTTCAAAGACATCAATAGACATCTTTTGTACAACACACGAAACTTTGATTTTTTTTTTAAATTGTCATTAGAAAAATGAATTTCAAAGATATTTTCTAAAGCAGAAAATATTTTTGAAATTCATAGACTCAAGTTCATCAGGTGAGTCAAACATGTCACCCTCCCCCATTTTGAGAGTTTCTGGGCACACCACTGACTTATAATTTTTCTTCATTTAGAACCACAAAAGTTAAAATTGTGAGAAAACAGAAGGTGCATGAAAACTATAATAAAATTTCATCATGTGAATTTTCACTTGATTCTCATTATTTGAAAACTTGTACACTGCCTGACCAAATTATTATAAACACCTACCTAATATTTAATTTTATGTATCATGGTACAAATTCGAAATTTCAAAGTTTTAAATTATTTGTGCATAGTTTTCATTGAAATGGGTTTTGAAGTACCATCTGCTAGCAGTCATCTCTCTCTCAGCTGATGAACTAAGCTATTCTGTTTTACCATACTGTTCGTGCCAACAAACACCTATCCCTGTCTACCAGAGCCTTTTTCCTCCTCCATTTGCTACATTTGGTGAATGTTTCTTTAGACTGTTGCCATTCTCCATACACTTGGGATATTGTGCTTGTGATCTGCAGAGTCCATCACCTCCATTATGGATGCTTCTTTCAATTCTGCTTCCATGATAACTCTCCTTTCAAAGTCAGTCAGATCAGCCTTTTTATCCATATTCTACTTGACTTTGCTTTCTACCATGTCTTTTGGCTTTAATAGGACTTCACAATGATGTAGAATGCATAATCAGTAAGAAATTTTGTATACATTTTGCATATTTCATAGTACTTTGTGCATGATGCAGTGTTAATAATAATTTGGCCAGTATATATAAATATATTTCTGAAGTATAAATGAAATTAGTGTTCAATATAGCTTTACTCATTTTGCATAGCTGTAATAGAGTATGTATATATTTTAAAATTTTCAGACCTGTAACGCAATCTGGTAGACCTCTATCTGGTGTTGTTCGCCCAGGAACACAATCTGGACGACCTGGAACAATGGAACAAGCTGTTAGAACTTCTAGAACAGCCCTTACTGCTAGGCCTGTCACAAGTTCTTCTGGTAGATTTGTTCGTTTAGGAACAGTAAGTTCAGCTTTGATGTAATATACATATATAATAATATATTTTAGAAACTGTAAATAATAAGTCAATAACATTTGTTCAGCTGATTTATGCTATACAATACTGATCTGAAGGGGATGGGAAATTTGCAAAAATCCCACCAATTAGCATTTTTTACCATAAGCCAGAGTGAAGACATTTAATAACGGGAGGGAGAGGCAAAACATTTTTTATGCTTTTATGTGCACTTTGTCTGTTAAAAGAGATAAAATTGCATACCTCACTCTCTCTAGATGAAAAGAGGAAAATTAATGCTACCAATCTAAACTTCTTGATCACCATACTCTACCACTAAAAATTTAAGTGTCTAGGATAGTCTAGTGTTTGCACTATTTATTAACATTTTTGTGTTTCTTGACCTTTTCCATCCATTAGAGAGCACTACTGAAGTTTTTATATTTTCTATCTTTAGCATCCTTTAACAGTGTAAATTTGAGCTAATGAATGATTGGAAAAATGCAAACAGTAATATCAATAAATGTTTTGTGGGAAAATTTTTGCCAATATATGGGACTTGAACCCGCATCTCTCCAGAAACATACTAGAGTATTCTACCATTGAACTAATAACTCTATCTAATAATAATATATAACTATAACTAACTAACTCTATCTTTTTCCCACAATGTTGACTTTAAACTCTTCCTGAGATTTTGGTGCCTCCAGTTGGTGCCATCTATAATCTTGGGTGGCAACTATTTCTTTTTAATTACACTGAGTAAGATGGAAATAAATAATGATTTATTTGAAATTAATTTTTAATTTAAGTTTAAATCATTAATAATGCTAAATAGCATGAAGTGACCTCATTTTTTATATCCACCTTACTCAGCGCAATTGAAAAGAAATGGTTGCCACCCGAGATCAGAGAAATTTAGTTCAATGGTAGATTTGTGGGTTGTGGGTTGTTTTACCTGGGAGCAGCACTTTTTTGCACACCATGGGCTAAATGGCCAGGTCACATGGACACCAAAGGTTCAGAGAAGGTTGGGGGAGGGGACCCACTGGAAAAGCTGTTGGGAGACATGGTAGCCTTCCGTCAAGGCCATCCAGTGTGTTCTTTAACTTGCACAAGATATGGCTCTCTCCACACGGGGTCACAGCTTAGCATCCCATCCAATGGACAGCGGCCTTTTCAAGCCCATCGGTGTCCCCTACTGACCGTGGGCAGGGCGGGGAATTTTGCGAAGATAAATCTCAACGCTGACCCAGCTGGGACTAGAACCTGGGAACTGCAGATTAAGAGTCTGGCATGCTACTGACTGAGCCACTCCCACCCCCGTTCAATGGTAGAATACTTTGGCATGTTTCTTGAGAGATGCAAATTCAAGTCCTGTATGTTGGCAAAACTTTTTCCACAAAACATTTTGTAACGCTCCAAAGATTTAATTACTTTCTGCCATTTCTTTTCTCCCACTCTGCAACAGGCCAAAGAATTGAAAATACTTTTGAAGTTTGAACCCTTTGTCTGATCCAATAATTATTCAAGCTCTGGATAGCTAAGTCAGGCGCCAGGCAATAATTAACAAATTGCCAAAAATAAAGTTCAATTAGGGTTCGAATACCAGCGAGCATTACTTAATGAGTAAGAATTCAAAAATTAAATGATTGTCAAACTTTTAATGCAAATTCTAATCAAAACAATTAATGTTGCTCAAGAGAAAAAATAGTAAAGATTCAAAAAAGGTTTATATAACAAACAAATTTATTTCCAAAATTATTTCAAACACTCACCAAACTTCAATGAAGAAGATACTACATCATTTCGATCTCACTACAAACTGACAACTAACAAACAACTCTATCAACACTTCTCCTTCAACGGGGCGGGGGTGGCTCAGTCGGTAGCGTGCCAGGCTCCGACTGGCACACTACCGACTGAGCCACCCCCGCCCCGCTACCGACTGGCGAGTCCCAGCTGGGTCAGCATTGAGATTTATCTCTGCAAAAATTCCCCATCCTGCCCACTGTCAGTAGGGGACACCGGTGGGCTTGGAAAAGCTGCCGTCCGTCAGATGGGACGTTAAGCCGTGGCTCCGTGTGTGGGAGAGCCATACCCTGTGCACGTTAAAGAACTCGCTGGATGGCCTTGACGGGAGGCTACCATCTGTCTCCCAACAGCTGTTCCAGTGGATCCCCTCTCCCAACCTTCTCTGAGCCTTCGTGGTCCTTGTGACCTGGCCATTTAGCCCATGGTGTGCAAAAAAGTGCCACTCAGAGGTAAAACAACCCAACCCAACTTCTCCTTCAACTACTTGACTCAAAACTCAACTAACTCTGTCTAACTCTGTCTCCTGTGACTAACATGTCACGGTTTTAACAAACATACAGGCTTAGCAATACGTGGCTGTCACACCGGTAAAGACATTTGCTAAAATGACGAGCGTGCAAACTATGACGCAAGAGTGGGCGTGTCCTTGTACACGCACTTTATCGGGTGACAATCGAAAGTTCAGAGTTGCAACTCCTATGCTCTTGGAAACGAGCGCTGTGATGCCAAAAATGAAATAAAAATCCCCAGAATGATAAATATAATGTAAATTAAGCAAAACTGGTTAAGGTAAAGTAAAAGTGAATGAGGGGGCATCACAATTTATTGATTTATAGATGTTAAGAAGTCAATAGGTAACGCTGATTGACTTCATTTAATGATTATCATTAAAGTCTAAAACAGTAATATTTTTTAATACCTATAAAACACGGAAAGAATGTTTAGTCTTAGAATAAGGTTTCACCAAATATGAAGGAATTTGGTATTTGGCCAAGTTAAGATGAAATTTAATAAGAATTTTGCAAAGATATTTGATGCAATTACATCAATCAGTTAACATTAATATTTTCAGTATGAAAACAATAGTACATTAAATTTCAAATAAAATTTGAAACAAATTGAATATAATGAAGATGAAGGATAAACACAAGTATGGAATGAGAAATTGTACTATGTGGCCACCCACCCCGTAAAGTGGCCAGAATACCATTTTTTGAAATTAAGCCTTAGTTCTTTTCATATTTTTAAAAAATTATGTTATTTTATTTTCCAAAATTAATCCTTTCATTTCATATGTAAAATAGCATTTTTTTTTGTTTCTTGTAGATAAGGTTATAAAATTAATTTCTTTTACTGCTGAAATTTTTAACATTAATTTGTCTGTAAATAATCATTTTTAGAAACTTGGCACTTTGATTTTAAATTTATTAATTTTTTCTGATATTAAATTTTAACTAGTATTTCACAAGAAAGAGCAATAATTAACAATCTAATATATAAAGAAGAAAGTATGTGTGTGTTTGTATTTCTGTTGGCTTGTGCACTCAGTCCCCAAAAGAGCTAGAAGAATGAAACTTTGCGTGAACTTTTCTTTCAGCCAGGCGAAGAGTATAGGCTATGTGTGAGCTTGCTGGGGCCAATCGAAACTGATATGAACCAGTTTGAATTTCTGAAAATCCTCGTAGACTTTAACATTAATGGCTAAAAGTTATTCAAAATAAATGGTCATCAATAAATTTAAAAGGAGGAATGAATCAATTAATTTCTTTCTGCTTTCACATGATAAAGCCATTGTTTAGTTTGTTGGGTAAGAGCATGAGCATTTCTGTGAAAATTGAAGTTGTTCAAATTAAGCACAAGTGGGACACAAGATTCTTTGTTGAAATGAAAGCTTCAAAAACTAAGAATTCATATCATAAAAAAAAATTAATGTGAAAAATATGCACTAGCCAATAAGCATATATCATATAAAATATGTAAATCAACCCTTAAAGTGCCTGATTATTTATCATTTCTGAAAGAAATGATAAATAATTTAATTCTGAACATTAAAACTGAAAGAGCTGTAGAATATCCTGAAGTAACTGACAGAAAGTGGTCTTGTTATTGTATACAATGTAATTGTTAATTTTCGTGTTTAATTTGGCACTCTAAAGATTCATAAATATTTTAAATAATATCCTAAGTAATAAATAATATTTTTCTTTTTTATTCTACATTACATTTGTAGTACATACACATTTTTATACAACTTAGACCAAGGGTCGGGAACCTTTTTTGAGTGAAAAGCCAAAACAGTAAAAAAAGGTAAACCAACAAATTTTGAGAACTGCTGATTATAATCTATATTGTGTCAAGAGCCATAAGAGGAAAAAAAATTGTATTATTGAGAAAAATAAAACCAATGCTATAATATTAAAATAAATGTATTTAAGTTTATACAAAACAATGAAAAGAATTACTAAAATATTTGCCATTCATCAGTGTGACTTTTGAGTTTGAATCTTCTCAACCAACAATAAAATTTAAAGTGTATTTGGAGTGTTTAAATAGCATCAGTGCTTTCAAATTATGATCTGCCAACCTGCTCTTGTGCTCATTTTAATTTAAATTATTAAAAGAATTTCAGAGTTGATGTTGAACCAAAAAGTGTCAAGAGCTATTTTTTCTAGTGCTCATAGCTGCATGCAGCTCCAGAACCTTTGGTTCCTGTCTCCTGACTTAGACCATATTTAATTTTATTTTGTTTTAAAGTTACATATGCCTGGCAAATTGGGTGCAAGCAATTCTGGTGGGTATGAAATGATTTGAAAAGTTCGATTATCTGAGCTAGGTAATACTGTTTTTACCTATCTTCCTATTGCTTTTGGCTTTGACATTTGTTGGTTGGTCAGTTTGTTGGTTGGTGGATTTGACAAAACTTTGTTCCACCATATCTTTCAAATGTGATGGAGAAATTTAATGATTTATGTGTCAAATGAAAGCTTGTGATGCAGGGAGTGTCATAGGGTATAAAAAAATTGACCCCCATGCTTCTTCACCCTAAAAAAGGGGAAATGTGAAAACTATTGTTCTATTATATATCCAGAACACCGAATGCTGAAAGTAACAGCTATACGTCGAATGAAAGCTTCTTATGTGGGGAATGCCATAGTCTATGAAAAATTGACCCCCCATGTTTTCTTCCCCTCTAAAAAAGGGGAAATATGAAAATGATTATTCCCCTATATCTCCTGAACGCAAGTATCAAAAGTAACGAGCTATCTGTCTAATGAAATCTCTCATACAAGAGTTGATGACAAGAGGTGATTGAGGAGTGTCATAGGCTATAAAATATTGACTCCCTTGCTTTCTTTCCCCCTAAAAAACAGGAAACGTGAAAGTTGTTCTATGTCTTCTGAACATGAGGGCATACAGTTCCGAATTATGTGTCAAATGAAAGAGCTCATATGATATTTTCATACAAGCTCTTTCATTTAAAGCCCAGGTCATAAACTATTTTGAATTTTGCCCCCCCCCCCCCATTTTCCCCCTGATAAAAGGGGGTGTTGATGGATCTTCGTGGGGTTCAACTTTAATGAGTCATATCTCAAATTAAAGCTTGTGACATCTCCAATGTCATCGGCTACCTTGAATGTGATTTCAAACTGGGGGGGGGGGGATGTGCTCAATGTTTATGAGTCATATATCAAAGTTTTTGAAGGTAGGAGTTTTTAGTGACAACGAAAAAAAATATAAATAAATTAAAAAATTATAAAAAAATACCTATCTTCCTCTAGGGCCCTAAAAAGTAGAAAATGAACCCTAAAGCACATTGATGGTGCAATCAGTCACTGAGTTCATATTTGCTTCAAAGGAAGATAGGGCACTGATTTACCTACTCCACAAGATTGCTGGTGCCCTATCTTTCTTTGAAGTGAATATGAATTCAGTGACTGATTGCACCATCAATATGCTTTAGGTTTATTTTCTACCTTTTAGGGCCCTATAGGAAGATAGGTGTGTTTTTAATATTTTAATTTATTTATATTTTTCAGTTTAGAAATTTCTGATCTGGGGAGGATCATGTGATACTTTGAAATGTCAATTTATTTGCTCCCTTAAAAGAGGGGGAGAAAATTTTAACCACAAGTGGGGGGAAAGGATTGATTGAAATAAGTTTTATGTCAAATGAAAGCTTGCAGTGGGGAATGCCAATATACTCTAGAGAGTTTCATAACTGAGCCAGATAAATCGGTTAGTTAAAAATTAATGTATTTCTGCAGATGTGATCTTAGTTAAATACACTAGGCCCTTGATTTATGCTGGGGTTTAGCTTCTTTGAGATGCTGGTATATATCGAATTGGCATAAATGGAACCAAATTATAATGTATTCCAATAAGATTTATTCTAGGTGTATGAAAATTGAGACTCTGTTTCGTATACTAATACAAAAAATTTAATATTTTAAACATAAACATTTTTTACATGCATTAAAATCATATTTATTTCATAATACTTAGGTAGATATTACTGATGAGAAGAAGGTCCTGGTTGTCTGGATCTTCTTCCATCTTTGGATCAGTTAAAAGCTTTTCTTTCTTTTTAAAATAAGAAAAAAGGGTTTGCATTGCTTGATGCTTCCTTTCCTACAAAATATGTTATTAAGGCTGCAACACTGCATTGATTCCTCTTCTAATAGAACAGTTTTGTTCCTAGTCAGGCTCAAGGTTTCCTAGCCTCTGCAGGTAACTATCAATTCCAGTCAGAATTTTCTGCAAGTCATAGGTTTTATAGACTGTAAAACAGGCTCTTATTGCTGCTGCTGCTGCTCTTCCTGAGTCATCTGTGTAGCCAAATCTTCCTGTTCCTCATTTGCAAGAGTCTGAGAATGGCTCTCTGTGGTACTTCCTCAAATCCTTTGAAATTTTATTGATACCCAGATCCCACTTTTACCACACTCCATTCGTACAAGTTGTGACCTCTTTCCAAGCAGCATTAATGTTGTTGATGTCTTTCAGGATATTATATATGACCTCCAATATTCTCTGACAGAAATGTTGCAGTTATTTATTTCTTGTAACGTCTTTCTAAATGTCTGCCAAAGGTAAAGCTGCTAAAGGCTTTATAATTTGCTATTGATGGTTGGACCATTGATGGCAGAAATTCAACTTTTACAGCCACAGCTGTCCTTATCTCTCCAATGTTTGGTGGATGTCCTGGGGCATTGTCCAACAACAGTGCACTGCTGTTGTTGGACAATGCTCCAGAAATTCTAATGAAAGTTCTAAATGAAACTATAATTATTTTTGTCACAATAGCGATGTATCATTGGATAAAAAAAATCAAACATTTTGTGGCACTCAAGCCCTTTTGTTTGAAGTCCAAATGATTGGTAATTTGTTTAATGAGCCCTCATCACCCTCGGTATTTTAACATGATAGATGACCAATGGTTTCAGTTTTATAGTTCCTGAAGCATTTCCACCAAGAAGAAATGTTAAATGGCTCTTGGCTGGTTTAAATCCAGAAGCATGTTTTCCTTCATAAGAGATGAAAGGTCTTGAAGGCATCTTCTTCCAATAAAGGCTGGTCTCATCCACATTGAAATTGGGATTAGGTGGGGGGGGGGGGGGGTATCACCTTCCTCTATGAGTTGCTAAAGTCTCAGGATATGACCTTGCTGTTTCTTCATCAGCACTGGCAGCCTCACCTGTTATATTTATACAGTAAATTTGAGTTTGCTGCTTGAAATTAGTGAACCAGCCTTTTCTGCCTATGAAAGTTTCATTGCTGCCTTCCTTCACTTTTATCTCATTGAACAAACTCTTCACTTTATCACAAATAACACTTTGTGTGAGAGGAATGTTTCTTTAATTTAACTCATCAACCCACAATGAGAGTAACTGTTTCATTTTTCCAATCACAGGACCATGTGAGTATCTAAGAGATGTAGCAGTTTTTCTTCTTGCAGTTTTCATTGTCTTTTTAATTTTACAAGAATTTTTCATGATTGTTGTTACAGTAGAGGGGGTGATAGTAGTTTCCTACAAAGAGTAAGGCATGATTGCCCACCCTCCATTCTTCTAATAACTTCCATCTTTTCTTCTAAGGTTTATAGATTTGCATGGTCTTTTAGCAACATTTTCACCAGCAGTTACACTTACGCTCTTATTACCAGATATGATTCCAATTTTATTTTTTATTTTGAAGAACAAATTTATTAAAAATTCTAAGGCACAATGTTAAAGTACAGAATAAACCTCAATAATGTAGCACAGATAATTATAAACACAGTACAGTATTTAAGTTCACAAACTGCAGTTTAAAATAAATTCACTGTTAAGTAAAGAGTCGCTACTGAATGCAACATATTACATATTTTTAATCTGAGACACTGAGACAATACTCAGCTTGCCAGTATTTATACTGTGGCCTTTTGTCTAGGAGATTCTAGAACCTTTGAGGTGGGTCAAGTCCATCCTCCCAGTAGCACTGCACAGACTTTTTTTTCGGTGCTGACATTGCAGAATAAAATTTTACAAAATTTTTGAGGGGAACTAAGGAAATTGCTAGAAGATTCTCCTTTTGGTGGATATTCAAATCTGTGTAAATCAAACTGTTGTAATTCAAGGGCCTACTGTATTTGCAAGAAGTTTACTTAGAATGTGTTGCAGTCTTAAATATAGCAACTGCCAAAACAGTTATTTAATTAGAAGAATAATATATCACTTCTGGCAAATATGGAATGTTTATTTTTCAAGAGAATGAAAATTTTTAATATTCTTCTTTTTGCACCCCACTAATCATGAAAATTTGAACTTATGGATTATTTGTAAAATGTAGATAGTAATATTTTGTTAGTACCTATCCAACCCAAAAGGAATTTCTACAGCAAAATGACAAAGTGAAAAGACTTTTTTTTTTAATGAGCTAAAAACTACAAAAATTGCAGCAAAATTTATTCCAAATTTAAGTTCATACCTGCTTTAGTCATCAGACACAGGGCTTCATTTCATAATCAGCTAGATGTAAAGTGTTTGAAGCAACTGAATAATAACTTAAGGTGTGCCATCGCTAATATTTTATCATCATTAAATGAATATATGAATGATTGTTGTGGTTTATTTTTAATAATAATAAATAATAATAAAAATTAAATTATTATTATTGTTGTTGTTGTAACTTAATTGGTTTATTTTTAATCAATATACTTTCCATATGATTATTAAAACAGTTGTATTTTAATGAATAATTATAATTATAAAATTCTGATAAAGTATTCTTGTCTGTAAATGGTAGCTAGGTAGTCACTGCAAGGAGAGCTATGCACCAATCCCCTGTGATGATGAATAGAACCGACCAGGCCAGCACCTAATGTCCGACCCCCGCCTTCTCGTGGTGCAGACCGTTAGTACCTTTCAAAAGAGATACTCTCTTGCGGAAGTGAATGGAAGGGGAGGGCTGCCAGATTAGTGTGGCCTACTATGGACAACTATGGCTACTTTTCTTTTAAAGCTATGGCTACTTTTCTTTTTATAATATGGACAACTATGGTTACTTTTCTTTTTTTTTCTACCCTGCTAAGGAGTGGTCAACCACACAGGGTCCTGGTGCTGACCATATATACCAACCTGAATGGAATTATGGCTCTGAGCTTGATTATGGATCCTAATTTTGCTGCACTGGTGGGCTTCTGTGGAGGGAAAATTTTTCGCTGTGTTTTCTGTTTGTTTGTGGGTTGACAGTCCCAAGTGAATAGATTCACAGGATATGTTTATCAGCTGGTGGATAATCCTGAGTAGAGGCATCGCAGGCACCTGAACTCTTTGCTTCTATTGGCATCGTCAAATTCTACATTGGAGGAAGTCTTCCAATGTAGATGGCTTCAGCCTTTAGTGGTGGGGGGAACGGGTCTTTGCCCCATGTCTACGATTAGGGGGCTGTTTGATATTGTCGGCATTCCCTCTCTCAATAAACATAGTTTCTTTAAACATCCCACTAACCATTTTCTTTCCATAGGTAGTTGGAATGTGAGGACTCTGCACAGAGCTTTTTGTCTTGATGTCCTCACACAAGAATTCCACCATTATAATTTAGATAGATATTCTCGGCTTGCAAGAGACCAGATAGACATAAAGGTCAGATTCTTAAAAATAATCTTAAATTTCTCTTTTCAGGGAGGGACGACAATAAGCATCACCAAGGCATAGGTCTGCTTCTCAGCAGACATGCTAGTGATGCTCTTCTAGGATACGAGTGCATTAATGAAAGGTTTCTTACAGCAAAATTTCAGATAAGCGTTAAAGACTTGAATATTATCTGCTTTTATGCCCCCACTGAGGATGAGAAGGATAGGTTTTATGGACAACTTCAGGATATTTTGAATTCTGTCAAGAAAGGAGATATTACCCTTGTTCTTGGTGACTTCAATGCCAAAGTTGGTACTGACTCTGACCTTTGGGGAGGGGTCATAAGCTCTTTTGTATTGGTAGCTGCAATGGCAATGGGCAACATCTCCTACAGGTAAGTAAACTCAATGGTTTCAGAATAACTAATACTTATTACAAACACCGCGACATACATAAGTACACATGGGTTTCACCTGATAGGCTGCATAAGAATGTGATTGATTATATATTAATTAACAGCAAATGGGCTAGTTCTGTTAGGAATACAGGCTATATAGGGGAGCTGAAATTGGATCTGACCATTACCTTGTTAAAAGTGTCTTGAAACTTAAACTTAAAAAGTGTTGTGCTAGGGTTAAAAAATTTACTTTTAATACTGAAGCTCTGAAAGACCTAGTTATAGACAAAGCTTACCACAATAGGTTACTTAGTCATTATGACAGTCATGGTATGTTTACTACTGAAGTTGAGGAAGAATGGGATCATTTTAAACAGGCTTTTTTGGACACTTAACAGTACTCTTTTAGGAAAAAAGGAGCAGAAGAGGCAGAATTATCTGAGTGATAAGGCACTTGAGCTTATTTCGGAAAGAAAGAACTGCAGGAATGTCCTTAATAAATACCCTACTAGTCCTAATAGAAAGCATTACAGAGAACTTAAGAAATGTGTAAAAGATCAGTTAGCTGCTGATAAGAATCTTTGGCTTGATGGTTTGGCTGACAAAGCCGAGGAAGCAGTTAGACAGCACAACAGCAGAGAGCTGTACCAGATAGTTAATGTTTTGTGTTGTAGCAAACGGACAGGTATACAGGGTTTGAAGGATAAACAAGGTCAGATTGTAGAAGGTGAGGATTCTGTCATGGCTAGGTGGGCTGAGCATTTCAGTGATATTCTAAACAATATGGTTAGTTCTATTCCCATTGTTTGCAATGATGATAGATGCATTGGTGGCTTTAATGTTTGGCCCTATAACACAATCTGAAGTTATTTTGGCTGTTTCTAAACTTAAACTACATAAATCCCCAGGGGTAGATGAAATTACTGCAGAAATGCTTAGAGCTGGGTATGTTTCGGTTACACTTGGATGACTGAAATTCTGAATATCTTTTATGATAAAGGCATGGTTCCTAAGAATTTTACCAGAGCTATTGTTATCCCTATTTTCAAAAAAGGTGATCACAGTTCTTGTGATAACTAGGGGTATCAGCCTATTCTCTGTTCAAGGTAAAGTTCTTTCTGTGATTGTGCTTAATAGAATTAAGAATCTGGTTGACAGTCAATTGTGTGATGAGCAATGTGGATTCAGAAGTGGTAGGGGATGTGTGGATCAGATATTTTCAGTTAGGCAGATTCTTGAGAAATGTTTAGAGTTTCAGAAACCTTTGGTTGCTAGCTTTGTTGATTTCAAAAAGGCTTTCGACTCTGTTGACCGTCATAATTTGTGGTTGATTGTGAAATCATATGGTATACCTGACAAATTAGTTAACATAATGAAAGCTCTCTATAATAACACTGAGTCGTGTGTGAGAGTTGGTAAGGCTTGTAGCATTACTTCTGGTGTTTGACAAGGGTGCATTTTGTCTGCTTTTCTTTTTGGCTTGGTTATTGATTATGTTATGCAAAATTCACTTCAAGGGAAAGATTTTGGCCTCAAATGGACTGGAGATATGAAAATTTCTGATTTAGATTATGCTAATGATTTGGCCCTTTTGGTAAATGATGGTGATGAGATGAAGTCTTTCATTCGAGCTGTTGATGAAACTGGTAGTAGAGTAGGTTTGTTTATAAACAGAGAGAAAACTAAAGTGATGAAAATTGGTCAGGCAGGCTGTGATTCAGTTAATCTGAATGGTTGCAGTCTTGAGCAGGTGTCACAGTTTAATTATCTTGGGAGCTATGTAACAGATAATGGTAATGTGTGGCATGAGATTAACAGACGAATAGGGATTGCTGCCAGGACTTTTAAGAATCTATGGAGAGTGTGGAGAAATAGGCGTATACACCTGAAGACTAAAATTAGACTGTATAATAGTTTGGTGTTTTCTAGGGTTAGTTATGGTAGTGAAACTTGGACACTTTGTAAACAAGATAACTATAAACTAGATGCTTTTGATTCCAGATGCTTACGCTGTATCTTTGGCATTAGGTGGTTCAACTTTGTAACTAATGATGAGGTTAGGCAAAGGAGTTTGCAACCTCCTTTAAGCAGCATATTGTGCAGAGAGAGACTCCATTGGTTTGGCCATGTTGCCCATATGAATCATTATAGATTGGCAAATAGGGTTATGAACAGTGTGCTTAAAGGCTTCAGAAAGAAGGGGAGACCTAGGATGCAGTGGGCAGACAGTGTCAAACAGGACCTTGTTAGAATTGGTGTGCAGTGGCCAGATGCAGTAGATGTAGCTCAGGATAGATTTGCTTGGAGAACTAAATTGCATGGTCTGGTTGGACCTCTGTATCCCATGGCTGCTTGATGATGATGATGATGAAAGTATTCTAAATGAAATTTAAAATGATGTTTGGCCTAATTTTTTTATTGGTCTATTTTGGGACTTTATGATTTTGCCTCCTGTGCTGATTAGTGCCCCCTTTCCCAGCCCTTGTTGAGAAAAGGGACGCTGATGGACTTGGAATGACCAACTTTCAGTGCCAATATTGTTGTTTTAGTGTTAGGCCATTTTGGCTGTTAATCCAAGCGTAATGTAGAGCTCTCACATTCCAATTGTGAAAAGAAATTGGTCATTAGATTAAAAAAAAAAATTGGTTTGCTGAGAGAAATAGGATTAACAATATCAAATAGCCTCCTAATTGGATGGGGATTGGCTCAGTTGCTAGCATGCCAGGCTTATAAACTGATGTTCCTGGGTTCAAGTTCCCACTGTGCTGGTTATATGAGAATTCATCATTAACCCGAGCTCTGCTCTCAGTGAGAGAGGGTATACTGATGGGTTTGAAAAAGCTGTTTTCCATTGGATGAGATGTTGATCCATGACCCTGTGTGCAAGACAGTTATTATACCCTGTTGTATCTAGTGAATACAACAGGGTATAATAACCAGGTATAATAACCCTATCCACCTCTGACCCATGGGATCTGGCCATTTAGCCTATTATGGGTTCAAAAGTGTCATTCAGTAGTAAAACAATCCAAAGCAAAGATTAGTGAATCACAGGCATGGGACAAAACCTATTATATCTTAATCATGCTGTCAGTAACATCAACCATCCATGTGACCCTTTTGAGCACTAGCTTACCTATCTATGACATGTTACATCAGTTTAGCATTAGTGATGATCTTATAAGTAAGGCTCTGGATATCTGGATAGCCTTTGATCATGATCAGCTGCCAGTTGATATATCTAGTCTGTATGTTCACTTGGGTCTGAAATTACATAGAACAGATGGAAACTATAGTGGTAGATTATTTCTCAACAGTGGTCACTAGTGCAGAAAATCCATAATCCATTTATCATAGTGAAAGCCTGTGCACAGTCTTGGTGGTATAATAATTGACACTCTGAAGTTAACCAGACCTAAGAGATCTAAAAAGGAAATTGGTCATAGAAAATCATTTCATTCAGCCAAAAGTGGATCTGGCAGTTCTTTCCTTGTCAAAGAAAGGATTTTTTGTTTTGAAAGGTGCTGACAGCCTGCACCATATTAATGCACAGTTGAATATTGGGTGTATCCGTAATTGGTTCAGTGCATCATCTCAGGAAAATTGCAGTTTTTCTTCCATTTCAATCCCAAGTACCACTTACAGGCATAATAAAAAAAATTGCTTCTAAATTGGTTGTAGCAAACGCCTGGGAGATTTACTTTGTAAAAGCGACCATTGTGGTAACAAAATGCTCATGAAATAGTTGAAGTATGTTAATGGTGATAATAGTACTAAGTTTATACCAACAAGTTAAAGTGAGATCATACTAACTTTGTGTTAGTAGCTTTATATTTGATTGCAACATTAGTTCTGTGGTTAAAAACACAATTGCCTTTCACATGACACAATTTAAATTTATGAGATATTGAAGCACATATAATGGTAAAAATGGCTTATTAGAAATTATTGATTTCTAATAATTATTGATTAATAATAAATTAAACCATAATATTTGCATGTAAAATAATCTGAAAAATATTTAATGTTCATATTGAAAATACTTTGTGTTTTTCTGTAGGCTTCCATGTTGTCACAACCTGATGGACCATTCATTAATCTTGGAAGGCTGAATATATCAAAATATTCTGCAATACCAAATCTTGCAAAGCCTCTTTTTGAATATATTTACTACCATGAAAATGACATCAGACAAGTAAGATCATTATATATCTAAATCATATAGCTATGGGTTCTAAATTCATTTGAGAGATCTGGGTCTCAAGGCAGTGGAAAAGTGGGGACAAAACCTATTACATCTTAATCATGTTGTCAGGAACATCACCATCAGAGCACTAGCTCAAAATCTGGGATTTAGGGAAATAATGAATAATAAAAATATATCTTAGAGTTTATTTCTTAAAGAAATGTGTACTTCTGAATTCATTGAAGAAATCCAAGAATTCCAAATGTAATGTGCAAACATTTTCCTGATGTCTGTCTATTGCTCTCAAATATTGTTACAAACATAAAAATCTTTGTAATTTAGCATCTAAACTTCTTTTAGAAATATTCATTGCCAAACTTTGACATTTTCAGAAGTGATTAAATCTTCCAGGGTCATTAGTGCTTTACCATTTGGCAAATTTCCACTGATTGGGAACTGGGTCATGGTCAGCATCACTAACACAATGTATGAAACTTCACTTTAAAAAAAAAGTAGAAATTCTGGTGTGAATTTTTTCCAGCATATATCTTATGGAAGGTTTTTATATCTCACAGATTTTATTTTATAACATGTTTTCAAAGATTTTGAAGTATTCTCCTTAATACTTGCTTTTACAAAATAAATCATCTATATTATGATGGTAGGATAGGAGATAAAATACTTATTCCAATTTTGGTATATAAAAGTTCCACTAAAATAAATCAAAATTATAATATTTCTAATTAGAAAAATTAACTGTGTGAAATTCACACCCATGATGTGAATTATATATCCTCATAGCAGCCAATTTCTCCAGTTGATTATATTTGATCACATAAAACTATTTTCAGGAGTTTATTTTTGGTAAAGCTAAAATTTTAAATCTCAGTACAGATGAATTATTCATTGATCATATTTACACTGATAAAAGGCTGATAATAAGATACTTTCTTAAATCCTTGATTACTGACTTAGGAAATGGAAAAATCAGTTTTATATTTTTTTACATTAGTCTGCAGAAAACTTGCTCTGTTACTGAATAAACAACAACAACAAAAAAAAAGCCAATGGAAGTTGTTGATAATTGTAGATATTTAATTCCTTTTTTATTCTTTAACACATTAGTTCAGTTACAATATTTAGGGAACAAAAATACAGGTGGAAGATATTGATGGCCTAGACTTTTACAGAAATTTAGTTGTAAATGTCTTAGTATTTTATTTATTCTTTAACAACTTAGTCTTCAGTGAACTAGCAATCACTGAAAGACAAAATAATATATATTGTTCACACAGAGCATTTTATGCATTTGATGGGACTATTTCTGAAGTCAAATATAAAGGTACTATAAAACTCTATCAACTTATGAACAATTTATATAAGAATGCAATTTCAGTTCACCATATCCTAAATCTAGGAAGACAAATCAGACAATGTCAAATAGGACCTTATTAATTGACCTGCAGTGATCAAATTCAACAGCTGTAACTCTTAATAAACGTATTTGGAAGACTAAATTACACAGTCTGGTTGGACCCCCATAACTGATGACTGCTTGAGGATTATATACACTGCTCGATATAGAAAATGCCACACCATGAAGGAATGCACGAAATTAGATGAAACTTACCACACATGTAGACAAGTAGGTGGGAAAGAAGTGAATTAATTTATGAGGGATGACATGAATGCGATGGGAAAGGAGATGGTATAATGTGACCTGAGTCAGTAGGTCGTATGACTGCGATGCTGGCTATACATTTGGCAACATGGTGTAGCATCGAGGGGAAAAGTCCCCTGGATGGTGTGCTGAGGTATCATGGACCATGTTGTTGACCTGTGTCCATAATTCATCAACATTGCGAGGGGATCGTGTAGAGGCATGAAATTGTTTGCCAATAATGTTCTACACATTCTCTATTTTGGAGGAGTCTGGGGATCGTGCTGACCAAGGCAGCACCTGGACACCTTGTAAACACTGTCTGCTGATGTTGGTAGTGTGCAGGCAATCGTTGTCATGTTGAAACTGGGCATCAGGGATACCACAGAGATCTGGCAACAGAACATGCTGTAGCACCTCATTGACGTATCATCGTGCTGTCATTTTACTCACTATGCATACGAACGGTAAACGGCTGTTGAGACTGATAACACCCCAACCTATGACACTAGGCTGAGGAGCCATATGATGCTTCGGATGGCAGCAAGATCAGCCCAGTGACCACGTCGTCTCCAGACTCTCAATTGTTGATCGTCGATGCTGAGACAGAAGCAAGACTCGTCCCTGAATATGACATGGTTCCATTCTTCTCACGATGCATGTCTGGTACTGCACCACTTCAATCTTGTAGTGACGATGTGCTGTGGTGAGTGGCACTAGTCACAATGGCTGGTGACAGTGCAAACCTACCTCAGCCAATATGCAATTCCCAGTCCGTCTTTAGTATACAGGAAATCGACTGGAATTTGATGCCATCTATGGATATAATAGAAACTGCATACAATAACATTTGAAGATAACTGTGCCTGACATACAACAAAAACTGTTTTGCTACATTTCACAGTAAACCATAAGAACTGTTTTACTACATTTCACAGAGGTGTCATTCATTTGATGTGCTTATCATGACAAACTGCATATAAATTATAATTGTTTTCTTTTATATTCCTTTTTATTTTCTGAAATTTCAGAATTTGCAACTTTTGGGATGGTTTTTACATTATAATACATATACTGAATTTAAGTGAATGATGTAAATTTGTTTTCTATTTTCTTGTTCCTTTGGTCATAAATAAAACACATTTAGATGGGAACATGTTTAATTCTATAAACAAAATATTGGGCCTGAAGAAATTAAACAAATATTGTAAACCATCTGTTCAGGTGAGAGATTTGAAATTTTGATAGTGGAATGTAATGATATAGAGGTTTACATTGACAGTGTAAGTTTGCTCTCAGGAGTGAGAAAATGTTAATTTTTGTTATAAGATATAAATGAAAAATTCATTTTGAATTGGATAAATATTAATGAAATATTACTATTTGCATTCTTCATATCGCCCATTAGTTTAAATTTCCATTAGCTCATAAAACAATTAGCATTTTTTTTGTTACCAAGAGTTCCATATTTGCCAGAGGCAATATATTGCTCTTCTAATTTCATTCTGTATAAATTTTGTGCCTGTGTCTGATTCTTTAATTTCTAGTTCATATAATTTATTGCTAGTTACTCTCAATTAATGGGAGTGTTGTGACAGAATACTTGAGGGTAAATGCTAAAATCACTTTGACCTTAACATCAAGGTTTGAAACTTTTTATCATTTTTAACCTTCAAAGAATCATTTTTAAGTAATTGGATTTGACTGACAAACCAATTGATAGATAAATTCTTTTATTATGTTGCAATACCATGAAAAATTTCATTGTAATCAACAAAATTCATATAGAAATCACATAATAATGTTTGTTATTCTGTAACTAAGCTGAAAATGTGAAGATTGGTAAACTGAGTATACTTTATAGCCTTATAATAATTATTAGTATTTCAACTTTTAATGATGTTTATTTTTTAGGCTTTGGATTTAGCAGCTCAGGCTACTCAAGCATGTCAGTACAAAGATTGGTGGTGGAAATTGCAACTTGGGAAATGCTATTATAGGTAAAAAATAACTTATATGTTTCTAAGACTGATAAATCTCCAATATCTTGAGCAGGAAGACATTATTGACTGCAAATAAAGAAATGCAGACTATATAGGTTGCAATAAAATTTAAACCTGTTTTAAGTTAGCACATAGTAGCAAAAATATAATTTTAATTTCTTTTATTTTTAAAAAAGCATGAAGGACAGAGATATCTTGTAAGCTTTTGGCTTGTGTTTGTTTCTTGAACACTATACAAACACACAAGCAATACAATAGTTACACAAAGACATGCCCACTGGAATAGTCGTTAGGTACACTAACCACTAGGCCAGGCAGGGAAAAAATAGATCCAAAGATATATCCTCAAACTATGTCACACAGAAATTTCTTTCAAAAGTAAATGCGAATTTAAAGTACAAAAATAAATGGCAATAAATTGTACCATAGTACAATATGAACTTCCTGTTTCAACTGAATTGAAAGGACTGTCTTATGAGTAGTCCTAAATTGAAAAGTCATGTAGTTCAGACTAAGAAGCTTTTCACAAGCCAAGACACAGAATTTGTTCGGTAATGAATGTAAACTTTTTGGTCTCCTCTCTTACTTATTTTTTCTTTTTTTGTGGTATTAAATATACTTTTCATCACTAATAAAGAAAACTCCACATTGCTAAAAACTTGGGAACAACTTATAACACTCAACAGATAGACAGCTTTCATTGAATTAAATGCCACAGCTTTCATTGAATTAAATGCCACAGCTTGTAAAATGCAATATGTGACTCAACTACACTTTGTCTGTAATTTGTGTATTGAATAAGAATGGACAAGTAATTTCAAAAATAATGCTGGTATGATCTTTTACAAGATCAGCATTTTTACCGAACTTCATATTATTTTTCAATTAGATTCTCTTACCTCTGATCATGTTTTGGGTCATGGATTGTGCATCCATAATTTTAAGCAAAGGATTTTTAATATTAATTTTAGAATTTTTAAGAAAATTATATTTATAAACATAAATGTTTGTATATTTTAGTTTATTGATTGCATTGATCACAGATTGACTTACTACTAAATAATTTTTCTGCTGAAATTAATTTAAATTGATTTGGAAACAATTGATATGGAGATAAAATTAATGAAACGTGTGAAATTATAATAAATGGGGAGTGCTTTTCTGTGCACAATGAGCTAAATTATCTGATCACAAGGATCCCAAGGGCTTGGAGCTGGTTTGGAGAAGAGAATCCACTGGATAGTTATTAGGGGACAGATGAAGCCTCTTATCAAGACCACTCATTGTGTTCTTTAATATGTACAGAGTATCAATCTCCTACACACAAAACATTGTGTTAGGATCCTATCCAAAGGATAGTGGACTTACCAATTCTATTGATATCTGCTTTCTTACTGAAGGCAGAGTGAGGATTAGTAGAAAAAAATCTTAGTGTAAACACAATGACAATTTGAACTTGGAATGTCAAATTATTGTTAAAGTAAATTTTAATCATCCATAACACTGTATATAATTCACAGTTACCAGAATTTAAAAGTGTATTTAATCCAGAATGACACTTTTAACCCGGCTCAGAACACATAGTTTTACAAAAAGAAAAGGAAAGAAAAATCACTAATTTTTTATTATTTCTGTTTGTTTGTGGGTTGACAGCACCAAGTCAATAGATTCACAGGATATATTTTATCAGCTGATGGATAATCCTGATCAGAGGCCAACACAGGTAAATGAACTATTGCTTCTACAGGCATCATCAAACCTATATTGGAGAAAATCTTCCAGTGTAAATGGCTTCAGCCTTTAGTAGTGTGGGGAAACAGGTCTGCCCCATGCCTGCAATCAGGGGTCTGTTTGATATTGTCAGCATTTCATCTCTCAATAAATGCAGTTTCTTTAACATTTAATGGGCTGCAATTGAGTGTACCATTTTCACTTTTCCAATTCTGGGAGTCACCAGACTGTCTACTATTATGTAGTGCAAGATTGTAAAATTTTTTTTGCAAAAGAAAGCGACATTTTTAACTGTTTCTAATCAAATCTTGAGAAATAACATCTCAGTCTATGATATATATTTTTTTCCTGTTGATTCTGCTTGAAAAAAATATGAAAAAGTTAAAAAAAACTTACTTGAGCCTGTGTTGAATCATTGTAATAGCATCAAGTAGCAATGATTTATTTATGCTTTTATTCTACCTTACCATAGTAGATTATTGATCAGTTTTTGATTTCCGGTATGTTGAAAAGAAAGAAAAGCAGAGTTGTAATGCTTGTAACAGTCCAAATGTTTGTTAAACTTCTTCACCTTGGACCTTTTGACTGATCCAAATTAAACTAATTGACCTGATAGCATTGGGTGCCAGGCAATTAATCTTGACTTAAGTTAAATGAGGGTTCGCTAAGTATATTGGCATTACTTAGTGAGTAAGAAATTAAAAGATTGTCAAATTATTAAAGTTAAATCTTAATAAAAATCAATTATCATTGCTCAAGAAAAAAAATAGAAAAGTCAAAATATTTCATATAACAAATAAAGTTTATTTTCAAAAAATCACTTACCAACAATTACCAATTAGACTCATTAAATAAACTGATGAATAAATATTTTGAGCAACTAAAGCTCATTTAAACATCTCCAAAACTGACAAACTTCTCAGCTAACATCATCCTCTCCACACCTCTCTCACTAACATTTTTTCTACTACTCTTACTGACTCCATGACCTAATATCACAGTATACATGCAGCGTGAAACTGACACGTGTGTGTTTCATACTGGGAAATACATTTGCATAAACTTACAATCTCATGCTCATTATGATGCAAGAGGTGGCATGTATTAGCCGCTGTCAGTCAAAAGTTGGAGTTGTGCAACTCCTTTAGCAGTTTTGGATGAGAGAAATGACATCCAACTGAAATTTAAAAGCCCTAAAATAATAAATATAACATAAATAAAGTAAAACTGGTTAAGGAAAAGTAAAAGTGAATGTGTGGACCATCACCACATGCTTTCTAAACTTTTAACATAAGTTATTTATTCTACCAGAAGTTGCGCCATCTCGTAACTTTGCCGAATGCTTTCGGTCAATATTTTACAGACTTTCGATTTCAAAGACTTCTTTTTTTACTCTGTTTCTGTAATCTTATTTATATTAGAAATATTTATATATATATAATAATAATATAAATAAAATATTATATATATATTTCTGACTTTAAGCAGTGTGAGAGTTTGACCCACAACCTTTTTTCCCCCACCTCACAAAAAAAGGCCCCTGACATTAAAACTTAGGGAAGGAATTTCTCCTAAATGATAAGAGCTCAACTCACTAAATTTGGTATGAGATTCCTCTCAACATGGCTTTAAGCACTGTAAGGGTTTGGTTTCCCAACCTTTATCCCTCTCCCCCAAAAAGAGGAACTATGTAAACAATTACCAAGCAAAACAAGTTATATCTCAAATGAAAGCTACTGATGTGGGGAGTATCATGTACTACCACAAATTATGCACCCTCTTTTCTACCACTCAAAAAAGTGGGAGGAAAGTCTCGCAATGGTCAATTTTAATAAGTTTTATGGTAAATTAAAGCTTGTGTCATTTATTATACATTTTTGAGTTTAAGACCTGTGGAAAGTTGGGTAAATCAGCTAGTGGTAAATAATTTTGCAAAAACTGCAGCTTATTATTTTTTTATTACTCTACTAAACAAATTTTATTTTTTATTATTAACAAATAATGATTAATTTGATAATATAAATTGAATCCTTTGAAATGGATACAATTTATCAATTTTACACATCTGCATAACCTATTATTGTTATCAAGCAAACTGAACTGCACTTTGCCTATAGCATTGTTAAATTATTGATATTGTTTTAACTGTAGCATCTCATTTTAGATTTGGGATGTATCGAGATGCTGAGAGGCAATTTAAATCTGCTGTTAAACAGCAAGATATGATTGATACTTATCTTTGGCTTGGAAAGGTAACCAGACTTCTATCTTTAAATATTTGTTAATATATGGTCATTGCTTTTCATCTAATCTCAACAAAATACCTGTTAATGCACATGCAAATATATACTACTTCAAAATAGCAATTATGCACAAATGTATGAATGTTTAAAATTATGTGTTTTACATTTTGAATTATTAAGTTGAATACAATACAGTAATTGGTATATTACTTTTTAATTGATTTATTGCGTCTAAGCCTAAAAATTAATTTTAAAGTGTTAGAAAAATTTAATCAAAAGCATGCAAAATATAAAACTTTTTAATACTTTAGTTTTTTTTTTGAACTTGAGAATTTATAATAAATAGAGCTCATTACTTATTGGCAGCTAAATGCATAGCTATGATGCATTGTGATTTTTCTCATTTCAGCATATTGCAGTTTCCAAAGCTTACAATTGTACATTATTTTCTCAAAACCTTTCTTTCAAAATGACATTTGGGGGACATCATATTGGTCTCCTGCAAAGAAACTAGAAATTAGATTAGAGAGATGTAAATTAATAAAAAAAACACTTTTAAACACTGATATAAAATTGTATACAATGTAGATCGATTTTTCTTGTATGCAAAACTGCAGTACAAAATCAATGAAAATGAAGATTATTTAGCCAAAGTCCAATTTAATGTTATTAGGGATTCACTTACAGTTCTGAATAGTGGAAAATGAAGAGCATATCATTGACTAACAAACTTGATGGTATTGTTGTGAAATGTCAAAGAATTACATAATGGTTGTATCACGCACAATTTTAAGAACAAGACTGGTGAAAAAACATCATAAAAAAGCTAAAATGGTACAAATATATTGCACATAAAATACAAAGTATGATACAAAATACAAAGTATTTTATGTGAGATATATTTATGCCATTTTAGCTTTTATGATGTATTTTCACCAGTCTTGTTCTTAAAATTGTGCATGTTACAATCATTATGTAATTCTTTGACATTTCTCAACAATACCATGAACTTTGTTAATCAAGGATATGCTCTTCAGAACTGTAAGTGCATCTCTAATAACATTTAATTGGACTTTTGCTAAATAATCTTCATCTTCATTGATTTTGTACTGCACTTTTGCCTACAAAAAATTGATCCACATCATATACGATTTTACATCAGTGTTTTTTATTCATGTGTATACATTTCTATTGTATGAACACTCTTCATACAATAGAGACATTATGTACTGAAATCTCTGTGTATACATCTCTATTGTATACACATGGGGTTTTTCAACTATTATAAGATTAGAGGCTCATTAGATCAAAGATTAAGACTTTGATATTTAAGAGCAAATAATGTTATATGAAAAATAGTGCAAGTCCAATATCTTTGAGATTTAATGTTTATAATTTATAAGGCACTTCATAAAATACACAAAAAAAACTATTAAAGTCAGAAGTGACCAGTAGTAGCCAAGAGTCAAGTCTCATCACTCTGCCCATTCAAACATTCCTATTCCCTCTTCAATTCTGAAGTGATAGTGATTTTTATACTGTTGCAGATTTACCTTAAAATGTTGATTCTCTTGTCCACCCTACTAATTAAGTTTATTTTAGTAACTGAATAATACTTCTATAATAAATACTCATTATTTAACACTTTAATTTTGAATAATTGTTATTTTTTCAGCTTCAAGAGTCAAATTTTATTGGATATGTTTAAATATTTTTCCCTCTTTACTCTATAAAGAAAAAAAGTACAATAAAATTGTGCATTTATTCCAAATTGAACATTTGTTATGAAACTAAGAAATTTATTACTATTTCATTTGATTTCTGCCCTTTTTTTTACATAATGTAAAGAAGTTTCTGCTGTGTTAGTAAAAGTAAACAATAAAAGGAATAAAGATAATGTGTATAAAAGGATAAATGCAGTGACAAAGTGCTCATGGAGGTAAGAGAAGCAATATTTCCCTTCAAATTATTGTAAACCAAAAGAAAACGATATATTCAATATTTGTATAAGATTATAAACGTTTTCACATAAAAGTAAAAATATTTTCTTAACTTTAATTTTTATTCTGACAAAATGTTTTGCATTTTTCTTAATATTCTTTGAATTTTGCTCTCATATTGTACTGTGTAATAAATGGAAGCCCAGTCTGCCATGCTAATTGAGCTAGGAGTGTATGAAAAATCCTGTTCATTGCTACTGCATTGGGCATCATATTGCACATTCCAAGTCCCACTTTCCATCCTCAGCATGCAGAAATGTCTGGCAAGGAGTTGATGAATCTGATCACTTTGCTGCACTAGACCCCACTGTAAACAGTCTGTGTTCTGCTACAGATGTACAGTGCATGCTGCACTCCCTGCTGTAAGGCAATTAATGTATCTTAGCCATTCTTGTAGGTTCATAGTGGATTTCATTAATCACATTACAGGAAATAAAAAATGCAACACTTGCAAGAAGTTATGCAAATGTGACAAAATTTAGGGAGATGGTAGTATATGGAAATGCATGGAAATGATTAGGTTTGCCGGATGATCGAAATGATTGGACAGGCATAAGCTGATGTCACAGGTGTGGAGCAGTCAAACATAGATAAAGGCAACCAAAGCTCTCTGATTGACTAAACATCGTGGAAATTGTTTTAAACCACTAAAGATGCCCTTATGCAGATGTTGACAGCTGTTCCAACAGTTAACAGACTTTGAGCGTGGAAGAATCATCAGCCTTAGAGAAGCTGGTTTGTCATACAGAGATATGGCCAACCTTGTTGGCCGCAGTCCCAGCATTATCGTACACACATGGTGCCAGTTCAAGAAGGATCCAACATACACTGAAAAGGATCAGGAAGACGACTTATGACCATGGAGTGACAGTACCACCATTTGCAATGCATGGCATTATGTGATATATTTGCAACTACAATGCAACTGCAAAGGGACTGGCAACAGATAACACATTGAATACCTACCAGGGGGATGGTAAACAACAGGCTTTTACAGTTTTTATTGCAAGCCTATCATCCGGCACTGCTTTTGCCCCTCACTTCTGCCCACATGCAAGCACATCTTCAGTGGTGTTGCCTCAGACAGAACTGGAACGAACAAGAGTGGAATACCGTAGTGTTTAGTGATGAATCTGGTTTTTGTCTAGGTCAGATGACAGTAGACAACATGTTCGCCATCATCCAGGGGAAAGGAATGCCACCCAGTGCGTGTGACATCATCGCACCTGGTATCTTGGTGTATGGTGCTATTAGTTGGACATCTCAGTCAGAATTGGTCATTGTTAGGGGATCTCTAACTGCGCATTAGTCTGTAGTATCTACACAAGCAAAACATTCAGGTACTGCCATGGTCAGCACATTCGCTAGACCTTTCACCTATTGAACAAGTCTGGGACATGATAGGCCGATAGCTCCAACAACACCCAATAGGTGTGCCAACCACTGGCACTGAAATGAAACGGCAACTTCATGCTATTTGGCATTCTGTCCCTTAGGAGGACATTATAGAGCTGTACAATAGCCTTCCCCGCCATGTTCATCAATGCATTGGTGTGTGGGGCGGTTTAACATCATGCTAATTATGCCACTTTACCAGGCAGATAAAGTGGTAATTCTCTTTTTTTATATATATATAATATAATCAATCACATATCTCAGTGTATGCTACAGCTGCCTGCATTTCAATAAAGTGGAATTAATCCCTCTAGGTGTTGCAATTTTTTTTCCTCTAGTGTATTGAGTGAAACCTTCCAAAGGTAAATGTAACATTTTTGGTCCTTTGATAATAACAGAATGATAAGTCCTCTTTTTTTACTTACTGTTCTGTGTCTGGCAGGCAATTTAAATATACTTAATATTGTCCAGCTTTCACTCCCTGTAAATTTTACATTAATTTCCTTACATACCCTTCTGTCAGTATTCATATACATTAATGACACCATCAAAGCCCAAACGGCACAGATTAGCAGCTATCTTCTTTTTGTTACAAATTAATATAAATATTCAACTGTAAATGTTAATGGATTGCATTGCTTATGATAATGCTTGGGTCAAGCTGACTTTAGATGCTCTTGATAGTGTTACTACATCTTATGATTTTCAAACTAAAACTTGATTATTGTGGTAATGGAGTACAAAGAACCTCCTTAACTTCCTCATCCAAAATAAAGAAGTGTACAAGCGATTACAGAGCCTAACAAGTTTTATCTTCAAATGAAAGTTACTTATGTGACGAATATTATGCAATAGTTCAAATTGCATCCCCTACTTTCTATCTCACAAAAGAGGTGGTGGAAAATCACTCCTTCAGTCAATCTTATAGAATTTTATGTAAAATGGAAGCTTGCTACTTTGGATGTGTCATTTACCATATTTTAAGATCTGAGCAATGCCAAGTAAATCTGTTGGTCATAAAATATAATTGCAGTATCCAAACAAATAGGTGGGTGGGCTATGTAGATATTGGGAATACATGTTTCTTCTATGCCATGCTGATGTCAGTGCATGCTCTCATTGCTGGTGGTTTTGTTTTTGTGCAATATATGAGAGTTATTCCATTCTGACAATCTTTTGGTCCCTTTAATTCCCAAGATACTTGACTGAATGATCCAAAATCTCATATGCAGTTACCCGTGTTGGGTTGAAAATTCCAATCCCTACCTGTGGTGGGATGTGTTTACAATCTCAAATGCCTTTGCAGATATGGAGGATCTGACAACAGTGATGGCATTGCCACAGCTTTCTTGACTATATGTTTGGATGAAAAAGTTATGAATGGAAGAGAAATTTATTTCACACCAAAGTTTTGCTGGGCGGTAGCTAGTATGTCTTATTTTCTTATATTGGAATAAAAGCAGTTATGAATGAAAGAAAAATTATTTAGTCTTGATAATAAATGGGCATCTTTTATTCTTTAATATTTGTTGATGCTATACACATGATTTGAAGCACAAAAAACTAAAATTTATAGAAAGACTAATTACATAACTCAAAGGTAAAATTATGTAGCATAATTATGTTGTTGTATGGACAATTATGTAGTAAAAGGACAATTTATTGTACTGTTCTGCATATATTTTCGTATATATACAGACGATATCAAACATGCTCCTTTGTTCTTTGTGAAGCATTGTCGGCACAGGGACCAAAGACTTGCAGGCCATTTCCAGTGTGTTCTGGCTGGCTGGTACCAGATTTATGTATGTTTTTTACTTTAAATACATTTAAAACATATTTAAATGCTGAATATTTCTTAATTGTTGGTCATCAACAGAAACGACAATTTTTATAATCACAAATTGGTAATAGTTTTGTGAGTTCCTTCACTATTCTAAACTGATGTTAAAAGTTATACAGTTTTGTATGAAATGCATTAAGTTTAGAAAATGTTTATTATTCATAATATATCATTCATAGGTATACATACGTTTGGATCAGCCTTTGGCAGCCCTAGATGTATATAAGCAAGGATTAGAGAAATTTCCCAGTGAAACTTTTCTTCTGATTCACATTGCTCGAATATATGAGGTACTGAACCATATTTCTTTTTCACCAGAATTTTCCTTTATCTAGCATTAAAATGTTTCACATTTAATAATAATATTAATAATCTTTATTTACATCGCATTTAAAGCAATGAAATAATATATACATAATGAATATGATCCTATGAAGTCAGGGGTTTATCTGCAGGAAATTCTACATTATATGGATCAGTTCTATTGTATATAATGAAATAATTTACAGTCGCAAATAATATGTTATTTCACACAATGTAGAATTTTTATGCTAACTGAAATTTGCTTAAAATATAAGATCATTGTTCACTGGTAAGCTAAATTGCTAAGAAATAGTATAGGCTTTGCTGGTATAAATTTTTTAAATATAGCCATCCCATTGCAGAGTGGTTAGTGCACTTGACTACTGATCTAAGGGACCTGGGTTTGAGCCCTGGGTAAAGCATGGATGTTCGTGTTGTTTTTCTGCTGAGGTCCCTCAATCCTCACAGACCTACTATAGTGTATAAACTGACAGGCTCCTATCAGACCTCTGTAGCAAGCAGCTGCTTGAGGGGGTATTTATTTATTATTATTTTAAAATAATATTTCCTATTTTAACATCTCATTTCATTTAACTCTTACTGTGTTGCAGCCCCAAGAATTGCTTTCATCTTTCCCATTCTAGTGATTGGAGAATGAAGTTTTGCTCCTGTAGTACAAGATTATGAAAAAAAATTTTAGAATAGAAATCTGAATTTTTTTCAACTATTTCTAAATAAATATCAAAAATAACATTTAAATCTATGATATAAATTTTTTAGCTGTTGATCCGCTTGAAAGAATTATGATAAAGTTTAAAAATAAATCTATTTGAGTCGGATGCACATGTTCAGTTACTGTAAACAGCATCAAGTAGCACAGATTCAGTTCATGGCTTTATTCTGCCATACCGTGCTTAGGTTATCAATCAGTTGCATTTCCTGCTTTTTTCTGCTATTTATAGCTCTACTAGAGTTGTAATGCTTTCTGAACTTTTAACATAATGATATTGATTTTTTTACTACTGGAAATTGCGTCATCTGTGAACTATGTGCATCAGCTTTTGATCAATATTTTAGCAGACTTTCGATTTTTAAGATGTTTTATAGTTACTTTAATGCTTCTAAAATTGTTTTTCATTACTTCTCAAATGAATATTGTGATTATAAACAATAGTTAATTAGAAACGATTGAAAGTGAAACTGCTAGTGATCTATAATGGTGACAATCAGAACAAGTATTATTCAGTGATACCGTGCTTAGGTTATCAATCAGTTGCATTTCCTGCTTTTTTCTGCTATTTATAGCTCTACTAGAGTTGTAATGCTTTCTGAACTTTTAACATAATGATATTGATTTTTTTACTACTGGAAATTGCGTCATCTGTGAACTATGTGCATCAGCTTTTGATCAATATTTTAGCAGACTTTCGATTTTTAAGATGTTTTATAGTTACTTTAATGCTTCTAAAATTGTTTTTCATTACTTCTCAAATGAATATTGTGATTATAAACAATAGTTAATTAGAAACGATTGAAAGTGAAACTGCTAGTGATGTATAATGGTGACAATCAGAACAAGTATTATTCAGAGTGCGATTTTTAAATGGTAGGACTTTATTTATCAATATTTTAAATTACATTTAAAGCATATAAACAAATTAATGTCAGGAAATTGTGATTTTTAACCAAAATTTCTGCTGGAATTTTGGTATGAAACTTTTCTATAGCAGTTATGCAGCTTCATAATAAAGCAAATCATTCTCAAACTCAGTGCATCTATTAAACTTTAAATGCTTTGAAACATTTTTTTTTTTGGTTCTTTATCACTTTTCTGATATATTTTTCATTTTGTATTTAAAGTATATAGTTTTTAAAGCAAAATTATTTTTTATGACACTGCTTTACTTAGCCTTAGAGTTTGCCAATCGTCAAAAGTCTAAGAATACATATTATGCATTATATGCATAAATTACTAAATAATTTAGAAAAAATGATATAAATGAAAGATTTAAGCAATAATCGAAATGTTATGAACTGTTTATATTATAATAATAATAAAATAATATTGAAAAAACGGGAAAAATATATATATTTTTGAAATTTTACTAAAGATAAAAGTAGGAAAAATACAGTAAAATTTTGAAATGTTTAAAAAAAAATGCTTAAAAATTTTAACCTACCATTTTTTTTTCTTCGAATTTTTGACATTTATTATTAAGCACAATTAAATACTCTTTCTTTTGGTATGTAACATGACATATTTCCATTCATTAGTTATTTCAGGATGAGATTCTAAAGTTGTTTATTTTATTTTCTGAAAACACTTTAAAATAAATCTGGCCACCACAGTGAGTTCAGTTTCAGAAACCCAACACTGTAGGGATTAATTAAGCTAGTTGCTAACTACTCATCAAGATTTTGGTTTAGAGCAAAGTAATTAAAATTGTAACTTAAATCAAATACTGCCTGCTAATATGCATTTTGTTATTGTATTTCTTCAAATGAGGGTGGAGCTTGACTTGGTTGTGTATCATACTCATAATCTGATGTTCCCAGGTTCAAGTCCCCACTGTGCCATTGTTGAGAATTTCTCTTCTAATTCCCATTCTGTCATAGTGCAGGAGAATCATCTTGTTCACAGAACAAAACACACTGGTGGGTCTTGATGGAATCTTCCATCTGTCTCAACAGCTGTTCAGTGGATCTCCTTTCCCATCCTTCTCTGAGTCCTTGTGACCTGTCCATTTAACCCATTGGGCCATAAAAGTGCCATCCTAAGGTAACACAACCCAATCAAATCTTCAAATCATATTTTGTCAGATAATTTAATCAATATATTATTGTACTTATGGCAGGAAATCAATTCATAAAAATTCTAAACTTTTAAATGAAACTAATAACTGACATGGTTGTATTTAAGTTTCCATAACTGTTACTCATGTGTTAAATATTACAAAATAAAAATTGCTGGGTTTTAGTTCTTTTCATAAATACATGCAGAAGTGCATAATCAAATTCCTGGTTATTCATGTTGTAGAATTTCCTTGTATCAACTTTAATAAATAAAAAATATCAATGGAATATAATATAAAGTAGACTGTAATTCCAGTAGCAGTATGCCATTCCCTTTTTATTTATATGATATATTGTTCACACAAACTTTGCTTATTTTTTATGTGCAGGCTTAGATTAAAAAACAACAACAAAAAATGAAGAGGGAGAAAAGTGATTGGATTGAACCAGAGCTCCATTTGAGTATATTTTTTATCAGAAATTATTCTTGCTAAATAGTGCAATATTGGGTTCTCTATGTCAGTGGTTTACAAGTTTTTTTCCCACATCTGTTCTGGGTATTAAATTTCTATAATTGGGAGGGTATTAGTTAAAAATTTATAACAAACCATTTATGAAACAAAGAAATAAGCCAATATGCAAAACAATGGAAAGTCCTTATTTGATAGTTATGTCCTTGTAGAAAAATATTACCACTCAAACAGCTACTTGCCACATAGGTCCAAGGGCCTGTCAGTAAAATATGCCACAGAAAAGATCTGTCAGGAAAGCAAGATCTCATCAGAAAGTCAACATAAGAAAAGAAACATTCATATCTTATCCAGTACTTGAATCCATGCCCTTTTATTATTGCAAACCATGCTATCCATGTAGCCACTGTACTGTAAATGTACTGTAATGTAAAGAGAAAACATTTTGTTAATCTGTGCATAATATAGCATCACTTTAATCACCATTTTATACATCTTGAGCATGCTGTATTTTAAATGTTTCAGTCATGAAGCGCAGCAATGTTTATATCTAGTAGTTATTGTTTGGTTAGGGATTCCTTTCTGTTTATATTTCTGGTAAGTGTTATACAAGTTATTAGTAGGGTTTGTATCCAAGGATTGTGCTGACCAATTCTTGGTCATAAAACCATTGTACAATAACACAAAGACATGGGCATTATCATTCTGGAAAATGAAATCTCCATATGGATAAATTGTGGGAGCTAATGACATTAACCAAGGCTACCAATTCTATAAGAACTTTTATAGTTGTAAAAAAACTAATTTAAAAAAATGAAAATTAAATAAATTATAGTTTATATTTTAAACTAAAACAGATATTCTGGAGCTCTGAGAACTCCACAACTGTTACATTGCTATTTAGTTCTTAGCAATAGATGGGCACTGGTGTGCTGTGTACTCTACTACTTTTCAGTTTTTCTGTAGATGGGAGAACATGTTGCTCTTTTCCTGTAAGAGTGTTTTTTGAAGTTCTTTTTAATCTAGTTGGCCTTAGGTTTGAAAACATTCATGCTTTATTAAAAAAATTTTAATCGACGGATGAAATTGTAAAGAATCTAGTGTTTCAGAAAGTGAGTTTGGAATTAGCAATCATGGCAGAATAGAGATAAAGGTCAAATAAAGTATAAAGCTGAGAGTCAAGTCACAGATTACATCCGCTCTTTCGATGGCATCTATTTCACTAAAATTGATTATCCTAATGATTTCCTTGAATGATGCAATAGATATATCAATGAAATTTTGGTCCTTTAATATAATATATATTTATGACTCTGAACATCATATTAGAAACAGCTTTAACATAAACAGCTCACCAGTTTAGTTTCTAATTTTAATTTGGCTACCATTATTGCTGCTTCACCCATGAAATATCAACTAAATTATGCAAAAAATCTCAGTGTACATTGATCAAAATATTCTGGGTAATTTTGACATACAGGTAAACGTGGAGTGTGGAGAAATAGGTGTATACTAAATATTAACCACTTTGTAAGTCAATTTAATTTTAGAGGAAAAATTGTCTTGAACCAGGTGGGATATGAACCCACGACCTCCTGATAACATGTCAGGTACTCTAAACCACTGAGCTACCATCCGTCGATCAAGATTTCCTCTAATTGATGATATAAACATTCGCAACCTATAGTACATATTCCATTACGTCACATATAGGCACTGTTCGGGCGATCTTAGCCACAATACGGCAAATAAATGCCTTAAAGATGGAAATATATCTTACAAGTATACAATTGATTAAATATTGAATAAACTCGACTTTCTTGGTATATACTAAATAGTAACCACTTTGTAAGTCGATTTAATTTTAGAGGAAAAATTGTCTTGAGCCAGGTGGGATATGAACCCACGACCTCCTGACAACATGTCAGGTGTTCTAAACCACTGAGCTACCGGCCGCCGATCAAGATTTCCTCTAATTGATGAAATGAACATTCTCAATCTATAGTACATATTCCATTATGTCACATATAGGTGCTATTCATATCCCACCTGGCTCAAGACAATTTTTTCTCTAAAATTAAATCGACTTATAAAGTGGTTAATATTTAGTATATACCAAGAAAGTTGAGTTTATTCAATATTTAATCAATTGTATACTTGTAAGATATACTTTCCATCTTTGAACCACTGAAATCAGAAACCACTGATGATCAAACCACTGATTTCTGCGAAGAACCGGAAAGTTCATCTACAGTGGTGTCAGGAACATCATGACTGGACACTGGAAGACTGGAAAAAAGTCATGGTCCGATGAGTTGCAGTACACCTTGTTCTGTACTGACAGTAGGCAGAGAGTTTGGTGGGAGCCCCATGAAGCAATGGACCCAGCTTGTCTTGTATAAACACAAATCAAGGTTCTGTTGTTGTGTCATGGTGTGGGGCACGTTCTGTTGGTACGGAATGGGTCCCCTGATATTGCTGGAAGGTCAGGTGTCCTCCAAGGATTATCTGAACATTGTTGCCAATCAAGTCCATCCTGCAATGTTGACTTTTTATCCAGCAGGTGATGGCTGTTTCATGGATGACAATGCTACTCTCCATTGTGCAAGATGTGTTCAGCAGTGGTTCAGCGATCATGACAGCGACTTCCACCATTTTCCTTGGCCACCACAAAGCTCGGATCTGAACCCCATTGTGAATGTATGGGACGTGTTAGAAAAACAGATCTGGGAGCAAAGTCCCCTTCTATCAAATCTGAGCCAGTTAAAGGACTGTCTGGTGAACGCCTGATATGCTGGAGATGTAACAGCACTCCAACACCTTGTGGAATCTATGCCAAACCGCATATGTGCTGTAATTTGGGCTAAAGGAGATCCAACTCGGTATTGAATAAAGATTTCTAATTCAGTGGCTGGTGTGTAGTTCCCATAGTTGCATGATAGGTAGTGGAACCTGGAAAGAGCAACATATATGGAAAATGTATGAAAACAGAACTATTTAACATGTATTTCAATGTAGGGTATAATATCGAGATAATTTCTTAATTTTATTGTAATCAAAGTTCATTAAAATAATTATTGTGTACAGCACATTTGACATTGAAACATCCAAAACAAAGTAAATTTTGGACTTAGGACTAAAATAATATAATAGCTTAGGACTAGAATAATTTGAGATATCTTGGTTTGAAAGAACATATTTTTTCTATGGTAAAAAGTAAAACAAATTCAATGCAGTAAAGTAAAAGAGCACAGTATTACAAGTGGAATAATCATGGAACATTTAATGATGCAGTATCTGTTTGTGGAAAAGGAGGACTAGGTCCGCAATCTCTTCCTTTCCAGAGAAGAACTAGTAGATGATATTAATGATGAACATTCACCATTATCAATCCTCATCATCACAGGGCAGAAACTTCTTCAAATCTTGTCTCCTTTGCCAAGAAGAGAAAATATTGTTGAATCACTTTTAAATGATAATCCATTACAGTAAAGCCTTTGAAGTCATGTAGTCCACTGCTAACTAGTTACAAGTGACACAAATGTTTGCATTATCCCCTTTTATGTAGTGCAAACTCTTGAATTTGAGGCATCATTTTTGTATTTTGTGTTTCTTTGTTTTTAAACAGGGATACAAAATTTTTCCCTAAATTGCATACTCCGAAATGTTTTCATATCTTTGAAAAATGAGATTTTTTTTTTAAAACTCATATCTTGGAGAAAATGTAATTGGAGAGCTCATAAAAAGAGAATTGGATGTATTTTTAAATTTTTTTATTTGTTTTAATTAAATGTAATAAAAGAAATTTTTATTTGTAATTGTAAGCTTATCTTTTCCAATATTTTTAGGGATTAAATGACTTAAATGTAGCTGTTAAGTATTACAAGGATATATTGCAGTATGATGCCATTAATGTGGAATCTATTGCTTGCATTGCAACCCACCACTTTTATTCTGATCAACCAGAAATAGCTTTAAGATTTTACAGGTATGTAAATTTCCTTTTTAACTATCTTTCTGTTGCTTTTTAATTTCATTTGTTTTCTGTACGTGAGTTTGTGAATTTATGGAAACAGTTCCATTGTACTTTTATAATCTGTAAGCTGATCATAATGAGTTATATATTGAAGGGAAACAAATAGGCTATTAAAAATTTCACACCAGTAAAGAAATAAGAAAAAAATATTTTAGTGACATCTCCTGTGACACTGTCACTAAAAAGCAGTAGATTAAAAGAAATATTTCTATGTGTGCTTTGAAAAGTAAAAAAGTAAAACTCAAATTCAAATCATATTAATTTTAAAGGAATATTGTCTGCCCAAACTAGTTCCTTTTGCCTATCAAAAACATTTCTGACACACTCTATCTTCCTTTAAAATGAATATGATTTTAGTGATTAAACCTCTACAAATTTTATATTATTTATAATTTTTACTTTTTAGATCAGTTTAGATAGTATTCTAAAAATTTATATCAAATATGGTAGATTATAACCAGCTTTAAGCTGTCCCGTGGCCGAGTGGTTAGCGCGCTTGGCTACTGATCTACGGGATCTGGGTTCGAGCCCCGGGTAAGGCATGGCTGTTGGTGTCGTTTTTCTGCTGAGGTCCTGCCATCCTCTCAGACCTTCTACTGTGGCATATAAACTGACAGGCTCCTGTCAGACCTCTGTGGCAAGCAGCTGCTTGAGGAGGTATTTTTTTTATTATTAACCAGCTTTAAAGTTCATGAACTGTATAAACTATATATATATACAATAGATTCCAGTTAATTGGGACACATTGAAACTAGACACTTTGGCCCAATTAAGCAGCTGCCCCAATTATGCAAAGTTCTGCATAAAGGGTTAAAAGGGTATGAAACAAAAGACAAACAACTGTTTACTGAGCAACAAAATTACTGTAAATTAATTGTAGAACAAGTGGTAGAGATCAGTGAAAATTATTTTGCTAAAAACAATTTCAATTTAATATATGTATCTAACATGCATGTAGTTCTTAACAGTTTATGATGTTGGAGGAATTTATTGAGTGCACCCTGCCTTGTTCTTCTAATTGACTGTAACTTAACAAAATCAGCGCAGGTATCTAGTGCAAATGTAGGACTACCTTCATTGCCTTCCTGCATGAAGTAGTGTTGTAATCTAGCAATAAATTTCTAGGCATCCTGGTTAGTCACTTGCTCAAGCTGAAGTGTATCATTCTCATCATGCTCTTGGTCTTTTTCTGTCTTTTGGTGTTTTGCTACAATTTGTTCAACACTTGCATGCTCACAATCTTCATTTCCACATTAACATTGAAGACTTGTCAATGCATGCAAACTCTTTGTGGTTTCTGATGTGTTGCACTTCCAAAATGGCATCATTTTCACTGTCTGGCATGTTGAAACCCGAATGCTTAAAACCATAATTAGCAAAGCAGTTTTGAATTGTTATTTCTCATCAACTATCAGTGACTGTCCCAATTAAACGGCATGGTGTCCCAAATAAATGAAGCAAATTCTGGTTGTTTTCTTGATTTGTTTTTGTTCTTTATGATTTGTTCCAAATAAATGGCTGCCCCGATTAACCGATGGCCCAGTTAACCAGAATCTGCTGCAACTGTTAATGTAACAGTTAATATTGCTGTAATATTTTGTTTCTTTATAATTTTTCTAGTAATTCTCATTTTGCACATTTTTGTACTTGAAACTGTTATTAACTACTTAAAATTTTGTGCTTGCTGCAGAATTACTTCCTTTTTTGGTTCTCCACATGAAAAATAGGGCTGTTGGTATGTGTTTTAAAAACTAAGAATTGAACTCTATTTTTAATCTTTACAGTTAACATGTAAAATTGAGTTTGAGTGAGAAAGGTACTAATATTACTGTAATTTTATTTCTTTATAAATTTTTTAGTAACTCTCATTTTGTGTACCTTTTCCTTAAAACTGTTGTTAGCTACTACAGATTTTGTGGTTGCTGCTGAATTACACTCTTTTTTGGTATATTATCTCTACATGAGTGAAAAATAGGGCTGTTGATGTGAGTTTTAAAAACTAAGGATGGCGTATAAAGTCAGGTTTGAGAGAAAAAGGTATAATATATAATTTGAACTAGGAGAATAATATATGACCTTAAATTAACTAACCTTAAAGTTCTCTGTCATTGAGCAATAAATTTTTAAGTTTATCATTCAAACTATTTGCATATTAAAAAGTTTTTAGGAACAAACTCGTGCTTTTTGGAACAAAGTGCCCCATCTTCAGTGAAGAGACACTATGTGCTGATGTTAGTGCTGTAAAAAACTTCTTTCCAAGTGAAGGGTGATACCAGTGTCTCAGTTGCAGGTGGAAACAGGTGAGGTGATTATTTCAATAACCTTGTGTACGATGGTTCTGTAGTAAGTGGACTCATGCTAGCAGTGTGGCATACTCCCAATCTATGGTAGCTGTGTGTTGTATTGCCAGTTTGGCAGTGGCAGTTGTTAGTTTGTTTTGGCTGACATCTGTCTGATGCTTTCTGAACTTCTCCTGTAGAGAACATATCATTTTCCTGATATAGCAAACAACATAATTATCTGGCAAATATAAGGGAAATCTGTAAATGTCTGATTTTTGAAGGAGGCTAAATTTGTCTCTTCCCCCTTAAATAATTTTCTTCAGATTTGGATCTGGGCTGAAAACAATATTGATTTTTTTTGGGCTCTGAGTAATTTGCAAACTGATTTGCAATGACAGGAACATAAGATATGGATCTGGCAAAGGTTGCCCACTTGGAATCAGTGACTGAGACACTTAACTCACCTTTCATGACATATGGAAAGAAGTTGTTTACAGCCCTGACATCAGCACGTAGGTGTCTCTTCACTAAAGATGGAGTGTTGTCCTTGTTCCAAAAAGCTTCTGAGTTTGCTCCTGAAAACTTATTAATACGCAAATAATTTGAAGGATAAACTTAAAGCTCAATGACAGAGAGCTTTAAATTATTTTAATTATTTTCTGAACAATAAGGTCTTTTTAATTGTGTAAAAAGTTGTACCACTTAAAAATAACGTAAAATTCTCTGTTTTTGAGCAATAAAATTTAAAGTTTATCCTTCAAACTATTTGCATGTTGAAAGTTTTTAGGAGAAAACTCAGAAGCTTTTCGGAGCAATGACAGCGCTCCATCTTCATGTCACTTCACTGAAGAATTAAAATTTTATTGTTTAATTACAGAGAATTTATAGCAAGAAGGTCCTTTTAATTGTGTAATATATCACCTATGGTGAATATGGAATGCTCAATTTCAGACAGAATGAACATAGATGATAATCACAGCATTACCTGCTGCTCCTCTGGCATTGATAAATCAATAAATGTTTTGCAGAAAACATTTTCGCCTACATACGGGAAATACAACATCGCACCGTATGTCTGTGAAAATTTTTTCCGCAAAACATTTATAGAGAGAATGAAACTCACAGTTTTCTGACTTAGTATCTTCTAATGGTGGAATTTGATCTAACAGGATGATTCAGGAAGTATGAATGTAATTATTCCATTAGTACCCATTTTAATCACAAATGTAATTTTGGATTTATCTCTTAAAACAGATAAGTTGTGTTTCTCACCTCTCTGTGTTTAACCTTTTCATTACCATATTGACCCAGAATGGTGAAAATTTTAAATGGACTTGCCCACTCAATGCTATTCCTTCCTCTTCCTATCTACAACCTGCATTTTGGGCTGTTTTGGGCTGGTATGGTAGTGAAAGGATTAAGGGACCAACTGCTGTTAATATAAACCTCTTGACCAGGGTTGGATATATAGTGGTAGGACATGATCGCCTAAATAAGCTAGTAAGGGTAATGGAAGCAAAAAATAATTAAAACTATGTGCCTCAGAGGGCCTCAGAAAGAAGGGGAGACCTAGGATGCGGTGGGCAGACAATGTCAAACAGGACCTTGTTAGAATTGGTGTTCAGTGGCCAGATGCAGTAGATGTAGCTCAGGGATAGACTTGCTTGGAGAACTAAATTGCATGGTCTGGTTGGACCTCCATAGCCCATGGCTGCTTGAGGATGATGATGATGATGTATTTCGTGCATTTCTCAAGAAATATTTTAAGACCTTAAAATGGAGGGGGAAATGTTAATGGAATTGATATGTTATGCAATGGGAATCCATTATTATGGGATCCTATTACATAATATGCAATGGGAATCTATTTTCCTCCCACTCCTTTACTTTTCAACTAAATTGCATTTTTTGCACCACAATTTTATTTTCTAGATCTGGATCTGCTCTTGACCACTCCACTGAACCACCAAAATTTCCAGTCTCTGGCATAAATAAACTATTTACAATATCCATTAAAAATTTAGCATTTTTCGACTTTAGGGCGTTCTCATGGTGGGAATTCAAACTTTTGGGAGAGTCAGTAAATGTGAATCATATATTTCATAATGCCTATTCAACCTACAAAAACGTTTTTACTGATCTATTAAAATGAAAATGTTAAATGTCTATGGATAAGACAGGCAGACAGGTAGACAATAGTAGTAGTAGTAAAGAAACACAGGATATATCCTGTAGATATGGAACTCATGAAATAATAAGCTGGAAAAAATTGGTTTTGGTGTCAAAACCAATTTTGGCCCACTCATAAAACCAATTTTTTTCAGCTTATTATTTCATGAGTTCCCTTTGTACAGGACATATATCCTGTGATTCTTTACTACTGATTTATTGATTTAATGCCATGAGCTTGAGTGACAAATATTAATTCCATCTGTATGAGGCAACAGAGTTTCCACTTCCCAGATAGATTGTGCCACTGTGCGAATAAAATAAAAAAAATCCAGAAAGTTTATAAGGTCACACAAGCTGAGAAAAGGTTATCCATTAGTAGTGTAGTGGTAGCATAACAGGCATGTTTCCTGGAGACTTGGGTTCGAATCCCACTCATGGCAAGACAATAGTAGATTTTTTTAAATGAGCTAAATAGGTGGATATAAAATAAAGAAAAATTATTTTAAAAGCAAAAAAAAATTGAAAACCACATATAATTAGAGCCTGTTATTGTAAACTATTAAATAATAAATAAAAATTTATTAAAAATTGCATAAAGAAAATTGCAGAAAAATCAGTAAAATCACAATAAACATTTATGCCTTATTGAGGTTCAAATCTTGGATCCTTGAGTGAGGGAAGCTAACTGCTACTCAAACAGCTAGAATAATATGGATTTTATATTTGTTTTTATAGTGTGAGATTTCGAAAGGTAAAATTCATTTTCAATTAAATTCTTATTTTGGTTATTGGTTGTGTTTAACAATAAAAAATTAATTGACATAAACTAAAAAGTATTGGATATCAGTGACTGGGCATTACTGATATGCTTTCACCTGAAATATAATAAATTCTTCAAATGTGATCTGTTGATTGGCAGTTTTTTGCTGTTTTCTGCAGTTGAGCTGATTTCAGATTAAGGAGTTTCTGGTAGAGAGTGAGGGCATTACATTTTAGAAAGATTTATCTTTTTAGTGCTTTTTTGATTAATTGCTGAAATCAATATTCATATAAATGTTTGAGGAAAACGAAAAATTATACATGATGCATGATCATGGGTAACACTTAATCTAGTAGAAGAAATTTTGTCACAATCATTAGATTACTCAGCTATTACTGTAATATTAATATTAATGCCTAATGAATTGCATGGATAAAATTATGTATTTTAAGAAATACTGTAAAAAATCTTTGGAGAAGGATAATCATGCCATGAAGATCCCAAAATGATATTCAACAACATTGAAAACATTATTCAGAATTGTGATTTAAGTGGCATTTATTGAGGCTGATCCAAAGTTGTAAAGAAATTGGATGCTTCTGTAATATTTCTGTATAATCAAGATAAACACATTCACATTACATACATAAAAACAACGAAGTACCAGGCAGTAAACATTAATAACTCACACATAGTGGTAATAGTATGGGGGAAAGAACTTTTTTTACTGCAAAAAAGAAAGTTTTGAAAAGTATTGGTTGTAAAAAAAATGGAATTTTTCAGAAATTTTTAATGTGTTTAAAAAGCATAAACAATCTTAGAAAGTTTTTTTGGGGAGAGGGATTAAGCTGTTTGAATAATGCTTCTATTTTTCTGGTTTCAATAACAGTAAAGGGGTAGTCTGATATGGTGATCCTAATATATAGCTAACAAATGTTACCTTCATCTTCTCTACACCAAGGCAGAATAAAAAAATTCTGGAAATTATAGATAATAGAATTTTTTTTAGATTAAAATGTTATTAGATTAGCACTATGAAGGAAATTACTCACAGAGTCAGAAATACTTGATTTCATAACCCAAGTTATGAACCTGGAAAAGTTCTAGCAATTCTATATAGTACAAAAGTGTATGAAGATATTTGGGCTAGTCAATATGGAAAATTCTGAACATGTATATCCTTGGATATGGGGAAAATAATTAATGAATATTCAACTTTCGATTATACTTTCAGATTTTATATTTAACATCTTCAGCATTAAAGATAATACAATAAATAATTATTGATTGATTCATTGACTTCAAAGTCAACAGGTAATTCTGTGGATACTATTTATTGATTAAATCATTATAAACACTATTAGTGTGCGTGACTTATTTATTTACATCTTACTTAGTGTCACATTAAAAAATAGTTGCTGTTCCTGACTGTAGATTATGCCAAGTCCAGGTGCAATAAGGTTGATAAGTTACCTTAGTGGAAAAAAGACTGAGCTCGCGGTCTCCTCCTGGGAGGGTGACCACCTGGAAACACCGTGTCAAATTGGCAAAAAATCTACTGAGGACCCTCCATCCTCACAGATCCTTCTACTATGGAGTATTAAACTGACAGGCTCCTGTCAGTTTAATTTGACCTCTTTGTCAAGCAGCTGCTTGAGTTTTTTTAGCCTTCCTATGACTGAGTGGTTAGCGCGCTTGGCTACTGATCTAAGGGACCTGGGTTCAAGCCTCAGATAAGGCATGGACATTTGTGTTGTTTTTCTGCTGAGGTCCTGCCATCCTCACAGATCTTGTCTGTAGCATATAAACTGACAGGCTCCTGTCAGACCTCTGTGGTGAGCAGCTGCTTGAGGGGGTATTAAATTATTATTAGTATTAGTGTTAGTTTAATAGTCTTAGAACACTCTGGTATGTATCTGGAGAGATGTGGGTGAATCCTGCATGTTGGCAAAACTTTTTTTTTCACAAAACTATTTATTTATTTCAAAGTCAACAGATAATTCTATAGACTTTTTTAATGATTAAATCATTAAATATAATATGTTACTGCCTTTGTTGCAGAACAGACTTATTAAATAAAGGAATTAAGTTGTTGGCAGTGTGGGTGAATTCATTTTTGAAATGACAAGAAATTTGTACAAAAATTTTCTGTGCTTTAGTCAAATTATAGTAAATATATACTGCACAGATGAACTAAGAGTTTTTCATATTAAGCCTGTGGAAACCATATGATGCTTCTTCCATAACTTCTAGAAAAACGTTTCTCAGGGTAAAAAGATGGTTTGACATTTTTAGTCTTTGATTTACTGGGATTTCCTTAGAAAATATATGCTAGTCAAACTCCCAAGGAGAGGGTTATGAATTCCCACTCCGGGTAAGCATTGATTTGCTTAGTACTTAGTTATTGGAGCTGGAATACTTAACAGCAGTAATGATAGTTTTAAGAAACGTATGCAAAATTGAAAAATATTCCAAAAATTATTTAGAGAAACATCTAAAATTTATACTTGCTTCACTAAATAGTTTAAAGTAATACTTATTAATTTTTAAATAACTTCTGATATAAATCTTTATGACTGGTATTACTCTTACTAAATATTAAAACTTCCAAAACTCTTTGAATGTTAATAAAAATCGAGATTTTGACAGATTTGAGTGAGGTCTTTAATTTATATTCAGCAATATTTTTCCATAAAAAAATTTATTTCAGAAGTAACAAATTCAGCATCAAATATGACTGATATAAATAGCATCAAAATTTTCGTTTTTATTTTGGCTGATATACATTGAGTTTTGCAATAGCAACATCTATCTAATTACCTCATGGAGCCACCTTTTGCCTGTGATACAACCCATGTATGTTGGAGCAAGAACCTCACAAGGTATTGCAGGATGCCCTGTGGTAGTGCTACCCATGTATTCCACAATGTGTCCTGTAATGCTTGCACATTGCAAATGGAGGGTCGGAGCATTGAATTACCTTTTCCAGTAGGAGCCAAACATGCTCAATTGGGTTGAGATCCGGTGAGTTGGGCAGCAATGAGAAGATGGAGAGTTCATTGTCATGCTCCTGAAACCAGTTGCAACCTGCCTGAGTCATGTGACAATGCACTTATCTTATTAAACTTTCTGAATAAATCTTGTTGATAGATGTCAGAGTTGTCTGGATACACTGTCATTATGAAGGGGTGTACTTGATTGGCCCCATTAGAAAGGAGATGGTCTCGCTGAGTCTTTGACTCACTGTGATCAGTGGACCCAGGGCATGCCACGAAAACAATCCCCAAACCATAACACCATTGCCTCCAGCCTGCCTAACACCAACAGTGCATCCTGGTGCCATGGCATCATGTTGCTTTCTCCAAATGCAAACACACCCATTAGCATGATGGATTTGGAAATGGGATTCATCTGACCAGGTGACAGATTTCCACATGTTGGTGGTCTGGTGTTGGTGCTGACATGTCCATGCAAGGCACAGTTTCTTGTGTCTTGCAGTGAATATGGGTCTCAAGACAGCCATCAACTGTCATAACCCATATGAACTAATGTCCAGTGCCTTTTCCTGTGGATATTGGTCTTGCCATTCCAACATTGTAGTGGGTGGTTAGCTGGTCCATCACATTATAATGTATACAGTATAATGGTGGTTATCTGTGCTGCACTGTTGTTGTGTTACAAGGTGGGACACACATTTCTCACTGTGGCTGTCCATATGGCTAGTCCAAAGCCCTCTCTATGAAGAAGGCAACATGTCACATGATAGTGTGTGACATGGTAAAAAAAAAGACTCTTGGTTCCAGGAGCGAAACTCGCAGTGATTACTAATTTTTTTTTTGGAATTTATAATGTTATTAAACTTAATTATTACACAAAATTTTCCAAATAATACTTTACATGGATTGATTGGAGATAAATGATGTTACATATTAGCATCTTTCACTCTTACATTTTGTTAAACACTTTAATATTCAGAATCAATATAATGCTGTAAGTGAAGGCCTATATACTGATATACAAAAAGCAATATGTCATTTATCATTACTTTAGTTATATCAACTGAATAATTTCAACTCTTTGTATTTTTCCCAGAGTGATTCATTTTTGATACTCAAATCTTGCAATATGTTTTTATTCATTCAAACCCCTACCATTTTAGCAGTCTATAACAAAAAAAAATTCTTTAAACATTCATACATTGCTTTGTAAGAAAAGTTCTCCAGTACTTTTCACATCATCAAATCCAGGATAAAAAAGATACAAAATAATGCAAGAGCAAATATTTTCATCAAATGGTCTTTTGCTAAAATGATGCATTAAAAATCTTCTCAATTTGATAATTAACACATGTAGAGGTATTTGAAAATACATGGTTTCGTGAATTGTTGAAGTGTATGTATCATTGAAAATTTTTGAAGCAGTTAATGAATCAAGATCATTGTAATAATAAATGGATATTAAATTGAAATCTCTTAAAAGACATTCTATCATTATTGGATCTAAATTGTTCAAGTAATTATTATTATATCCTTTTCAAATCTGGCTTAAACATTTTTTTTACAATAAAGCATTTAATATTATAAATTTTAGAGTGCATCAGTAAATAATGTCTTATAGGGCAATATATGTTCTTAGCATAATTATTATGGTTTGCCATGAAGAAATATGAGAAGTATTGCCTTAGATTTGTACTGTCATGTTAGCTATGGACTTTGATATTCAGTAATGCTCCATTTTGCTCTTGTATTTATCATATTATGCATATTTTCAATGATTATTTTGTTAATATAGCTTCTGACATAATTTCTAAAATACCTGATTACCCATACTCATCATTCTGTTCCTTCCCAAATGAATCAACCTTCTGTAAAACGAATTCAATGGTTTTACTACCTACAAATACACAGTCATATCAGAATAATATGACCACCTACCTAATAATGGGAATAACCACCCTTGGCCCAGATGACAGTGGCGAGATGGCTTGGCATGGACGCAATGAGGCCCTGGAAGATTGTCAGAGGCACACATGCCCATTCGGACTCCAGCAGAGTATGGAGGTTCTGGAGATGTGGTTGTGGGTCCGCACACTGAACCTGTAATTCCAAATGGTCCCACAACTGCTCTATGGGATTGAGGTCGGGCAATTTTGCCAGCCAAGGGAGAACAGGTACATTGCTGTCATGTTCCTGGAACCAGTCACGCACCACCTTAGCGACATAACAGGGTGCACTGCCCTGTTGGTAGATACCATCATCACCAGGGTAAACGTCCAACATGAAGGGATGCATGTGGTCAGCAAGGATGGACAGGTAGCAATTGGCATTCAGGGACCCATTCAGTGGTTCCAGGTCATACCAGGAAAATATCTCCCAGAGATGCACACTGCTACCTCTGGCCTGTACTTGACTGACAAGCGTGTCCGGGTGTTGGTTCTTGTGTGTTTGACACCATATCCGCAACTGCCTGTTACTTCTGTGGAGTAGAAGCCTCGATTCATTGGAGAAGGCAACCTTTTCCACTCTTCCACTGTCCAATGACAGTAGTCCTGTGTGAACTGCAGGCATTGTTGACGATGGACCTTGATTAGCATGGGTGCCTTTATGCAGCAATTGACTCCAGAGACTGAATCAAGGTACAATAAGTAAGATCACTATAACAAAATACATAAATAATATATACAAGGTAATTTTTTCAATCTTTAAGTGTGTTGATTTGTAGTATCTCAGGCAAACCACCAAGATAATATTACCTCACTAATTTAAACACTGTAAAATGTCTCTCTAATTGTAGCGCTATGGATCACATGATATTGTTTATTGCCCAGCAAACATTTTTGCTGATCTTACTCTGCTCAACATAGATGCTTTGTACAGTTGCCATGCTAACACAGTGGTTTAAAGAGGCAATGCAACATTGCCTTAGCATAAAAGGTGATATTCAGATTTGAGATCTACATGATTCTGATTGTAATACAGTGGTAGCATCCAGTAAAAAGTTCTTCCAAATCAATTCCAATCAATACATTATATTTTGTCATTTGTTAAATTCATGTTATTGTTATATTCGTTAATTATTATTATAGTATTAATTAAGTTCATTAACTTGCATGTGTACTATAAGTTATTATGTTAAGATTTATCACATTTTTATTATTTAGATTAAATATAAAAAATAGCATAGTCAGCAAAAGAAAACTTCACTTTTTTTAATGAAACTGTTCTTCATTTATATTGTTTTTCCCTTTTCAGGCGCTTGCTTCAAATGGGTATTTGCAACACTGAATTATATAATAATTTGGCATTGTGCTGTTTCTATGCTCAGCAATATGACATGGCAGTGATGTGTTTTGAGCGTGCATTATCATTAGCAACTGATGATATATTAGCAGATGTATGGTACAATATTGGCCATCTAGCTCTGGTAAGTCAGTTTTATATCAGGTAGAATAAATAATATACCATGTGATTATAAAGTTTCAAAGTAAAAATTAATTATTAAAGAATTATTTGTTACAAAGTAATATAGTTTTCAACAAAATCCACAACCACATAAGTGTTTTTCTAAGGAAAACATTCTGATTCCCATTGAAATATGTTGCTGCAGCATAAGTTACTATAATCTGTTAGTTGACACAGTTGTATTGACAGAAAGGCAATGCCACATCAACACCAATTTTAGAAGGTGATACTGCATGCACACTGTCAGTTAAGGAAAGAAATAGAAATTGCCATTTGAAAATTTTCTTACATACATCTTGTAAAAGATATGTAATTCAAGCTTGAAAATAATATTTTCTTTTTTCATTTGAAACATATTTTATAAAGCTAGGATATAAATAATTTGTTAAAGCCATCTGAGCACTATCTCTTAGAAGCAATATACAGTATTGCCAATCTGTTTGTTAATGCTACTCTATGCTGAATTATTGGTTGTTTTTTTTTTATAAATAATTTTTTATTTTCATTTCCAGATGTATTACTTTCTTTTACTAAATTTTAAATATATATATATTTTTTGTAAAATATTTTGTTTAAATATATATATTTTTTGTAAAATATTTTGTTTTCAAAAAATCGAAAATTAAACACTGATTAATATGATATAGAGCATGGCATAATTCCTTTCAGTAATTATTTGGCAAAAAAAAGTTCTAAACTTAAATTTTTTTTTGGCTGATTACAGTGAAAAAATAGTTGGGCCTCTGGATGTAAATAAATTTTTCAGATGGGTCCCTGGAAGGGTTAAACATATTTCTATCTGATGCTGGAGAATTCATGTGAACCATGCAGCAGTAAAGCAGTATTGCAATTAAAAATTTTGTTCACAAAGGCAAGCACTATCAATCTACTTTTCACTGTTGATAATCTGCCTTGCATTTTGCTTTTCACTCCAAAAATTTGCCACACAGTAATTTTGCATCTAGAAAGCTGTCATTGGGTATGACATCTAATTCTCTTAACTTTGTAGCCAACTCTCTGGCTTTGCCCATGAGATTTGATTTTTTGACAGTACTATTAAGCAGAACTAGTTTTTGAGACCACATTAATATAGGCATCTGAGATATACTCGATGTTCAGGCTGTATCCTGTTGACTGACATTTTAACAACATTACCACACTTTTCTAAAAGTTTGATTTTTTCCCAATATACTTGTAGCTGTCTACAAGAAAGTGAAAAACAAAAAGCTGCAGTGCTCAAGCACACCTATTCACCAAGATCTTCTCACTCTGCTGTGCAAGCTAAATCCTTTGAATTTCTTTTGCACCTTTTTAGTGGTTTCTTTCCTATGGAGAGAAAGCATTTGAACTCCTTTCAGTATGCACTGAAAGAGGTGCAAACCAAATAGAAACTATTTAATGCACTGACTAGAATAATGGATTTAGCTTGCACAGTTGAATAAGAGCTTGGTGAACAGTTGTGAAAAAAGGGTTTAGCTTTCATAGTTCGATTCAAATAAATGATTGATTTAAAATAATAAAATTATTAATTAATAAATGCTGAATATCCAAGATTTTATTAACCATTTTTTATCTTCTTAACATTTTTTCAGTAAAATGGTTCTTTAATTTTTTAGTTATATTTTATAATAATAATAATAATAATACCCCCTCAAGCAGCTGCTTGCCACAGAGGTCTGACAGGAGCCTGTCAGTTTATATGCCACAGTAGGAGATCTGAGATGATGGCAGGACCTCAGCAGAAAAACGACACACACATCCATGCCTTATCCGGGACTTGAACCCAGGTCCCTTAGATCAGTAGCCAAGCGTGCTAACCACTCGGCCACGGGACGGCTAAAATTTGCTTCCAGCGCCGTGATTTGAACCGGCTACCTAGGTGTCGATAGCCGGACGTTATCGCACTAGACTATGCCTTGTTAGTTACATAATATAATATTTTCTTCCTTTTTTCTTTATCCCTCTGATAACATTTATTCCTTAAATCGTATACTGCCATGACCTTGAAAATCAGGTTTATGAAGCCCGCATATATGGCTTTAAACCATAAACTCCATCTTTAGTACCATAAAAAATTTGATATTTTATTAAAATATCAAAGTTTGAACTAACCTTTTTATTTGTTTATATACAGGGTGATTCAGTTAAGTGTGTACAAACTTCTTGGAGGGTAGGTTGCACAAAGACGAATCAGAATCATATAGCAATGCAGGGTTGGTACGGCATCAACATGTGCTAGTGTACAGAGAAGACATGAATGAAAGAGCAGCACGTAAGTGAACAAAATGCTTTTTATTAATTACAATAGGTACATTTGTGAAATGCACAGGGGTCACAGAAGGTGTTCGAAGTTGCGACCACAAGCTGTAACACAAGCCTGACATTGTTGGCACATGGAATCACGTACATTCTGGAAGATTCCTGGTGTATCTTGGACTTCCAAGGCAGCTATGGAGATGCATGCGACAAGGTCCTCAGCACTTTCAATGGGGGTGTTGAACACCAGTCCTTTGACCAGTCCTTACCCCCAGAAGAAGTAATCAAGGCATGATAGGTCCAGCGATCTTGCAGGCCAATGAATGGGACCACCACGCCCGATCCACTGTTGTCCAAATGTCACGTTTAAGTGTTGATGAACTTCATGGCTGAAATGGGCGGGGGCCCCATCGTGTTGGAACCACATTGCATGGCGCAGTGACTGAGGGACCTGTTGTTCATCCAAAAGTTCTGGCAAGACGCCCTCCAGAAATATCCAGTAACTCCTTCCATCCAGACAAACAGGCATGAGGTATGGGCCTATTAAGTGGTCCCTGACAATGCTGCACCAAACATTTACAGCAAAACGGTTTTGTGCTGCACATGTTCATGTAGCATGGGGGTTCCACCGCCCATGCATGCGCGTTATGTGCATTGAAGATACCTTCCCGTGTAAAGCATGCCTCATTTGTGAACAGCACAGAAGCAGGAAATTGGGGTTCTGCCGCACTCTTCTGCAGGTACCATTGCACAAATACAATGTGCTGTGGGTAATCCTCAGGCTTCAGTGTCTGGACGCGCTGCACATGATATGGATGCAATTGGTTATCGTGCATAATCCTCCATACAGTGGATTGGGGAAGACTGACCCGGTGGGCAATTGCTTGGTTGGCACTTGGAGTGTCTTCTGTATGACATAGCACATTCTCCTCCATGTCAAGGGTCCGTGCCCATCGTTCCCGATTCCTGACAGGTCTCTGGAAGGAACCAGTGTCACATAACCTCTGATGCAGCCGTGCAAATATCTGTTGGTTGGGAGTACGCCTCATCGGGTACCGTTCCTGGTACATGTGCACAGTGGCTCGCCCGTTGCATTCCGCAGCCCCGTATGCGAGATGCATATCGACCAACTCTCCGTTTGTGTAATTGGCCATCCTACTACCTCTGCGGGTGGTTTACAAATGACAGTTACCTGCAAGGATGTTGTGCAGTCCCGTGGCCGTACAATGCCATCTACCGTGTGAAGATGCTGTTACCGACCCTGCATTGCTATATGATTACGATTCGTCTTTGTGCAACCTACCCCTCCCAGAAGTTTGTACATGCTTAACTGAATCACCCTGTATATATATAAAATATATGCTACTAAAAATGCAAATTTTTTGTTATTTCTCAACTTGATGTGCCAGAAAATAAAACCCTTTCTCTTGCTGAAACTGCTATTAATTATCTTATGGTTGCATACATTTTATAATTACTAAAGTGAGAAGAGAGATGTTTTACCATTTCTTTCTTCCAAGTAGCTGTTAAAATTCTTGGATGGAAGTTTGATGTTATTTCTTCTAAGTTGATGCTAGGTGACTCAGAAGTGATATAGGCTGACTAACTCCAAAACTTTTTTCTTAAGACTCACTGTTGATGGTTATTGTAGTCTTTCCTCAGTTTGGGACTGTCAGTCCTGATGACATGTATTTCACTGATAATTGTGTTCACTGTGCACTCAGTTGTACATCTCTCCTTCTGGTATTCAACCATTACTTGCTGTTACTCAACTTTTTGACAAAACCTTTTGATAAAGAACTAAAATATGAACCCCCCCCCACACACACACACACACTAATTAAGAAAATTTACATTTCACTGTAACATAGGAATGTCAAAAATTGAACACAGGAATTAAAAACATGACCACTGCAACATGCATTTTGCTCAGGCTTCCTCAGGCAGTGTGCTCACTTCATCATTTCGTTGAAGTTTCATGAGGCAGTCTCTCCAGTGGGATCCATTGCATAACCTGTCAGATGTTTTGTGATTAATTTCCAAGTGGCTGGTAATAGTTTTATATCTGTATTACATAATTTATTTTGATTTAAATTTATAATTAAATTTTCCATGTAATTTAGTTGCTGTATTTTTTGAAGTATTTCACTATCCTAATATATATATAATGCATAATATTTCTATCATTACTTAAGTTTTTAATTCACTTAATTTTTTACAAAATCATTTTGCCATTTATGCAAACAAAGTACAATGCCAACTTTTTCCCGATTGGCAAACTATAAGTCTAAGGTAGCAGTGTTACATAAACTTATTTTGCTTTAAAACAAGATTACTTAAATTAAAATTTGAATAATAAATGACTAAAAAGGGATAAAGAGCTGTGATGAAATTAAATAAAACTGCAGTATTTCGAAGTAAATAGAGTTTATTTTAACCTGTGAATTTTGAAATCAAACACTTCCTAATCAATTTGCATTATGTACTGACTACCACGCCGTCCTGTGGCCGAGTGGTTAGCACGCTTGGCTACCGATCTAAGGGACCTGGGTTCGAGCCCTGGGTAAGGCATAGATGTGTGTGTCGTTCTGCTGAGGTCCTGCCATCCTCTCAGACCCTCTACTATGGCATATAAACTGACAGGCTCCTGTCAGACCTCTGTGGCAAGCAGCTGCTTGAGGGGGTATTTTTATTTACTGACTACCACAAAAAAAATTGAACTTTATGAAAACAGCAAAAACTTGACTTAAAAATTACAAATTCTGAATGCTAGTTATAATAATAATAATAATAATCTTTATTCATATTCATGTTAGTTATACAAAATTTTAAACAAATGACCCGCAAAGCATTTGCTTATCTGCAGGAGTTTCATTACACTTCATACTACACTTCATTTAATTAAGTAGATAATATTAAAATATCCTATCATTTAATTTTTTTGTTTTAATGCCCTAATCAGATGAATAACATCATGGAAGTAGCTACCATTTTAAGTCATGTATGCTTAATGATTTAATTTTTGATCAAGCTTCAAATAATTACTCTTTCTAATTGCAGTATATATTTGAGAAGCAATATAAATCATTCTAGAAGTAGTGGAATTGATATCCCTCTCCTAAATCTGAGAAAAGTCACAACTGATCTGAGTTGGTTGTGACTTTTCTCAATCAAATGGGTCAATGAAATCAAGATTAATGAAATATTTTACAAAATGCTCACAATTTTCTGGTTCAACTTGATAATATCCATTGGTTTTATCCTTCAAAAACTATATTTCATTAGCAAAACAAACCACTTCGGTACTTTCTGAACACAGTATAAATATCCGATCTGTGCAGCCTAAATACACACAAAGTTTGAAACCAAAACCAGATGTTTGGCAATTGATATCATGCTCCTATGATGTTGCTAATCATATGATCAAAGAAATATCGATTTTTCTCTTCATATTCCTTTCGTAAAAGATATTCAACAATAGATAAAAGTAATTTAGAAATGCTAAAATAGTTTTTAATTTCAATATATACTAAAATGATGCAAAAACATATATGGCTGCATTTTCATGAAAATCACTGAAAACCTCCAATAAAAACTGTTCCCTTGGCATCTGACTTCATTTTATTCAGAAACAGATGGTGGGATGTTTACAAAATAACTCACTGGAGCTCTTAGTCAGCTAGTGAGGGACTGTTCTAAAGATAGAACAGTAGCTACAACAAAGGAGTTGTCTGGGCTGTGTTAACTGTCTTTTGTCTCATGAAAATGAGTACTTAGGTTGAGAGTAGTTATGAAAAGTTTAAACCTAAGATTTTAGGCATATTTACTATGATTATGTGAAACAATCAAATGTAAGTATGGCAAAATAGTTTTTTTTTAAATATTATTGAATTGAGACATGAAAAAAAAATCCAAAATAACCCAAAACCAAAGTAACTTGTCTAAAAATGCAAAAAATACAGTAAAACCGTGCAATTTTCTTTTTAAAAATGCTTATAAAATTTTACTTGCATTTTTTAAAATATTCATCTTTCTCTTTACCCCAATCAATTGTTCTTTCATTTAGTATATAGCATGACCTATTTCTATTCATTGATTTGTTTTTTTTTAATTCTGAAGCTGACTTGTTAAAGTCACAGCTGATAAAGAGCCTGGACTTTTCTCAAAGTATTAGTACGACAAAATAAATATGAAAAAGAAAGTAATTTTCCCCATTTAAGGAAAATTTTAGTTTCCTCATATTCATAAACAAATAGCCTTTCTATTTATATGTGCATTATAATCTTTTTGGCCTATTTTTCTTTTAAATAATTTTTTATTTGCATTGCCAGGTGCATGCAGATGCAATTTTTCTTTACTATATGCCTCTATAAAAGCCGTATTAAAACAAAACTAATCATTTTTTTTTTGTTAAATATTTTATTTTCAGAAAATCCAGAATTAAATGCTGATTAATTTGGCATGTGACATACCATAATTCCTTTCACTAGTTTGGCAAAAAAAGTTCTAAAGTTCACTTTTTTTGACTGAACACAGTTGAAAAAATAAAAGCTTGACCACAGGGTACAATTTAATTTTTCAGGCCTGGCATAGTAAGGGTTAAGAAAGGAATAATGTAGAATAAAGTGGCCATTCCATTTTATCAAAATCAGTGGTTTTAAGCATTTCTCAATGATCCTTACTTTGTAGTATTATTATCCATCACTTCTAAATGCTGCAAGACATGTTTGTGTTTCAATTCTACAATGTTATATAACTATCCTGGTATCTAAGGGCATTCATGGAACTTCTGTCTAAGATTAACAGATCTGTAGGAGCATTAACAGAAATACCACTCAAGTGATGACTGTACCCTCTTCTAAAGCTAATCTTTCTTCAGTGAAAAAAGTTCAACAGCTATTAACATGTAGCACTCAAAATGCTGAGAATCACTCTTGAACAGCTCTTTATATTTGCTAATAGGATATTAGTCCACTGATTGAAAAATAAAAATCCAAAGCTGTGTATTCTGAACACCATTTTATTGCACACAATGGTCACTAGTCAGTAGCATGCAATAAATGAGTGATTTTGGAATATATGGACTGATACGGATACTGGTTACTACTAAGCATCTATAGTAATGATTGATATGTTAGTCTTTTATCTGTTTCGACCAGAATACATGATAGCAATCTTCAGAAGTTTCCGTAGTATATGACAACTGGCCACAAATTTTCTTCTCTTAAAAATGACCCAAAGTGTAATAACTAAACTTGAATGAACACTGAATTCTTTTACTATGGTTTCCTTTGACATTGTTAATAGTTCTCCACAGCATTTAGGTATAAATGTTTTGTTTTCATAGGTATCAGGTTATGATATTAGGTATAGGTATCAGGTACAAAACTTTAACCAACAGCAAGTGAAACTTCATCATGCATAACATGAAGCCATATCCCACTGTATTATACTTTGTTATGTGAATTTATCATATCATATTCTTCTTTGTGACACAACAATTTGCTCACATGGCATTATGGTAACCTAATTTAAAAAGTCTAATTTATCTATTCATTGAAAGCACTCTGTCAGTAGCTCCACAACTTTTAAAAAGTTTTGGGTAAACTTTTACAGCACTGTTATTATTACGTAGTATGAGGTAATTATTATTTTTCACCATTGGCAAAGAGGTGATATTTTCACTTACTGTTAGCTAAACTCTCCTTTTAAAATCTCATTTGTTTTTCCAGTTATATTGCCAATAAAAATGCATTTCTACAAAATTTCATACTAAGTTGTAATGTGTTTTCAGGAATTGTGTTATGATAATGTCTGATGACATATTTTATGTATAATTTCAAAATCATTTACTTGTGTACTGCTGTTTTAAATATATATTACTTTTTTATTATTTAGGGTATTGGTGATAAAAACCTTGCAACACAGTGTTACAGGCTTGCTCTTGTAGCAAACAATGATCATGCAGAATCATACAACAATTTAGGGGTAATTGAAACAACCAAAGGGAATTCAGACCAGGTTAGAATTTACATGTAATAAATATAATAAATGAGTATGTTCATTAATATGGTTATATTTTTTAGTAAAAAACACAATTGTTGTGTATTAGAAATTATAATTACTGTATTTTCTAAATCATTAAATATATGCAGATAGACTAACCAACAGTGTCTTCCCCCTTTTTCTATGGCCTTTAGCACACTATTCACTAATCTGTAGTTATACATACAGACAACATAGTCAAGGCCAACACAGTTTCTTTCTCTACATATGTTTCTCCTTCACTTAACTTCTCATTACTTATAAAGTCAAACCATCTAATGCCCAAAATCTGCATAAGCATCTAGAATCAAAATCCTGTTTTCTTGCTTACAGATGTCCAAGTTCACTACAATAACTAACTTTAGAAAGAATAAAACTATTATACAGCCTAATGTTAGTTTTTAAGTGCATACACATATTTTTCCACACTATACTCTCGTTAGATTATTAAAAGTCTTAGCAGCAATCATTGTTCTATTTATCTCATGCTGTACATCACAAGTATCTCTTACACTGAGATGCCCAAGGGTGTAGCCATTCAAAACAACTGAAGCACAGCCAGCCTGACCAATTTTCCTCATTTTAGTTTTCTCCCTGTTTATCACCAAACTTTCTCTACTACCAGTCTTCTCAACAGCTCTTATAAAAGCGTTTACTTCATCAGCATCATTTGCCAAAAGGGCCAAAATCATCAACATAATTTATATAAAAAATTTTCGAATCTGTAGATCATTTAAGGCCAAAATCTTTTCCTTGCAGTTGAATTCCTCATAACATAATCAATAACCAAACTAAAGAGAAAAAGTGGAAAAATGCATCGTTATCATAATCCAGTGACAATGCTAAAACAATTTCCACAAGCCTTAACAACTCTCACACAAGACTCAGTGTTATTACAGAGAGCTTTCATTATGCCAACTGACTTGTCAAGTATGACATATGATCTTACAGTCAACCACAAATTATAATGATTGACAAAGTCAAAAGTATTTTTGAAATCTATGAAGCTAGTGAATGAAATAATGTAAAAACAATATATAACAATATATATGAAACACACAGTACTTGATCATTGAGTATTTATATAAATGATTTTACTGTTAAAATTATTGAGTGCCTCATTAGTGCAGTTCTTTAGTTAATTAAGTTAAATATATTAATACCTCTGTAGTTCTAATTAAAAATTATTTAATCACAAACTACACTGTTAAAATGGCTTTTCAAATGCCATTGTTGCTCTTTAGCACATTCTAGCATACATCGTTGCAATATGCAACACATAGTAGTACTAGCTTACTATTCTAAGTATAATAGTACTTCTACAAGAGAAATGCTAAGTGCTCTCCTTTTGATAACTAGTTCAAGTATTAAAAGTTCTTATTCATACTCTCATATATATTCTACAAGCATGCTATGCTTGTTTAGTCATATGTCCTTTGAAGAGGATGTTCGTACTTCTGTAAACTTGGCTGGTACACTCAACACAGTAGATATTAAGTTTACTGGACAAAAAATTAGTCATCTCCCACCGTAAGAGGTTTATGTCCATTCGACAGGAACAGAGGGCACACCAATAATAAATGCGTCCTACAAATAACTGTGCCTTGTGCTACAGGGTTCACACAGTGACAAGAAGTGGTTGTGTGCCATGTGTGTGTTAGTTGCTCCATGAAACATGGGTCACACCAAAGATGTGAATGAGTGGCAAAAAGGTGTTATTGCATTTGGCCGAGCCAAAGGGTGTAGTGTACAAGAAGTTGCTGCATTTGCAAGTGTGTCGAAACCTACTGTCCAAAGGGTCTTCCAGCAATGGTGTGCATTGCAGTCCACTGCTAATTGTCAGCAGAACTGTGGCAGAAAGATGGTGCTCACCAATAGGGACTGCCGCAGTGTGTCAAGCACTGTTATGGCAAACCGCTTTGCAATGAGGCAGGAATTGCCCCAGTCAGTCAATGCAGGCCTACAACAAGCTGTTTCCAAACGAACACTCCGAAGGGAACTGCATGCCATGGATATCTGGAGCAGAGTACCGCAGAAGAGACCCATGTTAACAACTCTGCACAAGGCTGCAACAACTACAGTGGGCGTGGTGCCACAAAAACTGAACTGTTGACTCTTGGAAGTGTGTGATCTGGTCGGATGAGTCATGTTTTTGCTTGTACTCGAATGATGCAAGACAATGGGTACATCGTAAGTTGCATGAAGCCTTCCACGTGGACTGTGTGCAAGGATTTCTTGAAGCTGGAGGAGGCTCTGTGATGTTCTGGGAGTGTTTCTCGTACTAGGAAATGGATCCTTTGGTTGCAATTATGTCACACCAGAAGGGCTATACGGAGCTACTGGATGACCACATGTTGCCTTTTGTGCAGCATCTCCATAGTGAACACCAGAAGGATACCCCAGTCTTCCAAGATGATAATTGTCGCATGCACAGGGCTCGAAGTGTGTCGGATTGGCCTTTGAACATCTTGCCAAATCCCTGGATTTGAACCCCATAGAAAGCATGTGGGATTATTTGGGGCAACGAGGGAAGTGCCATCCAAGCCATCCGGCCAATCTGGCCGAACTACGGCATTTGCTGCTGGAAGAGTGGTGAATATTGATATGCACTTCATCTGCACACTGGTGGCATCCATGCCAGACAGGATTTCAGCTGTTCTTCAGTCACATGAAGGTGTTAAGTGCTATTAAGTAACATTCAACCAGGGGTGACTAATTTTTTGTCCACTGAGTTTATATTTCGTGGAGAAACACAGTCCTGGTTGTTCACAGTATCCTTGGTACATGATAACTTTCATATTGTAGGTAAGCACTATGCTTGCCATTAGATTTGATGTTACCTTTGATGTTCTACCACCTTGAAGGTGCTTTCTGTTAAATTTATATGGCATCAGTATGCAGCATTTCATATCTGTATCGCTAGTCCAAGGTTTAGAGCTTAGATGTAATTTTTTTTAAAGGCATTTGAAAGTTAAAAAAACATCTTTTCCAACTGAATACATCAAACTTCCACATAAACATATTAACAGTTAAAAACATGGCAACACATGGGGTTTTAACTGTTAATATGTTTTACACAAAAGTTTGATCTATTCAGTTGAAAAAGTTGTATTTTAACTTTCAAATGCCTTTAAACAACAATTACATCTAAGCTCTAAACCTTGGACTAGTGATACTGGTATGAAATGCTGCATGCTGATGCCATATATAATTCAACAGAAAGCACCTTCAAGATGGTAGAAACATCAAAGGTAATTTCAAATTTAACATCTAATGATTAGCATAGTGCTTACCTACAATATGAAAGTCGTCATGTACCAAGGATACTGTGAACAACCAGGACTATGTTTCTCCACGAAGTATAATATCTACTGTGTTGAATGCACCAGCCAAGTTTACAGAAGTACGAACATCCTCTTCAAAGGACATACAACTAAACAGCATGCATGCTTGTAGAATATATATGAGTATGAATAAGAACTTTTATTACTCGAACTAGTATCAAAAGGACAGCGTTTAGTGCTTTTCTTGTAGAAGTACTATTGTACTTAGGATAGTAAGCTAGCACTATATACTTAAAATTAGCTAGACTCACAGCTATACTTATGCAATTTAATATTCATGATTTTAGCTGTAATTACAAAATTAAAAATCTTGAGGAGAGTTTAAATGGCTCTAGTGGAAAGCTATAGCATCAATTACCACTTAATGGCATTAGCTTATTGCTTCTACACTTATTCTTTTTTCTTGTACTGATATTTTGTATAGTTTCTTGTACACATGCCTTTTCTGTGTAAAGGCTGTCAAGAGAAAAAAAGAAGATTTACCAGTCCTATGAGCTTGAATACCTGCTGGCACAGTCTACATCTGGTTCCGAGGGATTGTTTATCCCTGGATTTTGCTGGTAATCACAGTAAGTAGTCTTAGCTGTTAGTTCACAGCTAAGAAGATGTTATCACCAGTTCAACATCCAACACACTGAAATAGTGAAACCAGGGACAAACAACCCCTCAGAATCAGTTGCACACTGTGCCGCAGCAGGTATTCAAGCTCATAGGACTAGTAAATATTCTTCTTTTTTTCTCTTGACAGCCTCTCTACACAGAAAAGGCATGTGTACAAGAAACTGTACGAAATAACAGTACAAGAAAAAAGAATAAGTGTAGAAGTAATAAGTTGATGCCACTATTTGGTAATTGATGCTGTAGCTTTCCACTAGAGCCATTTAGGCTCTCCTCAAGATTTTTAATTTTGTAATTACAGCTAAATTCATGAATATTAAATTGTGCTATTACACACTGCATATTGCAATGATGTATGCTAGAATATGTTAAAGAGCAACAAGGGCATTTGAAAAGCCAATTTAGCAGTGTAGTTTGTGATTAAATAGCTTTTAATAACTTATCACTGTGTATCTTAAATTTAATTAATTTGTAGTTCTAATATATTAACATTGCTTTTTTTCTGATTGAACATAGCATCACATTTTCATCTAGTAAAAGGTAATGTAGTTCTAAATTGTTGTTACATAGTATAAAGAGTTCAGAGTATATTACCCTTTTTGATGTCCATCTCATCTGGTACATATATTACAGTCTTCTTGAAGTTAAAAGAAGATATTGGTGTAAAGTCTAGTCGGGGTCGATATTAATGTAAAGTCCTGGCCAGGAGCCACTGGTTTTACTCTTGTAATCAGTTGAGAGTACAACCAGTGGCTCCTGGCCAAGACTTTACATCAATATGAACCCCAACTAGACTTTCCACCAATATCTTCTTTTAACATCAAACAGACTGTGATATCTGGGTAATATACTCTTAACTCTTTGTGCTATGTAATATCTACTGTCCTTCTTTGCCCTATATGTAGTAAATAAAAAAAAAAGATAACAAGAGAGCAATTTCATTCCAAATTCCAACAATTTATGTCCGAAGTTTATTTCTCATACTCCTGGGCAGATCACTACCCAAAGACTTCAGGGTAGAATTTAACAGCCATGAAGTGGATTTTGAACCACATCTCACCAGTGAATCTCAAACTTGGACAGTGAAAAAAATGCAGTTTTTTATGTGCATCTTCATTCTTTTTTATTCAGTCAATATTTTGTGGTTTTTTAATGATGAAAAATAACAATAATTGATTTTTAGTAATACTTTCATTCAAAATGAACAATCAGCATAAACATTAAATTCTTTTATAATCATTTAAATATTTTTAACTATTAATTTTTAATATTGACAATAAATATTTTTTTCCTTTTCGTTTGTGATATAGGCAAGGGCATTTTTTCTGACTGCTGCTAACCTTGCACCACATCTCTTTGAGCCACATTTTAATCAAGCCCTACTCTCAGAGCAGGTAAGCTATGTTTGCAATAAGCATATTTATGGAAATTTTCTGAAAGTTATGTTATTTTGTTATGATAATGAAAATATTTGATTAAAGGAACTGAACATACAAACTTTATAATGTCAGAAAGATGAACCTTGAAATAATTTAAAATATCCAGAGCTAAGGCATTGGTGCTAACTATGGATGACCTCAAATATTAACTCATATCATCTTTGCTGTGTTTAGACAATGTAATATTTATTTCACTTGAAAAAAACTACAATAAATATAGGCCATTTTAAAAGAAAGATAGCACCTGTTAGTTCTCAGAAATTGTCAATATATAGCTTATATAAATTGTTTGTCATATCAGTTAATAGATGGCTGCTGACATTTGCTGATATCAGATGTATAAGCGAGCACATATGAGAACTGAAGAAATGCAAATTAATATATTTTTTAAAAACAAATGGGGTATTCCCATCCAAAATTCATTGTAAGGAAGTAGTGTATGATTCAAACATTGTGTCTAACCCTTCCAAGCTCCCCAACAATTATAGACATTGACAGAATTCTAAATGAGAGACTGAAGACAAACATAAATGTCTTTTGTATAACACAAGAAACTTCGATTCTTTAAAAATAAAATTGCTGTTTGAAAATTTCCTTAGATATATCTTTTAAAAATAAGCAATTTAAGCTTGAAAAATAATATTTTCTTTTTCCATTTGATGCATATTTTGTTAAACTATGTAGGCCATTCAGAAAATAAAGAACGCTTGTGCATAGTGTCTGTTCAGGTTCCTGACCAGAGCTCAATCAAGGTTAGCTGGGCCCAGTGAGTTGTTGGCTATCTCCTGGCAACATTGTTAGGAATGTATTATTCGTTTGTGGTTAGTTACAATCTTTCAAAATGAACACACGAATTGAAAATCCTGCCAGATGCAAAGTTCGATCAGTTGTCCATTATCTGACTGCTGAAAACACCAGGCTATTAACATTCATCACAAACTTGTTCAAGTGTATGGAGAATGTGTGTGAATGAATCCAGTGTTAGAAAGTGGTGCATAATATTTAAAAACAGAACAGACGTCCATGACAAGGAGTGATCAAGGTGCTCCTCTCTCATTACGCACGATCTGAACACTGCCTGGAAGACAAAGGAGCTCCTTGATGAGTTTCACTGGGAAGTTTTGGAACATCCCCACTTTACAGCCTGGACTTGGCACCATCGAACAACCACTTGTTTCCGAATTTAAAGTAGTTCCTTGGTGAACAACATTTTGATGATGATAATGCACTAAAGAAGGCTGATATGGACTGGCTGAAAGGACAGGCAACAGAGTTATATGAGGAGGGAATACATAAACTTACCTCAAGATATGACAAGTGCCACAATGTCCAGGGTGACTATGTAGAGAAATAGGCTAAGTTATAAGTTAAAAATTGTAAATAAAATATTTGAAAATTTTAAAAGTATATAGCGTTTATAACCAAACGTTCTTTACTTTCTGAATGTCCCTAGTATAATATAAATAATTTGTTAAAAGCCATCTGATAGCCATTTATTCATCATCATCATCCTCCCCAAGCAGCTCATAGGTTACGGAGGTCCAACCAGACCCTGCAATTTAGTTCTCCAAGCATGTCTATCCTGAGCTACATCTGCTGCATCCGGCCACTGCACACCAATTCTAACAAGGTCCTGTTTGACATTGTCTGCCCACCACATCTTAGGTCTCCCCCTCTTTCTGAGGCCTTTAGGCACCTGTTCATAACCCTATTCACCAATCTATAATTATCCATACAGGCAACATGGCCAAACCAATGGAGTCTCTCTCTGCACAATATGTTGCTTAAAGGAGGTTGCTGACTCCTTTGCCTAACCTCATCATTAATTACAAAGTTGAACCACCTAATGCCAAAGATACTGCATAAGCATCTAGAATCAAAAGCATCTAGTTTCCTGTTATCTTGTTTACAAAGTGTCCAAGTTTCAGTACCATAACTAACCCTAGAAAGAACCAAACTATTATACAGTCTAATTTTAGTCTTTAGGTGTATACGCCTATTTCTTCACACTCTCCATAGATTCTTAAAAGTCCCGGCAGCAATCCCTATTCGTCTGTTAATCTCATGCCGCACATCACCATTATCTGTTGCATAGCTCCCAAGATAATTAAACAGACACCTGCTCAAGACTGCAACCATTCAGATTAACTGAATCACAGCCTGCCTGACCAATTTTCATCACTTTAGTTTACTCTCTCTTTATAACCAAACCTACTCTACTACCAGTTTCATCAACAGCCCAGATGAAAGAGTTTATCTCATCAACATCATCTGCCAAAAGGGCTAAATCATCAGCATAATCTAAGTCAGAAATTTTCATATCTCCAGCTCATTTAAGGCCAAAATCTTTCCCTTGAAATGAATTTTGCATAACATAATCAATAACCAAACTAAAGAGAAAAGGTGACAAAATGCACCCTTGTCAAACACCAGAAGTAATGTTAAACCAATTGCTACAAGCCTTACCAATTCTCACACATGACTCAGTGTTATTATAGAGAGCTTTCATTATGTTAACTAACTTGTCTGGTATACCATATGATATCACAATCCACCACAAATTATGATGATCAACAGAGTCGAAAGCCTTTTTGAAATCAACAAAGGTAGCAACCAAAGGTTTCTGAAACTCTAAACATTTCTCAAGAATCTGCCTAAGTGAAAATATCTGATCCACACATCCCATACCACTTCTGAATCCACATTGCTCATCATGCAATTGCCTGTCAAACAGATTTTTAATTCTATTAATCACAATCATGCAAAGAACTTTCCCTGGAACAGAGAGTAGGCTGATACCCCTATAGTTATCACAAGAACTGCATTCACCTTTTTTGAAAATAGGGATAATAATAGCTGTGGTAAAATCCTTAGGGACCATGACTTTATTATGAAAGATATTCAAAATTTCAGTCATCCAAATGGTAACCAAAACCTTCCCAGCTCTAAGCATTTCTGTAATTTCATCTACCCCTGGGGATTTATGTAGTTTAAGTTTAAAAATAGCCAAAATAACTTTAGAATGTGTTCAGTAATGCATCTATCATCATTAAAAACAATGGGAGTAGAGCTAACCACATTGTTTAGAACATCACTGAAATGCTCAGCCCACCTAGCCATAACAGAATCCTCACCTTCTTATAACCTTACTTTGTTTATCCTTCAATCCCTGTATACTTGTACATTTTCTACCACACAAAGCATTAACTATCTGGGTACAACTCTCTGCTGTTGTGCTGTCTAACTGCTTCTTTGGCTTTGTCAGCCAAGCCATCAAGCCAAAGATTCTTATCAGCAGCTAACTGATCCTTTACATGTTTATTAAGCTCTCTGTAATGCTTTCTATTAAGACTAGTGGGGTATTGATTAAGGACATTCCTGCAGTTATTTCTTTATGAAATAAGCTCAAGTGCCTTAACACTCAAATAATTCTGCCTCCTCTGCTCCTTTTTTCCTAAAAGAGTACTGTTAGTTTCCGAAAAAGCCTGTTTAAAATGGTCGCATTTTATTCTTCAGTCAACTTCAGTGGTAAGCACACCATGATTGTCATAATGACTAAGTAACCTATCATGGTAAGCTTTAGCTAGTATTGGATCTTTCAGTATTAAAGGTAAATTTTTTAACCCTAGCACAACACTTTTTAAGTTTAAGTTGCAAGACACTTTAACAAGGTAATGGTCAGATCCAATTTCAGCTCCCTTATATGACTTGGTATTCCTAACAGAACTAGCCCATTTGCTGTTAATTAATATATAATCAATCATATTCTTATGCAGCCCATCAGGTGAAACCCATGTGTACTTATGTATGTCGCGGTGTTTGTAATAAGTATTAGTTATTTTGAAACCATTGAGTTTACTTACCTGTAGGAGACGTTGCCTATTGCCATTGCAGCTACCAATACCAAAAGAGCTTATGACCCCTCCCCAAAGGTCAGAGTCAGTACCAATTTTGGCATTGAAGTCACCTGGAACAAGGGTAATATCTCCTTTCTTGACAGAATTCAAAATATCCTGAAGTTGTCCGTAAAACCTATCCTTCTCATCCTCATCGTCATTCTCAGTGGGGCATAACAGCAGATAACATTCAAGTCTTTAACGCTTGTCTGAAATTTTGCTGTAAGAAACCTTTTATTAATGCACTCATATCCTAGAAGAGCATCACTAGCGTGTCTGCTGAGAAGCAGACCCAGAATTTGATGATGTTTATTTTCTTCCCTCCCTAAAAAGAGAAATTTAAGATTATTTTTAAGAATCTGACCTTTATCTGTCCATTTGGTCTCTTGCAGGCTGAGAATATCTAAATTATAATGGTGGAATTCTTGTGTGAGGACATCAAGAGAAAAAGCTCTGTGCAGAGTCCTCACATTCCAACTACCTATGGAGAGAAAATGGTTAGTGGGATGTTTAAAGAAACTATGTTTATTGAGAGGGGAATGCCGACAATATCAAACAGCCCCCTAATCACAGACATGGGGCAAAGACCCGTTCCCCCACCACTAAAGGCTGAAGCCATCTATACTGGAAGACTTCCTCCAAAGTAGAATTTGACGATGCCAGTAGAAGCAAAGAGTTCAGGTGCCTGCGAGTTCTGTCTCTGCTCAGAATTATCCACCAGCTGATAAACATATCCTGTAAATCTATTCACTTGGGGCTGTCAACCCACAAACAAACAGAAAACACAGCCGAAGATTTTCCCTCCACAGAAGCCCACCAATGCAGCAAAATCAGGATCCATAATCAAGCTCAGAGCCATAATTCCATTCAGGTTGGTATATATGGTCAGCACCAGGACCCTGTGTGGTTGACCACTCCTCAGCAGGGTAGAAAAAAAAAGAAAAGTAGCCATAGTTGTCCAGATCAGTAGGCCACACTAATCTGGCAGCCCTCCCCTTCCATTCTCTTCCACAAGAGAGTATCTTTTGAAAGGTACTAACGGTCTGCACCACGAGAAGGCGGGGTCAGACATTAGGTGCTAGGCCTGGCCGGTTCTATGCATCATCACAGGGGATTGGTATAAAGCTCTCCTTCCAGTGACTATCTATCTACCATTTATCATTTATTAGAAGTTATAAATCGTATTGCCAATTTCCTTGTTAGCGTTCATCTTTGCTGAAGCAACCTTCTGATTTATGCTCACAAGTTTAATCAACAGATTTTTCCTTAAAGTTTCGAAAATCTCCTAAAATTTAACAAAAACCTGCTATTTTTAAAAATGACAGATTTTAGAAGTAATTATGAAGTACAGAGGTTTATCAAAATAATGGAAACACCAGTGGTGACTGGAGTACACACAATGGGCTGTATGCATATCACAGTGATGATGTCACCTGTGATGTGAGGTATATAAAGGGGAGAAGTATGATGTTGTTGTTTACACCTTGTTTATTTAGTGTTCATTAGTAATCACTTTTTACTGTATTTTTTCCACTTTACCTTTACTAAAAATTTCAAATATATATATATATTTCCCGTTTTTTCTATATTATTTTATTATCCTAATATAAACAGTTCATAATATTTTGCTTTGCTTAAATCATTCATTTATTTAATTTTTCTGAAATTTTTAGTCATTTATGCATAATGTGTATTCTTAGACTTTTGATGATCAGCAAATTCTAAGCCTAAGTAAACTAAAATCATAAAAAATAGTTTTGCTTTAAAAACTAGATAATTTAAATAAAAAATGAAATATATATATCAGAAAAGTGATAAAAACCTATGGAAAAATTAAAAAAAAGTTTCAAAGCATTTTAAAGTTTAATTGATGCACCTAATTTGAGAACAAGTCTCTTTATTATGAAGCTGTGTAACTGCTACCAAAAAGTTTAATTCTAAAATTCTGGCAGAAAATTTGGTTAAAAATCGCATTTCATGACATTAATTTGTTTATATGCTTTAAATATATTTAAAAATATTGATAAATAAAGTCCTACCTTTAAAAATCGTGATCTGAGTAATCCTAATGCTTGTTCTGATTGCCATCATTATAGATCGTTAGCAGTTTCACTTTCAATCGTTTCTAATTAATTATTGTTTATAATCGCAGTATCCATTTGAGAAGCAATAAAAAGCAATTTTAGAAGCATTAAAGTAAGTATAAAACATCTTCAAAATCGAAAGTTTACTAAAATCTATATTGAAAGCTGATGCATATTTCCCGGATGAGGCAGTTTTCAATAAATTAAAAAACAGTATCCTTATGTTAAAAGCTTAGAAAGCATTGCAGCTCTAGTAGAGCTATAAATAGCAGAAAAGAGCGGGAAATGCAACTGATCGATAATCAAAGCACGGTATGGCAGAATAAAGGCATGAACTGAATCTGTGCTACTTGATGCTGTTTACAGTAACTGAATATGTGCATCTGACTCAAATAGATTTATTTTTAAACTTTATCATAATTTTTTCAAGCGGAATCAACAGGTAAAAATTTTATATCATAGGTTTAAATGTTATTTTTGATATTTGATTAGAAACAGTTGAAAAAAATTCAGATTTCTATTCGAAATTTTTTCCCCCAACTTTGTACTATGGGAACGATACTTTGCTCTCCAATCCTAGAATGGGAAAGATGAAAGTGATTCTTTGGGCTGCAACATGGTAAGGGTTAAAATAAAGTTAGTCATCTTTTTTTTTTAATATTTTATTTTCAGAAAATCAAGAATTAAATACTGATTAATTTTGCATATAACATGCCATAATTCCTTTCATTAGGTGTTTGACAAAAAAAAGTTCTAAAGTGTGTTTTTTTTTGGCTGATCATAGTGAAAAAATACCTGGGCTTCTGGATGTAAGCTAGTTTTTAGGTCGGACTCTGGAAGGGCTAAAATTTTAGTTTGATTTTGGTGTAGAGTTCATATCAGAAAAAATGGATAACAATGAGTCTGGGTGCCTAGTGGTGCAAGAGAAATGGCCATTTTGTAAGTGGAAAGTTTTATCTTTGCAGACAGAAGAGTAAATATTTGAACATTGACAAATGAACTTGATAACAACAGTGTTTCCAATTGCCACAACACCTGTATTCAAAAAGTATGTGTATTGTAAAGAATGAAGACTTCCTGAACAAAATTGTGATGTGTGATGAAATATGGGTGCATCACATTATCCCTGAAAGAAAGAGAGATTCCATGACTTGAGACACTTCATCTCTACCCTGTAAAGAAATTTAAGACTTTGCATATCTCCATTTGTGAAAAAAAATAAGGCAACATTTTAGGGTTCTCATAGTCTACTGCTTGTTGAATTCCTGTTCAAGGTATTATTACCATTAGTTCAGACAGTCATATGCTATACACCTGAGAAATCAAGAATTGCCATAAAGAAAAAAAAAGACTAGGACTACAAACAGTAGGTATGATATTGCTTCATGACAGTGCAATATTTCATACAGTCAGCCAATCACATAAGATATTGGTTGTAATATATTATGATAAGTGGGAGGTATTGGAACATCCACCATAGTCCAGTCCTGGTATTTCCCAATTTTCATCTTCTTAGTCCTCTGGAAAAACATCTGTCAAGCCAATTTTCAACAGAAGATGAAATGAAAGTTGCTATATTTATTTTATGCAAGTCACATGCATAGCCTTATGTTTAGACAAATGTGGAGATCATATGGAGAAACAGTCAACAATATCAGCACTCCTGTTTCGTTACAATAAAATGTGTTACCTTTCTCTTAAAACTACCCTTGTACATATAAGTGATAAATCTAAAAAGCCTTGTATATATTTTATTATTATATATATAATTGTATATATTGAATAAATCAAAAACAGCTAATGAACTTCAAAAGAAACATATATTAAACTGGTCCCTCAAAAAAAAACTCGGCTTTTGTTTAACAATTTCTCAACTAGTGAATTCACTTGAAGGAGAGTTATGCACCAATCCCCTGTGATGATGCACAGAACTAGGTGGCTTAGCACCTAAAGTTCAACCCTTCTTTCTCGTGGTCCAGGTCATTAGTACTTTTCAGAAGAGATATTCTCTTCTGGAAGGGAAGGGCTTCCAGATCAGTGTGGCCTATTTGATCTGGAGTACTACAGCCACTTTCTCTTTTTTTTCCTACTATGCTGAGGACTGGCCAACTTTCCAGAGTCTTGGTGCTGATCACTTATAACAACCATAATGTTCAATGACTTTGAGTATGATTACATTTCCATATGTTGAATCCTGAGCTTGCTGCACTAGTGGGCTTCTGTTGAGAGAAAATCTATCACTATGGTATGTTTGTTTTTTTTCTGTGGTTTGACAGCCCCAAGTGGATAGCTGCACAGGATACCTTATATCAGCTGGTGGATGGTCCTGATCAGTAGTCATTGCAGGTACTTGAACCCAAATGCAGGTACTTCTACAGGCATTGCCAAACCTATACTGGAGGAAATCCTCACCTACATAGATGTATTCAGCCTTTAGTGGAGAGGAATCAAGTTTTTGCCCCATACCTGCAATATTTTGTTATTGTTGGCTCTCTCGTTTAACATTGTTTTTTCAAAAATCTCACTAATCATAATTTCCACAGGTACATGGAATGTGAAGACACTTCATAGAGATTATTCTCTTGATGTCCTCCCACAGGAATTCCGTGTTATAACCTAGATATTTTGGGCTTGCAGAAGATGAGATGGGCAAGTAGTCAGATACTTAAAAATAAATTTTAATTTCTTTTTTCAGGGAGGGAAGACTGAAAGCATCTGCAAGGTATTGATCAGCTTCTCAGCTTACATGGTAGTGATGCTTCTAGGATATGACTGCATTAATTAAAGGTTTCTTACTGCTAAATTTAAACTAATATTTACAGACAACTTCATATATTTTGAATTCTGTCAAGAAAGGAGATATTTCTTTTGTGCCAGGGGACTTCAATGCTAAAATTGGTACTGACTCTGACCTTTGGTCAGGGGTGTTAGGTCCCTTTGATATTGGTAGTTCCAATGGCAATGGGAAACATCTCCTGTAGGTAAGTAAACCTAACAGTTTGATAATAACTCAAGGGCTACAAACATTGGGACATTTATAAAGACACATGGGTTTCACCTGATGGGTTGCATAGGAATATGATCAATTATATATTAATTAACAGGAAATGGACTAGTTTGGTTAGGAATACCAGATCATATAGGGGAGCCAAAATTGGGTCTGACAATTACCTGGTCAAAAGTGTCTTACAACTGAAGTTCAAGAAATGTTGTTCTAAGGTTAAAAGAATTATCTTTAACACTTAAGCTCTGAAAGATCCAGATATAACTAAAGTATACCATGATCAGGTGTTTAGTCATTATGGCAATTGTGATTTGCCTACAGCTGAAGTTGAGAAAGAATGGGATCTGTTTAAACAGGCTTTTCTTGAAACCAATAGTACTCTTTTAGGCAAAAAGGTATGGAGGAAGCAAAATTATTTGATAAAGCTATGGAACTTATTTCTGAAAGAAGGAAGTGCAGAAATAATATGAATCAATCCCTACTAGTCCTAACATATGGCATTACAAAGAGCTCAATAAACGTGTTAACAGCTGATAAGAATCTATGGCTTGATAGCTTGTTAAAAATAATTTAAAATTCTCTGTCGTTGAGCAATAAAATTTTAGAGTTTATCCTTCAGACTATTTGCATGTTCAAAGTTCTCAGGAGAAAACTCAGAAGCTTTTTGGAGCAAGGACAGCACTCCGTCTTCAGTGAAGTGAGCAAAGCAGAGGAAGCAGCTAAACAGCTGGGAGTTGTATCAAATAGTTAATGTTTTGTGTGGGAAGAAACAGACAGGTATACAGGGATTGATTGATAAACATGGGAAGGCTGTTGAAGGTGAAGATTCTGCCATGACCTGGTGGGCTGAGCATTTCAGTGATGTTCTAAATAATGTGGTTAGTTCTACTCCTGTTGTTTGTAATAAGGATAGATGTATTACTGGCTTAAATTTTGGCAGTATATTAGAATCAGAAGTTACTTTCGTGATCTCTAAATTAAAACTGCATAAAACAGCATTGATGAAATAACCACTGAAATGCTTAGAGCCAGCAGCATTTCCATTGTCACATGACTGACCAAAATTTATAATATTTTTATATGATAAATGTGTTTTTCTTAATGATTTTATTAGAGCTGTTTATTAAAAAATAGGTGATCACAGTTTTGATAATTATATGGGAATAAGTTTACTTTATTTTCCAGCTAAAGTTCTTCGAATTATTTTGCTTAATAAAATTAAGAATATGGGTGATGAACTGTGTGGATTCAGAAATGGTTGGGGATGTGTACGTCAAATGTTTTTCACTTAGGCAGATTCTTGAGAAATTTTTAATTTCAGAAACCTGCAGTTAATAGCTTCATAGATTTCAAAAGGCTTCTGATTAGAACACAGGCTGTTGATCATCATAATTTGTGGTTGATTGTGAGATTGTATGTCATGTCTGACAAGTTAATATTACGATGGCTCTTTATAATGACACTGAGTCGTGTCAGAGTTGATAAAGTTTATAGCAAAATGTATTATTACCTGTAGAAATACTAAAGTATTCCAGAATAGGTGTAGACATCTGCAACAATCAGATGATGCTGGAGGGGAGTACTTTGAAGGACAGTAAAAGTTTTGTTGAGGTGAGTGCAATGGTTTTAGTTCTGTGATGCACGTCTGGAACTATACCCTGTGCACGTTAAAGAACATGTTGGATGGCCTTAACAGGAGACTACCATCTGTCTCCTAACAGCTGTTCCAGTGGGTCCTCTCCCCCAACCTTCTCTGAGCCTTTGGGGTCCTTGTGACCTGGCCATTTAGTCCATTGTGGGCAAAAAAAAAATGCCGCTCAGAGGTAAAACAACCCAACCCATATCTAGAACCTTTTGAATGTCCCTTGTACACAGTCTGGTTAAATCTCCATAGCCCATTGAACTACATATAAGAATTTTCTATATAGGTTTGTAAAAATGTTTGGAAGTATGAATTCTTGTTTTGTGAAGAAATATATAATGAAAATTAATGTTGAGCCAAAAAACAAATATTGAATTAAAAACTCAAGTTAGGAATCTTGCACATACTTAGTTGTTGAGAATAGAGTTCTGAATGTCAAACAAATTACTATATAGTGTCTGAAAAATGGTTTCATTTCTAACATTTAGGAAATTCAGAATATTATGACTGGAAGATTCATAGTGGTGGGCCTAGTGAAAGATTAAAAATTAAATTTTGGTGATTCTAGTAACTATGTGATGCTGGGACAGATATGGGGGAGTAGAGGGGGAGGGACTATGCCTCCCTCCGTTAGAATTCTAGTAAGGGTAATAGAAGCAAAGCAGTGATGAAACTTATGTAATATATCGTGGATTTCATAAGACCTCTAAAATGGAAAGGGAAATGTTATACTGCAATGGAAATGAGTCTTTTGCCCTCCCCCTCCCCTCTTATTTTTTTTTCTAGATCTGGGCCTGATTATGACACCACTTATGATTTAACAGGGTAAAAATGTAATGCATAAATTTTCAATTGTATTACTAAATATTTTTGGTTTAATTATCAGAGTATATTATAATGTACTTTTAATATTTTTGTAATGTTGAAATCTTTCCCCTGCAATGGCACTGTAGTGTTTCAAAATACCATACCTTCAATGCTTTGCCATTGGCAAATGTTACTTGTACAAATAAAGAAACTTCAATTTTTGAAAAACTGCAAATTCTCATTTGAAAGTTTTTTTTTATATATGTATATCTTAAAAAAATAGTTTAAACTTGATAAATAGTGTATATCTTTTCAGTTTGGTGCAAATTGTGATACACTATAAAACAAAGAATCCTTGCTACTGTTGAGATCACATCTGAAGTCCCCATTTTCAGCATTACTGTCATTTCTGTTTACTTATACACATTCAAGCAATTCTCTGATTTCTAATCATAGTTTGAACTAAACTGTTGCCAACACATTTTACACAAAGTTTTGAAATCATAGATAATATAACTATGCAAAGATATGACACTAATGACTAGCGAGAGTGCTGCTCCTATTGGTGGCAGGATGAACTACTCAGTCGATAACGGTAATAGCTTAAGCGCTCATTCAGTTACCATTTAATTGCAACTTTTTGAGGTTTATATTTTAAATATGTTCATTGTGAGAGATTAAAAGAATATGGAACACCAATGGCTAGCTGTCCATCCTCGCTGACCACATACATCCATTCATGTTTGGACGTTTACCCTGGTGGTGATGGTGTCTACCAACAGGACAATATGCCCTGCCATGTCGCTAAGGTGGTGGTGCTTGACTGGTTCCAGGAACACAACAGTAGTGTTTCTGTTCTCCCTTGGCCGGCAAAATCACCTGACCTCAATCCCATAGAGCACTTGTGGGACCATTTGGATCGACGTGTTTGATGTGCGGACCCCCAACCGCATCATCTCCAGAACCTCCATGCTCTGCTGTAGTCCGAATTGGCATGTGTTCCTCTGGTAACCTTCGAGGGCCTCATTACATCCATGCCATGCCGTCTTGCCGCTGTCATCCGGGCAAAGGGTGGTTATTCCCATTATTTGATAGGTGGTCATATTATTCTGATACGACTGTGTAATATATAAATTCTGATATGATAGTAATATCCAATAAAGTAATATACTGATATGTATTTGCTCTGTTTCCCACTCAGCTGTCTCATTTCGTTCTCAGAGTATAATATTAACTATGTTCTAATATGATATCATGACCTTGTTTAATGGTGAATTTGAATCTTAGTATTTGGAATTATAACAATTAAGATAAATAATGTACATTGAAAATGCACTATATTTAAAAATGTGTTTGTTTATACATTAAAATTGCTAAGGAAAGTTGCATATTTTTAGAGATACATAGAATTTTTTTATTTATATCAAAAGGCAGAGGAACAATGACATGTATTAGTATAAATATCAAAATGCTACAAGAAATTAAAAAAATTAACATTGATTATGGAAATATATATGACAGAGAATATCACTTCAAGGAATCATTTCATTACATGAACATCGAAAAATATTACAAAGCATTTTGTCAAGAAACATAGTTGTGAGGAGGATAAACTGATGGTAGATGAATTATGTTTTGTTTGTCATATAGTAAAGGACCATAAATCATTTGGCTCATTGGACTGCACAAATAAATAAGCTAATTCTTAACATTGCGGACTAAGACTGCAAAGAAATTTTTGTATGATGAAATAAAAATAAAAGTAGTTATTCATTACTCACACATTAAATATTCTAATGGATAATTAAAAAAAATAATATCACTACTTATGTGATCTACCAAAGCAGAGAAAATATGTTTACTCATTGTATATTGTACAGATCAGTGGCAGAACTAGGTCAGAGCCTGTGGGTCATAGGGACCTGATGAGAGGGCCCAGGCTTTGTTGAGAAACATTTTTCTAAACGAAAATTGTTAGGTGAATATAATTCAAACTGGACTGGGAGTTATTAAAGAAAAGATAGATATATTCCTGGTCAGTAGTGCATTTAAGGGGGAGGTTTGGAAGCTTCAACCATCCCTCCCTTCCCCTTCAGCGTGTAGGTTTCAAATATTTGTTTGCATTTTTCTTATGCTTTTAAAACATTTAATAACAATTAAGTATTAATGCAAAGTGTACCACTAGGTTTTATTTTCTTATTAGTTGCTTTTTTTTTTATTAATTACCTATGCATTAATCTTTTGAAGATTCAAATCCCCCCCTCCCAAACATATTTCAAGATACACTACAGTTCCTAGTATGTGCTTTCTGGCACCCATTGTTATTATTTTTAGTGTTATTTCTAGAGTGACCACTTTTATTCCCCCCTCCTTCTACTCTCAATCTGCCTTTTATACCTTTAAATAGTAGACAATGTCATTGTTCATTTTTTGCTTATATGCATATATTTTCGACTGTATGAAAGTATTTCCGAATTTTGGTTTCATACAAAGGAAGTTGGTAGAAAAATAATGAGAGGTTATTGAGGACTCTTGACATTCAGTTAACACAGCAAAAAGTAATGCATTTTCCACAATTCAATCCTTCAAATTATATTTTTATGTTACCTAATTAACATCATATTCTCAGTATAATATTTTATTTAACATTCAGTCTTATCTGCATCTAAACCACAGGTTCCCAAACTGGGGTGTGTGTGCAGCCCCCTGGGGTGGCATGAAAACATTCCAAGGGAAGGTACCAGGATGTAAAATTTTGGTGTTTATTTTTTACTTTTAAATATAAATTGAAATTGTTGTTAAAAGAATGATTGGCATAATAAATGTGAGATGGGGAAGTATGAGGGTTTCTCAAAAATCAAAAGGGGGAGTAATATTGAAAAGTTTGGGAACCCTTGATCTAGACTAAAGATCTTTTTCCACATAATAAATATATACCAACATTAGCTAAGTTAACTGAAATATAATATTTATAAGTAATGATATTTTATATTCAATTTTATAAGTAATATAATATTTATAGTTAAATGAAATAAAAAATTATATTCCAAATATGGAGTATAATGTAAATGAAATCTTAAAAACAAATATCCCTCAAGCAGCTATTTGCCATGAGAGACAGGAGCCTGTCAGTTTAATATGTCATGGAGAAGATCTATGAGGAAAGTGAGACTGTAGCAGTTACAACACATGAAAAATATATCCATTCCTTATCTGGTGCTTCAACCAGGACTCTTAAATTAGTAGCTAAGCACGTTAACCATTTGGCCACTGGGACTGCCACTGACAATTTACAGTACGCAAAATTACTGCTATTGAAAAATTAGGGGTGGGAAAGTGTCTTGCCCCAAGGCCTGTCACTTACTTGTTGTGCCCCTGGTACAGATTCATAGAAAAGGGAACTTGTTGAATTGGGATATTTAAAGAATACAACCCTGGACAGTGTATCCAGTTCTTGACTTCAACTCTATAAAATTTAAACATATTATCCTAAGCTTAATTTTTTAAATTTGTTAAAATTCACATTTCCATTGTTTTTAACTTTTTTTTTTGTTTCATTATCCAGACTGGTGATCTACAAAATGGCTTCTTTGTAGTAAAGAAGGCTCTAGATGTCTTTCCTGAACATGTAGACTCAAAAGAACTGTTAAAAAGAATAAAGAAGCTGTTTTCATCCCTTTAAATAATGCTTTGAGTTTGTTCATTGTAATATATTTTCATTTGATAGTCACAAAGAAATAAGTGTTTATTGCATATGTAATAGGAAATCTAAAACTGTTGCCAGTGGAAACTAAAATTGTAAATATACCTATAAAAATGTATATGCCAATTCAGTTTTTCCCCAAAAATTTTCTATGGTGACCCCCCAGAACAGTGGTTCTCAACATTTACTCACCCTACAGTCTGGCAAATTAAAGCAAAATATTTTCGTGGCGGATAATAAATTAGTACCATTTGAATCCTTCCCCTCAACGTTTCCTATGAATCAATACATTATTTTACTAAACATATTTATGAATAGTGATATTTTAAGATACTAATATCGTAGAAGTATTGCAGGGCACATTTTTCGAAGTAAACATCATGGCCTGTTGGGTGGCATCTTTACAGCCCAGCATTCACCAGTTGAGAAGCACTCCACTAGAGTACATATATATATCTTGGCAACATATCTGATGCTAAGGAAGTTGCTTAGCTTTTCCCATGTTCATAATAATGCCACGTGATAGCTAGCTTTTATCATAAAGATTTGCATATATTTGTATCTTGACTAACTCTGCACCTCTTTTCATTACTTTGAGAGGTAGGAGTAATGTTTGCTTTAATACTGAAATATGCAATTTCATATTGCTATCAAAACTGTCATTCTTTTCTAGCTTCAGTATTTCTCAATACAGACTTATGATAATGAGCAAAATTACTATGAATAATTGAGGTAATATGTGGATGGTTAGTAGTTTCAGAAGAATTTATAAATTATATCAGAAATTTTCAGCAGTGTTTGAGAATAGGTATGATAAACAGTGACGTGAAATATTAACCATTAAATGGAACTAATAACTACTAAAAATATTTCATTTTCGTAAGAGGAAAATGGGTAAACTTCTGCTTTTAGTAATGAGTATATTGGTCAGTTGTGTACAATAATATTGTATTTCAATTGCGTACAATAATATTGCATATAACATTGATAATGGTATAAGGAAAATATTACTGAATTTTATTGCTTTGATTTGATTTTGAGGATTAAAATGTTTTCATTTTGTGTAAGAGGATGTATATAAAAATCTGTGCAAAATTCTGTATCTCTAAATATTTTTTATTTTAAATCACTTAAATGATTTCAACTGATGGTTTTATTTATTATCGTCTAGTGTTTCATGCAAAGAAATGTTTTATGGCTAGGGAATATAGGGTATTTTTTCCAGTGAAGAATTAACGATAAAGTCAAATTTTGATGGGAGTTGGGTTTATAGTCTAACAACTTCCTAATGTCATAAAGCCCGCTTTTCCCTGTGGCGAACATTCCATTAACTCTGAAGAAATCACTTCAGTCCTGTGGTTTGAAACTGGGAACTCCAGTCTTCGAAGAAATATATTGTTTTCTAAATTTAATATTTATATGATTTTACTGCTAAAATGCTTCAGTCTAGTATTAACAGGCTCAGAATCAGATGTAGTAATTTTTGTCTACAGGACGTTTTCATTTGATAATTTATTACTGAATTGTTTATATAATGCTGTGAGCTTGAATGATAAATGAGCCTCTCAGAAGTCAAACTGATCAACTCCATAAAAAAAAAAGTGGAGAAAATTGCTGATTTTCTAAGATTTAATTTTAAAACTGCTTGAAATATAGGAACAAAGAAATATTATATAGAGTAATATTATAGATATAGGTTCTATATTACAAGATGTAAATATGCATAAAAATAACGTGCTTGGGTACTAAAATTGCGAAATTTACAAAAAGTGGAGTTGATCAGTTTGACTACCGAGAGGCTCAAATATTACTACCATCAAAATGTGGCGGCTTCGTTGCCCAACTCTTGATAATAGATGGCGCCACTGGTGAATCAAGGGAATGCTTGTTTGTCACTTTGTTGAAGAAATAGTTCCTTGGTGATCAATCAGTTATGACGTCCGGCATGCTTCTGGGAGACCTGGGTTCGAATCCCAGTCAGGACAACCAATTTTTTTCAACTAATTATTTCAAGTGTTGTCTACAAGATGTTTTCCTGTGATAATTTATTACTGAATGGTGAATATGGTCTAGACTAATGTTTCGCAAAGTGGGTGATACCTCCCCCTGGGGGGCGCTGGAACGATCCAGGGGTTCGGTAGAAGCCTCGGGTGCAATTGGGGGGGGGGAGTCTAAAGAAAGAAGCGAAGATAAGAAAATTTGAAAAACCGTTCTACATGTTTCATCTGTTATGTAACATAGAGTTAAAGTCGTAGTGATTATTTTCCGTTTTATACTGTGATTGATTTTAATAAATAAATTTATAATTTCAAGCTTCAAGGTGTCTTATTTACAACATCTTTCTTCACTATGCTGTAGCCCGTAGGTAGAAATATAGATACATAAAGGAACGCAAATTTGTCACTACATCTTTCTGTTCGTTCGCTTAAAGAAAGTAGATTTCCAGTGGGGCGCTGAATAATTTTTTTTCTGAAAAGGGGGCGGTAGGATAAATAAGTTTGGGAACTTCTGGTCTAGACTTTGTTTTAGAGAATATATGTAAGAGCGTATGATTAGTAATGATTTAATTGAACTAAAAAAATTTATAATCCAATTTAATGATAGACTTCAATGTAATATATTTATTTGTATAAGAGAAAAATTAGGTCAGTTGGAGATTTTGCTTGAGTACTTAAATAATCAAATTGATATTAAGTGAGATATTGGTGAAAGCAGATGAAATCATTTTGAGGGTTTTAATTTATTTTTCAAATGTAGAGAATACAATATATCTGGGGGGGGGGGGGGGTAATGCAAAAGGTAACTTAGTACCTAACCATATTATTAGTAATGATATGATCACTGCAGAATACTTGATCATTCACTTAAAAAAGACTATTTATATTGTATGTATATAGGGGTGATTCAAAGCTCTTGCGCCAAACTTTAAGGGGTGATAGAACACACCTAAACAAACACTTTTCGTCATACAATGCATGGTCGGAACTCAAGAGGTGAAGCGCTAGAGGGCGCTTTCCAGTGAACACTTATAAGCGCTGGTTTTCGCACTCGTCATTTCTGCCGTGGATTGCAGAACGGATGGATTGTTTCACGAATCGGGAGAATGCAGACATGCTTTCACATACGGAGCTGCGGATGGGAATGCGAGGGAAGCCCAAAGACTACCGGGAGCGCTTTCCGACTAGACGCGTGCCTGATCGTGAAACCTTGCGGCAATTGCACCGGTATGTGTGCGAAACGGGCTCCTTTGTCAGCGGATTGCAGGATACAGGGCGTGTGAGGACGCCACCTGTTATATCCGTTCTGCAATCCACGGTAGAAATGAGTGTGAAAACCAGCGCCTATAAGTGTTCACTGGAAAGCGCCCTCTAGCGCCTCACCGCTTTAGTTCTGACCATGCATTGTATGACGAAAAGTGTTTGTTTAGGTGTGTTCTATCACCCCTTAAAGTTTGGCCCAAGAATTTTCAATCACCCTGTATAGATCACATTGCTATAGTGTAGTGCCAGGACTATACTTGAACCGCTGGTTTACATTGCTCGACATAGAAAATGCCACAGCATGAAGGAATACACGAAATGAGACGAAACGTACCACACACGTAGACAAGTAGCTGAGAAAGAAGTGATTTAATTTTTGAGTGATTATATGAATGCGATGGGCGAAGAGACAGTGTAATGTGGCCTGAGTCAGTAGGTCGTATACCGCCATACCGGGCTATACATTCGGCAACACGGCGTGGCATTGAGTGGAAAAGTCCCAGGATGATGTGCTAAGGTATAGCGGACCATACGTCGTTGACCTGTGTCCATAATTCATCGACATTACTACGGGGTCGTGCAGAGGCATGAAGTCCACCAATGATGCCCCCCCACACGTTCTCTGTTGGGAAGAAGTTGGGATTGCACTGGTCAAGGTTGCAGCACATGGACACCTTGTAGGTTTGTTTTGGTTTGGGGTTTAATGGCGTAGCAGCAACTAACAATATTACGCCGAACATACGATATAAAGTAAAAGGTAAAGAGAAAAATCAGAACCCTCAATCAAAATTTAAAATTAACATATAAAAAGGGAAAGGAAATGAAACTATGCAAGACAAAACAAGAACGAAAATTGTATAAAGAACAAATGTAAAAATGAATAAGCAACAAGTCTAAAGATTAAAAGAGTAAAACGTTAAATACGAATAAAATAACCCATAAAACGAAAAACGTCGAAGACAGGAGTTGGGTTGTGTTGTTTTACCTCTGAGCGGCACTTTTTTGCACACCATGGGCTAAATGGCCAGGTCACATGTACCCCGAAGGCTCAGAGAAGGTTGGGGGAGGGGACCCACTGGAACAGCTGTTGGGAGACAGATGGCAGCCTCCCGTCAAGGCCATCCAGCGTGTTCTTTAATGTGCACAGGGTATGGCTCTCCCGCACACGGGGACTCGAACCTGGGAACTATGATTACGAGCCTGGCGCACTGCAGAATGAGACACCCCCGCCCCTCTGACAGGAGTCTGTCTGTTTGTATGCCACAGTAGAAGGTCTGAGAGCATGGCAGGACCTCAGCAGAAAAACGACACGAACACCCATGCCTTATCCGGGGCTCAAATCCAGGTCCGTTTGATCAGTAGCGCTAACCACTTGGCCACGGGACGGCTCCGGAGATAAATGAAAATAAAATAAATCACCTTTCAAGCAGCTGCCTGCCATAGAAGGAGCTGATATATTGTTCTGTGTTTTTATCTCCCATAACCTATAGCCACTTTTTTTTTTTTTCTTTTTTTTCAACCCTGCTGAGGAGTGGTCAACTTCACAGGGTTCTGGTGCTGACCATTTATACCTACTAGACTGGACTGGTTTATGGATTTGAGCTTGATTATTGATCCTGGACTTGCTGCACTGGTGGGCCTCTGTTGAGGGAGAATCTGCCGCTGTGTTTTCTGTTTGCTTCTGGGTTGCCAGCCCTAAGTGAACTGAGGCATGGGATACCTTATATCAGCTGGTGGATAATCATGATGAGAGGTCATTGCAGGTACCTGAACTTCACTTAGCTAGTTGGGCATCGTCAATCCTAAACTGGAGTAGTGTGTCTCAGGCAGGCCATATGGCTCTTGAAAAGGTGGTGCCAGAAGTTCCTACCAGCATCGGTGACTTCAGCCTTTAGTGGAGGAACAGGTCTTTGCCCCATGCCTGCGATCAGGGGGCTGTTTGATATTGTTGGCCCTACCTATCATAATAAACCTAGTTTCTTTAAAAATCCTACTAATCATTTTCTCTCTGTAGGAACATGAGGACGTTATATAGAGATTATTCTCTTGATGTCCACACGTAGAATTCCAGCGCTATAAGCTAGATATTCTAGGTTTGCAAGAGACCAGATGAACAGATAAAGTTAAGATTCTTAAAAATAATCTTAAATTTCTCTTTTCAGAGAGGGAAGATAATAAGCATCACCAAGGCGTATGTCTGCTTCACAGCAGACACGCTAGTGATGCTCTTCTAGGATATGAGTGCTTTAATGAAAGGTTTCTTACAGAAAAATTTCAGACAAGCGTTAAAGACTTGAATGTTATATGCTGTTATGCCCCCACTGAGGATGAGAAAGATAGGTTTTACGGACTTCAGGATATTTTGAATTCTGTCAAGAAAGGATATATTAACCTTGTTTTAGGTGACTTCAATGCCAAAGTTGGTACTGACACTGACCTTTGGGGAGGGGTGATAGGCCCTTTTGGTATTGGTAGCAGCAATGACAATGGGCAACGTCTCCTACAGGTAAGTAAACTCAATGGTTTCAGAATAACTAACATTTATTACAAACACCGCGACATACATAAGTACACATGGGTTTCATCCGATGGGCTGCATAAGAATATGATTGATTATATATTAATTAACAGCAAATGGACTAGTTCTGTTAGGAATACCAGAGCATGTAAGGGAGCTGAAATTGGATCTGACCATTACATATTGTTAAAAGTGTCTTGCAACTTAAACTTAAAAAGTGTTGTGCTAAAGTTAAAAAATTTACCTTTAATACTGAAGCTCTGAAAGACCCAGTTATAGCTAAAGCTTACCATGATAGGTTACTTAGTCATTATGACAGTCATGGTTTGCTTACTACTGAAGTTGAGGAAGAATGGGGCCGTTTTAAACAGGCTTTTCTGGAAACTAATAGTACTCTTTTAGGAAAAAAAGGAGCAGAGGCAGAATTATTAGAGTGATAAGCCACTTGAGCATATTTCAGAAAGAAGGAACTGCAGGAATGTCCTTAATCAGTGTGGGGCGGGGGTGGCTCAGTCGGTAGCGCGCTAGGCTCGTAATCTGTAGTTCCCAGGTTCGAGTCCCAGCTGGGTCAGCGTTGAGATTTATCTCCACAAAATTCCCCGCCCTCCCCACGGTCAGTAGGGGACACCGATGGGCTTGGAAAGGCCGCCATCCGTCGGATGGGACGTTAAGCCGTGGTCCCGTATGTGGGAGAGCCATACCCTGTGCACGTTAAAGAACACGCTGAATGGCCTTGACGGGAGGCTACCATCTGTCTCCCAACCTTCTCTGAGCCTTCGGGGTCCATGTGACCTGGCCATTTAGCCCGTGGTGTGCAAAAAAGTGCCGCTCAGAGGTAAAACAACCCAACCCTTAATCAGTATCCTACTAGAAAGCATTACAGAGAGCTTAATAAACGTGTAAAGGATCAGTTAGCTACTGATAAGAATCTTTGGCTTAGCTTGGCTGACAAAGTTGAGGAAGCAGTTAGGCAGCACAACAGCAGAGAGCTGTACCAGACAGTTAAATGTTTTATGTGGTAGAAAACGGACACGTACACAGGGATTGAAGGATAAACAAAGTAAGGTTATAGAAAGGGAGTATTCTGTCATGGCTAAGGTGGGCTGATCATTTCAGTGATGTTCTAAATTGGCCCTATAACACAACCTGAAGTTATTTTGGCTGTTTCTAAACTTAAACTTCATAAATTCCCAGCGGTTGATGAAATTACTACAGAAATGCTTAGAGCTGGGAATATTTCGGTTACCACTTGGATGACTGAAATTTTGAATACCTTTTATGATAAAGGCATTGTTCCTAAAGATTTTAGCAGAGATATTATTATCCCTATTTTCAAAAAAGGTGATCGCAGTTCTTGTGATAACTATAGTGGTATCAGCCTATTCTCTGTTCCAGGTAAAGTTCTTTCCATGATTGTGCTTAATAGAATTAAGAATCTGGTTGACAGGCAATTGCGTGATGAGCAATGTGGATTCACAAGTGGTAGGGGATGTGTAAATCAGATATTTTCACTTAGGCAGATTCTTGAGAAATGTTTAGAATTTCAGAAACCTTTGGTTGCTAGCTTTGTTGATTTCAAAAAGGCTTTCGACTCTGTTGATCGTCATAATTTGTGGTTGATTGTGAGATCATATGGTATACCGGACAAGTTAGTTAACTTAATGAAAGCTCTCTATAACAACACTGAGTCGGGTGTGAGAGTTGGTAAGGCTTGTAGCAATTGGTTTAGCAATACTTTTGATGTTCGACAAGGGTGCATTTTGTCTCCTTTTCTCTTTATGTTATGCGAAATTCACTGCAAGGAAAGATTTTGGCTTTAAATGGTTTTGAGAAACGAAAATTTCTGATTTAGATTATGCTGATGATTCTGTCCTTTTGATAAATGATGTTGATGAGATACTCTTTCATTCGAACTGTTGATGAGACTGGTAGTAGAGTAGGTTTGGTTATAAACAGCGAGAAAACTAAAGTGATGAAAATTAGTCAGGCAGGCTGTGATTCAGTTAATCTGTATAGTTGCAGTCTTGAGCAGGTGTCACAGTTTAATTATCTTGGGAGCTATGTAAGAGATACTAGTGATGTGTGGCTTGAGATTAACAGACGAATAGGGATTGCTGCCGGGACTTTTAAGAATCTATGGAGAGTGTGGAGAAATAAGCGTATACACCTAAAGACTAAAATTAGACTGTATAATAGTTTGGATCTGTCTAGGGTTAGTTATGGTAGTGAAACTTTCACACTTTGTAAACAAGATAACAGGAAAATTGATGTTTTTGATTCTAGATGCTTCTGCAGTATCTTGGATATTAGGTGGTTGAATTTTGTAAGTAATGAAGAGGTTAGGCAAAGGAGTCAGCAACTTCCTCTGAGCAGGTTGTTGTGCAGACAGAGACTCCATTGGTTTGGCCATGTTGACCATATAGATAATTATAGATTGGCGAATAGGGTTATGAACAGTGTGCCTAAAGGCCTCAGAAAGAGGAGGAGACCTAGGATGCTGTGGGCAAACGATGTCAAACAGGACCTTGTTAGAATTGGTGTGCGGTGGAGAGATGTATTTCAGGATAGATATGCTTGGAGAACTAAATTGCACGGTCTGGTTGGACCTTAATAGACCATGGCTGCTTAAGGATGATGATGATGATAAATATACAGATATGTATGTATTCTTTTTTCATGTGCATAAATGCACAAATAGATATGTAAATGTAATAATAAACTTTGATTTGAAATATGGTTAAATAAGTGCTCTTTAAGCTCTGATATTAACATTTCATTGAGTGGTTGCTCAGCAGACATAACATTAAACTTTATGCAATAAAAACAAATATAGTCAGTTATTGATGATAAAGGTTGAAAGTTTATATTACCCAGTTTTATTAGGTGACATTAGTAGACATCTGGTCTATTTGTTGCTGTTTCAAGCCTCATCTGTTGGTGGTAATGCCTGGCACGTTACTGGGATATGTCGGTTTGAATCATAGCAAAAACCAATCTTTTCAGCTAACCATTTCATGAGTCACTTGTCTACAGGACATCTGTGTTACTTTACTGCTCTAGGTTGATGTTGATTATAGCTCTGCAGTGGCAGTCACTAGATTGTTTTTGGCTGACATATATCCGATTCTCTGTGAACCTCTCTTGTAGCGAAGGTATGGTTTTTCCGAAAATGTAGGGGAAATCTACATATACCGGATTTTTAAGGAGGCTAAAGTTGTCTCTTCCCTCTTTTTATAAATTTCTTCAGATTTGGAGCTGGGCTGAAAATAATATTTTTTTTGGGGGTGTAAGTAATTTGCGGACTGTTTGGCACAGGACGGGAACATAAGATATGGATCTGGCAGAAGTTTTCTCCTTGGAGTCAGTGATTGGAAAAGAGTTGAATATGTTCTGTTGTCTTTTCTATACCTATTGGTCAGCTTTTCTAATGCTTTTGGGAGGCCACAGGATGCAGCAATGGAATGAATGTTTCTAATTTCTGTTTTACATAGAAGCTCGTTTGATGATACAATGTCCGTATAGATGAGAGAACGGAACACTAACTGACTACTTAACGCCTGATGCGACAGACGGCAGTTTTTCTGATCCTTTTGGTGTCCTTTCTCGCTGAAGTAGGTGTGGGTTAACAGAAATAAATCATAATCGGGACTCGAGCCTGGGAATGTCAGAAAACTAGTCTGGTACTCTATAAAATTACACCCCCAATTACATGCCTAAACGCAAAGGTTATTATGATGATTTTGATTGGGAAGCCAATGTCTCCTTTGAGAGTGTACGTTTAGTGACAAGTGGAGGATTTTCTGGCTGTTTTTTGAATCTGCATTCAGACGCATCACAAAACATATATACTGAAATGAATGTCTCTAATCAGTTATTTTATTCTTATAATATTAATTAAAATCGTTTTTTGGCAAAATTCAATATTAATTGCTATTTGGAATGAAAAATACTGGATACACTAGAAATACTATCAGAAACTGAAATTTCTAGGTAGCATCATTACAAATGCAAAGAGCCATTAATTTATCTAAGAGAATACGCAAAAAATAAAAGCTGCGTGGTGCTCATTTTTATGTACTAAATATTGATTAAAAAGTCGAAATTATAATCAAAAATATTTTATATTTCTGCTTTTCAAAATTTAATAAATATTTGAAAATTACTCTGAGCCTGAAGTCATTTGCCCCCTAGATCAGCCAAAGTTCGAATTAGAACTCATCGCTAGCGAGAAAGGTACAGATGATGTTTGCATTGTATAGCTTTGAGTGTGGCTTTTCCAAAATTAAGAAAAAATGGCAGAGAATTAATTAGATTGAATTTAGGCTAAATAAAATAATCTTCTAAAATTAATACATTGAATACTGTGCAAAAGCACCAATATGTCATTAACCTTGAATAAACTTGTAGCATCAGTAAACAGAAAAAAAACAGCTAAAAAATTTATGACTTGAATACAAAAGCTGAAATTTTATTAAAAAAATACATGCATTTAATGTTTCGCAATTTCTAGCCATTTTTTTTTTATAGTTCGTTTTCAAAAACATTCTAGTTTCGCATTTTTCAAGGGCTAAGGAATATATTTCATATGTCCTAGACCAATGGTTCTTTTTATGCTTCACGTACTCCCTGGAAATGTGTATGTAACTGGCGTCCCCCCCCCCTTATATAGATAGATAAAACTATATAGTATAACAATGGGAATAAAAAACATATATCTAGCGCCTTTTAAGCTCTCACGGCGTACCACAAAATTTTTTACCGTGTACCCCATATTGAGAACCTCTACACTAGACAGCTACTTAGTTTTGATATAAACTGTTTCAAGATTCCCTATGCTAGAGAGATGCGAATGAACGATAAGTTATTTGCTATGAGGGTCCCTACCAGTGACCAAGTTTTTCGTTTATTAATACATTAAAAAAAATCACAGTAGTTCGCTTGAAAACTCAATGAGAAATAAAAATAAGATTTTATAATTTCACTCTAAAACAATCACTTTTGAAATGTGGCAGAATTTTTTTATATGAACTTACTTTTAAACTTTCTGGCCACGAAGTGTTTTTAAAGAAATGCAATGAAATTTGGTAAAGAGATTTATTACGTTACAAATGTAAATCAAGCAGAAGAAATTCATAATCGTATAATGTGCACGCGTTAAGTCCATAATCGTGCAATTGACATGGACCCCTTACAGCCATGCAGCTCAAGCAACAATCCTCAATGTTTATGAGGATATTGATGACGTCTTCAGGGATTAATGACAACTCCCCGACAAGTCATGTTCCGAGTTCGTGGAGTGTTCTGGGAGGGGGCTGGTGAGTTTTAATACGTCTCTCTAGAGCAGTGATTCCCAACCTTTTCTGGACCATCGCCCCCTTTAGAAGAGAACAAAAATTTCAATGCCCCCCTAGTCCATAATAGTTAATTTTATATGAAATATTAAAATATTGTTGCATATTATCTGTACCTAATTTATCTGTTTATTTATCTATTAAAAATCATAAAGCAGAAATTAATAAAACGACAACCAAATGTACAATAAAATTGTTTATTAAAATTTTAAAAATAAACACAGAATCAATAAGAAATAAAAAATAATGAGATAAACACAAAATTAATAATAAATAAAAAAATTAATGAGATAGTTGAGGCTGGTGGAGTGTTAACAATTTGTTAATGTCGGGTTCCAATTTCGTTTCGATGTGTAGTCTGTTCCTCTTCTTTGACAGTAAATTAGCTACTGCACTGAATTCACGCTCAGCCATATAGGACGAAGGAAATGCGATTAAAAACTTCTGTACTATTGCCCACAATCCAGGGTAGAGAACTGGTATTGATTTTTGAAGCCAGAACTCTTGGTATCCATGTTTGAATTTTACTTTGAGTCCTTCGTTAGTCGTGAGTTCTAAGAGTTCCTCTTCCAAATTTGATGATTCTTCAGTATCTGTGTTTGCAAAAGGATCTAAAACCCAACTCGGTATATTCATGTTTAAAATATCTTGGAAACGCTCCATAAAATCAACATGAAGAACTTCCAAGTGTTGGCAGTAAGCAAATCTTCCGGTTTTGCAGAGACTGCTGATAATGTGGGAAAGTGATTGTATTCACCTCTACCTAGATTTCGTTTGAATAGAAGTTTTCCCGCAAAAGCAGCTATGACGTTTTTTGTTTTAGTTAAATTCAACTCATCACCTTCCAATTGTAAATTAACTTGATTAAATATTTTAAACAGGTCTGTCAAATAAGCGATGTCATTTTTTGACGTAATCAGGTTTTCGCGCAATTTTTAGTCTCTGTCTTCAAGAAAGTCCAGTACCGAGTCAAATAGATTGAAAAAACGATTCAGACAAACACCTTTAGAGAGCCAACGTACTTCTGTGTGCAGCAGCAAGCGATTGTAATCTTCATCATTTTCATTACAAAGCTTACCAAATAATCGGTCATTCAATGAATTGCTTCTAATCTTATTGATTGCTTTAATAACGTAATGGAGCGACGTATGCAGACGTTCATTCAAATTTTTTGCAACCAAATGCTGACGATGAATAATACAATGTACAGCGAGTACATTTGGTACTGCTTGTTTCAAATGCGCTATGAAACCCTTATGACGCCCTGTCATTGCTGGAGCACCATCAGTAGCAGCAGACAAAATATTGCAAATAGGAATTTCTTTCTCTTGAAAAAACTTTTGCATGGTATTAAATATAGATTCTCCCTTTGTATCAGATTCCAAATTTTTAGCAAATAATAACTCCATGAATTTTTTCTTCTTTTATAAATCGTACGTATGATAAGAGTAGAGCTTCGTTATTTGGTAGAGTTGATTCATCGAGTTGAATGGAAAATTTGCAAGTCTTTAAGTAATCACATAATGATATTTCAGCGTCTTTTGCCATTTCATATATTCTTCTTTGCACTGAATTATTACTGAGAGGAATTTTTTTGATGATATCTGACGGTGTCTTATGATGAAGAACAGTTTTTAATATCTCTTTGACTGCCGGCAAAATTAATTCCTCGCCAATTGTATGTGGTTTTCCTGCTTTTGCGATTAACAATGAAACGTTATACGAGGCTCGTAGTCCATCATCATTTTGTTTAGAAGACGATGCAAAAAGGTTTGACATAGTTGGCCGTTTTAAATATTGCTTTTCCAGTTCTTGAAAATAGGATAAATCTTTGTTCTTCTTATCAGCATGCATTTTATTTAAATGCTCTTGTAGCCTAGAAGGTTTCATAGCTTCATTTGAAAAAACTTTTCGGCAAATTAAACACATAGGTAATGATTGGTTTGTAGGAGAGTACGTAAATCCATATTTCAAATACTCAATACTGTACTGCGGCATTTCTTTTTAGATGTAGATTCAGACATTTTCAAATACAAATTAACTTCTCAACAGATTTATAGATAGTTATAAAAATAATGTTTATAATGACTTCTAACACTTATCACTCACGACTATTTATCACGACAATTATATTAAAGTATGATTCAAGAAGCACATAAAAATAATAAAACATTCCTAGAGCTATCGCTTTTATAGATTTGATTTTGTGCACGCATTAACTTGTATGTTAACTTGCTCCGTAAACAAGTCATTTCAAGCTCCCATATTCTTGTCGAAACATGTTAAATTGCATGAACCGCGTGTTTGCCTACCAACTTGCAAGGACTTGTCACCATCAATCCATTCTAAACTAAAACAAATTAGGTATAGGTATACCTAATGCTAATTTAAAAATGCTTATTAACGCGATAACAATAAGATAATTTACATAGCTAGATAAAATATTTATTCATGAAAACAGGTATTTTCAAAGTATTTTATTATATTAAAAAAATAATTATAAAAAAATTAAATATAATAAATTTATTATTATTATTGCATTAAGGTTGATTTGCCTATCAGGACGGACACACGCCCAACATAATAAGCCTGATATAGTAGTGCATGTTAAGGTATTGAATGAGATTACAATTATTGAAGTAGGAATAACATCTCAGGATAACCTGCAGACAGTAGAGGTTGAAAAGAAGAGGAAGTATGATTTGCTGGCTACTGAGTTGAGCCTAATTCACAAGTGTAATGTTAATATTACACCTTAAGTTCTGACGTGGGATGGTATTGTAACTATGTACCATAAAGCATACTCAAAGCGACTTGGAGTGGGAAAACATATTGAAGCTTATATCCAATCTGTGATCTTGAAGAGAACTTTTGAGAGCATCTCAGTCGACTTCAGACGTACCAGTACGCTAGTAGGCGGTAGCAGGGAACTTATTGTCCAAGCTGCAATTGAAAAGCTGTACAGGACGGATGAGGTAGTGGATGACCAGAATCACCAGGAAGACACCACAGAAGAGATAAAAAAGTTGTCACAGAAAATTCCATTAAATTTATTTATTTATTTGACCGCCCCTCTTGACTGCCTCAACGCCCCCCATTTGCCTCTGGATCCGCTACCGCCCCCATGGAAGGCTCCAGCGCCCACTGGGGGCGGTATCGCCTCCGTTGGGAATCTATGCTTTAGAGCATCCCATACATTCTTAATGGGATTGAGGTCAGATCTGGGTGCTCACTCCATTCGACAAATATGTTCCTCTTCGAGAAAATCGTAAACCACAGGAGCACGGGCATTATTATCCAAAAGAATAAAACTGGGATGGCTCCTTGGAATTGCCTGACACATGAGTTCAGGAACTCTTCTCTGTACCACAGGGTTGTAAGAGTTAATTTGGAAAGATGTGCAGGTCTGTACGCCCATTCGTCATGATTCCTGTCCCAACCATCACGCCACAGCCATCAGACTAGTCTTTTTCTCTGATGTTCGAAGGACTGTTACGGGTCCCTGGTTCTCTCCAGATGCAAATATGTCGTGAATCAGTACTTAAAGCTGAATCATGATTCATCTGTCAAATAACATAAGCCCACTGGTCTGGACTCCACGTTAAATGAGCTCGCTGCGTGGCAAGAGTTAGGACACAAATATCAGGTCTGGTATAAAGGCATTGCTCACGAAGTCTTCTGTAAACAGTATGCTTTGAAACCCTCATTCCTGTAGCTGCTGCAAAGCTCCAAAGACAGTTGCCTAGCGGTCATCACTTTGTTCCGTTTGGCAGCAAGACTAGAAGACACGGCTCTGGGATGGCCTTGTCCTGGACGACAACGAACATCCCCTGTCTGTTGAAACTGTCCTGTCTTGACAGGACATATCGTGGAACATTCAATGCTCTGAAAACTTCCGTCGGGGACTAACCTGCTTCCATCCTTCCAATCACTCTACACTGCTGAAAATCATCCATACGATGTCTTTGGGGCATAATCAGCTCGATGTGCCACTGAAGTGAAAGCAAGATCTACCTAGAACAACTACAAGCTGCGGTAGACTCTCGAGTCTTTTTAATTCATTCCTAATTTGCATATTCTGGTTTACGTGCTGCAACTCTAAATGCGGAATAGTTTTCAGCGTAGCGTATTTTCCATGTTCGCCCATTTTCAGTACATTCTTTTACAAATATCGGCAGCTATATACATTTTTGTCAATTACCCTTTAATTTTGAGCACCAATGTAGTTTCAAGTTTGACCCAAATTCTGTTATAGGTAACGAATTGAACTTTTAAGACAGTACCATACAGCTTATGCTTATTCCTGGAAAACATCGCTATAAGCAAAACATTGTTCAAATAAGAAAAGTGGGCAATTCTAACCCAACATTATATCTACGTTTAAATAAATTGCCAATTAAATCACTATCGCGACGTACAGTATGTTTGGTTGATAGTAATTCGTGAATACTGAAAAAAAAAACGAAACGATGCATAATTGTTATAAATATATTACTTTAGTATCACAAATATCGACACAAAATTAATATCTGGTAATCATTTCCAGTATCAATCAACGCATGTGACGTCATTTACAAGAAGCATGGCGATGTTTTTGTTGTTTTAGCCTGTAATATACAAATGGGTTCAGCAAAAAATGCTGCAAAAAATTAAAAAAAATAAAATCGGACAGATAAAAAAAATAAAGTGACTTGTATAGCACACTCCGTTATATTCTTAATCTAGAAAATTCCACACAAAATATTAATAATAAATTTATAAAAATGGATAATGAGCTCACAAAATTATATTTTAAAAATCGAAATATTACACTCTGAAGTGACAAAACGCTTATAGCAAGCAGCTGCTTGAGGAGATATTTATTTTTATTTTAAATATAAGTAGTTTTATAACAATATTAAGTTTTGTTGTGATCTCTCACAACAAACACCTGTTAAGAATGAATATATATATATTCCACCTAAAATGCATATGATACACGATACACTGAATTGGTTGTACGTTTCTAAAAAAAACATGACACACAGCCGCTGAATCAAAATTTTGCATTTAATAAAAACAAAGTGGTTAAATCGATTGGTTCAAACAGTTTTGAAACTCTGTTGAAGTCCCCAATGAGAAGGGATATCGCAGCTGCGAGATGAGGTCTTCTTGGACAGATAGAAAACAGGTAACAGCACACAGTCAAAATCCTCAAAAAGGCAGATGGCTACTGCCTTGAAGTTGGTGGTAAGGGTATGACCTGGATTGGGGAATGGTGGCTCATGAGGATAGTGACACCCCCAAGAACTGGAACTACTCCATCCTGGTTCTGGAAAAATCAAGGAAAATCGCCAAATTCTGATTGTTGACTGTCTGCAAATAGGTGTGTAAGGCAAACACAGATGGGCTCGTGTGCCTGCAGATACACCTTGATGTAAAGATTCCTCTAAAATCCACGCAATTCTATTGTAGGAATTGTCACTAAAGGCGGTTTATTAAAATAAGGTCTATATGTGTCCATAACCTGGGAGAGATCACCTTTCCAGGAGGAAGCAGTGTCTGCTTCTTGACACTGAGGTGGGGTCCTCTTTAATTTGAAAGGTCTCTGTTGTCGAAAAGTAATAGAAACCGTGCTGATGTTGACACCAGCCATGGATTTGTCTGTCCTATGAGTTAGCCTTAGGTAACTCGTATCAGTTATCCCACTTGTATCAATCTGCACTGTCACGGGAGCCATCAAACGATGGGTTATCCAATGACAGCACCAGCATAGGAAACTTTGCCAGGCAGTGAAGCAAGTTTTCTTGCCTCAGAATAGGAAATGCTAACAGTTTAGAGGCATTTTACCTCATTCCACTTGGAAGAGTCGTGGGAGAAAGCTAGATATCCACCATTACAATTCACGCTGTTTGCCTTGTTAGCTGTGCAGGCATGGCTGTACTTCTGGCACTGAAAACGCAGGTTTGGGATAAACGGTCATACCTCGAGGTGAATGTATCTTGTTTTGATGGCTATTGGCGGGAGTAGCATGTTGAATGCAAGCGAGTGGGTACTAACTTACCATCATGGTGCTGCGAAACTTGGTGGACTAAACTCCTTGAGTGGAGAGCTCAGAGAGGATTTCATCCTCACAAACCTTGAGCAGGCTCCACTCAAACACCTAGAGAGAAACTCGGCAAATTCTGGAGCGACAGAGTAACACTCTCCCCATCAATTGCTGTCACCTTAAGGAGCAGCTCGGAATATTTTGAGCTTGCATTTTCATGTAAGTCATTAGATCTTATGCACTTCACAAATTTGGCGTTCCTGCAAGAACTTCCAAAGCTTTGTTTACGAGAAAGGGGATATGCTCCCAATTAATTGATCACCCATGGAATGGATTATTGTAAGTTGGGGAAGAAGCAGACAAGGATGACGAAAATAATGAGGGTGGATTCTTATGTTGGAACCTCTTTGAGAACAAGGCAGAAATACGAATTTTCGACTCCATGTTATGATTTGCAGTTGTGCTAGTGGTCTCCACTGACCACAGAAGGCAACAACAGCACCATTGCCATACAGCCAGCTAATATATTAGTAGTTCTATTAAGTAAGTCTTCCCAAAGGAAAAAATGTGGGTAAACCTAGATTAGGTACTCACCACACCGTATAGTTGGCCCAGGCAACCAGCAGATTGATCGGGGCAGAAGGGGGGGGGGGACATTCCAGGACCTCCCACTTAACTGAAGCCCTTGAAAGTGCTGCCAAGTCCAGTGATAAAGAGGCTCTTCATTGGTAAGATAAGCCAAAGGGGACTCAGTGTCGTAAGTAGACACACCCTCCCCACTACTTCTGGGTTTCTACAGATATAGGGGTCATAGCACATGGTAAATACACAGGTCGAGCATTCAGGACAATGAAAGTACCTGAAGCAGCAGAACCATCACAGGTAGTCTTCTTACTACGGGCAGCTCACACCGAGGGGTAGAGTACAGAATATCAGACTTGAATAAAATTGTAGACATGGAATTTTTGGAGACCCGATACTTTAAGAAATTCCACTTGCAATTCCCTTTATTGGCGTTTCCTGAACATTCTATTAAAACTTTATTTATAATGAGCTTCCCTTATCTGTGCACACAACTATACCCATCTTGTGTTCTTTGAAAGTTAGTGGCTTTAGTTTCATTTTGCTCTTCAAATTCATAATCTCTTTAGTATTAGTATCAAGTGCTAATAAAGTTGGAGTGCATCTAGCAACCTAACAGATTAAACCTATTTTTCGTGACCACTGCTTTGTCGAAACCAATATATATATATCAGGGAAATTTGTACCTTTTTTTAATACAGACAAGTACACTCATAAATACTGAAGGGGTCTTTAGGCAATAGGCAAAGAACAGTTTGTTTACAACAGGTCTCAAAAGTTAGGTGAAACGGAGTACTGGGTAATATATTCTTCGTATGTACACTCCGACATTGAAATTGCAGCATCCAGATGAAGTAGTTGGAATCTGAGACTTAGTAGATGAGTAAGATTATAGTTACAGAGTGGCACAAATTTATTTACAGAGATGGATTACACAATGGTAGTCAATACCATGTAAATACTACATGGTTCACGACACATTAGGCAGGCAACTTATCCCACCCCAGACATTAATGCTTGCTGCCCTGGCAGTGTATCATTCAATAGTGGCAGCTGGATCAGAACATTCTCTCTACACATGTACACAGGGATTGACTAAAGACCAGGATTTGTTACTAAAGATGACATGACAAGCATCGTAAATTGTTTGAGGGTGGCACCACTCCAGGTGTTGTTAATGATGCCTGGCAGTCAGTGGAAAGTACCACAACACAGCGACAGTCTCTGTAATCACCTAGCAACAGCAAATCAAACAATGTAACCCCATCTCTGCAAGTCGTTGGGAAATGGTTTCTGTTATTGGGTATGCAAGACTGGTGTAACTACTCTGCTGACAGTGACTGACATAATCATTGGTGTGGTTGACACCTGGCACAAAAACAGTTAGCCCTCCAGCATGCAGTCAATTTTGACTTCTCTCAACCACTGTTACCAGTATGGAATAACTGTCGTACGTTTATGCCCATCATCTTTTTGCTACAGACGGTTTGACCACCTTGCCCTATAGTGTCCAATGATCTGTTCTTTCTCCAATACTGTTGTCAATTTGACAGATATTCACGTCTTGGCATTTTGTGCTTGATGGCTTTATTCTGTGGGTTCTACTGTCTGCAAAATCATGAAATATTTAGTCAAGGCAGCGGCATGTCTTGCTTATAATGACAAGCCTCAGTCTTGCAATGGAATCATTTTCATATCCCATCGAGCTCACCTGTTACTTTGCATACAAATTGCAATACCTCTGGGTTGTGCAATTTCAATGGGACAACGTAAAATTGTCAAAATGTAAAATCGACAGGGTAAAATGGAGCATGGAGATATAGTCATGAGTGATAAGGCAATATTGCTTATTTCTAAAAGAAAATAATGCAGAGATAAATTGAAATCTACATCTTACTGGTTTCAGCAGACAGTATCTAATATGTAGACGATTGTGATCGAGTGATATTGGGACGCATACAGACTTTATATATATGTATAAATTGTATATTATTTAATGTGATTCTCAAAGTTAACAATTTTTTGAGCTCATTAGTTATTTGTACTAATTGTAGATTTAACGGCAGCTTAAGTTGAATTTTTGTTGAGCAAGAAGCTTAATTTCTGCTGAGGTCCTGCCATCCTCTCAGATCTTCTACTGTGGCATATAAACTGACAGGCTCCTGTCAGACCTCTGTGGCAAGCAGCTGCTTGAGGAGGTATTTATTTTATTAAGAAGCTTAACTTTTGTTAGTGAAAGGTATTCAAGTTTCAGTGCAGTTATTGCTGATAGTTAAGATCTTTATTGTATGTATGTAAAGATTACAAATGTCCGGACATACGATAAACTTTTCGATAAGCAAGTTTATTTGCAAGCTTAGTATAGCTTTAGTATTGTATTGCTATATAGCAGTACCTTTGAGCACTGCTCAAGATAAAAAGTTTCAAAATTTTGACAGATCGCTAAACATGTCTGCTAGTTATATGGCCCATTCCGCCATAATGACTCCCGACATAGAAAAAGTAAAAGATAGGTTGAGGGATGTTATGAAAGAAGCAGAAGTGTTAATGAATCTGCTTAACGAGCCTCGGGAGAAAAGTGGAACGACAACTCCTAAATTTGCTGACAATGCTACATCAGCTCACGAACCAATAAACTTTGAACGTAGAGTTCCATTTTTTTTTTCGTCAGAAGCAAGTGATAGAACAGAGTATTATCAACGGCCTCAACGAATTACCAATCCATTTATTAACTATAGTCCTTATGTTAATTGGCCTTTACGTGAGATAAGGTTCTAAGGTTCGACGGTTCGAAACGTCCGTCATCATGGACATTTGTCAAGTCCACGGAAGAGAATTTCCATATACATGAAGTGCCCCGCAACAAAAAGGTGGTTTTAACAGTATCTTATTTACTTGGATGTGCTAAGCAATGGTGGAATAACATAGGATGTCGTCATGGCAGAGTTTTGGGAAGATTTTAAAAGCAAACTCTTGGAAATCTAACCAGGTTATGATGATTTTACACATCTAGTTAAAGAACTTTTTTCACGAAGACAAAGTTGGGTTGGGTTGTTTTACCTCTGAGCGGCACTTTTTTGCACACCATGGGCTAAATGGCCAGGTCACATGGACCCCGAAGGCTCAGAGAAGGTTGGGGGAGGGGACCCACTGGAACAGCTGTTGGGAGACAGATGGTAGCCTCCCGTCAAGGCCATCCAGCGTGTTCTTTAACGTGCACAGGAAGACTCTGAGGAAGACGTGTGGCTCTCCCGCACACGGGTCCACGGCTTAACGTCCCATCCGACGGACGGCGGCCTTTCCAAGCCCATCGGTGTCCCCTACTGACCGTGGGCAGGGCGGGGATTTTTTGCGGAGATAAATCTCAACGCTGACCCAGCTGGGACTCGAACCTGGGAACTGCAGATTACGAGCCTGGCGCGCTACCGACTGAGCCACCCCCGCCCCACGAAGACAAAGAGAAGGAGATGATATCAGAAAATTCATCTGGGGAACAGTATAGTTATACCAGCTGTACAATGCTGATGCTGCCGAAATTCACATTATTAACCGCATTATGTCTCAATTGCTTTTGCCCATTAGAGAATTTTTAGAAGTACAAAATGTAAATTCAATTTCAACTTTAGTCAAATTGGCTCGGCAATATACAGCAAGAAGAGAATCTGAAAAAACTGAAAATCTGAAAAACAATGGATGCAATCATCGCCAAAACAGTGCTATTGGGTTGTCTCCCAAAATGACTCCCGCACGACTGGAAGTTACATGGTCCCGACAATTTGGGCCAGAAGTGCCTACAATGATGCAGAACGAACGAAGCAGAGATTTCCGCGTCAAGCTTCGAACAATGACACTAAACCAAAAACTTTTACTACAAATAAGAAACTTTCAGATGTAATTTTGTGGCCGACTAGGTGGTGACTTTTTGTGGCTACAGAAAAAACGGCAATTCGGGAAACTTAAATTAAGATCTTTGAAGCAAGAGGCCAAGATTCCTCAAGAAAAGCACTCTCATGAGTTAAGTGTTGCCACTGTTTCCACGTTATAAATTTACCATTGTGAAAAATTGTCACGAAAACACTGAATAGATCGCAACGATACAGGAGCCAATGTTTCATGTTCAAATGAGCAAGTTTTAGATGATATTAATGACAGTTGCGAATTGAAATTGCAGCCGCTGTTCAGTGGACTTTCTAATTTATCTTGTAGTCCAAAGCAAAATGTTGAGGAAGAAACTGAAAACATTTCTATCAGTTTAAATAATTTAGATTTAAAAAAGCAAGTTGATAACGAGAAATGTATTGAAATAGTTTTAAAGGCGAATAGTACAATATTAGTTGATGAGAAAGTTTTTGAAGTATAATTTTTAAAGGAAAATAGTGCTGAAATTGTTGATGAGAAAAATATTGAATTTGAAGCTGTAAAGGAAAATAATGTTAATGAAGAACTATTAGATGAAATTAAGCAAAGCATCCCAGAAATTGTTTCGAGTGTAAATAATCCTGATGAATCTAACAAGTTTAGAAGCGTTATTTAGAAGCAGGCAGCAATAAACCTGAAAAGCACAAAGCCAGGTTCTTCAAAGACAAGCACGTATCGACAAGATGACTACAACCTGCAGAGCGACAACCGGCAACGAAGTAGTCAACATAGAATAGATGACGTCACCAACGAGATCTTCAGAAGTGCCTACACCTAGCATATTGATGGACAAGGGAAGTTACCGCGAAACGACTGGATTATGATTTATCACAACGGAGTGCCAACAATGAAAATTTAAATATATTACTATTCTTCCACTGTTGCACTAATGATTATTTGAATAAATTTGGATGAGACAAAAGGTCCAACTTGAAAAGTTAATAATCTTTGGAGTGTTACAGAGTCAAATCCCAGGTTAATGAAAAAACCTCAGAAGATATATTTACACAACCAGCAAAATTTACAAAAAGCTTGAAACCCCAATTATCCCCTTCCCTAATAGGGCCAATTACTAAACCAAGATTTTTTGGTACCTAGATCTGTCTCTCACACTGCTGGTTGAGAACCACTGCCATAAAATACAGGGAGCCCTCACATAACACTGTTAATTCCAGCAAAATAGAGTGCTAAGTGAGGGGCATATTTCCATAAAAATACACGCCGCCATTAGGAACATGGTTAAAAACTTGTTGAGCAATATAACAACTTGCTGACCAAAAAATTTAATGCTCTTTGAAAATTTCAGCTCTTTCCTGATCAGGATTTGCAGTTTCTCTCTGAACTGATATATTATATAAGTTAGAGCACATTTTAAATTTATTGAACCACCCGTTACTAGTAGTTAATGGTTCCCCAGTTTTTTCTTCTGATCTTCACATAGGCCTTTTCTTGAATAATGAAGAGAATTTTACATTAGGTATTATCATCAATAAAAATATTTAGAAGTCTCTCCATTTCAATCATAATGGCCAACCTGGTCATAGTTAATTTTGTTGCCTGCAGTGGAACTGATAACTTTTTGGCTTCTAAAACTGATTTTTTAAAAATTGTTCTTACTGTTTTACTATCTAGTCACAAATTATTGCAACATCAACTTCCATTTAACAGAATTAATTCTTTTCAAAATGCCTAATTTACTTTCTAAACAAGACTTTTCACCCATTGTCACAACTTAAAATTGTATTACTAATTATGCTCCAAAAAAAGTGCTGGGAAAAAAAAACGTCATGTGTGAAGTAATGTGTGCAGATCCTTTTTATTTTGAAGCTATATGTAAGACTTCAATTCTGTTGCCAGATCCATAGTTATTGTTATTTTTATATGTAGAGCTATAATAGCATTATAGAGTTGGGACAGTGCTTGTTGCGAGGTATAGTTATAATGACAGTATTATAGCAAATTTGGCACTCAGTGAACTGGTTATAAAATGGAATTACTGTACATGCAATCCCACACTATAACGCAATTCGTTGGGTTGGAAGTTGCATACTGAACTGTTGAAGGCCATTAAAAAAAGAAGTTACATTAATCCACATATTCATTTTTAAGCTTTTGAAATTGAAACAGTAATTTTACTAAATATATAATTTTAAGATCTGATAACATTTTGAACACATTAGAACAGTTATAAATGTCACATTACTTTTGTTTTTCATTAAGATCTGTGCTTTCTATGTAGATTCTGTTTGGATTAGCAAAAGTAGTATTTGTGCACTGTAATGTTTATAACTTTATTATTGCTTATAATAAATTCTAATATTATATATGTGTTACTGCAGTTGGGTTGTTTTACCTCTGAGCAGCATTTTTTTTGCACACCATGGGCTAAATGGCCAGGTCACATGGACCTCAAAGGCTCAGAGAAGGTTGGGGGAGGGGACCCACTGGAACAGCTGTTGGGAGACAGATGGTAGCCTCCTGTCAAGGCCATCCAGCATATTCTTTAATGATGCTGCCCCAGCTGGGACTCGAACCTGAGAATTACAGATTACGAGCCTGGCACGCTACTGACTGAACCACTCCCGTCCCTGTGTTACTACTACAGTATACTAGACAGCATTAATTGTCAGCTGTGCTTAACTTCCTTTTATAGTTTAGTATTATTTTTTATTCATATTTTCCAGGGTAAATATTAGAGCTGAGCATTTGACTGGAAGATAAAGTTTGGTCAATTATTTTGTCAGAAATTATCAAATTGTCATTTGTTTCTTGTTTTGGAATAGCTATTATAACACATTAAAGATATGAAAGAACAGAGAGCAATATTCTACTCACCTGAGAACTTTTACTCGTTCTCTCATAAAAATGTTAATAACAATTTTGCTGTCATATAAACTTCAAGAAAGCAACTTTTAACATATTCTTTTTATTTCCCCATTTATAGCAGCATTCTTACAAGGGCTGTTGTCACAATTTTGTACAATTAGCAGTAGAACTAAATAAATAGAAGTTAAAATTTCCCTTTAAGCACCTATTCATAAAACAGCTGTACAAGTCTTTCATAATTTTTAACTTTAAATGTTTACAAATATTCTATTGCAGATTTAATTGCTCTGAATAATATATTTGTTAATTCAATAGCATATACTGGTGTGTATTGGCAAACCAGAAATAACACTTGAGCAAGGACTTAAAAAAAAATTTGTTTGAAACTTAGTTTCATTTAACTTACAAGTAATGAAAAATTTAATTATATATATATATATATTTGTATGTGTTGTATATATATATGTACAAATGCACAGTTGATTTGGGTACTAATATACAGAGTACCACTTACATGTTTTTTTTTAAGTTCACAAGAACTCTCCTTCTGATCAACTGCTATCCTGGTTATATACATTGAGAAAAAAAGTCCAACTATAAGAACAATAAAGGCTATCTGGGAGCAGCATGATTATTCATTAAAAGAGTCTGTCTATATGTTTTGGGAGGCAATTGAGGTGTTGACCTACCCGAGTGCGAAGATGGTAGGGAAACATTGTCCTGGGGCATTGCCATTGACGAGTGAGGTATCACAGATGCTGGTGGAAGAGGAAAGTGGGTACTTGTAGATGGACACAATGAAGGACCATTAACTGAACACTGTGAAAGTCGCCTTGGTGCCACTTGTGGTAAAATAGGCATATCTAATGCAGAATTTCTACGTGGCAAAGTAACGTCTGCAGGCACATTACACCATGATCCACCTGAAGGTCTGTGTGGAGGTGGAAGATGAGAGCTGGAATGCATACGTGGTAAAGTTCCTGAACCAGTCAAATCTCTACGAGGTGGCAATGGTGGAGGACTTGTTTCTCGTGGTGGAAGAAGTGGAGCATCTGGTGCTTGTTTCGTTCGTGGAGACGAATCTCCAATGGAAGGCTCTCGCTTCCTTCTGGGAGGGAGGGGTGGAGGTAACGATGGTGGGCTTGCTAATGGCGGTGGTGGTGGAGGTGGTGGTGCAGAGCTTGCAGTAAATGATGGACTTGGTGGATAGCTATTTACCACTTCAGGAACAGTTGAAGGCCCTTAAAGAATTAAGTCACATTAATCCACATATTCATTTTTAATAAGCATTTGAAATTGAAACAGTAATTTCACTAAATGAAATATTATACATATACAGTACTGTGCGAATTAGTTGGGACAAGCATCATGAAGCTGCATAAGGAGACAGGGTCTGTGGACACGCCCCATAAATGTCATTGTGGAAGAAAAAGAAAAACCACTGTTAGAGATGATAGTCTAATTCGAAGAATTAGTATCATAGACCTGGAAAAGACCAGTGGAGACATCAAAAGGGAGATTGCGTCTCATGGGGTTAATATAGATGCTTCCACCGTACGTTGTTGCCTTCTGGAGTGTGGACGCCAGGCTCAATGCCCCTCCAAAAAGCAGCTTTTGACACCCGCTATGAAGCAAAAATGGCCATCCTGGGCAAAGAAACATCGAGACTGGACTGTGGAGAATTGGGAAAAAGTGATATTTTCTGACAAAACCCACTTTCAGGTGCATGGCTACAGGTCAAATTTTGTCCGCTGCTCACCTGGAGAACCTCTTCAATCTGGCCACATCCAGCAGTCCCCCAAACACCCACCCAAGGTCATGTTTTGGGGATGTTTCCGGGCCACAGACACTTCATTCCATTGAAGGAATGATGGGCAGCAAAAAGTATATAGGCCTTCTTGGGGTGAAAATGGTCCCAACACTGCATAAGATGTTTTCTAATGACGATGGTGTATTTCAACAGGATCTGGCTCCATGTTACAATTCTAAGCTTGCTAAGAGCTTCTTTACCCAGCAACATTTGAAGGTATTGGAGTGGCCAGGAAATTCACCTGATCTAAACCCCAATGAAAATTTGTGGGCCATTATTACAGTGTGCATATCTAAGATGGATTGCACGATGAAAACCAAAATGATAGAAAGTGTCATGAAAGTGTGGTACCACTACCCTGAAGTGAAGGAGATGTGTGGAAAGCTAGTGGCATCAATGGTTGAGAGGGTGAAAGAAGTAATTAAAGCTAAGGGGGTGTCACATTCACTATTAACTACACTATTAAACAAATAAATATTTTAGTTGTGTCTTTGTTAGTGCATTTTCCTATTGTCCCAACTAATTTGCACATTACTGTATATGAAATGTAGTAATCTATTAGTCTAAAATACAAAAATTAGGGTTCACGCTGTAGGTTATGGTGCAAACATAGAACATATACAATTTAAATTGTCATATATCACTTTTGCTAAACAGATTTTAAATATTTAATTCTTATCATTTGAGGTTCAATGGAAGATTATCTTTAACACTCTATTGTCCAAATTAAGTTTAATTTATATATATAAACACACACAGTATTTCCTCATTGGCAGGCTGGATGAGGATTTTCAGAGTGCCTTGGGCCAGAGTCTTATTACTGCATAAAAAAACTAACCCACCTGTCCAATGCCCAAAGTAGACTATTTTTGAAATCAAGGGATCAAATATTGATTATAAACACAAACAATTAAATTTCTAGGTATATTTATTTTGCAAAGGTATATGAGAATTAAATGTATAAGAAACTAAAAGTAAAAATGCAATCAATATAAAAAAGAATTTGAAAGTGACTTTTGCAATTGAACATTTTTTTACAAAGTCATAAATGCTTGGTAAAATTTTGATAGCCTGAGCAAAATGATGTCAGAAAATTGCTGCTTATGAATAGACTTTTCACTGTATTGAGGAATTTGTTGTGAAATGGTAAATACATACAATTGCTTGTCTCTTGCATTAGATTACCGAATGAATAAAATACTCAAAGTAATGAAATAATAAGCAAAAATATTGAATAAAATAATAAATTATATGGTATGAGTAAATAAAATATGCACAGAAGTATTAATTAGATATCATAAGGATCTCAATTTATTATCAAACCTATGTGATAGTGGGATAGAAAATGAATATTGGGATATATTGAATAGTACAGATAATGGAGATAACTTTAAATTAGTCATTACTTGTGTTTATAAACTACATTTGATTTGAAATATTTTATTTAATTTCTCCACAACTTTTTTATCCAGTTTTAATTATATATTTTTCAGTTCTTATTTAAATTATCTTGTTTTTAAGGCAAAATTAATTTTATTACCATTCAATAATTAATCAATTACTTAAATATTTGTTAAATGAAAGATTTAAGTAATGAGAGAAATATTATAAATTATATATATATTGAAATAAAATACTTCAGAAAACATGGCAAAAATAAAAAAATTTACTGAATTTAAAATGAGAAGAAAATACAGTAAAACTTACTAATACTTCAAAAATATTTGAAAAAAAAAAGTAAAATTTTCACCATTTTTTTAAACCCCAATTAAACATTCTTTCTTTTGTTACATAACATCACTGATTGTGTTGATCTGAATTTTTCAAAAATATAACCAAAGTTGACTGGTCGCAGCTGGTGAAAAGACTGGCTTTTTCTCAAAGTATAGTATTGAGAAAAATATTTGACAAAGAGAAATTTCCTTGATTTAAGTAAATGTATTTTTCGGTTTTTCAGAAATAAGTAGCCTTTCAATTCATATGCAATATAGTATTTTTGTCTTATTTTTAGAAATAAACTTTTATTTGCATTGCTAGATGCATTTTTTTTTACTACATGCTTCTACCAAAGCCCCATTAAAATAAAACTAGCCATCTTTTTCGTTAAATATTTTACTTTCATAAAATCCAGAATTAAATTCTGGTTCATTTCGTACAAAACATGCTATACTCTTTCATTAGTTATTTGGCAAAATTTAAATTTTTTTGGTTAGTTTTAATAATTTAGCCTCCATCAAACTTGGGAATTCCTTGCAAGTTTGTAACTGGCAAATACAAAATGCTCATTTTCAAAGAGAATGAAAATGAAGTGTATCATTTTCTGGCTTTAGTACTCTCTAATGCTAGAATATTTTGTTAGTAACTATCCCACTAAAAGAAACAGTTAAAAAAAAGTGTGACCACAGGGTACAATTCAGTTTTTCAGGCCTGGCATGGTAAAGGTTATAAACAGATTTATGCAAAACAGTTTTTCAGTTTTAACAACCAATCACACTTCAAATCCTATAATATTAAAAAAAATAATTGAACTGTAAAGTATCATTTAAATTTCCCAATATAGTTCTGAAGCAAAACACAACAGAGCCTGTGCTTTTGCTGCCAAAGCATATGCATCTGGAATACAATAACCCTCGAAGCCAACCTACCTACTCCTCTATTTACTACAGAAATTTAATCAGCACCTCCCAGAACACAACACAGATATGAAAAATAAACTCATCAAATCCTTTGTACATGAGCATTAAAATATGAATATACTCTTGTAGTTTGATCAACAAAAAATGACAGCATCCTTAAGTAACAGATTTTCTGAAACAAATTGCAATATAACCTTTTAATACTTAAAGTACCGATTTCTTAATACTGAATTCTACTTGGTGGTCATATTAATTTTCAAGTGGTTTTGCAGGATAGAAATTGTCAACGCATCCTGAAACAGATAATGAATAGAATATTTGTTATGTAAAAAAAAAAAATCCATTTAATTTTGAATATTAATAAAAAAAATATTAAACCAAATTTGAAGTATATAAATTTAATAGGTTTTTTTTTTTAGAGTAGAGCAGTAAAAAATGGCATTTTTTGGATTTGAATTTTATTTCAAAATAACAAAGTGAATATGTCTTATCATATATCAAAAGAGCATTTAATTCAGAATAACAATTTTAACATATTTATCTAAAACAGGCTTGTTAAAAAAATTACTAGACTCCAGAATTATTTTTATTGTTCTTTAAATGTATACTGTGATTAGAAATAATAATTAACTTGAAACTTGACCACAAATGAAACCATTAAGTATACATGACCTCAAACATCTGCTGTCTCAAGAAATAACAGAAACCTATTTTAAAAAGGTAGGACTTATTGGGTTAATTCATATACAATTTCCCTTCCATTTGATTATATTATCAGAATTCAACTGATGAGATATTCAGTCACTTTCAACGATATTTTCCCATCTTTGTGGGAGCTGGGGGATTCTGCAGACAAAGAACTCTAGCATACTGCTATCAAAAAACACTATGGGAGCACATCATCCCCATTTTGAAATTGCTGCTCATTGAGATGATTTTGTAAGGGGTGAAACAGGTGATAATCAGAAGGAGCAATATCAGATAAATAAGGCAGATGCAGAAGAACAGTCTAACGTAAACTCCGAAAATTTTCTCTGAATGATTTGCATTGTTTGTGGTCTAAGCACTGTCATGAAAAAAGATCACTCCTTTCTGTTGAGGAGTGTTGGCCATTTTTTGATGATTCAGCTGTAGAAAGTACACTTCTGCAGTGATCTTTCAATTAGTTTTAAGCAGCTCAAAGCATGCAACACTTTGACAATACCACTCAACCCACCTCATAAAACTCGGGATGATCAAGTTCGGGCTGTTGATTCTGATTCACTCGATACTTCTTATGGTATCTAATCACTACATTAATGTGATATATACCCATTTTTCATCTCCAGTCATGATACAGTCAAAATGGCTCACTGACTTTTTGAGTAAGCAGTGAACTGGCAAGAGATTTTCTATCAGTTTTGTTCTTATCCAATGATCTGTAAAGAACCCACACTTCTAGCTTACTGACTTTTCCAATAGCAAGAAAAATATTATGACAATCAGTTGGGTAATGCTTCCAATGCAGTTATCAAACCCTGAAGGGTGACAAGGTGTAAACCAATTCTTGCACTGCAATCAGCAATAGTGTGTTCTCCACAGATAGAGCACATCTTTTTCACTGTATCCACAGAATTTGAGCCCTGCTGCAACTACCACAAAATGTACCATCCAATATGTGTTTTTTTCATCTTCCACTTTGTTGTTCATATTTATGTCTAAAGCTTAAAAAGATAATTGTTATCATCAAAACATTACTCCATGCTTTCTCTACACAATTACATGTAATAGAAATTAGTACAACATGCCTCAAATAAAATTACATTCAGTCAGCCAAAAAAAAGAAATTATTTATGAATTAACCCAATATTTTACAGCTATTTCTAATTAAACTGAGAATAATTTCATAACTTACATCAAGAAATTGTGTTTATAAATAAAATTTTTGCTATTGTTGTGAATTTCAATTTTTCTATAGCAGTATCTAATGCAAATTGATTTGGAATTATTCATTCTCAATTTCAGTGGTTGAAATATTGCTTTGAAAAATAGTTTTATTATTTTCACAGCTTTTTTTAAATATTTTTTTTCTCAGTTTTTATTTAATCTTGTGTTTAAAGCAAAATAAATTTTTGTGACACTATTACTGTAGTCTGAGTTTGATGATCAGCAAAAAATCAAAGCATATGTATTATGTGCTGTTTGCATAAATGACTAAAAAATTTAGAAAAAAAACTAAATACACAAAAGATTTAATAGAAATAATATAATTTATATTAAAATAATAAAATACTTTAGAAAAGATGCTAAAATTATTTCTTTTTTTTATTTTGCACTTAAAAATGCATATAAAATTTTACTTTTTTGAATTTTTGTCTTTTTATTAACCACAGTTAAATGCATTTTTTAAAAAAAATATACAACATGATTTGTTTCTGTTGATTGGTTATTTGGAAAAAAATTCTAAATTTCATTTCTTTGACTGAGCACAGTTGACCACAAGTCTGACCAAAGTTCTTTCACTGAAGAAATTTTTTATTTAAATGTATTACACTCATCCTCAATTTACATGGTAGACAGGTTACAGAAAATCACTGTGTAAATCAAAACCAACAACTCGTGGAAAAAATGGGAGATAGGTTCTGAACAAATCCCAGCTATTAATAAAATTTATATTAAAACTTTCATTTATACATAATAATTTAAACTACACAGCAAGTTGTATAAACTTTTTTAATCCACAATTACGTTGTTTAATCTAAAGCACTTTTGAGCAAATAATTCACATTATGCTTAACACTATTTTTACATAGTTTTCTAATGTTATATGTTCTTGCTTTTAACGTTTTCTTAACTTGAAACTTAAGTTGAACAAGTCTTTTTTTGAAAAGTTTTAAATGTGTTTTATTGGGTTGAAGGTGGATCTGTTGTTCTTTTGTAACGTTTGAATGCTGAATAAAGAGAATCCCTTTGAGCATACTGTGTGTCACAAAATGAGTTTCAGAACATAGTAATTCAGCCTAAAGTGATAGTGCTGAAAATATACTCAAATAAATGTCATCAATAATTAACCTAGGACTGGTGTTTGGATTTCAAAAAATGAAACATCAGTGCTACAATTCAATGATCATCTGTGTGAAAACAACAGCATTTCAGAAAAAATCCTGGAAAATGGACTCTGAAAAAAAATGCTGCAAGAAGGATAGCACAACTGGCTGAAGCCAGTAGAATTGTTGACAGACATCAATGGAATGGTAATGATTTTCATCTTTACCAAAATTATTTTAGTGATAAAAAAAATTCCTTAAGTTATAAATTACCATAACTGAAACAACTCGTACCTTAACTATGCAAAAATAGTGTTAAGTGTAACGTGAATTAGTTGCTCAAAAGTACTTTAGATCAAACATAATCGTGGATTAAATAAGTTCATTTACATGTATTTAACTCAAATTTCAGTTCACCAGTAATAATAAACATTAATGTTATTTTGTACTTTATTTACACTAATTCAGATAAACTTAGATCAATTTATCATATTTTTTGGTCATGAAAAATACTCATTGTTAATGTAAGATGTACACTATTGAATTTGAAAGGATATTTATGAACTGAATATAAATTAGAAATTAAGCATTTGTATTAATATTTAATGCTTCATTTTGTAAAATTAGTATTTATATATTTTATGAAACAGCATACTTACAAATGAACTCTATTTAAACTATGCCATAGTCTACAAAATTAAACCTGATGCTAGAAGAGCAGCAGCTTTAATTTTGCATGGTTTTTACTAGCCTGAAAGAACTCAATCTAGAAAAGTCAGATCTCACTGCCAATCCAAAACAGGTTTCATTTCATCAAGGTGTCACAGATTGATTAAAATGGCAACAATAAAATTTTAGCAAAAGAATATAAATAACGCAACTATAAGTGCAAAATATTAGGGATATATATGAAATGTATGAAAATGGAGATTTACTCATAAAAAAAGTGCCAGACAGATGGCTGGTCATGAACCCATGTCTGGGAAGAGATACAATAAATGATCCTTCACTCGCAATTATAAGATAGCCACTAGTGGCTGATCCTACAATGAGAGGAGGATTAATATCAACAATAGAGGATAATTGATCAGCAGTAGCTCAGTGGTCAGAGCCCTGACATGTCATCAGGAGGTCGTGAGTTCAGATCCCAACCAGCTCAAGGCAATTTTTCCTATATACCCACATTGACTTACAATATAATAATCTCAAAACTTTGAAACTAAGAGCTGTAGAAAAAAAAATGGTAACTAACAATGCATCTACGACTAGTTACAGATGATGATTTTATTAAAATACGTATTTACTCTTCTTTGTTTATTCTTCAAAATAAATATAACTGAAACCATTTAGTTGATTTTTACATTGGGATGACAGTGTAATAGTTACTCTTGATAGTATGCCATTGCTACTCCATAATAAGTATTATATCTACATATGTAAAAAAAAAAAAACATTAAATCTTCATTGTGTAAAACAAAACTGGTTGCTTTTCTTGACTGTGTAAAATGAGAGATAGGTGTGTAATTATTTTGGCATATTTTCTTAATAATTTTTATTTGAATTGCTAATTCTTTTTTTTTACTACATCACTCTAAAAAAAAATGCACAAAATTTTGGCTAATTATTTTATTTTCATAAAATCCAGAATTAAATGCTGCTTAATTTTGTTATAAGTCATAATTTCTTTCATTTTTTATTTGGCAAAAAAGTCTCTATAATTTCTTTTTTTGACTGAACACAGTTCAGAAAAAGTATGGACACCAAATACAATTCAATATTTCAGCCCTGGCACTGTTAGGGCTAATCCAAATCAACGTGGATTAAAATTTCATTAGTTGAGCTTTAGGTGCTGTAGTCATTTCATAATTACAATGACAATGGGAAGTAGCTCAAGCAGAAAACCACTGCAGAAAAGATATTGAAAGTGTTCAAAATTTTTACTCACATGAACTACTGTGAACATATATTTGCATATCTGTCTATTATCTTATTACAAAATTAAAGTTTTTAAAAATAATACTAACACTTTTTAAAATGTTTCCAAAGTATTTTTATTTAATTTTTATAGTTTTGATGGAATAGCAAATCATACCTGCTCCTATCATGACAGGTGCAAAAACACTATGGTCACTATTCAAACCACCAGCAGAAAAAGGTGGTGTAAGGGGTGTTGATGGATTAGGTGGTGTGATTACACATGATTGTGCATCCTCGTCATCCTGATTAATCTGTTGACTGCTAACACTGAAACTTCGAGAATCAGTTGGTAAACTAGCAGGATGATGACCTGAACGTCCAAGAAGACGAGGTTTGATACCTGGAGACTTCAGAGACAAATCAGGCCATTTCCTTGGCTGCAAAGAAGGCAATAATATATTGTAATAATTTTTGAAAGGTAAATGTTACTGAGATGTAAAACATAGAAAAATATTATAATTCATATGAAATTAGCATATGTTAAATTTTATTGGTCAAGTAAAAGTAAGTGCATTTTAAAATTTACTACAGCTTTAATGCAACAGAATACAAATATAAAATCAAGAACATATGCAAAAAAAATGTAAAAAATAATTAATAATTCACCATTTATATGTAACTCTTATAGAATATAAAAAAATTTAACAAGTTAAACTTTATGGAATATAATATTAAATATAATCTCAATGATAATAGTTTTTCTTTATGAATGGCTGGCAATCTTGGTATTTATAGAACTTGAAACTAAGTAGGTCAGGAGTGCAAATAAAGGAGAGGAGTGTTAGTAAGGCATAAAAAAAAGGGAGAGGGGGAAACAAAACAGAACTAACTTAATGAAACCTTCCCTAGGTGAACAAGAAACTGAGAAATTTTCTGCAAATTTTCTTACCAAGAACTGCATGTGTCACACTTTAAAAAAATTTACTTTCACAATAAATTATTTAATTTCAAGTTCAAGAGGAAATTGTATAATTCTCCTAAAAGTAAATTTTTTAATTTATTTCATTGCATAAGCCTTAAAATAATTTTCTAAACAATTATACGACAAAAATAGATATTTATGGATTGTACAGTATGGCCTAGAACAAAGTATACCAAAAATGAGAATGAAAAAAGTTTGAGGAATGGACTTTAATACACTCATAGGGTAAATGCAACATGAAAACACAATACAACAACGGAAATTAAAACAGATGACAATATGCAAACAAAACTGCAATGTGAACCAAGACATTCCAAACAGGTTTCATATCCAAGATGGACAATGTTAAACCTTTCCTGGATGCACTGAAGTGGTACAGAGTGCAGTACATGTCAGATGTTGGTTTTCAGTTGATCAATGTCAAAAGGCACTGGATTGCAATAAACCTTTTCCAGTATCCCCCACAGATGTGCATCAAGCGGGGTGAGGTTTGGTAAATTCAAAGAAAATGGATAATTTGTCCCTCTGGATATGAGACAATTCAGAAAGTGCTGCTAGAGGACCTGCAATGTATTCTTGGCCTTGTATGCTGTAGAACTTTCTTGTTGGAACTACTGCATATCCAAAAGCAAATTTCTTGCTTGGCAGAAGCATTCCAAATCACACAGAAAGAGCTTGATAATCTGCTAACAGTAACATGTGTGATTCATCGTGACACATTTGCCCTGATTATCTTCAATGAAATAAGGTCCAATAAGACTATGCACAGAAATAGTGCATCAGATGGTGACTTTATTGCTGGGATGAGGACATTCTATGACCAATCTGGTTGCTGGAAACCTGAGAATTTCATCATCTGCTTGTTGATGTATCCTGCAACACCATATGGCATTCTTCAGAAAACCAGAATACTCTCATCACAATACTCTCCTCTCCATGAACGTTAGCAAGAGTCTGAGCACTAAACAATAATCTACATAACAAATCTGGATTTCATAGATTCTGCTTAACTTCGAGGCTTTTTTTATGTCATTCGCAATTCATGAACCATTCTTTGCACAGATGTTTTCTTCATAGCCAGTAAAAATAGAAAACAAAATAAATGAAAAATACCTTAAGCACCTGCTTGCCACAGAGGTTTGACAGGAGCCTGTCAGTTTATATACCTTAGAAGGTCTTTGAGGATGGTGGGATCCAAATAGAAAAACAATACAAACATCCATGCCTTACCTGGGGCTCAAATCCAGATCCTTTCGATTTGTAGCCAAGCATGCTAATCACTCGACCATGGGACAGCAATACAAATACCATTTATATAATCACAATATCATTAAAAACATGCTGAGTGATTTGATACTAGTCACCTATCTGCCCTATAGCAGTCTTAGTGTAGTGGTGCACAAAAATGTGGGTTGTGAGCAGCTTAGAAGGGAGTCCCAATGCTCTGAATATCAAATTATTATTACATAAGTGAAATATCTGGTAGGTGGCACTCACTATTATGGTTATCTTCTGTCATGTGGATCATTCAGCATTCCACCACTCTCACCAGCTTTTCTGCCCTTTCCTAAATTAACAAAACTTTCTGATATTGTACCACCTACTATTATCTGGATCACTGCATTGTGAGAATATTCTTTTATTAATTCAGTTCAATAAATGGTAAAGAAGGAGTGCAACAAATTCAGTCAATGATGGTGGTGGTGGGGAGGCATGAGGGAAAAAAAACTATCAACAGTAAAAGGGGTATCACAAAAACTTCCAGCAATGATAAGTGTGTGTGTGTGTGTGTAGGGGGGGGGGGGGGTATCACGATTTGAAAAGTTTGTAAACCACTAGTCTAAGGGATCTCAATTCAATTAGTATTTTATTTGCCTTTTATAATAAACACTTAATAGTTCTATAGAAATAAAAACTATGATTTTATTTTTATAGATTTATATGTATCGATCTTTCAGAGTATGTAAATGGCAAGTTGTAAAGCCGTCATTGTCATATCTACTTCACTAGATATGACAATGACGGGCTTACAACTTGCCATTTCATTTTTACTTCTATGGATTTATTGATTTTATTCCCATAGACTTTCCAGAGTTATGCTACATTACTGATTGTGACAATGGCCTACTTACAATTTGTTCGTTTCTACAGCTATCAATTTATTAACATATATTTAAATGTCATTTTTGATCTTTTAGAGTTATCATACATCACTCACTATACCAATGGCTGATAACTTTTTGCTGCAGAAAATTCTTTAAACAATAAATTAGATTATATATTATTTTTTCATTTTTTCTTTATTTTTCAGTAAAAAAACTGATCTTTTATCATCTTCTAAAAATGAATGAGGTCTTGAATATTGAAATGCTTTGGAATGGAAATACACCCTCATATGGTTGGAAGGGCAATTTCATCAAGTGTTTTATAACCCCCACCCCCCTACATTTTGGCTGTACTATTGACATTTTTCAGCCTTGGTGTGCCAAATTTTTGGCTCTTTTCCAAGATCCCCAAAAAGGCAACACCCAAAGAAAAAAAATACATAATGCTTAGTAAAAATAAAGCCAAGAAATTGTTCCTCCACTTCATATAAAGAGGACAGAAAAACTCATAAATGTGATCAGTCCAAGTTGCCTTGTATAACAATGGGCCACAATTTAAAATATATCATACTGAAAAGAATTATTTATAAAAAAAAAAACACATTTCATGTAAATATTATATTATTCAGAAAGAAATTGCCTTCCAATTATTATATAATTTAAATGTTTTTATTGATTAAGATTTCTAAAATTAAGCCTTACTATACCATAGTGAAAAAGTCTTATTAAAATCAATATGTTTGTAAATTCACTTAAATTTTTTATTTTCATGAAGTTTGGAATTAAATTCTGTTTAGCTTGGGTATATAACATGACCTATTTCAGTTGATTAGTTTTTTTAAAACAAATAATCAAAGTTGACTACCGACTCAGCAGAGCTGGTAAAAAGTTGACTTTTCTCACAGTACAGTACTGAGAGAAAAAATTATAAAGAGCAATTTTCTTGTTTGAAGTAAAACTATTTTTTCTGCTTTTCAGAAATAGCCTTTCTATTCATATGCATTATAATTATTTCTGTCATTTTCTTTAAAATTTTATTTGCATTGCCAGATGCATTTTTTTTACTATATGACCCTAAAAGTCCCATTAAAATAAAACTAGTGTCTTTCCTGTAAAATATTTTTAAAAAATTCAATATTAAATGCTGATTAATTTGGCATATAACACGCCACAATTCCTTTCATTAGTTATTGGCAAAAAGTTCACTTTTTTGGCTGAGCATAGGGAGAAAATAACTTGGCCTCCATCAAACTGCAAGTTTGTAACTGGCAAATACAGAATGTTAATTTTCAAAGAGAAGGAAGTTGTCATTTTTTGGCTTTAGTACCCTCTAATGGTAGAATATTTTGTTAGTAACTAAAAAAGAAATATCATTTTTCTTTTAAAACAAAAAGCAAGAAAATTACATATTTCCACTCTTTGGGAGAAAGAAGGCAAATTGCTGCTGTCAATGTAAACCCTAGACTATCACACTACCAACTTAATTTTTAACTACTAGCATGAATACATATATACAACGTTTGTTTCCAGTCTTGCCATTTCCAATTTGAATACCCTCTAATGGTGGAAATTAACACTATTGGAAGATTCAGAAAATGTGAATCCTAATAATTTATTAATATTTCATCTCAAAAGTTTTTTTTCTTTCTTTCATCTCTTAAAACAAAAAAAATGTCTAGAAACAAGAAAGTGAAAACAATAGTATATTTTCTGAAAATGGGCTAAAAATTTCAAATGACGAATTGATGTACATGGTGTGCAACAAATAATGGTGGGGCTATGGGAAGCACTGTCCCAAAATACACAAAAGGTATCGCACTGAATATAGTACCTGTACATTTCTTCACTCAAGCAGTTTCATAGGCTGACGCCAGATGACGTTGTACTGTAATATCTCTTGAGAAATGTGACAGAAGTTCTTAATGCAACATTTCTTGACAGATGGATTGGCAGGGGTGGTCCAATTCTATGGCCACTGAGGAGTCCTGATTTTACACTCCTTGACTTTTTTTCGTGTAGGGTTTTCCAAAGAATTATGTTTACATGGACAAAATTTTTTGAAACCTGAATTATTTAAATGCCAGAATAAAATTAATAACTGAGCAAGTAAAAGATACATACTGTATCATGTATGGCAAGTGGAATACTGATTAGACATATGAAGGGCAGATGTGGAAATTTATTATGTTCAAAACTATTTGAGGTATGCTTTCAATCAAAATATTTCTTTCTTAAATATGTGTTTCATTTTCCTCCACATTGATTCTCAAAACCACACCAATATTTTTCAGACACCCTGTATATTATTCAATTCAAGGAGTAGCTTTTAGGATTCTTTTCTGTTCTATGTGTTGCAAAAGAAAAAATATGATGAATTTGTTCAGAGTTGAAATTAGTTAAATTAATCTACTAAATATTAATGAATAGTTATAATGAAAACAAGCTTACAAATTTTGGTGGTTGTTTACAACCCCTAGGCTCTATTTCAAGCGATTTGTTATATAAATAATCATTGAAAGCTTTTTCTGATCTTCCTTCCAAAGGATCTAAGGATTCCAGAAACCTCTGCAAAAAACAAAAGGTATATATTTACAGAAAATCCAATAGTAATCTTGAATAATGCTCACTAAATTATTATTAAAATCAAACAAAAATAATAAAATTAACTAGAGATAATATTTTTATATCTATATCACAGACAACAATGTATATTGATAATGTTTCTGTAATAATATTTTGAAGATAAAAAAAAGGAAATTATGAATTAACCCAATATTTAAATAAAGTTTTTAATTATTGACTGAAAGTTTAAAAAATAATTTTTGAACAACTTTTGCTCATTTAACACCCAAATGCAGATTTCGCAGAGCATACAAGTTACCATATTGGTTATTTGCTATTTAGTTGGTTGCCATTGTGACAATGTCATAGCCTTTGGCCTTGACCTTCAACAAATGCTAATACCCAGGTTAGAGTATCATATTTACAATGTGCAATCTTCTCTTCCTGAGAATCGCAACATTCTGTTGGTTAGTTAGCCACTTAAATAGAACAATATTTTTTACCTTCACTCATAAGGTTATGCAGAAAGGTTATGTTGTGTTGTAAATTCTTTGCTATTTAATTGAACTAAAAATAAAATGCTTGGCACAGTAAACATATGTGACTAATGATTAATCATCAATGACATAGAAAATGGAATAACTAAAGGAAATATGTGTCGAAAATATGGGCTTCTTTGAAGAAAAGATCTAGGCTTTGGGTTGTTTTACATCTGAGCTTTAGTATGCAGTGATGATTCCACCAATGTGTGATGAAACCTGCATGATACAATCCATGATCTTCACCACTGGAACTGATGGGCTCTGACTCATTGAATGTAGGTTGAAGTGACATATATATTGTATACAGGGTGTCCCTGAATTCGAGGCCCAAATGTGAGGGGATGGTAGTACACACCGAACCCACCAATATTCGTCATAGAATATGCAGCCGCAAACGCAGTGAGGAGTTGGAAATGAAGGACAGACAGAGGTTTCCAGAGTGACATTTATTGGAGATCATTACAACAAAAGCTCAAACGTCCACCCACCAACGTTGATACAGGCGGCACAACGGCGGAGTAGTGATCGGCGTACCTGCTCATAAACACCGGGCTTGTCATGCACATCGGCAGCTGCGACAGACAGTCGGGCTACCAGATCCTCCATGGACTGCATGGGCGTCTCCATACACGACATTCTTCAAATGTCCCCACAGAAAGAAATCACTGGGGGGTCACCGTGCCCAATCCATTGGCTCCCAAATGTGGTATGAAGATGCTGACGCACGTCCATGCTGAAATGGGTGGCTGCCCCATCGTGCTGGAACCACATACGTGTGTGGATTGTGACTGGAACATCCTGAAGCAATTCCGGCAAAACCTGTTGCAGAAAAATACGGTACATTCGCCCATTGAGGCGGTCCGGCAGTAGGTAGGGTCCAATTAAGTAGTCATGCACAATCCCCGCCAAGACATTGACGATGAACCATTGCTGGTTTGAATTTGGACATGTACCGTGGGGGTTCTGGGCCGCCCACAAATGCGCATTATGGACATTCACTACACCTTCATGTGAGAATGTTGATTCATCTGTAAAGAGCACGTGCGTGGGGAAATCGGGATGTGCAGCACTTTGCTGCAGGAACCACTGGACAAAATCCATGTGCAGGGGATAATCAACAGCTGTCAATGCCTGCACTCGCTGCAAGTGATAGGGGTGTAGCCCTTCTTCATGCAGTACTCGCCAGACTCTGTTCTGATACACACCCAGGCTCTGGGCGGCAGATTGTGTGCTTGTACCTGGGTTATCTGTCACCATACGCAAGATGTCCTCGCTCATAGCTGGCGTTCTGACCGTCCGTGCTTGTCCAGCAGCATGTCAACTGACATGGAAGGTGCCTGCCTCAGACAGCTGGCACAGTCCACAAACATTTTATGATCGGGCACACGGCGCATAGGATATCACTCACAGTAGTCTTTGCGCCTCTCTACAATTGCCCTTGGCTATGCCATACATCAGGTGCATATCAGCTTTCTCTGCTTTCGTAAACTGCTCCATCTCATGTCCAGTTGACGTTGAGAATGCTGGGGTTTGGCCGATCCAGCACTTTTAAGCTGTGCCGCCTCGTCTGTGCCCCCTACAGGCACTGGGCTGCATTTGCAGCTGCATATTCTATGACGAATATTGGTGGGTTCGGTATGTATTACCATCCCCTCACATTTGGATCATGATTTAGGGACACCCTGTACACATATATACATATGTATGTAAATGCATATACCTAGACATTTAGCTCATTGTGTGCAAAAATGTGCAGCTAAGAAGCAAAATCATCCAATATGATATGTATGTAAATGTATATCATATTGGATGGTTTTGCTTCTTAGCTGCACATTTTTGCACACAATGAGCTAAATGTCTAGGTCACAAGGACCCCCCAAGTGCTCAAGTAGCATTGGCCTCACCTAGAGAAGGTTGGAATAAGGGGACCCACTGAACAGTTCTTAGGAGACAGATGATAGCCTCCTGTCAAGACCACCTAGCATGCTCTTTAGGGTGCACAAGGAGTCACTTTTTAATATCCCATCCAACAGATGGCAAGATCAGATCTTTTCAAGCCCAGAGGCATCCCCTTCCTCACTGAGGGCAGAGTCGGGTTAGAAGATATAAATCTCAATGCTGGCACAGTTGGGTTGGTTGGTTGCTTGGGGTTTTAAGGTGCAAAGGTAACTAGGGCCATGATGCACCAAACGAGGCGTAAAGGATAAAAAGATCTGGTTGTGGGTTTCCTTGACTTTTAAAGTTAAAAGCACATGAGTATGAGAAATAACACAAAGTGTAAACAATAAAACAACAAAAAGGGAAGAATAAATCCAGGTAAAAAATGCACAAACAAAAAAAAAAACAATGTAAAAGAACAATGACTGTAAAGAACCCATGTAGAAAACAACAAAGCTGAAAGATAAAAAAATCAGAAACAGTTAAAATACACAGTAAAACGTAAAAATTCAAAAACTGGGGTTAAAAGCGAGTCATCAGATAAAAGATGACCAAGTGTAAGGGGCTCAGATGTAAAATAGTGATAGCTAAAATAAAAATGACGTTCAAAATTGAAAGCAGGACATAGGATTAAAATATGTTTAATGGTTAAAATGATGTCACAAAACTCACACTTAGGTTCCTCATTTGCCCATAGAAGAAAATAATGCATAAAAAACTAATGACCTAGGTAGAGCCAAGCAAGTACAACTTCTTCCTTGCAATTCCTGCTAAAACATGAAGGCCACGGTTTGACAATAGGATTGATTCCAAAAAGTTTATTACCAACCTGTTCAGTCCAAGACCCCTGCCACTGTCCCTGGAACTTGATGGTAACACTGTTGAAAGTCCAGGTATTGAATCAGCACTAGAGAGTCAGACAGGGGCATCTGCAGTCAGCAGTATCTGACAAGTATTGCCCCTGATCCTGATGTGATTGGGCACCCAACAGAGGAGAATGTTGGTGGAGGTTTCCAGATGATAGAACTGCCAGATGATCTTGACAGAACAGGGTGAGGCCAATGTTACACTGAGATCAAGGCCTCTAAGCAAGTTGGTGTAAAGCACACACTGCAGTGAAGATGGAACACTGCTGTGGGATCTGGTCTGCAATGGTTACATCACAGTAGACCTTAGCTGATCCCACTGAAGTGCCAGACTTTGAGCCATCTGTGAAGACACGCAAGAAGTCCGGGTGCTCAGCACAGTGGCTGACAAAGGGTTGCTCATACACAGTGATGTGTAATGGCCTTCCCCATTCACAAAGGAAAAATAATAGGAAGGGGAAGCGAGCGACAGTAAAGTGTTTTTTACTCGATAGCATTACCCAGCTGTCGACTGGGTGTAATGCTATTGAACTGATGTTGATGTCTCTGAGGTAGCATTGGATATGCAAACCAAAAGGATGAATGAATGGCAGTTGGGCAATTACTGTATAGCAGTTCCCAGGACTAGAAAATGCAGTCTGAAGTGGGATGACCCTTGCAGGGATTGAAATTTTGATGCATACTGTAATGGCAACTGCTGTTGGCAAAGAGATCATGTAGGTTCATCAGTCTCAACATAAAGACTAAACCAGTAAAGTGTGGAGGCCCACCTTGCAAACAAGGAGGGCCTGATTATGGAAGGGGGTCCAAAACCTCTCACTACTGAATCCCAGACAGAGTCATACACCTGGGATTCATAGTCCAGTTTCAGCCACACAAATGCATGGTATAGGCAGTGCAAAGAACATTGATCCACTACCCACGAGAGGAACTTGAGGATGTTCAATGCCCACATGCACTTGGACAAGATGATATACATAGGGTAAAAATGTCAATTCCTGGTGAAACTTGGTCTCCACCACAACTGGAATGATGTTACCCCTGAACTGCAACTTGTGGTCCAGATGAAGATTACACTTGCGGGAAAAGTGCATGCAAGTGGTCTTCTATGTGGAGAACTGAAAACCATTGGTCATCACCCAAACCAGGAGATTGCTCAGGGCAGTTTGCAATTGTTGTTCAATGACCTTCATGCTGGAGGATGAGCAAAAGATGCTAAAATTGTCAACATAGAGGGCATTGCCTACAGTTGGAGCCTTGTGGCACCCCTGTTCTTGGGAGAAAGGTTCTGACAGAGTGTTCCTGACATGGACACAAAAAGAACGAAAAGATAAAAAGTTGGAAATGAAGATTGGCATGTGACCTCTCAAGCCGAAGCTATGGAAGTCACAAAGAATGGCAAATCTCCATGCCGTATTGTATGCTTTTTCGATATCAAAGAAAATTAACACCAGGTGCCCCCTACATAAAAATGAATTCCTGATTGCAGATTCAAGGCATGCCTGAGAAAGCCACACTGAGTGATGGAAAGAAAGTTGTGGTGTTCCAAATACCAGACTGACATTTACCATTCTTCCCAACACCTTGCATATGCAGCTCATCAACACAATTGGATGATAATTTGAAGGAATCTTGGGATCCTTTCCGGGCTTGGGGAAAGCTAAGACGATGGCCTCCTGCCAGGAGTCAGGAAACTGCTCCTCTAGAAAAATATGGTTGAAATGTTGGAGCAGCCAATCCTTACTTGATATTAAGAGATGCTGGCATAATGGACATTGTTTGGCCCTACAGCAGATGCACAAGTAGTATGCAAAGCAAGGCGAAGCTCCTCTGCTGTGAATGACCTGTTGTATAAGGCTCCAGGCCATTCAAATGGAGAGACAGTAGAGAGAGTTCAGTCTTGCTCTTCAGGGTCAGAAACTAGGGGGAGTATGAAGAGGTAGATGAGATGGGGGAGGGCTTCCTACAGTAAGATAGAAGAGAAGGATCCTGGAGCACAATGGACAGGCAATTGCCTACCCATTGTGTCCAGGCTCAATAATGAGTAGGACATGTGGTTGCCACCCACACTCCAGACTTTATCACACATGACCTTAGAACCAGCTCTCCAGGTGATAGAAGACATATATTTGATCCAAGATTACTTCTGGCTCAGGCACCAGATGAAACGGGTTTTCACCCTGGTGCATTTGAATGCTTTTCAAGGTAGGGAGATGTCGGATATCTCCAAAACACTCCCCAAGCCTTAGTCTGAGCCTTATGAGCTGTGGTGCAGTCAGGATTCCACCAGAGTTTCAGAAATCGGTTCAGAAACTAGTCAAGGTCTGGGAAATGGCTGTGGCAGCTACATGGATGATACAGTCCATCTCCACCACTGCAACATTGATTGGCTACTGGTTGACCTAGTGCTCATCAAATTCACAAAGGAGTTTGTAGCTACTCCAGTCAGCCCAATCAAGCCTCTGCCGTGATACACGCAAAGGGTTGCAAGCACTCCATGGAAGATGGTACAGACAATGTGGAGGTGATCGCTCCCATATGGGTTGTTCTCGATGTAGAGTGGTAGGATCAAGGAGGAGCAGATGGTGATGTCAATGAAGTCAACATCTGCCATCCCCCATGACGAAGGGGGATGTGGCAGCTGTATGACAAGGTCTTCCCAGCAGATACTTCCCAGTTGGTAGATAGATGGAGCAGACAGTCAATGAAAATCCTACAAAGAGGAGGATGACAATTGCCTCTAAAGTGGTGATGGTGAGGGATATGACCTGGAATGGTTGCTCACAAGGATGGCAACACCCCCCAGAAGCTGACCCATATCTCCATCTCAGTCTTAGCAAACAAGGAAGAAGTACCGAATTGTGAGATCGTTGGCTGTCTGCAAGTACGTCTCCTGCAGGAACAGATGGGCTCATGTGCCCTCAGGAGGATCTCGATATAGTCAATATTCCTCTGGAATCCATGATAATTCCATTGTAGGAGTGTGGCATTCTCAGGTCTTAAGGGATTGGGTGGACAACGATTTCCTATTTATTTAACCATCACTGGCATGTCCTCAGAATCGTTGGGATCATTGTTTTCTTCTTTGGCTCCATGGGAGCCCTTTGGGTTTGGAAAGTTGACCTGTCTGTGGTCTGGAAGGAGGAAGAGATGGAAGGTGCTGAAGAAGGAATTGAAACCATAATTGAAGTTGAAATGGACACTAACTTGAGCTTCACCTGCTGCCAGAGGTACTTAGCGTCCGGCGAGAAAAACTCAGATGGTGGAACACTGATGCAAGTTTGCACCACCACAGATGCCATTGGAACTATAGGTTTCCCAGCAGACACAGGAGAGTTTGCAAGGTGGGAGTACAACAATCTTTCTCACTTTGCAGTACAAGATGTTCATATCATTTTAATCCTCTGCACCTCTTTCTCCACTCTCCACTTTGGACAGTCATAGGAAAATTCTTGATGGGTGCTACTGCATTTTACACAACTTGCCATCTCAGTCAAGTAGTATGGATCAAGGTGATCCTGACTGCAGCAGTGAGCACAGGTAGGCTTAGCCCAGCAAGCTGTGTGGGCACCACAGTCTATGGCACTGGAAATAGTACAGAGGGTTGGGGATATATGGTCGTACCTTGCAATGTAAATATCCTGTCTTGATGGAAGTAGGCAGTGTGGTGAGTCTCTACCAACAAGTCACCAGATCTTAGGCATTTGACAGATTTCAGGTCCTGCCAGACTTCCAAATCCACATTGATAAAAAAGGGGGCATGTCCCCAAATATCTGATCACCCGTGGAATCAATGATCAGGAATTTTGGGGATCCACAAACAGATGCAGAACCTGGCAGTGATGGTAAACACAAAGAAGAAAATGGGGGCTCATGCCAAGCTTTCTTGGCAGCATTGACCAATGAATTTCCATTAATGGAACTTATGTTGGGTTTTAGGTATTTCAGTGCCCATGGTCCTCAACCACCAAGGGTATGCCCATTCAGGTACCAGGGTTGCATGGGCACTATACCCACACAGCCAGTGAGCCAAGCCCTCACAAATATAAAAAAGGAAAAGAGAAATATGATAAACTCACTTGAGTCCTCCCAATATGAAATAAGCAAAAAAAAAAGAAGTGTAAGGAAATGAACTGTCCTCACAAAAGAAATAGGACTGCCAAAGGAAAATAAGGTGTGAGGAAACTTGTTAACCTTTACCAGGAGGTGGGCATGACACTCACTGTATGGCATAATTGGCCCTAGCAGGTCCAGTCCACCTGATCCTGAGGGAGACACTCCAGGAACTTCCATTTACCTGAAACAGAGGCAAAGCAGTGTGCAGCAGTGGCCCTTGAAGTTGCTGTCCAGCCTTGCAAAGGCATGTGGGCCAAAGGGGACCCTGCTAGTAATGAGTTGAGGAGAGATGAGGATTCCTGAGCAAATATCAGGATCCTCCTCTCCAAAGACAATAGTCACTGCATACGGCAAATACATGGGTGAGGGTTTAGAACCCTGTTGAAGTACCCGAACCAGCAGAACCTTCACAAGATGGTCCTCTCACCATGGATAGCTCACAATGAGGGTGTACAGTTGGGACTTGAACTTGGAAACTTCAGATTACGAACCTGGGAACTGCAGAAAATGAGCTTGGTGTGCTACTGACCCCCCCCCCCCCCCAAAGATCAAGGTAAGCACCTTTATTATAATTTTCTTAATGGTGTTTACGATATATATATATACATACATATATATGTGTGTGTGTGTATTTTACTATTTTTTACTGCTGTTAATAATGATTAATCCTGCTTTTTTACTTTTTTTAAAAAAAAACTTATTTTACATATTTTGGATAAAAAAGAATTAAGGGATAATTAGAAAAAAATCAATCTATTCTTATATTAAACTTAAATTTTTCCAGTAGAACTCATTTACAGACAACCTACTTGAACTGAAACAAAAGGTCACTGTCTATAGGATGGTTGTTAAACCAGGCCTCATGTGCAGGAGAGCTTAACTCTGTGCACAATAAAGAAATGCTGGATGGATGGCCATGACAGGAGGTTTCCATCAGTACTCTAACAGCTGTCCAGTAGGTCCCCTTTACCCAACTCTGAGCCAATATGACCTGTCCATTTAGCTCATTGTGTGCAAAGACGTGACACTCTGAGGTGAAACAACCCAACATAATTGAAACAAAAATTTAATTTTTATAGGCACTGTGAAATTTGTTTTAATGAACTACATATTTTTATAATACTTGGTTATTTCAATAAAAAACCAATTCTTATACCGTTAAAAAATTCTCCACAAATCAGATTGATACCAACTACATAAGTTGCAGTTATTAACTATCAATAATGCATCTAAAAGACACAAAAATGGTAATATGAACAAAGCTATCTTATTGAGTAAGTTCCACTTGGGAAATGCTGACTGTCATGAAGCAGATAAAAAAGTTTATAAATAAATAAAGGGTATTAAATAACTAGAACAAATAATCAAGTTATGACATTTATCAGCTGTTTAATATACTTATATGTTATAGAGGATGTCCCAGAATATTTCCCACCACTATTTCTGCACTTTCATCGTTTACATATAGCACATTAAGAGCAGAAAACTACAAAGTAGTAATAAGTATCATACTGTGGTAACACAAACAGTAATGTAATAGTTTTTAGATGTGTATTACTTATTTATAATCCAGATTTTTGCACAGTGGTAACATTTTCTGGGACACCCTGTATATAAAACAATGATGTTATGAATTTTACCGAATTTCAATCTAATAGAAATAGTGTTACGACAGATGAACATGTTGCAATGAGTTTGTGATGTGTGTGTGTCATGAAAGCTCATGTGTGCTTCTGCATGAGAATTAATTAACCAGTGAATTAGAACATAGAACTGATCCGAAATATAAGATAGAAGTGTGTTGTTGAAGTTGTGAGATCCAAAAGGAGGCATAATTAAGAGTCTGTGCATGATAGTTTAATGAATAAATATTTTTTATTTAGTGTGTGCGCCGGAGGTTGACCACTTTGTTGGTATGGATTATATTAGTAAGCTGGTGTATAAAAAGGAAAATATTGCTGTCTTGTGCATGGTGATCAATGTGTGAAAAGAATGTTCTGAAAAACCAGTACACTTAGTCGCAGTTTTGTGTATAGTTATTTAAGAATTTAATAGATTCTTCTGAATAATTATTAATCATATAATAATATATATATTTATTATATGATTCTTTGTATTATTATAGAGTTTTGTGCCAGTTGACTTAGTTTCTTTTATAAATAATTTTATCCAAACTTTTGTAAGTCGTATTATAATTTTTATTCACATTTTTACTTGAATTCACACTCAGTGCTCACTCATCCATTTTTAATTTTTAACAATAGAATAATAAATAAAAATAACTTCACTTAAAAATTAAATATATATTAATTTGACATAATAATGTCGTAAACATATTTCATTTCCAAAAATAAATACTAATCAGAATTTAGCAAATAATTATAAATTATTTAATATTCTAAACATGATAGATTCTTACTTTAATATCTGCCTGAACTGTAAGGCAATATGGCTGATTCTGGTATTGCTGAATTTCACCAGTAATTTCTGCAACTTTACGCCTTTTACTGAAGTTTATTAAACCTTCTGAATGAGGCAAAAAGTCCGGATTACCTTCTTCTATATGAAGGATATTTGTTAAGTACATTCCTGTAAGATAAACATACATTCATGTCAATAATAGGTTCAGTTTCTGCAGGAAGTAAATTTTTCAAAGTTGCATATGTATATTATTCTAACACACAGAATCTTTATATATTAATTTAATTCTAAACATTAGATGTAGGCATATTTATATCCAGTAGTATAGTCAAAGTGGTAAAAATATTTTTTAAAAATCACACACCCCTCCTCCAAAATTCTGGCTACACTACAATATACATCTATTACCTTTCAAATTGAGTTATTTTAATAGGATTTAACTATGGGCACTCAAAATGATATTGTGTGATACTTTGATTCTATTTTTCAAAATACTAAAGCTCTGTTAAACCCATCACTCACCTACATCTGTAGTTAGACTTGAGAGATTAAAAAACACATTTGCTTGTTTGACATATATCATGTAATACACATAATTACATTTGTATTGCTCATAAACTTTATAGTAGCAAGATTTTGAACAATAAACATTGTCTGGTGTCCAAGTTATTATTTTAAAGAGTTTTCAGCAGAAGAAAAGAAATCCAGAAACAACTTTAAATCTCAGTACTAATAGATATTCAAAGGAAATATTAATACATTTTTAAATATTTCTAATTGAATGTGCAATTTTGATTAATGAAATGAATTGGATTTTAGCGACACTGACATATTAGGTTAACTATTAATAATGTCTGAATGTAAGGGAATGTAAGGGGCTCGGATGTAAAATCCGTGATGGCTAAAATAAACAATATGCTGCTCAAACAAAGTTTTGATTCCTTCTTCTAAGCTCATCATTAATTACAAAGCCTTACCTGGTCTAGTAGTTAGTGCACTTGACTACTAAGCCAGCAGGCATCTCCATGTGTGTTTGTGAGTGTTGCATGAAAAACAGGGCAAGTTAATCAAGCTTCTAGGCTATCTCCATTCTTTGCATAAGGAATTACCTTCTTTCCTTAAAAAAATCATTATTAAAGTCAAACCACCTAATGTCCAAGATTACTGCATAAGCATCCAGAATAAAAGGCATCAAGTTTTCTGATATCTTGTTTACAAAGGGTGCAAGTTTCATTAGCATAACTAAACCTAGAGAGAACCAAACTATCATACAGCCTAATTTTAATCTTTAAAGTATGTACACTTATTTTTCCACACTTTGCATGGATTCTTAAGAGTCTTCTGTTTATCTCATGCAGCACATCACCAGTATCTGTTAAACAGCACCCAAGATAATTAAATTGAGACACTTGCTCAAGAGTGCAACTGTTCAAAGCAACTAAGCATCATCTGCCCGATCAATTTTCATCACTTTGGGTTTCTCCCTGTTTATCACCAAATTTACCAGTCTCATCAACAGCTCTAATAATTCATTTTATTAACATCATTAGCCACCAGGCCCAAATCATCAGCATAATCTGAATCAGAAATTTTTCAATATCTAGACCATTTAAAAGGTTAGAGATAAGCATTTGTTGAGAATTCCACATAACGTAATCAATAACTACAGTAAAGAAAAAAGGAGGCAAAGTGCATCTTGTTTAACTCCACTAGCAGTGCTAAACCGACCACTACATGCCTTACCAACTCTCAAACAGAACTCAATGTTATTATAGAGAGCATCCATTATATTAACTAACTTGTCAAATATGCCTTACGATCTAACGATCAACAGAGTCAAAAGCCTTCTTAAAATCTATAAAGCTAATAACACAAATTTAATAAAAGAGAATACATTTAATAAAAGAGAATGCTCAGAGAAACTAAACATTTCTCAAGAATCTGCCTCTAGGAAAATAATTGATCCATACATCCCCTACCACTTCTGATCTACACTGTTCATCATGAAGTTGTCCATCAACCAGATTTTTAATTCTATTAAGGACAACCATGTAAAGAACTTTACTGGAACAGAAAGTACACTAATTCCTCTATAATTATCATAAGAACCATGATCACTTTTTTTTTCTTAAATAGGGATGATGATAATAGCTCTAGTAAACTCCTTAGGAACAACACCTTTATCATAAAAAAATATTCAAAATTTCAGTCAGCCATGTGATAACAAAAGCATTTCAGTAGTAATTTCATCTACATCTGGGGATTTATGCAGTTTTAATTTATCCATAGTAACTTCAGAATATGATAGGCCAACATTAAAACCAGTAATGTATCTATCCTGATTACAAACAATGGGCATAGAATGACTACATTTAGAAAATCTCTGAAATGCTTGGCCCACTTAGCCATGAAAGAATCTTCACTTTCTACAACCTTACCATTTTTATCCTTCAATCTCTGTGTACCAATCTATTTCTTCCCAAACAAAACATTAACTATCTGGTACAACCCCCTGCTGTTGTGCTATCTAACTGCTTCCTCTGCTTTGTCAGCTGGGCTATCAAGCCAAAGATTCTTATCATCAGCTGTTAACTGATCCTTTACACATTTATTAAGCGCAGTGTAATGTTGTCTGTGAGGACTAGTAAAGTCTTGATACATATATTCCTGCACTTCCTTCTTTCAGAAATAAGTTCCATAGCCTTATCACTCAAATAATTTTGTTTTCTCTGTTCCTTTTTATCCAAAAGAGTACTGTTGGTCTCAAGAAAAGTCTGTTTAAACTGATCTCATTCTTTCTCAACTTCAGCAGTAAGCAAACCACGATTGTCATAAGGACTAAGTAGCCTATCATGGTATGATTTGGCTACAACTGGATCTTTCAGACATTCAGTGTTAAAGTTAATTTTCTTAACCTTAGCATAACATTTCTTAAGCTTCAGCTGCAAGAAGCTTTTTACCAGGTAATGGTCAGACACAATTTCAGCTCTCCTGTATGATCTGGTATTCCTAACTGAACTAACCCATTTGCTGTAATTAAAATATAATCTACCATATTCCTGTGCAACCCATCAGGTAAAACCCATGTGCATTTATAAATGCATCAATGTTTGTAGTATGTGTTCATTTTTTTCAAACTGTTAAGTTTACTTACCTGCAGGAGGCATTCCCCATTGCCACTGGAACAACCAATGTTTATTACCCTTGCCCAAAGGTAAGGTTAATAGAAATTGGTTGTACCAGTTTTAGAAGGGTAATATCTCCTTGACAGAATTCAAAATATCCTGAAGTTGTCTTAAAACTTACTTTTCTCATCCTCATCAGAGTCATCTATGTGGGTATAACAAAGATAAGATTAGTCTTTAATTCTAAATTCAGCAATAATAAAAAAAAAAAAATCAATAATGCAGTCATCCTAGAAAAGCAACACTGGCATGTCTGCTGAGAAGCAAACCTAAATCTTGGAGATGCTTTCCATTCTCCCTCCTTGAAAAGAGAAATTAAAATATTTTTAAGTATCTGGCCTTTTAGCTGTCCATCTGCTCTTTTGTAAATCCAGAATATCTAGGTTATAATGCTGGAATTATTGTGAGGGAAGTCAAGAAAATAATCTCTAAGCAACATTCTCACATTCCATGTGCCTATGGAAAGAAAACTATTTGTAGGATTATTAAAAAAAACTGTTTATTAAGAGAGGTAGGACCAACAATATCAAACAGCCCTCTAATTGCAAACATGGAGCAAAGACTCATTTTCCCCCTCCCCCCATCACTAAAGCTTAAAGCCACCAATGCTGCCCAAAACTTAAGGCACCATCTTTCCAAGAACAAAATCAAAATTGAAACTGACCTGTCTGAGACATTACCTGTGGTAGGTTGGTGATGTCTGTGAAAATAAGGGTTCAGGTACCTTTGATGGCCTCTAATCAAGATTATCCACCAGATGATATAAAGGTTGGGTTGTTTTACCTCTGAGCGGCACTTTTTTGCACACCATGGGCTAAATGGCCAGGTCACAAAGACCCCGAAGGCTCAGAGTAGGTTGGGGGAGGGGACTCAATGGAACAGCTGTTGGGAGACAAATGGTAACCTCCCGTCAAGGCCATCCAGCATGTTCTTTAACATGAACAGGGTATGGCGCTCCCACACACGGGGCCATGGTTTAACGTCCCATCCCACGGACAGCAGCCTTTCCAAGTCCATCGGTGTCCCCTACTGACTGTGGGCAGGGTGGGGAATTTTGCAAAGACAAGTCTCAACGCTGACCCAGCTGGGACTCGAACCTGGGAAGTGCAGATTACTAGCCTGGCACTGATATAAGGTATCCTGTGCATCTATTCACTTAGGGCTGGTAAGCCATAAATAAATTACCCCTGAAGCAGATGCTTGCCACCTAGGTCCGACAGGTTGGGTTGTTTTACCTCTGAGCAGCACTTTTTTGCACACCATGGGCTAAATGGCCAGGTCACATGGACCCCGAAGGCTCAGAGAAGGTTAGGGGAGGGGACCCATTGGAAAAGCTGTTGGGAGACAGATGGTAGCCTCCTGTCAAGGCCATCCGGTGTGTTCTTTAACGTGCACAGGGTATGGCTCTCCCACACACGGGGCCACGGCTTAACGTCCCATCCGATGGACGGCGGCCTTTCCAAGCCCATTGGTGTCCCCTACTGACCGTGGGCAGGGCGGGGAATTTTGCGGAGATAAATCTCAACGCTGACCCAGCTGGGAACTACAGATTATGAGCCTGGCGCGCTACCGACTGAGCCACTCCCGCCCCAGGTCTGACAGGAGCCTGTCAGTTTAATATGCCATGAGGAAAGCGAGACCTCAGCAGAACGACAATACAGTAACATTCATATCTTATCCATGGCTTGAACCCAGGCTCCTTTGTGCCATAGCCAATCATGCTAACCATAGGCCACTGGGATGGTCATATGCAAAGGGAAAAGAGTGGGGTAGATTTTCCCTCAAAAGGTGCCCACCAGTGCAGTAAGTTCAGGATCCATAATCAAACTCAAAAAGTCCTAAACCAGTAACAGTGGGTTCAAGTGATCAACACTAGCTGTAAAATCCCCAGCAAGACAAAAGAAAAAGGTGGCCATAGATGACAAGATCCATATACCACACTGATCTGGCAAGCCTTCTCTGGGTCAGATTTTAGATGCTAGGACTGGATATTTCTGTGCATCACCACAAGGGATGGGTGAGCTCACATTCCAGTGTTTACATTATCTCATCTATTACTAATCCCTTATATTATCTCCAAAAAAAAAAATTAGTATTGCATTGAAACATCAAGTCAACATTTTCCAAAAACGACAGGAAAAACACACTAATGTGAAGTATCATATAAAGAAAGAAAACTAGAAATCTAAAAACAGGACTAGCCAAATATGCAACACAAAAAAGAAAAGGTGAAAGCAATAATTAAAACTAAGGAAACAGTTTTTAAAAACCAATATTGATCAAAAAAAATTTTACACAGAATTCTATAATTAATAATACAAACAAAGCAAAATAAACATATAAACTCAAGATCAGAGTGCAAAGAAATGCATAACTCGTGTGTAAAAAGTATTACTAATCGGAAAATACCTTATCTTTAAATATAACAGTGAAAAAGTGCAATACTAATTTAAATTAAGAATTTCAAACAACCAGTTGTGAAGTTTCAAATAGAATAAAGAGAAAAACTGGAAAAAGTTTATGGCATTTATTTTCAGTGATTGTTCACATATTGTGTTTCATTCCACACATTTGTTTTACCAATATTAATAATACATGACATATAATTTCTTGCATTTCTCTTCCAGTGTTTTATATCAAAGTCTTTCAAGATTGAACACCAATGGAGAAGTACCAAAAAAAAAAGGGTTTTCTATAAAATAACACTTTTTCTGAGTTTTTACTGTAAAATAATAGTGAAACAAATGTGTGAAATGGAATCAATCAGTAACTACATTTTGGAGAAGTAGTCAGAGTGCATGGTTGCAAGAGACTGGTTTGAACCATAGATAAGGCATGGATATTTCCTTTGTTATGTTTCTGCTGTCTCACTTTCCTCAGAAACCTTCTTCATTGCATTATACTGATAGACTTCTGTCTAGACCTTTACGGCAAGCAGTTACTTCAGGAATAATTAAATTTTAAACTAAACACCTGTGTCTACTGTATACATGCTTTGATTAATCCTATCAAAATTTTCTTTAACTTACCAAAAAAAGGAACACAAGGAGGATTTATAGAGCGTAATTTTTCTTGGTATTTTCTAAAATGATCAGAATTTAGCTCTTGTGCTTCCTCTAATGCCTTCTTCAAGCTACATTTAATAGTCTGAAAAGAAAAAAAGATTCACTACTACATTATGTAAAAAAAGTTTATAGAAGTGTATTACTATAACCATTATTACACTGCTCAAATTGGAAATTGCAACACCAAGAAGGAATGGAAGTTGGAAGTAGAAATATGTAAATGATCAAAGTTCCACAGTGATTGGACACGACACCCAGCCGGGCCATTAATAAATACCCTTATGTGCTACTGATGCCTGCTGAGAGAGAGAGAGCTAATCATTGATATGCAAGAGCTCAGATTAAGCCTTTGCACGATTGCTGCATGCATGGGGTGCAATGTGAGCAGAGTGCATCTCATGCAACATCATGGAGCACCAAATGACATGAAGAACAGTTACGGGACCGCATGATGCACCACAGGATGTGAAGATTGCATGCTCCACAAGAGAGCCATTTGCGACACTTTCACCACAGTGACTATGCTGCCGAGTGATTTGTGGACAGGTGCCATGGTCTCCACTCAAACCATTAAACATTTGCATGAAGAATGAATGAAGGAGAGACATTCAAGTCTGATATCTGATCTTGCATCATCATCATCGATTATGCAGTCTCCACTGGTGTCAAGCAAGGCAACATTGGACTATGGACTGGAGTAGAGTGTAGTTCACAGACGAGTCCTGATTCTGTTTCGGCATGCCAGATAGCTGTTTGTCTGCCATATATTTCTACAACCTAAGGGAGCCTATCCCATTAGCTGCCATATGGCTCCCCACCATGGTACAATGGTATGGGGTGGTATCACAGTTGGCAACTGGACACCTTCTGCTCCATGTTTCTGGTGCACTAACGTCAAGACATTACATCGATGACGTTGTTAATCCTGTGGCACAACTGTTCCTTACCACCATGCCTGGACTGATTCTGCAGCAGGACAATCCACCTCACACACTGCACATGCAACAATGAACAATCTCCAAGGTGTGGACATTCTCCCATGGTCACCATACCCCCTGGAATTGTTGCCCATTGAGTGGATGTGTGGGATGGGACCTCGTGGGTCACTGCCTTCGCCAGCTCCATCCGGTAGCAAACCTGGTCCAGTTGCATGCCTAACTGAATACTGTTTGAAATGCCACATCTCATGACACCATTTACCATCTGACTGATGGAATGCTGAGACATCTACAGGCTTGTATAACAGACCAAGATGCACCTACTATGTATTGATGAACCTGCAATAAATGCATGTACCTTGCATTCTGTTTTTTGATTATTTGCACATCTAACCTCATAGTTTCTGTCAAGTCAGTTTTGGGTATATACATCACTTCCTTCACGATGTTGCAATTTCCACTTTGAGCAATGTATAAAAAAAATGCACTTCATCTATTGTATTGATGGCTAGTCATTCATATATTTCCAAGCCCAGGAAGATGCACCACATCAGTAGAAGTATTTTTTTTATTGTTATTTATAGTTTAAGGGTGGTGGGTGGGGGTGAATGCACCATCTAGTATTTATGATGATGGCTACAAGTCTGTTGAATTATTAGATTTATCAATTGCAGTCGAACTTTATTATGGAGGCAACTGGTGTAGCACTTTTTTTCATTACTGTATATCAAAATAAAGTTGCTCACATTTGCTTTCAATACTTTGAGTCTAAATTCAGCAGTGTTGCCAATCATTAGAATTTCTTAAAAGCTATTAATAAAAATAATAGTTTTTATACCATCTTGTTGACTAAAATTGGTAATATTTTAGATTGAACAATGGAACTTACATCAGTAATAATAATAATAATAAGAGACACTTTGTTTCAATAATTACACATGGGTGAAAAAAAAAATCCCACCAATCTGCCTCTCAGATTTAAACTCTGGATCTCCTGGTTGCATGCCAATTGCTCTACTATTACTCCAAGATTTAAACAGTGAATTTACTGTTAAATCTTGTAGTAATAATAGTAATGTGAATCACTACTGCCTGAGCTCAACTGGTATAACAACTGGTGTATGACCAAGAGATCCTGTGTTCAAATGGGGAGCAGGCTGTAGATTTAGTTTTCACACTTGCCTAATTGTAATTAAAAAAAAAAACATGGAAGATAAATAAATGACATTGCTGTTAAATACTGTAGTTGTTATAATTCTTTAAACACTGAATGAATGAAATCAATAATGCAATTAAGACTCATTTAGAATTTCATCAATCATCATACTTATTTAGAATTTCATCATATAAAAAAAAAGCTTATTTTTGAAGCTATAATTCTTCAAATTTGGAAACTTTCTATTGGTGTAAAAAAAGTTCCCCCTTTTTCTCCAGGCCAGGGGCATCAATCCCCTCCCCCACTTAAGATCTCATTTACTAATTTGGAGAAGTATAGTGAATGCCAGTTGAGGTGGGGACCTTATTCACATTAAACAGCCTTAAAAGGGAAAACAATTGTTAATTTTTGAGCAATGTCTTGTGATTTGACTACTTAATGGGAAACTTGATTTCACATATATTTCACTCCCTGATGGCAGGTGCCTCAAAACAATTTTAAGGGAACCTACAGGTACTACATTGACAATTACTAAATCTAGGTAGAATAGGAGAGTAAGATTTACATTTTATCTAAACAACAAATTAAACATTTACAGATATAGACATTATCTTGGTATATATTATGTTTGCAATAATATATATTAATTATTATTGATATTATACAATCAAAATTATGTTTATTATATTAATACAAATAATTGCATTAGAAATATCAATTCTACAATTCTACTAAAAGCATTTAATATTACTGTAGCATAGCAACTAACTTACATTAAGTGTATGTTCCAATCGATGTACACAAGCTGAGTTCATGGCACCTACTACCTCCAATACACCGGTAAAATTATTTAGTTCTTGCAAAACAATCATAATTTCCAAGATTCTAGAGACTATAGCCAGTCTTTCATCAAAGTTTTCTGTTTCAACTATGCACTTCATCAGCCAAAAGCTGAACTAAAATATAACAATGTTTGAAACATATTTTAATGAGCTTTCTTAGACATATCACAATTAAAATAAATAAATAAACTGTAACATAATTCAAATATATCAAAATCCCATCCTTATTTATCAAGAAGTTATTGATACTTTTAATAAGTAAATGGCAAACCATTTTTAGTGGATTTTATTTTTTTTAAGTTACATTAATTCATTTGTGCTTAGGACAGTTTTATCAGGTCTGTTTACAGATTATATTAAGATTTCTTAGAAGACACTGCTTTACTTAGCTCCACAATTTTCACTTCATGGATAATAAAAAAAATTTAGGTACTTCCTCAACAAAGCAATTTAGAAAGTTGTTTTTTAGCTGGAATAGTAACTGAAGGTTTTCTTTAAAATTAGACTGATAACTCTGAAAGTAGAATTATTTAAACCATTTACAGTATTGTAATGAGAAATTAATTAAATAACTTAAAGTTCTCTGTCATCAAGAAGTAAAATTTTTTAAATTTATCCTTCACCTATTTGCATGTTAAAAGTTTTTAGGAGCAAACTCAGAAGCTTTTCAGAGCAGAGACAGTGCTTCGTCTTCAGTGAAGTGATACTATGTGGTGATGTAGGGCTGTTAAGAACTTATTCCCACATGTTGTGAAGGTACCACCAGTGTATTGGTTACAGATAGTGATGAGTGAGGTCATTATTTCAATAGCCTCATGGACAATGGTTCTGTAGTAAGTGGATACATGTGTTAGTAATGTGGTGTGCTCCCAGTCTATGGTTGTTGTGTGTTATATTGCCAGCTCAGCAATGGCAGTCATTAACTTGTTTTGGGTGACAGCTGTCTGATGCTCTGTGAACCTCTCCTGTAGAGAACATATGGTTTTTTCTGATATAGTAGACAATTGAATTTATGCCAAACGTAGGAAAATTCTGTATATACCCAATTTTTGGAGGAGGCTAAATTTGTCTCTGTTCCTTTTTAAGAATTTCTTCAAATTAGGAGCTAGGCTGAAAACAAAATTGATTTTTTTGGGGTTCTGAATAATTTGTAGACTAATTCACACAGGACAGGAACATAAGATATACATCTGAAAAGATTATATTTGTTATATTGTTTCTATTGTTTTTGGGTGGTAGCCATGGGACACAGCAATGAATTGAATTTCTTTTTTTAAGCAAAAACTCATTCGATGAGACAGTGAAGGCCGTATGGATGAGATAACAGAAGGCTGTAATTTTGTACTCCCATAAGAGTACTCATACACCCCATGGGAGTACAAAATTGCAGCCTTCCATTCTCTCCTCCATAGGGCCTTCACTTTATCATCAAACAAGTTTTTTACTTAAAATAAATTTGAAGCATTCGAACCATTGCTGCATTTCATTGCTACCACCCAAAAACAATAGAAAAGCTAATCAATAAGTACAGAAATAACAACAGAACAGATTTGTCTCTCCTACCAATCACCGACTTTGAGTGGGAAACCTTTGTTAGATCCATATCTTACGTTACCGTTCTGTGCGAATCAGTCCACAAATTACTCAGAGCCCAAAAAATCAATATTGCTTTCAGCCCAAATCCAGATCTGAAGAAAATTACAAAAAGGGACAGAGACAAATTTAGCCTCCTTCAAAAATGAGGTGTATACAGATTTCCCCCTACATTTGCAGATAATTTCGTTGTCTATTACATCAGAAGAACCATATGTTTTCTATGAGAAGTTCACAGAGCATCAGATAAATGTAAGCCAAAATAAGCTGCTACTGAGCTGGCAATACAACACGTCGCTATCATAGGCTAGGAGTATGACATACTGCTGACACGTGTCCACTTACTACAGAATCATCGTATGCAAGGCTATTGAAATAATGACCTTGCCTGTTTCCACCTGCAACTGAGACACTGGAATCACCCTTCATGACATATGGAGAGAAGCTCTTAACAGCTCTAAAGTCAGCACAAACATTCTCTTCACTGAAGGAGCACAGTCTTTGCTCTGAAAAGACTGAGTTTGTTCCTAAAAACCTTTTAATATGCAAATAGTTTGAGGGTAAACTTCAAAATTTTATTGCTCAATGAAAGAGAACTTTGTTATTTTAATTAATAGTATTGTTTTATCTCTGACGGACACTTTTTTGCAGACAGGTTAAATGGCCAGATCACAAGAACACCAAGGATTCAGAGAAAGTTGGGGAAGGGGATCCAGTGGACAGCTGTTATGAGACAGATGGAAGCCTTCCATCAAGGTCATCCAGTATGTTTTTTTAATATGCACAAAGTATATGACTCTCCTGCACACAGAACCTTGGCTTAACTTCAACTTTTCAGACAGTGGCTTTTCCAAGCCCAATGGCATCCCCTTTCTCACCAAGGGCAGAATAGGTGTTATACAAGACATACTGAGCATAGACAGAAGTTGAATATCACTCCACCAATGATGCCCCCATTGAAGTCTATTGAACACAAAACTTCGAGAGTTTCTTGTCATTTTGTACATACAATTACTTTTCGTTTTTTAATTATGTAACAAAGTATTGAAAATGGCAAAATGGCAATTAAGGCCATATTGAGCCACTTTAAAATATGGGAATCCTTTTATAATAATCCTGTATTTCAAGGTACAAAATATTTAAAACAATTATTGTTAATATATCAATATCTGACTCATCTCAGATAGTTTGCTTTTTCAAAATTTTAGGATTCTGTTGCAATTAAGCTCTTTTTACAGATGTATGAACTTTATGACTTCATTCTTATAAAACAGTTTTGCTTTAGTAATAAGAGATTATTACTGCCTACATATATATATATAAACATATTGAATCAAAATAATATTCAATATATATTTGAATAAAAAAATAAAAAGAATAAAAATCTATAGAGATTACTTACATTTGAAGAGTGGTGGATCATTTTAAGTAAATTAGGAGAAGTCTTCAGCTTATCTTTCTTTGTCCATACACTGCCTACAAGCTCAGATGGCTTGACAGCTCGATACAATTCAAATTCCAATAAAGTAAGCTGACGTGCAATTTCAATGGGATGCAACTAAGCAGAAACACAAGATTTATTATTTGAAAAAGAAAACCAGAAGGGAACAAGTAAAAAAGAGGAAAAGTTTTTAAATTTAATCATTGAAACATTTCTTTACAAGCCAGTTACCCACATCAATATTAAAAGGTAAATTACTCCTCAAGCAGCTGTTTGCTACAGAGGTCCAACAGGAATCTATCAGTTTAATATATCACAGAGAAGATATGTGAGGAGAGACCTCAGCAGAAAAACAACAAAAGAACCATTTCTACCTTATCCAGGTCTTGAACCCAAGCTAAGAATATTTTTTTTTACAGACTTTAGAAAATGCTTTAGTACATTTTGATATTTTTTTTTTGGAAAAAAAGTCAAAATTTCCAATATCTTTTTTCCACCACTTTGTAAGCAAGATAAATAAGAAACTTGATGCCTTTGATTCTAGATAAGTATGCAGTGTCTTGGGCATTAGATGGTTTGATTTTGCAAGTAATGATGAGGTTAGGCAAAGGAATCAGCAACCACTTTTGAGTAGCATATTGTGCAGAAAGACTAGTTGGTTTGGTCATGTTGTCTGTATGTATAACTAGAGATTAACGAAAAAAAGGGGGAGGGTATGAATAGTGTGTCTAAAGGCCTCAGAAAAAGGAGGAAGCATAAGATGACATGGGTAGGCAATGTCAAACAAGACCGTGTTATAGGAATTGACCTACAGTGGCCAGAAGCAGCAGCTGTAGCTCAGGACAGATATGTTTAAAGAAAAGAATCAGCAGGCAGATTCCTGTCTACCTGTAGTGTGATCTACCACTAATCTAGGATTTTTTCATTGACTGGCATAATTTAAGATTTTATTTATGTCACGTTGTCTATTTCTTACACGTACAAATTTAGCATTTAAATACACCGAGATGCCATATTATTAGATACACCTAGCTAGTAGTGTGTTGTGCCTCCTTTGGCCTTCAGAACAGCCATGCAGAAAGTACCATGCAGAAATGATTGTGCCATGCAGTTTCTGCAAATTGAACCACCTCATCACAAAGATACTCAACAGGATTTAGATCAGGGGATTGTGCAGATCAATGAAGCAAGGGCATGTTTATGCTGAATGTATCCATCTGAATGAGGATAAACTGTAGCCATGAGGAGATTAACTTGGCCAGCAATGATACTCAAATATGCCGTGGCATTCGAATGTCCTTCAATGGGTATCAGGGGACCTAATGTGTGCCAGGAAAATATTCCCCCATCATCACACTGCAACCACTAGCCTGTACTATTGACACCAGAAAAGGTGACTGAATGGCCTCATATTGCTTATGTCAAATTCTGATTCTTCCATCAGCATGATGGAAAAGGAACCTTGATTTGTCCCACCAGGGTACCTTTTTCCAGTCCTCAATGATCTAGTGTTGATACTCCTGCATCCACTGCTGATGGGATTTCATGTTCTTCACTGACAAATCAGCATTTGACATGGTCGGTGGCTGTTGTAGCTAATTTGTAAAAAGGTCCAATATTGGTGCATTCGGAGATCACCTTCTGGACACCAATGTTAAATCCTGCTATGATTTGCCTGGTTGTGGCCCATCTGTTCACTTTCACGATTCTTGCCACCTCTTTCCTTTGACCCCTCTGATTCCAAGCTGTTTTTGTACACAGGATCACCAATCACTGGAGTTTTTTTGCTTTTTGCACCATTTTCTGCAAACTCTTGAAATGGTTGTGTGTCAAAAGCCCAGGAAGATGGCTGTTTGGGAAATACTAGAACCAGCACACTTAGCACCAACTATCATGCCATGTTCACAGTTGCTCAGGTTGCTTGTTTTGCCCATTCTGACACTCAAGTCAACTCTAACTGATGCTCAAAGAGCTGGACTGCCTAATTTATACCGCACACCATGATCATGTGACGTATTGCAAGTTGGAATGAACCATTTATATGATGACACCAACAAAATATCTGTTGGTGTACTTAATAAATGGCATCTCAATGTATATACAATAGGAAAAGTTAACATGTTGCAATTAGTATTTAAAATTTAATGCCAAAAATTTTACTGTTAAAATGTAACTAATGATTTAAAAAAATGGTATTAAAGGCACATGAGTATCATACAACTAAATGGTAAGCATTAAATGCCCTGCTGTTTAGTCTGTCAGCATCCATGTTGAAACTTTACCATGTTCAAGTCATTGGAGAGGAACTTGGTATTGTGCCAGTACACAATACAATCAAAGCACTGTTGTCAATGCATTTAGAACTGTTAGGAAAATAATTTGGATAGTGCATTTCTTACATATCATCTAATTGTAGTAATTGTGGATGGTCAAAATGCCAGTTGTTCTGTTGATCTAATCACTCTGCTGTTGATGTTTAAAAAAAATGTAAAATATCAGTCCACTTGTTGAATATCACATGAATGGTCATGGCAAATAGGCAGTTGGATGATAAAGCAACAGGATGATACTGGTGATTTTGTCTTCTTAGGACAATTATGAGATCAGTCTGAAAGAAAATATTTTTCGCAAGTTGAAGTTACTACTGCTCTGGTTCCATTGTATAAATAGCACATAAAGATGATAATTGAGAGAAGCATTATCTTAGAGTGGCATTCTAATGGTTATAGTGGGTAAATCAAGCATATAAAGGAAAAACCTGAGTTAGCCCATGACTGTCCCCATATCACATGCTTTCATATGACATATAACTGTGAGCTCTCACATTCATAAGATGTAGTGAAGAACAATGTTTACATTTCCCCTTTTTTAGGAAGGGGGAATAACATGGGGGAATTTTTGTAGTCTATGACACTCACTAGTCTGTAAATGGTAGCTAGGTAGCCACTGGAAGGAGAGCTATGCACCAATCCCCTGTGATGATGCATAGAACTGGTTGGGCCTAGCACCTAATGTCCACATGGTACGTGTAAGAAATACCACCTTCTTGTGGTGCAGACCATTAGTACCTTTCAAAAGAGATACTCTCTTGTGGAAATGAATGGAAGGGGAGGACTGCCAGATTAGTGTGGCCTACTGATCTGGACAACTCTGGCTACTTTTCTTTTTTTTCTACCCTGCTGAGGAGTGGTCAATCACACAGGGTCCTGGTGCTGACCATATAAACCTACTGGACTGATATATGTCGAGGAGCTTGATTATGGATCCAGAATTTGCTGCACTGGTGGGCTTCTGTGGAGGGAAAATCTTCTGCTGTGTATTGTTCGTTTGTGGGTTGACAGCCCCAATTGAATAGATTCACAGGATATGTTTATCAGCTGGTGGATAATCCTGAGCAGAGGTCATCGCAAACACCTGAACTCTTTGCTTCTATTGGCATAGTCAAATTCTACATTGGAGGAAGTCTTCCAGTGTAGATGACTTCAGCCTTTAGTGGTGGGGGAATTGGTCTTTGCCCATGTCTGCGATTAGGGGGCTGTTTGATATTGTCTGCATTTCCTCTCTCAATAAATATAGTTTCTTTAAATATCCCTCTAACCCTTTTCTCTCTATAGGTAGCTGGAATGTGAGGACTTTGCACAGAGCTTATTCCCTTGATGTCTTCACACAAGAATTCCACCGTTGCAATTTAGATATTCTCGGCTTGCAAGAGACTATATGGACAGATAAAAGTCAGATTCTTAAAAATAATCTTAAATTTCTCTTTTCAGGGAGGGAAGATAATAAGCATCATTAAGGCGTGGGTCTGCTTCTCAGCAGTCACACCAGTGATGCTCTTGTAGGATATGAGTGCATTAATGAAAGGTTTCTTACAGCAAAATTTCAGACAAGCATTAAAGACTTGAATGTTATTTGCTGTTATGCCCCCACTGAGGATGCCAATGAGGATGAGAAGGATAGGTTTTACAGACAACTTCAGGATATTTTGAATTTTGTCAAGAAAGGAGATATTACCCTTGTTCTAGGTGACTTCAATGCCAAAGTTGGTACTGACTCTGACCTTTGGGGAGGAGTAATAGGCCCTTTTGGTATTGGTAGCTGCAATGGCAATGGGCAACGTCTCCTACAGGTAAGTAAACTCAATGGTTTCAGAATAACTAATACTTATTACAAACACTGCGGCATACATAAGTACACATGGGTTTCACCTGATGGGCTGCATAAGAATGTGATTGATTATATATTAATTAACAGCAAATGGGCTAGTTCTGTTAGGAATACCAGGGCATATAGGGTAGTTGAAATTGGATATGACCATTACCTTGTTAAAGTGTCTTGCAACTTAAACTTAAAAAGTGTTGTTCTAGGGTTAAAAAATTTACCTTTAATACTGAAGCTCTGAAAGACCGTTATAGCTAAAGCTTACCATGATAGGTTACTTAGCGATTAAGACAGTCATGGTTTGCTTACTACTGAAGTTGAGGAAGAATGGGGCCATTTTAAACAGGCTTCTTTGGAAACTAACAGTACTCTTTTAGGAAAAAAGAAGCAGAGGAGGCAGAATTATTTAAGTGATAAGGCACTTGAGCTTATTTCTGAAAGAAAGAACTGCAGGAATGTCCTTAATCAATACCCCACTAGTCCTAATAGAAAGCATTACAGAGAACTTAATAAACGTGTAAAGGATCAGTTAGCTGCTGATAAGAATCTTTGGCTTGATGGCGTCGCTGACAAAGCCAAGGAAGCAGTTACACAGTACAACAGCAGAGAGCTGTATCAGATAGTTAATGTTTTGTGTGATAGAAAACGGACAGGTATACAGGGATTGAAGGATAAACAAGGTAAGGTTATAGAAGGTGAGGATTCTGTCATGGGCTAGGTGGGCTGAGCATTTCAGTGATGTTCTAAATAATGTGGTTAGTTCTACTCCCATTGTTTGCAATGATGATAGATGCATCTGTGGCTTTAATGTTAGCCCAATAACACAATCTGAAGTTATTTTGGCTATTTCTAAACTTACAGTACTGTGCGAACTGTAAGTTTAGAAATAGCCAAATGGTTGGACAAAGTGTTGGAACAAGTGAAGGAACGCTAAGTCCCTTCTGCTGCAGAGTCTAAACTGCTGCAAGTCTAAACTTGTTCGTAACCTTCTGCTGCAAGTCTAAACTTGCGCATGCAGCTTCCGGGCCACAGATGCTTCACCCCATTAAAGGAGTGATGGACAGCAAAAAGTACATAGGCATTCTGGAGGCAAAAATGGTCCCAACATTGCAGAAGCTGTTTTCTAACGGCGATGGGTTATTTCAACAGGATCTGGCTCCATGCCACAATTCTAAGCTTGCTGAGAGCTTCATTACCCAGCAACATTTTATAACACATATTGGAGTGGCCAAGAAATTCACCTGATCTAAACCCCATTGAAAATTTGTGGGCCATTATTAAAGAGCGCATTATCTAAGATGGATTGCATGATGAAAACCAAAATGATAGAAAATGTCATGGAAGTGTGGTACAACGACCCTGAAGTGAAGGAGATCTGTGGAAAGCTAGTGGTATCAATGGTTGAGAGGGTGAAAGAAGTAATTAAAGCTAAGGGGGGTCACATTCACTATTAACTACACTATTAAACAAATAAATATTTTAGTCGTGTCTTTGTTACTGCATTTTCCTATTGTCCCAACTAATTTGCACAGTACTGTAAACTTCATAAATCCCCAGGTTTAGATGAAATTACTGCGGAAATGCTTACAGCTCGGAATGTTTCTGTTACCACTTGGATGACTGAAATTTTAAATATTTTTTTTATGATAAAGGCATGGTTCCTAAGGATTTTACCAGAGCTATTATTATCCTTATTTTCAAAAAAGGTGATCGCAGTTCTTGTGATAACTATAGGGGTTGTGTTGTTGTTGTTTTCCCTCTGAGCGGCACTTTTTTGCACACCATGGGCTAAATGGCCAGGTCACATAGACCCCAAAGGCTCAGAGAAGGTTGGGGAAGGGGACCCACTGGAACAAGCTGTTGGTAGACAGATGGTAGCCTCCCGTCAAGGCCATCCAGCATGTTCTTTAACGTGCACAGGGTATGGCTCTCCCGCACACAGGGCCACGGCTTAACGTCCCATCCGACGGACGGCGGCCTTTCCAAGCCCATTGGTGTCCCCTACTGATCGTGGGCAGGGCGGGGAATTTTGCGGAGATAAATCTCAACGCTGACCCAGCTGGGACTCTAACCTGGGAACTACAGATTACGAGCCTGGGCGCGCTACCGACTGAGCCACCCCCACCCCTATAACTATAGGGGTATCAGCCTACTCTCTGTTTCAGGTAAAGTTCTTTCCATGATTGTGCTTAATAGAATTAAGAATCTGGTTGACAGTCAATTGCGTGATGAGCAATGTGGATTCAGAAGTGGTATGGGATATGTGGATCAGATATTTTCACTTAGGCAGATTCTTGAGAAATATTTAGAGTTTCAGAAACCTGCAGTTACTAACTTTTTGATTTCAAAAAGGCTTTCGACTATGTTGATCGTCATAATTTGTGGTTGATTGTGAGATTATGGTATACCAGACAAGTTAGTTAACATTATGAAAGCTCTCTATAATAACACTGAGTCGTGTGTGAGAGTTGGTAAGGCTTGTAGCAATTGGTTTAGCATTACTTCTGTGTTCGACAAGGGTGCATTTTGTCTCCTTTTCTCTTTAGCTTGGTTATTGATAATGTTATGTGAAATTCACTTCAAGGGAAAGATTTTGGCCTTGAATGGACTGGAGATATGGAAATTTCTGACTTAGATTATGCTGATGATTTAGCCCTTTTGGCAGATGATGTTGATGAGATAAACTCTTTCATCCGGGCTGTTGATGACACTGGTAGTAGAGTAGGTTTGGTTATAAACAGAGAGAAAACTAAAGTGATGAAAATTGGTCAGGCAGGCTGTGATTCAGTTAATCTGAATGGTTGCATCTTGAACAGGTGTCACAGTTCAATTATCTTGGGAGTTATGTAACAGATAATGGTGATGTGTGGCATGAGATTCACAGATGAATAGGGATTGCTGCCGGGTCTTTTAAGAACCTATGGAGAGTGTGGAGAAATAGGCGTATACACCTAAAGACTAAAATTAAAATTAGACTGAATAATAATTTGGTTCTTTCTAGGGTTAGTTATGGTAGTGAAACTTGGACACTTCGTAAACAAGATAACAGGAAACTAGTTGCTTTTGATTCTAGATGCTTACGCAGTATTTTGGGCATTAGGTGGTTCAACTTTGTAATTAATGATGAGGTTAGGCAAAGGAGTCGTCAACCTCCTTTAAGCAGCATATTGTGCAGAGAGAGACTCCGTTGGTTTGGTCATGTTGCCCGTACGGATAATTATAGATTGGCGAATAGGGTTATGAACAGTGTGCCTAAAGGCCTCAGAAAGAAGGGGAGACCTAGGATGCGGTGGGCAGACAATGTCAAACAGGACCTTGTTAGAATTGGTGTGCAGTGGCCAGATGCAGCAGGTGTAGCTCAGGACAGAGTTGCTTGGAGAACTAAATTGCACGGTCTGGTTGGACCTCTATAGCCCATGGCTGCTTTAGGATGATGATGACACTCACTACATCACAAGCTTTCATTTGGCACATAACACATTGTGATTAGTCAACAGGTTGGTAAGAATGGTAGACCAACTATTTTGACACATAAGCTGACATATGACCAAAAACTGCAACATGATCAGCAAAAATCTTATGTATCTCTAATTCTAAGTCTGCTTCTAAAAATAGTTGCCTTGATGGTATAGTGGTATCACATTGGTTTGCAGTGACACTGCAACTACCAGGGTCCAGGGTTTGAGTCCTGGGAAGGCATGGTTGTGTGTCTGTGTGCTCTAACTGAAGCAGTAATTAGTTGTGACTTCAATGGTGCCTGTCCTTGTATGAGAAGGCCTGCACAAACTATAAGTTTCTAAGCCCTTATCCATTATATATTTTGCAAATAAGAAAAAAAAAAATCTATATTATGAACCCTTAAATTCTACCAGAGTCTCCATTGTCTGCATATATTGATGGATTCTGATATCCAGAAACATTCCTAGTAAACACACAAAATATAGATTCTTTAAGAATATAAATCCCCATTTGAATGTTGCATATATATATATGTGTGTATTTTATAAAAAATATATAGTATAGACTTAATAACATAATCTTTTAATTTGTTGTGAATTTTAATGTGCTTTAACCTTCCCAGGGTCCTGCCTGAAAAACTGGTTTACCTCCAGAAGCCCAAAAAATTTTCAACTATGATCAGTCAAAATAAACACTTTAGTTATTTGCCAAATAACTAATGAAAGGAATCATGGTATGTTATAGGCTAAATTAATAAGCATTTAATTCTGGATCTTCTGAAAATAAAATATTTTACAGAAAAAAAGATGATTAATTTTATTTTAATAGGGCTTTTATAGAAGCATTTAGAAAAAAAAATGCACAGGGCAATGTAAAGGAAAATAAAAAACAAAAACTAATAGACAGAAATGATTAAAATGTATATGTGAATAGAAAGTTATTTCTGAATAACACAACAAAATATTTATTTGAAACATGAAAATTACTCCTGTTTTATTTTTCTCAGTACCATAATTTGAGAAAAGTCCAGGCTTTTTTCCATCTGTGCCTAGTCATATCAACAAGTAAGCTTTAGGATTAAAAAAATAACCAATCAACTGAAATAGGCCATGTTATAAACGAAATTAAACAATGCAATTCTGAATTTTACGAAATAAAAAGTTTAAAAATATTTATAAACATATTAATTTTAATGTCTTTTTCATGCAATATAGTGAAAAAAAAAAGGATTGGGCTATACAATTATGGCTTAATTCTGGAAAACCTGATGAATGAAACCAATTAAATTATATATTAATCGAAAGGAAATTTCTTCCCAAGTACTATAATATTTACCTGAAATATAATTTTTTTTTTTCTTTTAATGATTTTTATTCAGTGTGGTATATTTTAAAACACGGGCCAGCATTATACATTGTGACTTGGATTGCTCACATTAATCAGATTTTCTATTCTATTTATGAAATGGAAACACTTCCTAAGCTGCTTTGTTTACTAAACATTATGATTTTTTCTTCTTTGGATGTTGAATTTTGTGGATTTTGGCTAAGTGCTGAAAAGTCAGTGCATCAAAACAAAAAAAAACAGTCTACATTGTCAGAGTGGCACAGCCAAGATATGGGGGGAGGGGTTGTGTGTGTGTGTGTGTGGGGGGGGGGGGGTATATGCTTTTAAAACCATTCAATATAAACTTAGAAACACTCAATTTTGTAAAAAAAAAATACAAGGGGGTGGGTTAAAACATCCTCAGTGAGTGTAGCAGGGGATGGGTTGTAAAAACAGTTGCTGAAATTGCCCTCCCATATGAGGACTGATTTCCATTCCAAGGAAGTTCTTTTTGCTTCCATATTCAACACCCTCATTCAGAAAATGATACAAGATCAAAATTTTTTTTACTGGAAAACAAAGAAAAAAACAAAATATAACCTAATGTGATGGTTAAAAAAAATCCACAGCAATAAAGTTGTAAGCCAGTCATCCAATGTGGCTTTGAAAAATCGATGATAATCAATTGACCAAAAGATTGATAATTTACTGAAATAAAGTAAATTTGCACAAATGAAAACTAAGGTTTAATTATAAAATGGAAATAAAATACTAACTTTATTAAGGAAGTTTACATCTGATTTGTTGGGAGGAAGGATTAGTCCTTAAATCAACCATGTAAACAACTTGCCATGCAGCCACTTAGCCAAAGATGGTATGACTTAGCATGCAGCTCTCCCCACACTTGCATGTGTGAGTAAACAATTAGAATATCTGCAATTTCCTATCTGGTGTTCTGTGATGTTGTGCACTGAAGCCAGTAGATTTGAAGAGAGAGAAAAATGCATAGAATGCTGGGATAAATGATAAAAATGATAAAAGTAATGTAAAGCAAAAAAATGTAAAACAGAAAAGAATGTAAAGCAGAAAAAAAAACACTGCAATACATACTTCTTAATTACTTCCAAAATCATCTTTAAAAAAAAAAAATAGTAGCTTTTTGTTTATTTTCAGGAGATTTTCGAAACTTTAAGGAAAAACGTTTTGATAAAATTCAAATCAAACTTGTGAGCTTAAATCAGAAGGTTGCTTCAGCAAAGAGTAATGTTAACAAACAAATTAGCAATACTGTATAGTGCTTCTAAGAAATGACAATCTTGATGGCTTTAGGAAATTATTTCTATTGTAGTTTAATGAAATATGCATCAAATGAAAAAAAGAATATATTATTCTTCAACCTTGAATTATGTATTTTTAAAAGATATATGAAAGAAAATTTTCAAATGGCAATTTCTATTTTTAAAAAAATCTAATTTTTTTTTGTTGTACTAAAAATGAACATATACATCTTGAGCTTCTCATTTCGGATTCTGCCAACATCTAAGTTCAGTCAGGGGCCTTGACAGGATAAGTGCCTATACAATTTCTGGATGAGTTATAGTTGCCAGACAGAGAGACAGACATCTCCTTTTACTGTTATAGATATGCTGCTCAATTTTTACTGTGATCAGGTAAATATTGCCAGACATTTGACAAACACTATACAGATGATTAAATATATTAGTGTTGCAAAACTCACATATAGGTTGATTTGTCACTTGAAGAAAAGAATGAGTTAGAAATCTATAACTTGTGCAGAGCTAAGCAAGTACAACTTGCGATTCCTGTGAAAAGATGGGTGCCATGGTTTGACAACTGGCTTGATCTGAAACAGCTTGTTATTAATCTGTTCTGACAAAGAATTTTTCTACTGTGCCCAGAGCGCGATAGAAACACACTACTGGAAGTCCAGGTAAGGAACTGGCAGCAGAGAGCTGGACAGGGCCATGGCTAACCTGGCAGCAGCATCTTCCAAGCCATTACTCCTGAAGCTAGCGTGTTGGACACCCAATAGAACAGGATTGTCAATGTGGTGGCCAGAAGATGGAGCTGCTGACAGATCTATAAAAGAACAGGGTAAGGCCGTGGACCTCACTTAGATCAAAGCCTGAAGTGAGCTAAGTGAGTCAGTGTAAAGCCTACACCAAGGATGACATTTAGCTGCTATATAATGCAAGGCAAGACTGATAGTGCGCAATAGTAACACAGAAGATGTCCTGTAGCCTACACCGAGGATGATATTTAGCTGCTATATAATGCAAGGTAAGATTGATAGTGCACAATAGTAACACAGAAGATGTCCTGTAGACATGGGACTCATGAAATAGCTAAAAAAATTTAGTTTTGCCATGAGTGGGATTCAAATCTATGTCTCCTAGTAACATGCTCACCACTACATCATCAGTGGCTAATCTTTTCTTCAGCTAATGTGATTTAGACTTTATAATAATTACTTTTATTCACAAAAGTCATTGTTACTAAATCATTAAAAGATTTCAGATTAGTTTCAGATCAAAAAGTTGTTTTTAATTAGTTCTTGTTTTTACACTCTCTTGATGTATTGTATATGGCTGGCACACTCACAATATTTCAGATTGTCTTCCATAGTATCCAGTATTGACTTGCCATAGGCGACTTGATAGCCTATCATGCAGTGGATATTTTTGAAGAACCCAGTCCACATTGTCATCAAGTTACCTATGGCAAGCCAGTTTATGGACAGAAGCATCAACACCAGACACTATGAAGACAACCTGGAATATTTTGAGTGTACCAACCATTATATATCAAGGGAGTCAAAAGAAGAAAACAAGAACTAATTATGGTAAGAATTTGGTAAATATTCCATCTTTAGCAAATAACAATATCTTTATATAATTATTACAGGGATTAAGATGATGCTCAATTGTTTTACTAAACGTAAAATCATTTAACACACTATTCAAGATTATCGTAATCTGAGAACTTTTAATGGTTTAGAAACAATGACTTTTGTGAATTAAAGTAATTATTATAATATCACCATACTTGTAAATATATTTTTCATTATAGCCTTTAGCAACTCTGCAGTGAAGGCAGAACATTAACATGGCTGATTCCACTGAATTCCCAGACATCATGCTGTCTACAGATATGAATGAAGATACAATCAGGCATATAAGCTTCCTCAATTGGCAACAAGAAAATTTGTAGGAAAGGGAAAATGGCTAGCCATGGTGATGGAGGCTCAGTTGTCAACTGATTGATGTTATCAAGACTGATATTGATGTCTCTTAGGTAGCCTCAGGCACACAAACCAAAAGGATGAATGACAGTCAGGCGATTATGGTAAAGAACATCACATTGAGGACTAAAAATGCAATCCCAAATGGGATGGCCTTGCAGGGGTTGCAATTTCGATGTGTGTACTGTATGGACAACTGCTGAAGAACAGATAAAGGTTCATTGATACCAATGTCAAGACTGGATCTGCGAGATGTAGATAATCCCCATGTATACACAGATGGTCTGATGGTGGAGAGGATTCAATACCCTCACCACTGAATTCCAAGGAGAATCATACACCTGGGATCCACAGTTAAATTTTAACTGGATAAGTGCATGGTACAAGTAGAACAAAAAACATTGGTCCATTCCTCAGAAGAGAGAGGACCCTCATAATGTTCAATGTCTACAAGCATTTGGACCTGAGATGACAAATGTGTTGTTAAAAGGTCAATTTCCATTTGAAGAAAAACCAAGAACTTGGTAACCACAACAGGAATGACGAAATCCCTGAGTTGCAGCTCTGGATCCATATAAAGTTTATACTTCCAGTAAAAATGCATCAATTGGTCTTTCATGGGGAGAACCAAACCTGTTTGCCCAAATAGGGAGTTTGTTCAGGGCAGTTTCAGAGGGTTGGATTGTTTTATCTCTGAGTGGCACTTTTTTGAACACAATGGGTTAAATGGCCAGGACACAAGGACCCTGAGGGCTCAGAGAAGGTTGGGGGAGGAGACCCATTGGACAGCTGTTGGGAGACATACAGCAGTCTTGCATCAAGGCCACCAGAGTGTTCTTTAACATGCACAGGGTATAGCTCTCCCACATACGGGGGATACAGCTTAACATCCCATCCGAAGGATGGCCCCTTTCAAGCCCACTGGTGTCCCCTACTGATCGAGGGCAGAGAGTTTTGCAGAGAAGTTTTCAAGGAATGAGTTACATATTGTGTTCTTTGATAGTGAATATTAACAAAGACTTTATTTTCATCTGATTCTGTAATTCTTGTATAAGTCATTGCATTTGCACTGTAAACAAAACATGCCCGTAGTAGTAGGGAATGTGTGTTGTGAGTTAATGCTCTCTTCTATGTATATTACAACTTATATAATGGTTTTCAACTGCATGTGTTGAAAAATGAGTAAGCTATGAAATGCAGCAAATGTTGTGAATGGCCCTAGTAAAGCAATAGTACAAAACATCCCATGGTTAAACAGCAGTGCCATCAAAAATATCATGCAAACTGTAAGATCAAAATTTTAAATAATGATCAGGAACACAGTGCATCTATGGTAAAACTGATACAGATTACTGTCCCAGTATAATAGGAGTGAACCAAAGTCACACACTTGACAAAACTCAAGGGCAAGAAAATGAGCGATATAAATATTCGATATAAAAATCAAAATAAAGATTATTTTCTATAGTAAAGAACTCTAGGAAAAAGCATTGTATGATTAAAAATATCACAATAATTTAAAAACAAACAAAATCAAATGTTAGCAAGGAGAATAAAAGCATGCTTGGATAAACATCCAAATTTTAAAGAGGCTATAATATTTTGCTCTCACAGACACTTTGTTGAATGAAATCACAATACATGCAAAATCGGAACATCCAACTGATGTGCAATGCTAGCACATCATCTATCCTTTGTTCTATATAACTAAAATGCCTCCATCCATAGCAACATAAAAAGTGCTATGGATGGCTTGAAATTTGAGTGCATTAAAGAAAAATGCATATTGTTATGTTTTAACTACATTTTTTCAACATCATTTCACCAATTTCCACTTGGCAGTCATAGTAGCATTATGACTGCCAGGTGCTAATGGAGAGAGCAAGCTACTGGTGCATGCTAAAAACTAAGCTAATTTGGACTATTAGTACATTTACTTCTTTATTTCACCCACTGCAGATTGATGAATGCATGTCATTTAGTATAACAGAGATAAAGATTAAGGCAATTTTTAAAATTAAATGAATACATTTTTGCATTATGTTGTAATATAATGGTGTGTAATGAACATTGTAAAAGAGGACTATAATGAATATTATTGATATATGAGTGTCAATTTCATCATTGGATTTTTGCCTCCTGAAAGGTTTTTTGTTCATAGTAAAATTATATGATCAGAGGATAATAGCCTCTTTACATAAAAAAATAAGAATATTTCTTTATAATTCTGATGACAACAAATTTTTTACTTTCAGGGTTTTTATGTACTTCAAAATTCAAAAATTACTTTAAAACTGTAATTATAAATTTCAATGTATAAAACATAATAGAACAAATACATTTAAACATTCACCAATTTTGATGGGTCATGCCTGCTACCCAAATACAGGGTGAATCTGAAAAAGTGGGCAAAACTTTACGGGGTGGTAGAACGCAGCTATACGAGCAATATTCGTCATAGAAAGTAAGGGCGGAACGCAAATGGCGAGCTGCTAGGTGGCGTTGGAAATGGTATAAAAGGGTCGGTCCTCGCACCCAACGGCATTTCTACTGTGGATTGCCGAGAGGATGGCTGGTTATACTAACCACGAAATGGCGGATATGCACTTTGTGTACGGTGCGGCGGACGGGAATGCAAGTGAGGCACAGAGACGTTAGCGCGACCGGTTTCCGATGAGATGCACTCCAGATCGGAAAACCTTCGAGCATTTGCATCGGCGGCTGTGTGAAACGGGATCCTTAGCCACGGCCAAACAAGACGCAGGGTGTGAAAGGAGTGTCAGGACACCGCAACTTGCAGAGGACATTCTGCGTAGGGTGGAAGAGCGACCGGGATGTAGCACGCGAGCGATTTCCCGTGTGCTACAGGAGGAAGGAATGCACCCCTATCGTACGCAGAAGGTACAAGCGTTGTCACTGGCGGACTATCAGCCACATGTCGATTTCGCACGTTGGTACCTCCAGCAGAATGCAGCGCAGCCGGATTTTGGAGCACATGTTCTGTTTACAGATGAGTGCACTTTCACCTGTGAGGGCGTTTTGAATACCCACAATTTACACACGTGGGCATCTACGAACCCGCATGCCACATGTCCTCATTCGTTCCAGCAGCGGTTCTCCGTAAATGTTTGGGCAGGGATCCTCCATGACCATTTGGTTGACCCATACCTCCTGTCACACCGTCTGGACGGCAAATCGTATAACACATTCCTACGAGAGGTGGTGCCAGAGCTGCTGCGTCTGATTCCAACCCCCCAGCAGGTCAAGAATGTGGTTCCAGCACGACAGTGCGCCTGCACACTTCAGCTTAGATGTGCGGAACACTTTATATGCAACGTTCCCAGGGCGATGGATTGGTCGAAGTGGTCCCATAGCTTGGCCACCAAGATCGCCGGATCTCTGATGTTTGGACTTTTTCCTGTGGGGCCATATGAAAAGCCTAATCTACGAGGCCCCAATGAAACCGATATGGATCTAGTCGCCAGGATCGCCGTTGTTGCTGGCGATATTCGGGAAATGCCTGGTGTCTTCGCAAAAAAAAAAAATATACTTTACATGCAATGTTCCCAGGGCGATGGATTGGTCGAGGTGGTCCCATAGCTTGGCCACCAAGATCGCCGGATCTCTCATGTTTGGACTTTTTCCTGTGGGGCCATATGAAAAGCCTAATCTACGAGGCCCCATGGAAACCGATATGGATCTAGTCGCCAGGATCGCCGTTGTTGCCGGCGATATTCGGGAAATGCCTGGTGTCTTCGCAAATGTGCGTCGGTCCCTATCCCGCAGGTGTGAAGCCTGCATTACAGCTGGCGGCTGCTCTTTTGAGCAATTTCTTTGAGCATGTACCTCAATTACATTCCTGTTAATAAAATGTTTTCTGAAGTATCTCCTCTCCTTCTTGTGTTCATTCTTTAAATGTGACAGTGGAAAACTACCTTTTAACTTCTCACCGCTTGCGTTCCCACCATACATTCTATGACGAATATTGCTCGTATAGCTGCGTTCTACCACCCCGTAAAGTTTTGCCCACTTTTTCAGATTCACCCTGTATATCCATTCTTTCCACTATGCTAGCCACTTTCTGTAATATCCGCTTTCTGACTGCAAGGAAAGCGGATATTGATGGGCTTGGTAAGGCTGCTGTCTATTGGATAGAACATTAAGTCATGGCCTGTGTGTGCAGGAGAGTCATACTTTATGCAAGTTAAAGCACATGTTCTTTAACATGCACAGCCCCCTCCCATCCATCCATCATGTTAAAGAACATTTAACGGGGGTGGAGGGAGTCATTATATACCAAATTAAACAGAATTTAATTCTGAATTTTATGGAAATAAAAAATTTAATCAAATTGACAAATTTATTAATTTTAATGAGGCTTTTTCTCAGTGATATAGTGAAAAAATAGCTCTAGCTAAGACAATGCTTAGTTTTTGAAATCCTGTAGTATGCAGTTGAATTATATATCAGTGGAAAGGAAATTTCTGAATAATAGAAAAACACCTAAAACTAGGCTTCTATTATTTATTTATACATATTTCTATTGTAATAGTTTAAAACATAGGCAAGAATTGCAGAAGGTGACGTTGCATTGTTCATAATTCAAGGTATTCTTTCTTGTTTATGGAAGTGAAGGAACACTTTCCTGACTGTTATTTTTTCTCACCACCATGCAATTTTCTTTTGGATGGTATATTTTGGGAATCTCAGCAAAATGCCAAAACAATGTATTCAGGATAAAAGAACTTCAATATCCTCAAAAGAAAAAAACCTGTGACAAAATTGCCCTTTCAACTAAAAAGGAAGACTGATTTCCATGGCAAAGAAGATCATATTTTTGACTGGAAACCAAGAAATAATAAAAAATATAAACCTAATGCGATGCTAAAAAATATTCATAGCAACAATAAGTTGTAAGCCAGCCATTGTTATAACCAGTGAAGTAGAATAACTCCAAAAGATCAATAATGACATAAAAATCTATGGAAATAAAGTTAAAGAAATAAAAATTAAGTTTTAATTATAAAACTGCAAATAAAACACTAACTGAAAGAACTAAAAAGATATCCAAAGCTAATATTAAAATGATGCTGTATGCAGCACATATTACTAATTACTAGCACCCGAGTCTTGTTGGGCCATGTGACCAAGTTTATAGAGCAGAATTGCAAACTTGTAGTTTTGGTTTCGGTAGTGGGAAAAAGCGGCATCAAATGCTGTGATAAAAATAATTCTAGGAATATTGAAATAAGTTTTAGGCAGAAAAGAGAGCATAAAACAAAAAAAAATAGCCATACATACTTCATAATTGCTTCCAAAATCCTCTCATTTTAAAAATAGAAATTTTTCGTAATTTTGCAGATATTTTATTTAACATCACATTAAATTGTGTTTTTTTTTGTGTAGAAAACAAAGAAACAGATAAAAAAAACTTTGATCTTGTATAGTTTCTGACGTTTTCTGACAATGAAAGAGGAACCCCACTGGAACAGCTGTTGAGAGACAGATGGTAGCCTCCTGTCAAGGCCATTAAGTGTGATATTTAACGTGCACAGGGTATGTCTCTTCTGTGTATGGGGCCATGGCTTAATGTTACATCTGATGGACAACTGCCTTTCCAAGCCCACTGGTGTCCCCTACTGACCGTGGGCAGGATGGGGAATTTTGCAGAGCTAAATCTCAATGCTGACCCAGCTGGGATTCGAACCTGGGAATTGCAGATTACAAACCTGGAGTGCTACCGACTGAGCCACCCTGCCCCCATCCTTGGCATGGAAATCGGTCCTCCTGTGCATGTAATAAAACTGTGACTGTGGGAGGGCAATTTTGTCAAGTTTCTTTACCCACCCTCACCCCAGAAAAAATTCATTTAAAAAAAATTAAAGTTTTTAAGAAAGATATCACTCTGAATTTAATGTCGATCAATTTTAGAGGAAAAATTGTCTTGAATTGGGTGGGATATGAACCCACAGATAAAATGTCAGGTGCTCTGGAATTGACATGTTATCAGTGGGGTTTGTATCCAAGTTAGGTCATAGCCGGTGGACCTGGCTCAAGACAATTTGTGATATCTTTCTTAATATGTGAATAAACATATTGAAAAAAAAAATATCTTCAATTTAAAAAAGTTTTTAAGTTTATATTGAACGGTTTGAAAAAAAGTTCCTCCCCCCCCCCCCTCCTCAATATCTTGGCTGTGTCACTCTGATGATATAGACTTTTGCTTTAGTGCACTAACTTTTCAGCACTTAGCCAAACTTCAACACTCAAAGAAAAAATTCATATTTAGTAACAAAGGCAGCCAAGAAAGTATTTTTCCATTTCATAAACAGGACAGAAAATCATATTAATGTGAACAATCCAAGTCACCTTGTATAATAAAGGTGGCCTGTGTTTTAAAGTATACCATGCTGAACAGAATCATTAAAAGAAATAAAAATCATGTTTCAAGTAAATATATTATATTATTTGGGAAGAAATTTTCTTTCATTTAATATATAATTTAACTGATTTTATTCATCAGGTTTTCCAAAATTAAGCCTTAATTGTATAGTCTGATCTATTTTTTTCACTATATTATGTGAAAAATGTTTATTAAAATTAATATGTTTATAAATATGTTTAAATTTTTTATTTTCATAAAATTCAGAATTACATTGTTTAACATGACGTATTTCAGTTGGTTGGTTATTCTTTTAAAAAATTCTGAAGCTGACTTATTGATATGATAAGCAGTGGCAAAAAGCCTGGACTTTTCCCAAAGTATGGTGCTGAGAAAAAAATAACAAAACAGGAGTAATTATCCCTGTTTCAGGTTTTTTTTGTTATTCAGAAATAAATAGCCTTTCTATTCATATGAATTATAATCATTTCTGTCTATAATTTTTTTTATTTTTATTTTCACTGCCAGATGCATTTTTTTACTACATGCCTCCTATAAAAGCCCTATTAAATTAAAACTAGTAATTTTTTTGGAAAAATATTTTATTTTCAGAAGATCCAGAATTAAATGCCGATTAATTTGACCTATAACAAGCATAATTCTTTTGATTAGTTATAATGAAAAAATACATAAGGCCTCTGGATGTAAATCAGTTTTTCAGGCAGGACCTTGGAAGGGTTAAAGCTTCCTCTTTAAAGCTGGATTTTTTTTAAAGCTCAATTTTCAAAAGAAGAATTACTCATTCTCCTATTCGAAAAAGAGAAAAACTTCTGTAATGTTTTGCTAAAAGTATTAATCGGCTGCAAGAGGATCTGCAAAACAGATCTAAACTCTCCAATGGAAACAGGTTGCCTTTTTCAGTGCAGCTATTTGAAACATTACTGCTCACAGGGAGAGAATTTTATATTAAACATTTTCGTAATGAAGGCCTAATGGCTGAATTAAGAGGTGGAAGGGGCAAGCTTCCCTGAAAATTTTAAAAATTGAGACCGGCCAAAAAAATATAAGCATATATAACATATTCTTCAAGAATATTTTCACTAGAACATAGGGAAAATTACATATATTGCTCTTTTGCAAGAATAATTTCTGGGGATAAAAAAACTAGAACGATGTACTTCCTAAGCAATGTCATTTTCAGTCCACTTCATTTTGTTGTAAGTTGATCCTGTCCCACATCCCTGTTTGAATTCTGCCCCTTGCTCTAGATTCATTATTCATTCAAAATGGCCACCTCTGGTTTTATGCATTCCCTTAATCTCTTTAGAAAGATGTAGTAAAATAAGCACAAGAAAAAAATCTGGGGTAAATTCCTGTAAAAGAATAATTAACCTTTAACATTAGGGATCACTGGATTATACATGAAGTTTCTGCCACTGGTAATGGGAAAGTTGATACTGGTATTGAATTTTGATAGTAGTATTGCTATGTTTAGTGTGAGATATCAAATATCATCATTAAAACATGTTTTTTCAATCATTGACTTATTACACTGAAATATAAGATTGCAAATAACAAATTTTTGGAAAAAAAGACTACAAAAATGAATTTAAATATAATTTATTACACTCGCAATTATTTCATCCATTTTCCCTTTTCTAGAGGATGCTCTGGGACAGAGGGAGCAAAACTTCATGTTGCTTTAAATTATGAGCAGACAAAACTACATGCTGAATTTATTGTATCACAGACAACCAAACCAATCACAGACCAAAACCTCTTATTTCAAACAATCATAAAATATGATTATGACATCTTAAAAGGTCTTCAAATACACAGCAAACACAGACAACATTTCAATATATATATATATCTGATACATGAGACAATATTTACAAATTACTTACAGTTAGCAAGTCAAACTTTTCAGGGGATTTACTGAGATACCATTCTATGGGTGGTGGAGTTTTTTCAAATCCAAATGTAATTTCACGAGGTTCTTCAACACATTCCATCTTAAATAAAAAATAAATTTGCATTTTAGATAAAAAAAAAAATACAACAAACTATGTATATTTACTGCACTGGCACAGGAAACCTTACCAGGTGGGCGGGCTGTGTAGCGAGCTTTCTTGCCTCAGAGTATGAGATGTTATTCATTATCTTTAGGCATTGCACCTCCTTTTCCTCCTTCCATTTGGGGAAGTCGTGGGAATATGCCAAATGGTTGCCACTACAGTTCACACAGCTTGCCTTTTCTGCTATGCAGTCAGGATCAAGGTGATCCTTGCTGCCACAGTGAGCACAGGCGAGTTTGCCCTGGCAAGCTGTGCGGGCATGACTGTATATTTGGCATTGAAAATAGCGCAGAGTGTTCAGTATATATGGCCGTACCTCACAATGCAAATAATCTGCCTTGATGGAAGAAGGTAGGCATGGCGTGTTGAAGGTTATAATCAGTACCCGGGTGGGTACAAATTTAACATCATGACACGTCAAAACCCAGTTGACCACTGTTACTCCTTGAGGAGCAAGCTCAGAGTATTTCCTACTCGGTGACTTTCAGGAGGCCACACTCAGTGATTACACCCCGAGAGGAATTCAATGTTTCGTGGGCAGTGACCTAGACAGCCACCCCATCAATCTCTCCAACTTTCAAGAGCGGTTCCGAGTGTTTGGAATAAGCAGTATCAACCTGCAAGTCACCAGATCGAAAGTGCTTGACAGATTTCAGCTCTCCTGCAAGAATTTTCAAACCTTTGTTGACAAAAAATTGGGACAAGTCCCGAAGTACCTGATCACCTGTGGAGTGGATGATCAGAAATCTTGGGAACAAAGACAACAAAGATGGGGACTCGTGCTGAGCCTCTTAGCAGCATTGATCAAATCAATTTCATCTTCAACTCTCATATTTTTGTGTGGTTCAGTGCCTGCTGTCCCCACCCTTCATGGAGCCCAACAAGGAGACACCTAGTTAGACACCAGGGCTACACAGGCACTATACCCACACAGACAGTGAGGCAAGCCCTTACAAATAAATAAAAGGAAAATGAAAAGAGAAATGTGTAGAAATACACTTTCTTTACAAAAGGAACTAAGCATAAAATAACAAAATTGTGAATGGTCAAACTGGCCTCACAAAGAAATAATAACTACAAAAGGAAAATAAGTTGCGAGGAAACTCGCAAACCTGTACCCGAACGTGGGCAAGGTTACTCACCGCTCTGCACGGTGACCCTAGTAGATCCTGCCCACCAGTCGATTGCTTCTGGGGGGGGGGGGGGGGGGGGACCAAGAGCTCCTGTTTACTGGAAGCAGAGGCCAAAGCAGTGTGTAGCTCAGGCCACAGAATCCATTGCCCAGCCCTGCGACGAACAGGCTCCCCAATGGCAAGGCGGCCAAAGGGAACCCTGTGCCAGTCATGAGCTGAGGAGAGAAGAAGGGGACCCCTGAGCAACTACCAGGATCCTCCTTTCCCGCGACATGGGTCTCCACACACGGCAAACATGCGAGCAAGCATTCAGGACCTGTGAAGGTACCCGAGCCAGTGGAATCTTCACAGGGTGGTCCCCTCACCACAGACAGGAGCTCGCACCAAGGGGTCTTTCTTGAGATTTTAATCTTATACAGTAAAAGGGTTAACTTATGCAATTTGGCATTGATTATTTTTCCTATTGATGAGGGAATGGTCAAATAATAAATGCAGCTTCTTGTTGATGGAATTAAATGTCCATTTAAACTATATAGTATAAGAAAAAATTTTAAATTGCATTTCCTTTATCTATTACTTTTTAATGATCTAAATTAAAGCACTTTTATTTATAATTATGAAAATAACTTACACGTCGCTGAATGACTTTGTTGATGGATTCCACCCATTTCCTCATATTTTTACCTTTAACCCTATCTAGAAAGCTTCGAAGTGAAATCAACAGCTGTGGGTCCCTTTCGAAATCATAATAGTGGTGGTCAACCCAATGTCGTAAAACATTCAGGACTCTTAAAAAGAAATATTTGCAGGTATTAAAGAGAAGAGTAAAAAAGATTTATTGGTTTATCAGACAACAATAACATTAGAATATGAACATCTTTATATAAATTTAAAAGATATAACTATAAATATTTTACATCGTAGATTAACAATGTAGCTTCTAAGTAAATTGTGCAAAATATTAAAATAAAAAATCCATGAAATTATTTATTTCTTAAGAGAAAAATTAAGTTTTATTATAAAAAGTTAATTACTTTTTATTCAATTAGCTATTTTTTTTTATTCATTAGCATAATTTTGAATTAGAGGTGTGAAAAATTATCACCTTTGCCACTCATCTTAATGCTCTGCCATTTTGAAATTGGTATTAACCTTTTCAGCTCCCATGCACCCATATGGGAACAACAAATATAAAACTATTTTGATTCATTAAAAGTTGTTAATATACTATTTTCAAAATTGTTTTTCATTTGAGAACTTACAATCAATTTAAAATTAATGAAACAAATTTTTAGCTTTGCACTTTTGAGGTTTATTTTACTTTATTTCAGTCTCATTTTTAAAATATGTTTATTTGTGTTCAAATAACAATAATATTGTGTTTAAAATGTTGTAAGACTAATTTAATTTGGGACTGAAAGGGTTAAAAATTTCTTAGTTAAACTGATCTAGATGTAGCCAACATAAGAATAACATAAATAATGAATCAAAACATAGAATAACATAATAAGAATAACATCCTTCGCCGCAGCCAAGCAAGTCACAGGGCATGAAAGGAGTGTCAGGACGCCGCAACTTGCAGAGGACATTCTGCGTAGGGTGGAAGAGCGACCGGGATGTAGCACGCGAGCGATTTCCCGTGTGCTACAGGAGGAAGGAATGCACCCCTATCATACGCAGAAGGTACAAGCGTTGTCACCGGCGGACTATCAGCCACATGTCGATTTCGCACGTTGGTACCTCCAGCAGAATGCAACGCAGCTGGATTTTGGAGCACATGTTATGTTTACAGATGAGTGCACTTTCACCTGTGAGGGCGTTTTGAATACCCACAATTCACACACGTGGGCATCTACGAACCCGCATGCCACATGTCCTCATTCGTTCCAGCAGCGGTTCTCCGTAAATGTTTGGGCAGGGATCCTCCATGACCATTTGGTTGGCCCATACCTCCTGTCACACCGTCTGGACGGCAAATCGTATAACACATTCCTACGAGAGGTGGTGCCGGAGTTGCTGCGTCTGATTCCAACCCCCAAGCAGGTCGAGAATGTGGTTCAGCCGACAGTGCGCCTGCACACTTCAGCTTAGATGTGCGGAACACTTTACATGCAACGTTCCCAGGGCGATGGATTGGTCGAGGTGGTCCCATAGCTTGGCCACCAAGATCGCCGGATCTCTCGTGTTTGGACTTTTTCCTGTGGGGCCATATGAAAAGCCTAACCTACGAGTGCCCCATTGAAACCGATATGGATCTAGTCACCAGGATCGCCGTTGTTGCCGGCGATATTCGGGAAATGCCTGGTGTCTTCGCAAATGTGCGTCGGTCCCTATCCCGCAGGTGTGAAGCCTGCATTACAGCTGGCGGCAGCTCTTTTGAGCAATTTCTTTGAGCATGTACCTCAATTACATTCCTGTTAATAAAATGTTTTCTGAAGTATCTCCTCTCCTTCTTGTGTTCATTCTTTAAATGTGACAGTGGAAAACTACCTTTTAACTTCTCACCGCTTGCGTTCCGATCATACATTCTATGACGAATATTGCTCGTATAGCTGCGTTCTACCACCCCGTAAAGTTTTGCCCACTTTTTCAGATTCACCCTGTATATATATATGTGTATTCTTATTTAGAACTTAGTATCTAAATACTTTCTATCAATTTTATTAAATTCATATAACTTTGAAATTTCAACACATACAGTAGAAAATTATGGGAAGAAACACTTATTAAGGTAGAATCATTCCACAAAGAGAATTAATAAAAATATAAATATACATTTTTTTAAATTATCATCTTCCTATATGCACCCTAAAAAGCAAAAAATAAAACCAAAGCATATCAATGGTGCAAATCAGTCATTGAATTTGTGTTCATTTCAAAAGAAGATAGGGTGTTGGTAATCTTTTTTGAATAGGTTGGGAGGTTTTACCTCTGAGTGGCATTTTTTGCAGCATACAATGGGCTAAATGTTGAGGCTAGCTCACAAGGGCCTTGAGGGCTCAGAGAAGTTTGGGGGGAGGGGACCCACTGGACAGCTGTTGAGACACACAGTCAGTAGCCTCCCGTCAAGGCTATTCAGCGTGTTCTTTAAGGTGCACAGGGTATAGCTCTCCCAAACACAGGGCCATGGCTTAACATCCCATGTAATGGATGGCCCATTCCAAGCTCATCGGTGTCCCCTATTGACTGAGGCAGAGTGGGTATTTTGTGGAGATAAATTTCAACACTGGCCCAATTAGGACTTGAACCTGGGAACTGCAGATTATGAGCCTGGCACCCTACTAACTGAGCCACCCCTGCCCCCTTTCAAATAGGTAAATTGGCACCCTATCTTCCTTCAAAGTGAATAAGAATTCAGTAACTAATTGCACCATCAATATGATTTAGGTTTATTTTCTATTTTTAGGGTGCATATCAGAAGATAGGTATTTTAAATTTTTTTAAATTTATTTGTATTTTATTCTCTGTCACCAAAAATACCTACCTTCAGAAATGTTTATCTGATATAGGTAGGATTCGTAAACATCAACCACATTTTTCTTCTCCCTTTTTTCGGGGTTATGTTTGAGGTAGGACATTGGAGACATCACAAGCTTTGAGATGTTAAGGTCAATGCCTGCAAAATTCCCGTCCCCTTTTGAAGGGAGGGGAGAATAGTGGGGGGTATAATTCAAAATAGTCTCTCTATGATGGTCCTCACATGAGCTTTTTTTTTTTTCACACCTAACTTGGAACTGTAGGCTCTCCCTTTTGGAAGATATAGTAAAAGAATGTCTTTCCAATTTCCCCTTTATAGGAGGATGAGTTTTTATTGCCCACAATATTCCCCACATCACAAGCTTTCATTTGACATACAACTTGCTACATTTGACACTTGCTTTCAAAAGATATAGCAGAAATTTCCTATATTCCTCCTTTTGGAGGGAGAAAAGAAGGCATGGGGGATTTTTTTATGCCCTGGTAGCTTGTGACACTCTTCATGTCACAAACTACCATTTGATGCCCATTACTTTCAACCTTTGCATTCCAAAGATGTAGTGGAACAATTGTTTTCACATTTGCCATTTTCTAGGGGGGGGGGGAAGTAGGAGGGGGTTTGTCTATATTGTTTAAAAAATATGGTGGAAACAACTGTCTTGACAAATCAACAAACTGGCAAACCAACAAATGATGAGCAAAAAAGCTATAGGAATATTTTATATTAAATAAAAATACTTTCATACGGTAAAATGAAGGATAGGTTCTGTAAGGATTCAGTCAGCCAGGGTGGAAAAAGTGAGAGCCAGTTGGTTGTTTGGGGTTTTATGGCACATGGGCAACAGAGGCCACAATGCACAAACGAGATAAAAAAAAAAAAGGGTAAATGACAGAAACCCACAACCAAAGTTAAGAGCAAACACTGTAAACATAAAGCACAAAACCAACACACATATATAATACAAAAAGGTAAAATGAACCCGGGTGTAAAAGACACAGGATGATCAATGTATAAAAGATAAAGCCATAAAATCTCAAACTGCTAAAATAACCTGTATAGGGTAAAAAAAGTCATCAGGTAAAAGATGGCAGAGTGTTAAGGGCTCAGACATAAAATCATGGAAATGGAAATAAAAACATCATTCAAAGTTAAATGTGAGACAGAAGATTAAAATATGTTTAATCATTAAAATGGTGTCACAAAACTCACACTTAGGTTTGTCATCCGCCCAAAGAAGAACGATCTACAAGGAGCTGAGCAAGTACAACTTCCTCTTTACGATTCCTGGGAAAATAAAACTGCCATGGTTTGACAATGGGCTTGACCTCGAAAAGCTTGTTACCAAGCTGTTCAGACCAAGATCTCTGCCAGTGGGCCAAGAGCTCGCTGGAAAAAATGCTGCCAGCATGGAACCAGCAGTGGAGTCAGAAGGAGTGTGGCTGACTTGCAGCGGCATCTGCCAATTCATTGCTACTTATTCTGACGCGTCCGGACACCCAACAGAAGAAAATCATGGTGGTGGCTGTCAGACGTGCAGCTTCTGGCAGATCTTGGAGAGAACAGGGTGAGGTCGATGCCTCACCAAGATCAAAGCCTGTAGCGAGCTAAGCGAGTCAGTCTAGAGGACACACCAACGATAATGCTTAGTTGCTATGTGGTCCAAGTCAAGGCTGATAGCATGCAACTCTGCAGTGAAGATGGAACAATGCTCTGGGATCTGGTCTGCAATGATCATATCACAGCAGACAATGGCCAATCCTACAGATGTACCAGACTTCAAGCCATCTGTGAAGACAGGCATGAAGTCCGGGTACCCAGCACAATGGCTGGCAAAGAGTTGCTAATACACAGTCAGGTGTAAAGGCCTTCCCCGTCCTACAAAAGAGAGAAATCACAGGAAGAGGAAACAGCGAGCTATGGTGGGAGTGACTTGACTGTCGACTGTGTGACTGGTGTTGATGTGTCTGAGGTAACCTCAGACGCACAAGCCAAAAGGACGAATGGCAGTTGGCCAATTAGTGTATAGCATTTCCCACTTTGGACTGAAAATGCAGTCCCAAGTGGGATGGCCTGGCAGGGATCACAATTTAGATGCATATTGTAGGGGCAACTGCTGATGGTGAACAGATGAAGATGGCTCATTGGTCTCAACATAAAGACTAGACCAGTGAGGTGCAGAATGCTCCTGTACAAACATGGAGGGTCTGATGATGGAATGGGTCCAGCTGGGATACATAGTCCAGTTTCGACTGAACAAGCACATGATACAGGCGGAGCAGAGGAGGAGGGACCTTGATGATGTTCAATGCCCGCATGCACTTGAACCTGAGATGATGTATGTGTGGTAAAAAGGTCATTTCTGGTCGAAGATGAGACCGAGAAACTTGGTTTCCGCCACAAATGGAATGATGTTACCCCGAGCTGCAGTTCGGGCGGGGTCCAGATGAAGATTATGCTCACAGCAAAAGTGCACGCAAGCAGTGGGGGAGAACAGAAACCAAATGGCTGTCACCCAAACCGAGAGATTGTTCAGGGCAGTTTGCAGTTGTCATTCAATGACCCTCATGTTGGACGACAAGCAAAAGATGCTAAAGTCTTCAACATAGAGGGCATTGCCTACAGTCAGAAGAAGTTGTCGTGTAATGGAATTAATCTCGACAGCAAAAAGTGTAACACTCAGGATGCAGTCTTGTGGCATCCTCTGTTCTTGGGGGAAAGGTCGCAAAAGAGTGTTGCTGACACAAACTCGAAAAGTATGAGACGATAAAAAATTTGCAATGAAGATCGGCATCTGACCTCGCAAGCCAAAGCTATGGAGGTCACGAAGAATGTCAAATCTCCACGCAGCCTTGTACGCTTTTTCAATGTTGAAGAATATGGACACCAGATACTCTCGACGAAAAAACAAATTCCTGGTCACAAATTTGAGGCTCGGGTGGTCTAATGAAGACCATTGACTGCAAAAGCCACACTGGGTATTGGAAAGAAGGCTATGATGTTTTAAATACCAGGCCAGCCTGGTATATACTATTCTTTCCAACACCTTGCAGATGCAGTTCATCAATGCAATTGGATGATAATTTGAAGGACTCTTGGGATCTTTGCCTGGATTGGAGAAGGCCAAAACGATAGCCTCCCACCACTCGATGGTGAGAGATGTTGGAGATTTGCATAATGGACATTGTCTGGCCTGATGGTGGATGCATGGGAAGAGTGCAGAGCAAGGTGAAGCTCCTCCACTGTGAATGGCTTGTTTTAAGGCTCCAGGCCATTTGAATGGAAGGACAGCAGAGGCCCCCTGAATCTTTTGGGCCAGAAATTTGGGGGAGTAAGAACACAACGAAGAGAATGACTCCCACAGAGTGTCAGAAATTGCCTGTCCATTGTGTTCCAGGATCGATAATGAGTGGGATGCATACTTCCCAACTATCTTCAGGACCTTATCCCACAGGAACTTTGAACTGGTTGTGTGGGTGATAGAAGACGTATATTTGATCCAAGATTTCTTCTGGCTCTGGCACTGGACAAAATTGGCTTTCACCCTAGCACGTTTAAATGCTTTAAGTTTGGGAGATGTCGGATATCTCCCAAACAGCCCCCAAGCCTTGTTTCTGATACTTATGAACTGCAATGCAGTTGGAATTCCACCATGGTTTTGGGAACTGTGGAAACCAAGTTGAGGTCCGAGCTAAAAGTGGAGCCCGCTGCATGGATGATACAGTCCATCATCGCCACCACTGTAACATTTATTTGCTCCTGGCTGACAGAGTGGGCATCAAGCTCAGCACAGAGCTTGAAGCTATTCCAGTCAACCTGATCAAGACTCCACTGGGATATACGTGAAGGGCTGCAAGGCCACCCACGGGAGATGGTGCACATAATGGGGAGGTGATCACTTCTGTAAGGATTGTCCTCGACCTCCCATGTAAAGAGTAGAAGGATCGAGGAGGAGCAGATGGTCAGATCAATGGCAGTGAATGTGCGGGTTGGGGAATGGAAGTAGGTGTTGACATCAGTGTTCAACAGGGAGAGCGATGGATTCAGGAGCTAATGCTCTAGGACCCCACTCCTCCCATTGGTGTCAGCACTTCCCCAGAGTGGACTATGTCCATTGAAGTACCCCATGATGAGGAAGGGGGATGGCAGCTGCAAGATGAGGTCATCAAGGTCTTCCCGGAAAACAAGACTTCCGGGTGGAAGGTAGATGGAGCAGACAATCAACAAAAATCCCACAAAGAGACGGATGGCAACTGCCTCCAGGGTGGTGGTGAGGGGTACAATCTGAAATGGCAAATGGTTGCTCATGAGGATGGCTACAACCACATAAGCTGGACCTCTCCATCCCAGTCCCAGCGGTGTGATGTGGGATCATTGGCTATCTGCATCGTCTCCTGCAGGCACACGCAGATGGGCTCATATGCCCTCAGGAGGACCTTGATGTAAGAAGGTACTTTACTGTGGGCGTGATTCAGATGGTGGTAAGCTGATAACCATCTGTACAGCCATGAAGCCATTGGAATAATGGGCTTTCCGAGCACCGCCCTCACATAGGAGACCTTGCCAGGCAGTGCAGCAAGCTATCTCGCCTCTGGATAGGAGGTGTTATTCAGCATTTTAAGGTGCTGTACCTCCTTCTACTCCAGCAACTTTGGACAGTCATGGGAATAGGCCAGATGTTCACCACTGCAGTTTAAGCAGCATGCCTTTTCTGCTGTGCAGTCAGGTTTGAGATGATCCTGACTGCCACAACGAGCACAGGTGGGCTTGCTCCGGCATGCTGTGCGGGCATGGCCGAACTTCTGGTATTGAAAACAATGCAGAGGGTTTGGGATATGCCGCCATACCCTGCCTTCATGGAAGTAGGCAGGATTGGATTGGATTGTTTTACCTCTGAGCGGCACTTTTTTGCACACAATGGGCTAAATGGCCAGGCCACAAGGACCCCAAAGGCTCAGAGAAGGTTGGGGGAGGGGACCCACTGGAACAGCTGTTGGGAGACAGATGGTAGCCTCCCGTCAAGGCCATCCAGCGTGTTCTTTAACGTGCACAGGGTATGGCTCTCCCACACACGGGGCCACGGCTTAACGTCCCATCCGACGGACGGCAGCCTTTTCAAGCCCATCGGTGTCCCCTACTGACCGTGGGCAGGGCGGGGAAATTTTACGGAGATAAATCTCAACGCTGACCCAACTGGGACTCGAACCTGGGAACTACAGATTACGAGCCTGGTGAAGAAGTAGGCAGGTGTGGTGGGTTCAAAGTAATTATTAGTATCTGAGAGGGTACTAACTTTCCATCAAAGCATTGCAAAACCCGATGGACTGCTGCCACTCCCTGGGATGAAAGCTCTGAGAGGATTTCCTTCTCAGAAACTATGAGGAGGCCCCACTCGGATATCACATCCTGGGAGGAATTAAGCATCTTGAGTGACTGTGACTACCACTCCACCAATCACTGGAACATTCAAAAGAAGTTCCAAATGTTTTGAGCATGTAGTCTCCACCTGCAAGTCACCAGATCTGCTTGACAGATTTCAGTTCTGCAACAAGACCTTTCAAAACCTTATTTATAAAGAATGGGGACATGTCCCAATCACCTTATCACACAGAGTGGATGACCAGGAATAGTGGGGACGGAGACACATGAAGATGATGGCAAAAACACAGAAGATGGGGGTTCATGGTGAGCTCTTTTTTCAGCATTTGCCACTTCTCTGGTGTTTATTTTTTGAACTCATGGTTGTGGTTGTGGTTGTGGTTCAGTGCCTGTTGTTCCCAACACCATGGAGTCTAACAAGGGGATGCCCAATTGAGTGCCAGGGCTGCCTGGGGCACCATACCCACCTAGCCAGTGAGCCAAGCTTTCACAATTAAAGTAAAAGAGAAATGTGAGAAACTCATTCGAGACCTCATAAAATAAGTGAAAAATTAATGAAATATGAGAAGCAAACTGGCCTCACAGAAGAAAGAAAACTACAAAATTCATAAAGATGTAGAGAAACTCTCAAACTGTTGCCTGGATGTGGGCAAGGTTACTCACCAATCTGCATAGTTGACCCTAGCAGGACCTGCCTACCAGCAGATTGATCTTGAGGAGGCCACCCCAGGACCTCCCGTTTACCTGAAGTAGAGGCCAAAGCAGTGTATAGCTGCGGCCTCAGAATTTGCTGCCCAGCCTTGCTGGACAGGCTCCCCATTGGCAGGGTGGCCAAAGTGGAGCCCACCAGTCATGAGCTGAGGAGAGAAGACAAGGACCCCCAAGCAACTGTCAGGATCTTTCTTTCCAGGGACACAGGTCTCCACACATGGCAAACATGTGGGTGAGTGTTCAGGACCCTGAGAAGGCACCTGAGTCAGCAGAACCTTCACAGGGTCAGCTCCTCACCATATGGACAAGAGCTCACACTGAGGGAGAGCCAAAATTGCCATTTTGGCAGAAGGGCCCTTTCTGCCTAGCAACAGAATGTCAGCAGCGGATCCGGTTTGGGGGGCTGGGTGAAGAAATGCGATGTGCGAGTTTAGTTAGAGCCCCAGCACCTCCACTGGGAATAAGTGTGAGAACAAACAGTTTAGGTGAAATAATTCACCAGAATTTGAGGACAAGTTCTTTTGGGATAATTTTAAGAAGGAACAGAGAACCGACTCCTGTTTAGTTGAGTCATGGAGCAACTAAGTTAAATTGGCAGAAATATGTTGCATCGGACATAGCCCTGCAACAGGTGGATCAAGTAGGAGATAGGGTTTTTCACAGATATATGGTCCTGAAGGATTGCTGCAATGAGCAGAGAGCATTCGCCGACCCCAGGGAATCATTTTAGCACTTCAGACATATTAAGCAATCTCCTGTTTTTCCATTGGTGCCCACGATTGAGATTGACGTAACCGAAATTTGTGACTCTTGCATGGAATGCCAGTCACGGAAGAGGGGCAGATCTGATAAGGCGATATGGAGGCCTGGTGAGAGTCTAGTGCCTGTGATTCGAGCCATTGAGTGCAGAGGTTCTGAACTTTATTGTCCGCCAGCACTGAGGGGGAAAGAAGCAAGACTGGATGGGTAAGCTAAAAGGAACCCCAGTGCAGTTCTCCTGAACAGAGACAATTCTTGCAAAGAATCATGGCATGGAGGAGCAATTTATTGGTTCTATTCTCAGGAAGGGCGGCATTCTATGGCAGATGGAAACAGGTTGTGCCCTATCTGATAGACTGGCGAAACTGAGTCTGAAAGGAGGGTGGCAGCTAAGCGAGGGAGTTTAGAGTTGGTGCCCGGGCCTGCCAGCATGCAACAAAAAAGGGATTTAGTCAAGATGCAGATCTTGTTACCAACGTTACGATACATTACAAGTGAAGGGGGAGCAATGCAGCAGCACTAGAGCCATGAGGTCCAAAGCAGTGCTTTGGACTGTGCAGAAATGTGACTGCAAGTTTTGCACAGTGGCCCAAGGTCAGCAAGGTGCATGCTTGTGGGCACCATGCAAGTCTCCAGCCTGGTTGGATGTGTTCCAGATTCTTGGTCAGTGATCAGATGATTGGATGTGATCAGAACTCTTGGTGGTGGCAATAATAGACTGTGTTGTGCCTATACAAGAGCTTGGAAATGCTCCCAGCAAAAGGAAGGAGACTATGCACAAGGGAATGCTTCTGCCCTTTCCAGGTTGGGAATAGTCACAGAGGCAGACACAGTGCAGGGTGATGGTGGGACATTGATGACTCAAATGGGTTTCGGTTGAGCTGCAGCCCCAAGGCAACAAATTCCTTCTAGCATGCAGTGAAGATCATGTGGCTCAGTGTTTACATTCAGTAATGGGCGTGGCATCCAAGTGTGGACTTCGTCACAAACTTTATATCCTCATTTTGCCAACAATTCGGTGTGAACACTTTGGTAAACCTATTCGTTTGGCTATATCTGTGTTGTGCGTGAATAATTTGCGAACTGTGTGGCAACAAGATTGATACAAAATGTTTATTCTTCTGGGCCTTATTTATGTGTCACAGGATTTTGCCTTCGGTGAAAGGCACGCTAAAGTGGGAATCATCCAGTGCCCAAGCTATTCGACTAGTGCCATTGTCTTCCAGCAACTTGTTGGGTTCAGTTGTTTTATCTCTGAGCAGCACTTTTTTTGTACACCATGGGCTAAATGGCCAGGTCACATAGACCTCGTAGGCTCAGAGAAGGTTGGGAGAGGGGACCCACTGGAACAGCTGTTGGGAGACAGATGGTAGCCTCTTGTCAAGGCCATCCAACATGTTCTTTAATGTGCACAGGGTATGGCTCTCCTGTACACGGGGCCACAGCTTTACGTCCCATCCGATGGACGGCGGCTTTTCCAAGCCCATCAGTATCCCCTACTAACCGTAGCAGGGCGGGGAATTTTGCGGAGATAAATCTCAATGCTGACCCAGCTGGGACAGAAACTGGGAACTACATATTACAAGCCTGGTGCGCTACCAACTGAGCCACCCCGCCCCTTCCAGCAACTTGTCTAACACAGTATCACGAATCTGCAAGTACTCAACACCTCAAATATGTTGATGCAACTAGTACAAGTGAATGAGAATATTTCCAACAGTGCCAGTCTACACACTTAAAGAGATCTGGTGTTTTATTACTGAGTGGCACTTTTGTGTGCACAATCAGCTAAATGGCGAGATTGCAAGGACCAAAGGGCTCAGAGTTGGGCAGCAGGAGTGGAGTGTTAGGAGGTAGATGGAAGCCAGTCAAGGCCATACAGCATGTTAACATGCACAAGGCATGGTTCTTCTGCACATGGGACCATGGCTTAATGTTCCATCCAATAGACTTTGCTAGTCCACAAATATCCTTTGCTTCCTGAAGTGTGGGTAGCAAATATATATCTGAATGCTGGCACAGTTCAAACTCGAATCTGGGAACATCAGACTACAAGTCTGATACACTAATGACTGAGCCAAACACCACTGAGAGAAAAACAATGAAGGTATTACCTTGTTGAGTGAGGATTATCCTTTGCCCACATGCACATTTTGAACATTTAATATTCTGTTTTGCATGAATCACACCTTTCTGTCACATCAGAATTCTTTGTGGAAACATGGGCATACCTGTGTAGTAGCCACTGACAGAAAGCATGTTATGGAGGGTATCTGCTGATAAAGACTGCACATGCTGGGTATATGGGTAGTCTCATGCAGCATTTACCACACAAGGTTTTGCATTGTTTTGCCTGTATTCTTCTGGTACTGGGTCATCATGTATGGTGTTTGGGATGGCATCTCCAATCTCAAAGTTTTGCAAAAAAAAATTGTCAGATCAGATTCATTTAAATGCAATCATAAGTGTGCATTCCTATCATGGCATCACAGATAAACTGCTGCTAAACATTAAAGTTTTACTAGACCCTTATATGGCAGACAATTTGCATATGCAAATTTGCAATGCAAAACCTGTTGTTGATGGGAAGTGTAGTGTACTACACTTTCCCATCTACAGGTTTTGCATTAAGTTTTGTCACTGCACAGATAAATGTAGGAGTTCTCATATAGGAATGGTTTCACAATTCTACTTTAAATATATTTTTCAGTTTTCATTTAAATTATCTTGTTTTAAACAAGATAAATTTTTTAAGCACAACTTTTTTAATTATCCAATGGACAAAGTTTGTTGATTACTAAAAATTAAAAGCATACACATTACGTGTTAGTTGTACAAATGACTGATTTATTCAGGTTTTTCTAAATGTTTTAAAGGTTTAGGTGCTAAAATAAAAATATTATAAACTGCTTATATTAAAAATTTCAGAAAACATGTGATTTTTAAAAAACCTTTTACTTAATTTAAAATGAAAAAATACAAATATTTTGCAATTTAAAAACTGCTTATAAAATTTTACTTATTTTTTTCTTTGAATTTTTGCCACTTTATGAATCATAATGCTCTTTCATTTGACATTACATATTTCTGCTTTTTAGTTACTTTAGGATGAGATTATAAATTTGTTAATTTTATTTTCTGAAAACACTTCAAAAGCAATTCAGCCACCAAAGTGAATTCAGCTTTAGGAATTCAACACCATAAGATTAACAATTCTATTTTTAATTAGCTATTTAAACTACCCTTGAAAAACCTGATTAAAGTGTAAAATGTCAGTAAACATGAGCTCTATGCTTAACATATTTAAACGGTTAAAAAAACAAAAGAATTGGAAAAAAAATTACCTGAATTGAACTGGCTGACTATACTCCTTGCGAAACCTTTTTAAGTCTTCTCTATAAGAATTTTTAAGATTTTCTAATTCCATCCCATCTAAAGATCCATCTGGAAGGACTACAGGTGGAGGAGGTTCAGGTATTTCAAATTTAAGTGGGAGTTAAAGAAAACAAAATGCAAAACATGTCAAAAAAGAAAAAAGAAAAAATTATGTTAAATGAGACTTTCTGTTGAAAAAGCATTATCTGTTGTTTACTGAACATTTAAACAAATCAATACTTTAAAATTATCTACAATTATTTGATGCTAATTAATAAAATCATACACTGTCTTTTGAAGAGCATTTTTCCTCTCTCTTGGGTACGGAGTGGTACACAGTTTATTTGGGTTGTTTTATCTCTGAGCGGCACTTTTTTTGCACACAATGGGCTAAATGGCCAGGTCACAGGGACCCTGAGGGCTCAGAGGTTGGGGGAAGGGGACTCAATGGACAGCTGTTGGGAGACAGATGGTAGCCTCTCATTAAGGTCATCCAATGTGTTCTTTAATGTGCACAGGGTATGTCTCTCCCACACATGGGGCCATGGATTAATGTACCAATGTACCATCCAATGGACAATGGCCTTTCCAAGCCCTACGAGTCTAGTATGCTACCGCCCCCCTCCAGACAGTTTATACCAATGATTATAGTAAAGTAGAAACTCCTAGATAACATAATGTTTCAATGATATTTTTCCATGAGTATTATAGATTAACAATTACACAAATGTGAAAAACTCACCAATCCAACTACCAAACATGAACATAGGATTTCCTAGTTATGCATCAGTTGTTCTACCAGTTGAGGAAAGGTATAAACATTTCAGGTTATAGGTCAGTTGTTCTCAAGTGCAGACACCAGAAAATTCCAATAATTCAAATTAAAAAAAAAATCAATGATATTTTTTATTTATTGTATGACTCCTTCACAAAAAAAAAACATTTTCAAACAAGCACATCACTAGCATTGTAGCATTATTATAAAAGCCTTTCCTTTAACCAAAGGTATACAAAACATGATTATTGTACATAGTTTGTGCTTATTTGATGACTAATTATGTGTCAAAAATAAAAAAAATTGCTTTTTTATTATGATATACATCTGTATAGCATTTCATTTTTCTTAATGCAGCCACAGCGAATTGCTTGTGGCTGATAATGCAGTCACGGGAAAATGTCTCCTGAGAGCGACTGTTAATAAAAGAAATGAGTTCACAGTTTCCAAATAATTGAAACTAAATATCACTTATGACTATTACTGAATTTTAACTATACAGCCAAATATGTTTACAAATCATGATACAATAGTTAGTAAAATTTTCATTATTAGCAATCTCAAATTTGAAGTTAAAGTTTAACAGTTGATTACCCATGGTTAGACAATATTTCATTCAGTGCAAAATCCATTCACTAAAATTAAATATAGAGGTACATTTGACTGCTTGAAAAACTGTAATACTGTAATAAAAGTTAAATTTTTTTCCATAAGGAAATTAACTTTGTTAAAATTGAAATAATAAAAAAATTGCCTCTCTAGAAAAACAATGTAGGATTCAGCTGAAATTTTGAATGTGTGTAGATATTAAATGCAAATAATTTTGTGTACATAACATCTCAGTGTGGAGGATATACAATGAAAGATGAATAATTGCCATAAAAAATAATTGCCATAGTCTTTAATCCCAGAAGCATAATTACCATACAACAGAGGCACTGCTGCACTAAACTACAAGGACCCCTTTTTCAAGCAGTCAAATGTACCTCTATATTTATCACCCAGATTGGGTTGTTTTACCTCTGAGCGGCATTTTTTGCACACCATGAGCTAAATGGCCAGGTCACAGGGACCCCGAAGGCTCAGAGAAGGTTGGGGAGGGGACCCACTGGAACAGCTGTTGGGAGACATATGGAGCCTCCTGTCAAGGTCATCCAGTGTGTTCTTTAACATGCACAGGGTATGGCTCTCCCACACACAGGGCCACGGCTTAATGTCTCATACGACAGACAGCGGCCTTTCCAAGTCCATCAGTGTCCCCTACTGACTGTGGGCAGGGCGGGGTATTTTGCGGAGATAAATCTTAACGCTGACCCAGCTGGGACTCGAACCTGGGAACTACAGAGTACGAGCCTGGCATGCTACTGACTAAGCCCCCCCCCCTCGCCCCCCAGGAAGGAGGGCACTGTTAGAAGGGGGGGGATCTGTACAAAAAAAAAATACAAAATTTATGGAAAAATTTTATATACAAGTATTTAAAGGAACAGTTCAGAATTTTTCTCTCTCGCTTTGAATGAATAATAATAGACTGAATAATCAGCCTTGTTTCCCTATTAAAAATTCTTCTCCTTGCAGGCGAGAACTCATTATCCCTAAGCCTGAGATTGGCCATGAACTTCATTAATCTAAAACTATGACAGTAAGGGATGATGCCATTTTTCCATCCAACTAGTGATTTCTTGTTATAAATCCAATTTGTTTAATTATTAAGACAAGAAGTAGGCCTTTACAATAAAGGCATTGTTTCTAAGGATTTTGCCAGAGCTATTATTATCTCTACTTTTAAAAAAAAGTGATCGCAGTTCTTGTGATAATGGGGCCACGGCTTAATGTCATTCAATAGGGGTATCAGCCTGCTTTCTGTTCCAGGTAAAGTTCTTTGCATGATTGTGCTTAATAGAATTAAGGATCTGGTTGACAGGCAATGTGTGATGAGCAATGTAGATTTAGAAGTGGTAGGGGATGTGTGGATCAGAATTTTTCACTCAGGCACATTCTTGAGAAACGTTTAGAGTTTCAGAAACCTGCAGTTACTAACTTTGTTGATTTCAAAAAAGCTTTCGACTCTGTTGATTGTCATAATTTGTGGTTGATTGTGAGATCATATCGTATACCTGACAAGTTAAAGTAATGAAAGCTCTCTATAATAACACTGAGTCATGTGTGAGAGTTGGTAAGGCTTGTAGCAATTGGTTTAGCATTACTTCTGGTTCGACAAGGGTGCATTTTGTCTCCTTTTCTCTTTAGTTTGGTTATTGATTATGTTATGTGAAATTCATTGCAAGGGAAAGATTTTGGTCTTAAATGGTCTGGAGTTAACGAAAATTTCTGATTTAGATTATGCTGATGATTTAGCCCTTTTGGCAAATGACATTGATGAAATGAATTCTTCCATTCGAGCTGCTGATGAGACTGATAGTAGAGTAGGTTTGGTTTATAAACAGAGAGAAAACTAAAATGATGAAAATTGGTCAGGCAGGCTGTGATTCAGTTAATCTGAATGGTCATCTTGAGCAGGTGTCACATTTTAATTATCTTGGGAGCTACGTAAAAGATAATGGTGATGTGCAGCATAAGATTAACAAACGAATAGGGATTACTGCCAGGACTTTTAAGAATCTATGGAGATTATGGAGAAATAGGCTTATGCACCTAAAAACTAAAATTATATTGTATAATAGTTTGGTTCTTTCTAGAGTTAATTACGGTAGTGAAACTTGGACCCTTTGTAAACAAGATAACAGGAAACTTTATGTTTTTGATTCTAGATGCTTATGTAGTATCTTTGGTATTATGTGGTTCAACTTTGTAAGTAATGATGAAGTTAGCCAAAGGAGTCTGCAACCTCCTTTAAGCAGCATATATTGTGCAGAGAGAAACTGCATTGGTTTGTCCATGTTGCCAGTATGGATAATTATAGATTAACAAATAGGGTTATGTTATGAACAATGTGCCTAAAGGCCTCAGAAAGAGGGGGAGACCTATGATGCAATGGGGGCAATGTCAAACAGGACCTCGTTAGAATTGGTGTGCAATGGTCAAATACAGCAGATGTATTTCAGGACAGATATGCTTGGAGAATTAAATGGCATGATCTGGTTGGACCTCCATAGCCATGGCTGCTTGAAGATAATGATGATGATGAGAAATGTTTCCAATATTATCACTATATATTTTCAATTTCCCTTAATCCTTTGCTACTCTATCTTTTTACAGTAAGAGGAAAATGATTCATATTAAAAATAATTTAGTTGAAATTACGTAAGCATTTTCAATACAAATTTTGTTTATACCCATCTGAAAACAACTAAAATAATATTTTATGAAAAGGTTGGAAAAATATTTCATTTGAAAATATCGAACTATATATTGTGAAAACTGATATATGTCAAAATAAGTTATTTATTATGTATGTTCAAAAAGTTAAAATTTAAGTATACGAAATAGTGCATATTAAATAAAGCAAAAGCTCCCATCCCCCAACTTTCTTTTTTTTGGGGGGGGGGGGGACTTATTTTTGTCAAAACAAAGTTCCAAAAAAAGCTGCAATCTCCTCAGAAGACGACTCCAATCAAGGGTTGAAATATTAGAAAAGTTACAAGAGAATCTTTGTCTTAAGTTTTTAATGTATAATACACTACCTATTCTAAAACAGCCATGAATACAATTATTACTGTTTATGTCAGGTCAGATTAAACGTCATTTTCTAAGGTAAAAAATTTAAAACTTATTTCAGGTAGTGAAAATTTGATTATTTTCTTCAACTCTTTGTTATGATTATTAACATAGTTGTAAATGAGTTGTAATAAATTGAGATGTGTTTTAATTGTAAGAGCAAGATCAAAATAATTACTCCATCATTTAATACAAATTCTGTAGTAATTTTGATAGAAGTACATGTAAGATAACCATGAAATCTGTAATATCAAAATACATTCACTGTATAAAGTAGTTTCATGTTATTGTTATGCAAATTTTCCTTAACACTCTAAATAGCAAATGAATTTTGTTGAAAATTAAAATAGATTGGGTTGAATGGATTGTTTGACCTCTGAGAAGCACTTTTTCACACAATGGGCTAAATGGCCTAGTCACAAGGACCCCAAAGGCTCAGAGGTTGGGGGAGGAGACCAACTGTAACAGCTGCTCAGAGGCAGATGGTACTCTCCTGTCAAGGCCATCAAGTGTGTTCTTAACATGCACATGGTATGGCTCCCACACACAGGACCACACTTTATTTCCCAGACAACAGCCTTTCCAAGCCCATTGGTGTCGCTTAATGATTGAGGGATAAGGAGTTTTGCAGAGATAAATCTCAATGCTGACCCAGCTGGGACTCTAACCTGGGAACTGCAGATTAGGAGCCTGGTGCAGTACTGACTGAGCCACCCCTGTCCAGATTTGATTGAGATCTTTAAATTATCTTCAGTGACATTTTATCATAAAAAGCTTTTAGAATTTACTGAGCTGTATATCAGTTACTACAGATACTGCATGTAATAAACAGTCACTGAGTGTATATCCAAAACAATACTTTCCTGATAGTTATGTAGACCTCAAACAGTTAAAAATTAAAACTGCAATTTTTCACTTTTTCTATCAACACAAATTTATGTCACATACGTTTCATATAAGATTTGTTTACCATCAATCTTCTCACTGTGATGTCAAAACTCTTAGCCAGTGACTACCAAGAAATGCTCCCAAATGGAGTGGCACCACTCTACCTTCATTCATCCTGCACTAAAGTACTTTGGGGCATCTTCCCACCAAGTATATTTGAGTTGTATTGCTGCATCCAAAATGGGTATATTCAGGTACAGTGATATAACATCAAATTAGTGAAATGTAGTATTGGGGGATACCGGAACTCTCAATTATAAATTGACCACTTGGTGAGCTGATTTAGCTGTATGTTCGATATAGGAAAATATGGTGGGGGAAAAAAAGGAAATAAAGCTCACTCAAGGTTGCAAGTTGGGAGTCTTCTATTTAGAATGAGTGGATACCCAGATTTACGGAGTTTAATTTTAAGAGTAAAGAGTTGCAGTATGAATGTGTACATAGGAGCAACACAAGCCTTGGGCAGTGGGTAAAAAAGGGTCATTTTGCAACTTATTTAACTTTAATAAAGTTGTGGGTATTTGGTCTCCTGTTTGTTGTGTATTTCAGATCAGTTAATGTTGTATTAATTTTATCATCATCAGAGTCGACTTTATTGACTATTTGTTCCATTGTATCAGCTGATACAATTATAACATTAGGGTTTAATTTTAAATCCTTGAAACATTTGATATCTTGGTTATATTGATTAGATTATAGATTTTTTTAAATATAAAATAAACTTATCTTCACAACCTATTCCAACACAAATTTGCAATATTTCTGCCCCCTCCCTCTTTACTATACCATAACCATACCTTTCATAGCAAATTTTATATATGCAATACAACATATTACACAAATATAACCTTAAGATACCAAAAGCAGTCAGTCAACTTTACTGTAAACATGTTGTAATAAACGATACATATTACATTACCCCTACACAGAGGCATTTATAATATAAATATTGATAATCCTAACCAAGTATTAAAATAAAGATAAATACATCAGCAGAAAATACCATGTTTTTAAAATTAGATTAGAACATGCTAACAACTTAAAATACGAATAATAATGCATACAGCTTTAACACAAGTAATAATGCAGAATAAAAACCCAACACTTTTTTAAAAATCTGAGCTTATAGCACACACCCCAACTCAGTTCCAGTTAAATTATATGCTTAATTTATACAGTGATAAGTTATGTAATACTGAGATTACACCCCCCTCCATGGTTATTAATCCTTCACAAATAAAGCTTCTCCTGGTCACTCATCTGCACGGCTATAGTATTTAATCAACTCCTGAGTCACTTGGATCACTAGCCTGATAATGCTACATTGTGCAGTGAAATGCCTTATGACCCCTTTCTTACTTTCAACTTTTTAAATTTAAAAGTTTTTAACTTTGAAAATGTTTGTTGAGTGTCATTTGCCTGTGTCATCATTGAAAGACTACATTGAGAAATCAATCATCCTAGTTGACTACTATAAATGACAAGCCCTCTTCAGCAATATCCAAACAATTGTTAACCTTTCCAGTGTCCACGTCGTCTGTATATGTTCGGAGAATCTGAACTGAGACAAAGGACGTATATGTATCCATTTTTAGTACAAAAAAAAATAGATTTTAAAAAAATAAAAATTGCCGTTGTAATTTATATATATAAATATATAATTCAGGCTTCAAAAATAATATTTTGTTTTTTAATTTGATGCATCTTTTATTAAACTACAATATAAATAATTTGATAAAGCCATCTGATTGCCATTTCTTAGAAGCACTAAACGGTATTGCCGATGTGCTTGTTAACGTTCCTATTTCCTGAAACAACCTTCTGATTTAAGCTCACAAGCTTGATTTGAACTATTATCAAAAAATTTTTCCTTAAATTTTCGGAAATCTCCTAAAAATTAACAAAAAACTTTTTAAAAATGATAGTTTTTGCAAGTTACAAAATACATACGGCCATTTCTTTTTTCTCTGTTTCACACTCTTTTCTGTCATAAATCTATTTCAGCATTCCCAAATTATTTTTATAATTTTTACCAGCATTCTATACATCTTTCCCACCTTAAAATCAGAACTGGAAACACATCCTTCTTAGAAATTCTGGTAGCAGCTGCATTTAATTAGTTATGCTTCACCGAGACAAACAAGACATTGATGGTTGACACATGCTATCTCTGTTCCGTATGCTATAAGTGTTTTTTACAATTTTGGTCCAGCATATTGGATACCCTTTGCAAAGTTAGTATTTTTTTTTTACATTTAAACCTTAGTTTTCATTTTAGTAGTTTATTTTTGGAAATTCGTGATCTTTTGACCGATTGTAGTATTGAGTTTTTTCATAATTATGCCAGATCGTATGGCTGGCCTACAACTTGTTGCTGTTGATATTTTAACATTACATTAGGCTATGTGTTAATTTTTATTTTATTATTTATTACTTTTCCAGTAAAACTTGGATCTAATATCATTTTCTGAAAATATACGAGGTTTTGGATATGGAAGCAAATTAATTTCTGTGGATTTACTTCTGTTAGTGAGCGATCTTTCGGTCAGCTGATTTATCATCATTTCCGAGTTATGCTACATCAGAGGCCAGCTTAAAAGCTGTTGCGGATATTTTAACATCCCATTAGGTTATATGTAATTTTTCTTTTATTATTTCTTGTTTTTTAGCAAAAAACTTTGAGCTTGTACAGTTTTCTGAAAATGAATGTCTTGCTTACGGAAGCAAAATAGACTTCCTTGCTATGGAAAACAGCATTCTAGTGGGAGTGCAATTTCGAGAAGGCGTCCCCTCCACTAAACTCATGCAGAAAGTTTCACCCTCCTCCTCTAAAAAAAAAATATATTTTTTTTTAAATTACAAGTTTATGTTCATATTGAATGATTTTAAAGGCAACCCTCCCCCTCACCTCAGTAATTTGGCTGTGCCACAAAGATAACACTTTTTTTTTGCTTTGGTGCACAAACCTTTCTACACTTAGCCAAGATTGCCAAACTTCAACATCCAAAGAAAAAATTCATAATGCTTAGCAAAAAAAGCAGCCAAGGAAGTTTTTTTCTATTTCATAATCTGTTTAGAAAATCCCGTGAATGTGAGAAATCCAAGTCACGTTATATAACACTGGCCGTGTTTAAAATATATGATACTGAAAAGAATCATTAAAAGAAATAAAAATCATATTTCAGGTTGAATATTATTCAGGGGAGGAAATTTCCTTCCAATGCAATTTAACTATTTTTATTCATCAGGTTTTCTTTTCAAAATAAAGCCTTAATGGTAGAGTGCAATCTTTTTGACATTGAAAAGGCTTATTAAAATCAACATGCTTGCAAATTTGTTTATATTATTTATTTTCATGAAATTCTGCTTAATTTGATATATAACATGATCTATTTCCGTTGATTGGTTATTTTTAAAAAAATTCTAAATTTGACTTGTTCATATGACTCAGCACAATTGGCTCAAAGCCTGGAATTTTCTCAAAGTATGTTACTGAGAAAAAAAATCACAAAACAAGAAAAATATTTACTTAAAACCAAAAAAAATTTTTTTTTTAGTTTTGAAACAAAAAAATATTTTTTTTTTGTTATTACAAAAATATTTTTTTGTTAATAACAAAAAAAATTGTTTTTTTTTTGTTATTTTATTTTTGTTAATTAAGGTTTCGTTCAGAAAATTAATTAAGGTTTTGTTCGGACGTTAATTAAGGTTTTGTTCAGAAATATATAGTCATTCTATTCATGTGCATTGTAATCATTTCTATAAGGTTTTTTTAAATAAATTTTTATGTGTTACCAGATGCATTTTTTTTTCACTACATAACTCTAAAAAAGTCCTAATTAAAATAAAAAATATATTTTTCGTTAAATACTTTATTTTCAGAAAATCCAGAATTAAATGCTGATTAATTTGCATACGATATGCCATAATTCTTTCCATTAGTTATTTGGCAAAAAAGTTCTAAAATTAAAGTTCTTTTTTTTTGGCTGAGCATAGGGAGAAAATAGTTTGGCCTCTGAAAGGAAACCTGTTTTTTTTTCAGGCTGGACACTGGAAGGGTTAAAGAAGTGACTATCACTCATGATATATCATGAGCTGTGTCAACATCTCATGCAATACAGACATTGTAAACAGTTATAGACTAGTAATTACTTTATTATAATATTGAAGACTACTCTATAACGACTTATCTGCCATCAGGTTCTTCATAGTAAGTATGCCAGCCACTCTTTCTTATTCTGAACTGTGGCTGAATGAGTTGGCAATGTTAGCTGCAGAGAATTCATGCTTGTGGAGTAATGAACTGACAGTCAGCCATGACAGTTTTTATACTATATCATGACCCAAGAAATAAATATTACTATGTGCAATGATCTGGATTCTTGAATCCACATAATGGATGCAAAAGTATTCCTGCCATGCAAGTGAAAAATATATTTTCTGGGCTACTAATAAATGTTAATTTAAAACAGTGAAATTGTTGATCTTAGGGGTGGGTTATTTTATATTGACTTACCATTGGTAGTTGTTTCCTTTATTCAAAGAGTTCTTATACAATATCTTTATATCAATATCTCAACTGTTTAAGAGATTTTGACTCAACAAAATATAGCTGTCTTTTGTCATGATGCCAAGTTAGTATTACATCAGCATTTGTTACTAATGCACAATTACTAGTGTAATATTTTGATCAAGATGAAACTATTTATAGAAAAAATAAAACAAAAAACAGGTACTTTTATCTGTAAGGTTGCCAAGAAATGAGCATGTAAAATTGCAATTTTCTTTCATAGCCACTCTGTGTAAGCAACCACTGCAAGTAATCAATGAAATTATCACAAATTGCATTTTGAAAATTTTTTTCCTTAATAATTTTATCATTTTTGTAGTTTTCACAACCAACAAAATTAAACTCAACAAGATTGTTTCTTTTGTTTATAAAAAAAGCTATAACCTATATATTTCATCTCTATCAGGGACATTTAAGAGGTTGAATTTTCACAAGAGCAAATATGCATCACCTCTTCAAGAACTAAATGGGGAAATCAATTACAATAATTCTTTTGAAATTAAACACTGGGTATAACCATTTTGTTGTGTTTAGTCATTTACATTAAATCACACTATTTTCAAGTAAAAGAATGCACAAAACATTGCACTCTATGTTCATATGAAAGTAGAGTAAATGATCTATAAATATTGCATCTCTTTCTAGCTCATTATGCAATTAAATCATATTTTCATACAGAATATTCCATAAATAGATGGAACATAACAATATTTGCTCTTTATTCTTGCACCTCTCAGAGTGGCATTATGTCCTTTAGAATACATTTCTCATATCTGAATGACACAAAGTACAGTAATCACAGCAAGTCAATTAAAACTTTCAAATTACAATATTAATATAATATTAATATATCTCACTGAAAATGTTGATCAAACATATATAATAATCCCTTTGTTTTACTACAATTTGTTTCATCTATCAATGTTACACAGTGTCTTGTAGAATTGTGCAGTAGATGGAATAATAGGAAGACTAAACCTTTCAGAAGTTTATACTTCTATATTTTGTGCACAAATCATGAAGATGGATAAAATTAATAGATGAGATGATCATTAAGCAAGTGTAACAGAGTATATAAATGATGCTATCGATTTCATCCTAACTATTAGGACTTCTTCAGACATACAATGATTAGAGGATTAACTTATAAATGTAGGTAAAATTTCAAAGTTCTAAGTCTTGCTTCAAGTTATAGTTGTGCAGAGATGTGATGCACAAGTCATGCAGTATGATAGGTGCTGGTGATTGTTGGGGAGTTATAGTTTGCTGATGAATTTTAGCTTAATAACTGTGGCAAAGACATATTGCTTTGTGAAAAGTTTTGCAATAGAATTTTCCATGCAGTATTTAGTTCAGCTTGGTCAGTATTACAACAGTTTTTGTTGACAAAAATTAGTAGATTTTCTGTGAATGATAACTTGAAGATGGATGAACTGCTAATGATGAAAAAAACTGTAGTAGTTTTTATCAATTTGATATTTCTTTGGTGTTCCTTTATTCTTTCTTGAAGAGTTATTTTGGTTTTCCTATGTAGCCGAGAGGTTTGGAAGGATTGCAAGAGTCTGATTTAAGGTGTGATGAGTACTAAATATACATACATATATGTCAATTTTACAATATTAATATTTTAAAATAGTATTAGCTCTCTGTTAAGATGTTGTTAGTGATTTCATTTTCTATTTTTTTTTTGCAACTACACTACATCCAGAGGATTAAAACAGATATTACACATTTTAATACATTTAACTGCTTTTAAGAATAAAATTTTAACTTAAATCCTTAATTACAGATTGTTTTAAAAACGTATAAAGGATATCTTTCAATAAGTAGATCAAGTAGCTCTTGAGGCTGACAGAAAGATCGGTATGTGGTAAGAAATGTCCTTACAAACATAGGATCTGCATACATGTGATATGTTAGTCGCTCAACTAACTTTAATAATGTTGCTCCTTTGATAATAGGAACACCTGCATTTAGCTTGTTTTCTTCAAAGATTATGTTCATTTCAGAGTCTTCAACTGCAAACCTAAAATATAAAAGGGTGTTTTAATAACTAACTTGAAAATGAATAGAAGTAGCTATTAAAACTAAACTTGTATTAAGAGGACAAAAAACTTGCACCTTAATAGCAAGGCAGAGTAAAATCTTACATTAACCCTTACAGTGTTGGGTTTCTGAAACTGAACTCACTGTGGTGGCTGCATTTATTTAAAACTGTTTTCAAAAAATGAAATAAACGACTTTAGAACCTCATCCTGAAGTAACTAATGAGCAGAAATATGTTATATACCAAAAAAGGAGCATTTAACTGAGCTTAATAAAATGGCAAAAATTCGAAGAAAAAAATTGGTAGGTTAAATTTTTTTAAGCATTTTTTAAATATTGCAAAATTTTACTGTGTTTTTCCCACTTTATCTTTAGTAAAATTCCAAATATATATATATATATTTCTCATTTTTTTCCATATTATTTATTATTCTAATATAAACAATTCATAAAATTTTGATTATTGCTTAAATCTTTCATTTACTTCGTTTATTTAAACTATTTAGTCATTTATCATATTTTTAAAATTTTGACAATCGGCAAACTCTAAGCCTAAGAAAAGCAGTGTTATAAATATATTTTGCTCTAAAAAGAAGATAATTTAACAAAATTTGAAAAACATATCAAAAAAGTAATAAAGAACTATGAAAAAAAAAATTCAATAAAATGTTTCAAAACATTTAAAGTTTAACTGAAGCTGCATAATTGCTATGGAAAAGTTTAATTCTAAAATTCTGGACAAATTTTTGGTTAAAAACTGCATTTTCCTGACCTAAATTAATTTATTTGGTTGAAATGTAATTAAATGTATTGGTAAATAAAGTCCTATTTTTTAAAAATCATGCTTTGAGTAATCCTAATGTTTGTTCTGATTGCCACCATAATACATTGCTAGCAGTTTCATTTTTGATCGTTTCTAATAATTATTGCTTATAATCACAGTATCCATTTGAGAAACAATAAAAAATAATTTTAGAAGCATTAAAGTACAATAAAAGAGTCTTTAAAATCAAATGTCTGCTAAAATATTGATGAATAGCCAATGTGCATAGTTTCTGGATGATGCAACTTACGGTAGTAATAAAATCAACATCCTTACATTAAAGTTTAGAAAATAGTAGAGCTATAAATAGCCCAAAGTACAGAGAATCAGAACTGATTGGTAATTATTGCAGTATAACATTTTGCCCTCTGTTTTAGAGATCCTTAAAATATGCTCTAGTATAAATATTTTCCCCCCTGTTACCCTATATATTCTACTATCTATATAGTAGAATAATTGTTTACCATCTTCCCCCTTTTTGGGAGGGCAAAAGCACGATGAATAAAATTTTCATAATTGTTACTTCCTGCATCACAAGCCTTCATTTGAAACATAGCTCATTGACTTCAACCCTTGCATTTTAAAGATATGGTGGAACAACTGTGTTCTGAGAAAATTTAAAATGATGAATGAAAAGCAAAAGGAAGATAAACAAATATATATATATGTAAATTAATAAATTAAAAAATAACTATCTTCCTAAATGCACCTTAAAAAGTAGAAACAAACCTATATATAACCACCATCGACATGTTTTAGACTTATTTTCTACTTTTCAGGGCCCTGTAGAAAGATAAGTACTTTTTTTTAATTTTTAATAATTTTTTTATCAAAAAATATCTACCTTCAAAAAATTTCATTTGATATACAACTCATAAACATTGACCACATCCCCCTCCCTCGCCCCTGCCCTTTTGGAGTAATGTTTGAAGCAGCCCATGATATTAGAGATGCTACAAGCTTTAATTTGAGATGCGACTCTTTAAAGTTAAACCCCATGAAAATTCATCTCCCTCTTTTATAAGGGGGGGGGGGAATAGTGGGGGCAAAATTCAAAATAGTTTACAACGGTCATTACATGAGCTTTCATTTGACATCTAACTCATAACTGTAGGTCCTCGTGTTCAGAAGTTATAGTAGAATAACTTTCAAATTTCTTGTTTTTAGGGGGGAGGTTAATTTTTCATAGCTTATACATTCCCCGCATCAGAAGCATTCATTTGACATTGCGTTACTTTCAGCATTCATGCTCTGGAGAGATAGAAGAATAGTTTTCTCATTTCCTCTTTTTAGAGGGAAAGAAAGCATGGGGTTTAATTATTTATAGCAACACTCCGCATGTCACAAACTTTCATTTAGCATGTAAATCAAGTTTCTTCATCATATTCGAAAGATAAGGTGGAACAACATTTTGTCAAATCCACAAACTGACAAGCCAACCAACCAACAAATGTTAAAGCCAAAAGCAATAGGAAGATAGGTAATGGCCATGTAGCCAGGGAATGGTTGTTTTCGTCTCTCCCAAAATAGTAGGAAAAAGTAATGCATGGAACCCTGTAAATAATCAGTGATTGTAAATAATGTGCATATTCCCTTTGACCATCTATGAATTAGTCCCCTCAAACTATGAGGAACAAGAAATGCAGTTAAGAGAACAGAGGAAGAAAGGATTATCTGTAAACTTAAGGTAAATGTAGCCCTCTTCACAAAGAGACATTTCAGAAATCATGAACAATTTCCACATTTGGATTCGAGTGGAAGGCATGGTTAGAGGAATAAATTTGGCAACTTCCCTAAATTTTACCAAATCACTGAAATTTTACAGAACAATTCCTTATTTTTACCTATTTCCCTATTGCTTTTGGCTATGACTTTGCTGGTTTGGTGGTTTGTCAGCTTGTGAATTTGACAAAATTTTGTTCCACCATATCTTTTGAATGCGATGGAGAAACAATGATTTATATGTCAAATGAAAGCTTCTGACACAGAATATTATAGGCTATGCAAAATTGATCCCCCATGCTTTCTTCCACCCTAAAAGAGGGGGGGAAATGAAAAGGATTTCTCCCCTATATCTCCTGAATCCTAGTACAGAAAGTAACAAACTACATATGTGCCAAATGAAAGCTCATGACTCGGGGAGTGTCATAGGCTATAAAAAATTGACCTCCGCGCTTCTCCCTCCTAAAAAACAGGAAATGTGAAAGTCATTCTACTATATCTTCTGAATGCAAGGCCTACAGTAATGAGTTAGGTGTCAAATGAAAGCTCATATAATGACCAAACTATTTTGAATTCTGCCCCCCCCCCCCCACAACAATTTCACTGGCCATCTCGGGTCTTAGGGAATTGGACAGAAAAGATTTCCTATTTATTTTAACTGTCATCAGTTATTAAAAAGGGGCGATCCATATTCCATGTCCTCGGAATCATCCAAAGGATATGGGTCAGAGACCATTGTATGAATGGGGTTAATGTTTTTTTCTTTGGGCCCTTGGGGGGGGGGGGGGGCTCCTTGCATTTGGAAGATTTAGCTGTCTGCAGCCAGGAGGAGGTGCTTCCAGTGGTGGAAGTGGAAAGTACCATAGCAGGAATGGAAACTGGAGTGGAGATCAAGATAGACACGGCCAATTTCATTTGCTGTAAGATGTATTTTGTGGCAGTAGAGATACCAATATGGAGTCCAACATGGGGATGCCTAATCGGGCACCAGGGGCTGCATGGGCACAATACCCACACAGTCAGTGAACCAAGCCCTCACAAATAAAACGGGGGGGAAAAAAAGTGTGAGGAACTCAACTAAGCCCTCACAAAATGAAATAAGCCAAAAAAAAAAGAGAAGAAACAGTCTTTACAAAAGAAAGATAATTACAAAAGGAAACTAAAGGAGGTGTGGGGAAACTTGTAAACCTGTACCCGGACATGGGCAAGGCACTCACCTACTGCATAATTGGCCTTAGCAGGTCCAGCCCACCAGCCAATTGATGCTGAGAGAGTCACCCCAAGACTTCCTGTTTACTTGAAGCACAGGACAAAGTAGTGTGTAGCAATGACTTGAAATCACTGCCCAGCCCCACAACAAACAGACTCCCTAATGGTAAGATGGGTCACAAGGGACCCTGCTAGTCATCAGATGAGGAGAGCAGATGAGGATCCCTGAGATTACAGGATCCTCCTATCCAGGGATATGGATCACACATGGCAAACACATGGGAGAGTATTTATGACCCTGTGAAGGTACCCAGACCAGCAGAACTTCACAGGGTGGTCTCCTCACCACTGACAGAAGCTCTCACCAAGAGAAATGTTAGAGTGGAAGAGAAAGCATATCAACTACAGAGAAAAGATTTAAACACAAAATCAAGCCTTTAATTATATAGGCAGATCTATAAACAGATACAGACAACAAAGTAAATGCATTATCTCTTTTTTTTTTAAATGGAATAAAAAAATGACATTTTAAGTTTATGAGAAGATGGAAAGACCATGTTCTTACCATCAGAAGATGGAAAGACCATGTGCTCAAATGAATGACTGTCCTCCCAAATAGAGGATAGTTGACAACCGTAGACATTAGATAATTGGATAACGAAATTTTTTGTGTATCATATTCATATATTTTACATTTACCTCTACAGGCATTTAATTAATAATTTTTATCTTGTTGTCCTCAAAAACATTTTTCAAAACTATGACCTTTACCCAACTGCAACTATCATATCTACAATTACAAAGGATCAGTCATATTATAATTACTATAATTTTGGGAAAGTAATATTTTACATACCATCACCCTTAAAGCAACCCAAAAGCATGAAAAAGAAATGGAGGCCATACATAAAAGTCAACTGTAATTCAAGAAATATTTTTAAACTAATAGATTCAATTAACTATTTCACTTAAAGATTACACTTGCCTATACTGATTTGGTGGTGGTAGTCTTAATGGATGCTTCTTCTCTTCATCAAGCAGTATACTGTCAAGAGTCCTTTCCAACATACTAGAAAACAAAAACATCAAATGCAAAAAATTTCTTTAAAACAAAGATTAAGACAATATATTTTGTTTTTTGAAAAATATTTACACAAATATTTTAAATGCAATAAAGGTTCAAAATGCATAAAAAAAGATTAAAAAAAGGGCACTAAAATTATTATAAAAGCATTTCCTTTTTTTAGTGCAAAATAAAATATTTGATCAATACATCAACTCATGAAGTTAAAGTGTTTTCCACTGAATCTCATTTATATAAATGATGATCTTTATGGGAGATGGTGCTACTGGGAGAAATATACATACTGATTTAACAAATTCGATGTTACTAAACATTAATTTTGTGCACAATTACTATACAAGAATATCCAAATATAGAAATTATTGGGATATTATTGTTACTACAGATGAACATGCAACAAGACAATGATGTGATATGTCATTTGTGATGCTCGCATGTGGTACAGTGTGAGACTGTCATTAACCATTTGGAACAGAGGGACTCAAAAATAATAACAGTGTGTTTTTAAGGAGAGATTTGTGAAGAACTAAAGATTTTTGATCTGTGAAGTTAGTTTAAATAACAGTTTTTATTGCATAGTGTGCAGGAGTTGTGAAAATTGTTTAGTAAGTTATAAAGTAAATCACAAAAAAGTTATTGGAAATAAATGACAGTTTATTGTTTAGAAAAAGTTGAGTTATTAGTTCCTACTGGATTTGAGCATAGTTACCATGAAGAAACCTAATTCAAATGATAGTAATGTGTCCATGAAATCTTCTTGTAGAAAAGTCAAAGAGTCCTAGTGTCAATAAGGTGTTAAAGGTAAAATACCAGAATTGGAAATCTAAATGATCGGTTTATTTTCAAACATGATTGTGTCGCTATTTGAATGTTAATTAATCATTTCATGTTTTGAATAAAATCTGTTATAGTTGTAGTACGACAACTGTTTCAAGTGAGATAGAAATTGCTACATTTTTTCGGGTTTAATTTCATGAGATACAGTTGTGATTGATTGAATTATTATATTTCTGTACTGTTCACCTAAGTAATTAATTATTTTATTTATAATTTTATCTGGTAAGCATTATTTTGAACTCGCACTGTTTCCATCTATTAAATTTACAACATTATATCGAAATCATAACACAATGTAATAAAATGACAGTGCAGTACCATAAATTTAATAAAACTCTAACATTGTATATAAAAGTAAAATATAGCAGTAGTACAACAGTATAATCTAACATTAATGGTAACAATGGCATATAAGACATATTTGTCTTTATGCCAGTGCTGTAGAAGAGTATTATTGTCAGTGTTACAGAGAGGTATTCCTTGAATACAGAATGCCAATTTCATATCCCTATAGAATGAAATTCTTTAAGTGAAATAACAAAGTTTGGCCTTTGTTCATCAAGCAAACACCATGCAAGGTGAGTTGTTACTTTCAATGTTTTTAGAATTCAAAGATTAATTTCAGGTGCACAAGTAGCACTAACCAAAACAGTTAGGAGCTTAGATGTTATAAAGTCTATGTGTATCACAGAGCAGATACATCTAGCAGCAAAATGGCAATGCATAAAACCTTTTTCCAACTAAAATATTAAGTTACTATAATAAACATTAGAGTAAAAAGAAAATATAAAAAAATCTTAATGCATTACCTGCTGTCTGCATAAGCTCCAATCACTAGTCTAGTCCTGTAATATTAGTAAAGTCAGGATTTGGGAAAGAGGCCAGGTAAGCAGACCCCAGTAAGGTAGTTTGGTCAGGTAATGTAGATCACCAATGTAGAACAGTTCAGTGCACTCAGACTTTCTAACATCTAAGCTACTAACCTTTTTAGTAGCTACTAACATTTTTGGTTAATACTCCTTGTGTATCCGAAATTAATCACTGAACTGTAAAAATATCAAAAGTAACAACTGAACTTGCATGCCATTTGCTTTGACCTACAAATCCCAAATTTTATCTCACTTAAAGAATTTCATTCTCTAGATATAGAGATTATCATTCTATATCAAAGGGATAGTTCTATACCTGAAATATAGACAAATACATCCTATACGCCATTTTGGTATCCATCTTGTAAATTCTTGTTACCATAGATCCTGGTATGCTAATGTTACCATTAGTGTCAGATTATGCTGCTGTAATTCTATGTTTTATTTATATATAGTGTTATAGAGTTTTATTAAATTTTTGAAATCATAACAAATCTCACTACATCACTGATAGATAAAAGTGCTTGACAAATAAAACTTCGGTTGTTATTGGTAAATCCTACAGCACTAATAAAATTCACAACAGATTTGAAGAAACATGCAGAAAACCGCAACTTAGAAGTGGCTTCTAATAAAGTTCTTCATTCTAACTAGATCCACATTATAAAAAACACTCCCTTTTTCTTTAATGGAGCACAAAAATAGAATCAGCTGAATGGTTAGCATGCTTGGTTTGCTGATATAAGGGACCTGGGTTCGAGTCCCAGGTAAGGCATGGACATCTGTGATGTTTTGCTGCTGAGGTCCTGCCATCCTCACAGACCTTCTACTATGGCATATGAACTGACAGGCTCCTGTCAGACCTCTGTGGTAAGCAGCTGCTTGAGAGGATATTTTTTATTTTTAATTTTGATAATACCATGAAACATTACAAATCATAAAACAGTTCTAAGCCTGAAATCTAGATTCTAAGTCCTTCATCAGCTTTGATGGTAGTAGTGGCAGATCCAGAAGGAGCAATTGGGGCAATTGCAGGGACATTGATTGAGACTGTGAAATCCATTTTTTCACCAGGGGACTTCTTAATTAAAAAAGGAGCAATATCTCGTATATCACCCCACCACCCACCCTCAAAGACATTTTATGGATCCACCCCTGGATGGTGATACATTAATACAATAATATGTATAATAATATGCCTGTTTTCTGAACATCATCAAATGTCATTCTATTTCTGTGCTCCATAAAACAATCCTGTAATAAACTTGTAAGTGCTTTTTATAACATTATGTATCTGATTAGAGTAAAGAACTTTATTAGAAACCACTCATCCTAAGTTGCAACTTGCTACATGTTTTTGCATATCTATTGTGAATTTTATTAGTGCTGCAGGATTTACCATAACAACCTGAAGTCTGTGTCTAGTACTTTCATCTATCATTGATAGAGTGAAACTTGCTCACTACTATTTTTTACTCTGAGGCCTTCAGGTCTCAGAGTAACAAATTCATACTCTATTCACTAATAATGTTCATACTCTATTCACTAATAATAACTATAAATATGGGCAACATGGCCAAACCAAGACAGTCTCACCCTACATAAGATACTGCTAAAAATAGCTGCAGAATCCTTCACTTAACCTCCATTACTTACAAAACCATCTCACGCTAAAATACTGCATAAACATCTACCCCAAAGGTATCAGGGTTTCGTGTTATCTTGCTTATAAAGGGTCCAAGTTTCACTAGCATAGCAAACTTTAGAAAGGGCCAAACTATTATATAACCCAATTTTAGTCCTTAGGTGTATACACCTATTTTTAAATAATCTTCACACATTCTTAAAAGTCCAGCAGTAACCTCTGTTCTTCTGTTTATTGCTTGTTGCACATCACCAGTATCTGTTACACAACTCCCAAGGAAATCAAACTAAAAAACTTTCTCAAATGCATAGACATTCAAAAGAACTGAAAGTATCATTCATCTGATCAATTTTCGTCATTTTAGCTTTCTCTCTGTTTACCACTAAACCTATCCTATTACAGTCTCATCAACAACCCTAATGAATTAACTCATCTCATCGAATTCTTTTACCAAAAGAGATTAAATCATTTCAAACAGAAATTTTAAGATTTCTGAACCATCTAAGGTCCCAATTTATCCCCTTCAGTGAACTATGAAAATTCCATATAACATAATAACAAACTAAAAATCAATGGAGACCAAAATGAACTCCTGTAGTAATGCTAAATGACTACAAGCTCTATCAACTCTTGCACATGATTCAGTATTTCATTATACAGCTACCATTTACACTAACTTATCATATATGTCATATGATATCATGATCAATCCCAAATTATGATTATCTACAGTTGTTCATCATGCAGTTGCCCATCAACAAAATTCTTAATTCCATTAAGCACAATAATGCATAAAACTTTACTTCGAACAGAAAGCAGTGTTGCCAACCTTATACAATGAAAATTCAGAATAATTACAATCACTTAAGCAAACTAATAAATTCCACCATTTGGCACAATTTATTTCATAATATATCAATTATTAATTAATGCATGATGAATATACATTGATTATTGATTCTGATAATATCATTAATAAATAGCAAAGTACACAAGATGCAGATTTTGGAAATGGCTCTCACAATTCACTGCTTCCTATGCTGCATACAGCGAGTTGCAAAAACATTCTGCCCAACTGGTATCTCCTGCTTCTCCTTCTGTATTGTAGTGCTAATTTATACAATGCTTAGTTTAAAATATTATTAACCCTTTGTGCGTCAGGGCCTGATCAATCGTTTTCAAATTCTAGTGACTTGAAAAATGAAGCATTTTCACAGCATGTTGCAATTTATTTTTCAAATAAAAATCAGCGATTTTTTTCACTTTTTAAATTAAATGGAAATCACTTGAAAATGTGTTTTTAAAGTTATATTTTGCTATTGCTATATATATAGCTTTTTTTTTGTAATGAATACAATTAATAATGGTTCTATGCATAATCACAGGAGAATGATAAACAGCTCTTCTTCCAGTGTATGCTTAGCTACCATTTGCAGACCAGTAAATGGTAAAAGGGAGTGTCCCCATAAAAAAAAAAACAGCAGGCATATTCCTCTTAACCCTTATGGTGTCAGGTTTCTAAAACTGACCTCATTGTAGTGGCCAAATTAATTTTAAAGTGTTTTCAGAAAATAAACAATTTTTGAACCTTATTGTGAGTAACGAATGAAAATATGTCAAAATCAAACTAATATGTTTAATTCTCTATGACACTATTTATATTAAAAACACTTCCACAAAATATTTATGCTACCTACAGGGGTTTATCAAAATAATGGAAATGCCAACGGCAACTGGAGTACACACAATGCACTTTATGCATATCACAAGGACAACGTCACTCGCAATGTAAGGTAGTTTGGTTGGGGTTTTATGGCGCATGGATGACTAGGTAATAATGCGCCAAACAAAACACAATACATAAAAGACATGTATACCTGCAACCAAAATTTAAAATAAAAGAGCTACATTGTAAAATGGTAAAACAACAAAATAACAAGTGTATAAGTACAAAGTAAAACAACTTGAGAAATACAAAATAAAATAATCCCAGGTGTAAGAGACCTGGATTATACATACAACATACAAGGTAACTATAGGGTAAAATCAAAATCTAGTAAAATAGCCACAATATTTTAAAAAGGAAAAAATTGGTGGTAAAATGTAATGATCAAAGTTGTCCAAGTGTAAGAGGCTTGGACATAAAATCATGAAAGTTAAAATACATTCTACATTCAAAGTTAAAAGTGGGACATGAGATTAAAATATGTTTGATTGTTAAAATGGCATCACAAAACTCACACTTAAGTTCGTCATCCACCCAAAGAAGAAATGAATGACCTAAGTGGAGCCAAGCAAGTACAACTTCCTCCTTGTGATTCCTGTGAAAACAATACTGCCATGGTTTGATGATAGGTTTGATCTCAAAGAGCTGGTTGGGAAGCTGTTCTGACCAAGATCTCTGCCACTGTGCCCAGAGCTCGATGGTAAAACCCTGCCAGAAATCCAAATAAGGAACCAGCAATGAAGAGCCAGACAGGAGTGTAACAAAAGTGGCAACTCTGTTTGCCAAGTCATTGCTTCTGATGCTGGCGTGACCAAGCAACCAACGGAAGAGAATGGTGGTTGTGGCTGCCAGATGATGTAGCTTCTGGCTGATCTTAGAAAGAACTGGGTGAGACCAATGCCTCACCGAGATCAAAGCCTGAAGTGAGCTAAGCGAGTCAGTGTAAAGCACACACTGATGATGATGCTTAGCCACCATGTGGTCCAAGGCGAGACTGATAGCGTGCAACTCTGCAGTGAGGATGGAACACTGCAATGGGATCTGGTCTGCAATGATTACATCACAGCAGACAATAGCAAATTCCACTGATGTGCCAGACCTTGAGCTCAATCAATCTCAATGGGCAAGAAGTATGGGTACACAGCATGATGGCTGGCAAAGAGTTGCCAGTACACACAGTCAGGTGTAAAGACCTTCCCCATCCTGCAAAGAGAGAAATCATAGGAAGAGGAAACAGCGAGCCAGGGTGGGAGTGACTTGACTGTCGACTGCTTGACTGACGTTGATGTCTCTGAGGTAGCCTCAGACGCACAAGCCAAAAGGATGAATGGCATGAATGGCCGATTAGTGTATAGCATTTCCCACTTTGGACTGAAAATGCAGTCCCAAGTGGGATGGCCACGCAGGGATCACAATTTAGATGCATATTGCAGGGACAACTGCTGATGGCGAAGAGATAAAGATGGTTTGTCGGTCTCAATGTAAAGACTAGATCGGTGAGGTACGGAAGGCTCCCATGCAAACACGAAGGGGCTGATGATGGAGGGGATCCAGCACCTTCACCACCAAATCCTGGGCAGAGTCATACACCTGGGATCTGTAGTCCAGTTTCGACAGAACATGTGCATGGTACAGGCAGAGCACATCAGTCAGCTCCCCAGGAGAGGACCTTGATGATGTTCAATGCTCACATGCACTTGGACCTGAGACGATGTATGTGGGTTAAAAAGGTCAATTTCCGGTTGAAGATGAGACCGAGAAACTCTGTCTCCATCACAACTGGAATTATGTTACCAAGCCATAGCTCGGAATCCAGATGAAGATTATGCTTGTGGCAAAAGTGCACACAAGCAGTCTTCTGTTGGGAGAACCGAAACCTGTTTGCTGTTGCCCAAACTGAAAGATTGTTCAGAGCAATATGTAGGTCTTTCAATGACCCTCATGCTGGATGAGGAGCAAAAGATGCTAAAATCCTCAACATAGAGGTCCTTGTCTAGTAATAGAATTAATCTTGACAGTGAAAAGCACAACACTCAAAACCCAGCCTTGTGGCACACCCTGTTCTTGGGGGTATAGCAGTGACAGTGTCACACACTGACATGAAAAGAACGTGCCAATAAGAAGTTGGAGATGAAGATCATCATGTGACCTTTCAAGCCAAAGCTATGGAGGTCATGAAGAATGCCGAATCTCTAAGCTATGCTGTATGCTTTTTCAATGCTAAAGAAAATTGACACCAGGTGCTCTTTATGTAAAAATGAATTTCTGATAGCCGATTCAAGGAGTATCAGATGGTCAAGAGTTGACCGTTGCCTGTGAAATCCACACTGGGTATTGGAAAGAAGGTTGTGGTGTTCTAAATACCAGAGGTGTCTGGCATTTACCACACTTTCCAACACCTTGCACATGCAGCTCATCAAAACAATGGGATGATAATATGGAATCTTGGAATCCTTTTCTGGCTTCGGAATGGCCATGACAATGGCCTCCTGCCAAGAGTGTGGAAACTGCTCCTCAACATAAATGCAATTGAAAAGATGGAGCAGCAGATCCTTACTCAATGGTGAGAGATGTTAGAGCATGGAATAATGGATATTGTCCGACCCAACAGAAGATGCACAAGAGGTGTGCAGAGCAAGGCGAAGCTGCTCTGCTGTGAATGGCCTATTGTAAGGCTCCAGGCCATTCAAGTGGAAGGACAGCAAAGAGCATTCCGCTTTGCTCTTCTGGGCCAGAAACTCTGAGAGTAGGAAGACAAAGAAGAGATAGAGGAGAATGACTCCCCCAGAGTGTGGGTAATTGCTTTGAGATCAGCAATTGCCTGTCTATTGTGCTCCAGGATCGATAACGAGTGGGATGTGTAGTTCTCACTCATCTTCTGGACTTTATTCCACACGAACTTAGAACTGGTTGTGTGGGTAATAAAAGACATATCTGATCCAAGATTCCTTCTGGCTCTGGCACAGAACAAAACGAGCTTTCGCCCTGGTGTGTTTGAACACTTCAAGGTTGGGGGATATTGGATATCTCTGAAACACCCCCCAGCCTTGTTCTGAGCCTTACAAGCTGGGATGCAACTGTATTCAGAATGGTTTCAGAAAACGTGAAGAAGAAAAACTGTCAGGATGCAGCTGCATCTATGATACAGTCTGTTATCTCCACTACTGCTTCATTGATTGGTTCCTGGCTGACAGTGTTCATCAAGCTCAGAGAAAAGCTTGAAGTCCGCCTGATCAAGCCTCCACCGTGAGACATGTGAAGGACTGCAAGGCCTCCCATGGGAGATGGTGCAGACCACAGGGAGGTGATCACTCCCGTAATGATTGTACTCAACCTCCCATGTAAAGAGTGGAAGGATCGAGGAGGAGCAGATGGTTAGGTCAATGGCAGTGAAAGTACATACTGACACCAGTGTTCAACAAGGAGAAGGATCCAGGAGCCATTACTCCAGGACCACACCCCTCCCACTGATGTCAGCACTGCCCCAAAGTGGACTGTGTCCATCGAAGTCCCCCATGACGAAGAAGCGGGATAGCAGCTGCAAGACGAGGTCATCAAGGCCTTCCTGGAAGACTATGCTTCCCGGTGGAAGATATATTGAGCAGAGAGTCAGGGGTAGATCAGCCTACTTAAAGGAAATGCTTTGCCAATTGCAAGACATGAAATGACAGCAGTGCTAGTTACATTTTCGTCCACTGTGGCACTGGTGATCAGCTGTTTTGCTTGCTATTTTCTTCGCAGTATTACACTGTTTACTGCTAGTTTCAAAATTGGATTTTGATATGGATTTGTTCATATGTAATATATTTACTGTTCTGTCTACTTTCTGCCATCTTTAACTAGAAGTCTGAATGATGATGCAGTATTGTGTGATGTTTTGCATAACCAAAATTTATGAAACAAAACTCAGTTTCTATCCATTGAGGTAGTATCTCTTGCAAACTGGATCTGCAAGAGAGGTGGCTACAGTAATATGTCAGCAACGTAACATTGACATGAGTAATTGGAAAAAATTATAAGAGATCACTTTTGAATAAATAATATTTTGGAATCGCAGGAATTGTAAGCAAGGGAAAGTTATTTCCCTTAACTCAAAATGATGAATATCTTTACAATATAAGGAACTAAGTTACACTGCCCTAACAAAATATAGATAATTTCAGTATTATGTGAATGGGAATTAACTTTTAAGCTCTGTAACTTCTAAAATATTCATTTAATGAAAAAATGTTACTGAGAATAAATTAAAGATCATAATCTTATCTGTTTAAATCTCGATTTTCAATAGCATTTGTCTAGTATTTAAGGAATTATGGAAGCTAGAATATTTCATAACAGTAATGAGTCATACAAATTTATTTCAAATATTAATTAAAACTTAATATGTATTTTTCGGTCTGTAAATGGTAGCTAGGTAGTCACTGGAAGGAGAGCTATGCACCAATCCCCTGTGATGATGCATAGAACCGGCCAGGCATAGCACCTAATGTCCGACCCCGCCTTCTCGTGGTGCGGACCGTTAGTACCTTTCAAAAGATATACTCTCTTGTGGAAGTGAAGGGAAGGGGAGGGCTGCCAGATTAGTGTGGCCTACTGATCTGGACAACTATGGCTACTTTTCTTTTTTTTCTACCCTGCTGAGGAGTGGTCAACCACACAGGGTCCTGGTGCTGACCATATAAACCTACTGGATTGGACAGATATATGGCTCTGAGCTTGATTATGGATCCTGATTTTGCTGCACTGGTGGGCTTCTGTGGAGGGAAAATCTTCCGCTGTGTTTTCTGTTTGTTTGTGGGTTGACAGCCCCAAGTGAATAGATTCACAGGATATGTTTATCAGCTGGTGGATAATCCTGAGCAGAAGTCATCGCAGGCACCTGAACTCTTTGCTTCTATTGGCATCGTCAAATTCTACATTGGAGGAAGTCTTCCAGTGTAGATGGCTTCAGCCTTTAGTAGTGGGGGAATGGGTCTTTGCCCCATGTCTGCGATTAGGGGGCTGTTTGATATTGTCGGCATTCCCTCTCTCAATAAACATAGTTTCTTTAAACATCCCACTAACCATTTTCTCTCCATAGGTAGTTGGAATGTGAGGACTCTGCACAGAGCTTTTTCTCTTGATGTCCTCACACAAGAATTCCACCGTTATAATTTAGATATTCTCGGCTTGCAAGAGACCAGATGTACAGATAAAGGTCAGATTCTTAAAAATAATCTTAAATTTCTCTTTTCAGGGAGGGACGACAATAAGCATCACCAAGGCGTGGGTCTGCTTCTCAGCAGACACGCTAGCGATGCTCTTCTAGGATATGAGTGCATTAATGAAAGGTTTCTTGCAGCAAAATTTCAGACAAGCGTTAAAGACTTGAATGTTATCTGCTGTTATGCCCCCACTGAGGATGCCGATGAGGATGAGAAACCACACCAGGTTTTATGAACAACTTCAGGATATTTTGAATTCTGTCAAGAAAGGAGATATTACCCTTGTTCTTGGTGACTTCAATGCCAAAGTTGGTACTGACTCTGACCTTTGGGGAGGAGTAATAGGCCCTTTTGGTATTGGTAGCTGCAATGGCAATGGGCAACGTCTCCTACAGGTAAGTAAACTCTATGGATTCAGAATAACTAACACTTATTACAAACACCGTGACATACATAAGTACACATGGGTTTCACCTGATGGGCTGCATAAGAATATGATTGATTACATATTAATTAACAGCAAATGGGCTAGTTCTGTTAGGAATACCAGGGCATATAGGGGAGCTGAAATTGGATCTCACCATTACCTTGTTAAAAGTGTGTTGCAACTTAAACTTAAAAAGTGTTGTGCTAGGGTTAAAAAATTTACTTTTAATGCTGAAGCTCTGAAAGATCCAGTTATAGCCAAAGCTTACCATGATAGGTTACTTAGTCATTATGACAGTCATGGTTTGCTTACTACTGAAGTTGAGGAAGAATGGGATCATTTTAAACAGGCTTTTTTGGACACTAACAGTACTCGTTTAGGAAAAAAGGAGCAGAAGAGTCAGAATTATCTGAGTGATAAGGCACTTGAGCTTATTTCGGAAAGAAAGAACTGCAGGAATGCCCTTAATCAATACCCTACTAGTCCTAATAGAAAGCATTACAGAGACCTTAATAAACTTGTAAAGGATCAGTTAGCTGCTGATAAGAATCTTTGGCTTGATGGTTTGGCTGACAAAGCTGAGGAAGCAGTTAGACAGCACAACAGCAGAGAGCTGTACCAGATAGTTAATGTTTTGTGTGGTAGAAAACGGACAGGCATACAAGGATTGAAGGATAAACAAGGTAAGGTTATAGAAGGGGAGGATTCTGTCATGGCTAGGTGGGCTGAGCATTTCAGTGATGTTCTAAACAATGTAGTTAGTTCTACTTCCATTGTTTGCAATGATGATAGATGCATTGGTGGCTTTAATGTTGGCCCTATAACACAATCTGAAGTTATTTTGGCTGTTTCTAAACTTAAACTTCATAAATCCCCAGGGGTAGATGAAATTACTACGGAAATGTTTAGAGCTGGGAATGTTTCGGTTACCACTTGGATGACTGAAATTCTGAATATCTTTTATGATAAAGGCGTGGTTCCTAAGGATTTTACCAGAGCTATTGTTATCCCTATTTTCAAAAAAGGTTATCGCAGTTCTTGTGATAACTATAGGGGTATTAGCCTACTCTCTGTTCCAGGTAAAGTTCTTTCCATGATTGTGCTTAATAGAATTAAGAATCTGGTGGACAGTCAATTGCGTGATGAGCAATGTGGATTCAGAAGTGGTAGGGGATGTGTGGATCAGATATTTTCACTTAGGCAGATTCTTGAGAAATGTTTACAGTTTCAGAAACCTTTGGTTGCTAGCTTTGTTGATTTCAAAAAGGCTTTCGACTCTGTTGATCGTCATAATTTGTGGTTGATTGTGAGATCATATGGTATACCAGACCAGTTAGTTAACATTATGAAAGCTCTCTATAATAACACTGAGTCGTGTGTGAGAGTTGGTAAGGCTTGTAGCAATTGGTTTAGCATTACTTCTGGTGTTCGACAAGGGTGCATTTTGTCTCTTTTTCTCTTTAGCTTGGTTATTGATTATGTTATGCGAAATTCACTTCAAGGGAAAGATTTTGGCCTTAAATGGGCTGGAGATACGAAAATTTCTAATTTAGATTATGCTGATGATTTAGCCCTTTTGGCAAATGATGTTGATGAGATGAACTCTTTCATTCGAACTGTTGATGAGACTGGTAGTAGAGTAGGTTTGGTTATAAACAGAGAGAAAACTAAAGTGATGAAAATTGGTCAGGCAGGCTGTGATTCAGTTAATCTGAATGGTTGCAGTCTTGAGCAGGTGTCACAGTTTAATTATCTTGGGAGCTATGTAACAGATAATGGTGATATGCGGCATGAGATTAACAGACGAATAGGGATTGCTGCCGGGACTTTTAAGAACCTATGGAGAGTGTGGAGAAATAGGCGTATACACCTAAAGACTAAAATTAGACTGTATAATAGTTTGGTTCTTTCTAGGGTTAGTTATGGTAGTGAAACTTGGACACTTTGTAAACAAGATAACAGGAAACTAGATGCTTTTGATTCCAGATGCTTACGCAGTATCTTGGGCATTAGGTGGTTCAACTTTGTAACTAATGATGAGATTAGGCAAAGGAGTTTGCAACCTCCTTTAAGCAACATATTGTGCAGAGAGAGACTCCGTTGGTTTGGCCATGTTGACCGTATGAGTAATTATAGATTGGCGAATAGGGTTATGAACAGTGTGCCTAAAGGCCTCAGAAGGAGGGGGAGACGTAGGATGCGGTGGGCAGACAATGTCAAACAGGACCTTGTTAGAATTGATGTGCAGTGGCCAGATGCAGTAGATGTAGCTCAGGATAGATTTGCTTGGAGAGCTAAATTGCACGGTCTGGTTGGACCTCTGTAGCCCATGGCTGCTTGAGGATGATGATGATGATGTATTTTTCAAATCATTTAATAAAATATAAATTTTAAAAGTTGCATAATGATTATTTTGAGGTTAGATAATTATGATTTTTATAAAACAAGATAATTTATTATTAAACATTCCAGCTTTCATAACTATTTAAATACTGAATGAATATTGATATAAATCGAGATTTAAATAAATTTGATAATCTTGAACTTCAGTAACAGTTTTTCATTAAATGCTCTGGAAGAAAGTAACATGATTAGTTTTAATCATATTTTTCATTATGGGGAATTTAAATCATTATTCCCATTGTATCTCTAAGAAAGATTCTAGTTTATTCTATTTGATTAACCATCTGTCTGATTCTTTACCATATGACTTCAACCAAATCGCTATATACTTACCATTAGCGAAGGTAAGCTTACCGTGGAACAGTGCTGCCCTCATGTGGCAAGTTCTGGAGCTTCCTATGCAAACTTGCTAACATGGAGATTCGCAGAAATCAGCAGGCATTCCTATTACATAGGCACTGGTCAGGAAGAACCCCACAAAGAGGCAGATGGCTACTGCCTCAAAGTTGGTGATGAGGGGTATGACCTGGAATGGAGAATGGTTTCTCACGAGGATGGCGACATCTCCATCCTGGAGAACTAGTGAAAAGTGCTGGATCATGGGATCTGTGACTGGCTGCAGGCACACACATATGGGCTGCTGCACCTGAAGGAGGATCTTGACATCTTCAAGATTCCTCTGGAATCGGTAACAATTCCATTGTAGGAGTGTGGCCACCCCAGGACAGGAAGAGTGGGCGGATGAAGAATTCCTATTCAACTTAACTGCCACAGAGGATGGCTTAGTGAATAGTTAGTTAAACAGTTAAGTCATTCAGTATTTAAACAGTTATGGAAGCTGGAATGTTTAATAATAAATTATCTTGTTTTATAAAAATCATAATTATCTAACATCAAAATAATCATTAAGTTTTAATTATATCTGAAATAAATTCGTATGACTATGATTTAATTAATATCTGAAATAAATTTGTATGACTATGATGGTCTGCATCCATGCCCTCGGAATTGTCTGAGGGACATGGATTCACCTTTTGTGGAGGTGGTAAGATTTTCTTTTTTGGCCCTGGTGGGGCCCCCTTCAGTTTTGAAGGTCTAGCTGTCTGAGGACAGGAAGGAGGAGGCCTTCCAGTAGAGGTGGAAGGCTGAGTTACAGGAATGGAAACTGGGGATGATGTAGAAGTCTACCCCAACTTCAGTTTCACCTGCATCAGGAGATATTTGGCTGCAAGTGAGAAAGATTCAGTAGGTGGTACATTGATGTCAGTCTGCACCACCACTTAAGTCACTGGAATGATGGACTTTCCAATGACTGTAGTGGCATAGGAAACCTTGCCAGATGGGGCGGGTGGTGCAGCAAGATTTCTCATCTCAGAGTAAGAGATGTTATTGATGGTCTTCAGGCATTGGACCTCTTTTTTCTCCTTCCATTAGGGACAGTCACAGGAATATGCCAGATGGTCACCACTGCAGTTCACACAGCTTGCCTCTTCTGCTGTGCAGTCAGCATCAAGGTGATCCTTATTGCCACAGCAAGCACAGGTGGGTTTCCCCCAGCAAGCTGTGCAGGCATGACTGTATATCTGGCACTGAAAGCAGCGCAGAGGATTCAGTAATATGGCCGTACCTCACAATGCAAATAATCTGCCTTGATGGAAGAAGGCAGGCGTGGCGTGTTAAAGGTTATAATCAGTAACTGGGTGGGTACCAATTTCCCATCATGGCATGTCAAAACCCAATGGACCACTGTTACTCCTTGAGGGGTGAACTCAGAGGATTTCATCCTCGTGACATTGAGAAGGCCCCACTCAGTGATCGTATCATGAGAGGAATTCTAGGTTTTGTGGAGAGTGACTGCAACAGCCACCCCACCAATCTCTTTAACGTGCGTGCAGTGTGGCTCTCCCATACACGAGGCCAAGGCTTATCACCCCATCCAATGGACAGCAGCCTTTTCAAGCCCAACAATGACCCTTATTCACAGTGGGCATTGCAGTGAGTTTGGCAGAGAAAAATATCTACACATGCCCAGCTGGAACCTGAACCTGAGAATTGCAGGTGACAAGCCTGGCACGCTACCAACTGAGCCTCCCCATGATGACTGGCAGGTTCCTCTTTGGCTGCCTTGCCATTGGGGAGCTTGTTTGTCGTGGGGCTGGGCAGGGAAATCCAAGGCTGTTGCTGCTACACATTGCTTTGGCCTCTGCTTCTGGTAAATGGGAGCACCTGGGTGCCCCCTCCCACCAGGAGCAATCAGCTGGTGGGTAGGACCTGCTAGGGTCAACTATGCAGAGTGGTGAGTAACCTTGCCCAAGTCCAGGTACAGGTTTGCGAGTTTCCTCACACTTTAACTAATTTGAGTTTTTTTTTTTCTTTTGTGAGAACAAGTCTCTCACACTATTTTATTTTGTGGAAACTTGGATGAGTTTCTCACAATTTCTCGTTTCATTTTGCTTTTATTATATGTGAGAGCTTGGCTCACTGTCCTTCGCACGGCTCAGAATTAAAAAACTTTTCATTTTCTCAACTGAACAGACAGAATTAGACAACTATTGTGTAATGCAGATCTTTTTGATAGGTTCCTCCTCCGCTGCTTCACAGCATTAATGTCAGTTTTCCTTTTGCGTTGATTAGCATACAAGAGTGACATGTGGTACCTTCCATTAGATGTAGTACTATTCTGTATAGTGGAGCATCGGATGGCATCACTGAACCATATTTCTACCCTGCCAGTCATGAGCTGAGGAGAGAAGATAGGGACCGTGAGCAACTACCAGGATCCTCCTTTCCCGGGACACAAGTCTCCATGCACAACAAAATGCATTCAGGACCCTGTGAATATACCCGACCCAATGGAACCTTCACAGGGTGGTCCCCTTGTCATGGACAGGAGCTTGCACCGAGGGGCGATGTGAGGTATATAAATGGGATAAATACGATGTTGGCTATCACGTAGCAGTGCCACAGGCAAGGTGAAACAGCTGTTGTGGTGTAATTAATTGTCAACAAAGTCAGATCTCAGTGACCTCCAAAAAGGCATGATCATTGGTGCACATCTTGCAGAAGCTTCAGTAACCAGAACGGCAGGAATAGTAGGTGTAACATGAGGAACTGTATTGAAGATTATGACTACCTATCAAAAGAACAAGGCATTGCCTGCAAACATGCATATTGTGGACACCATACGAAGTTGTCAGATAGGGATAAGAGAACGTTGGCAAGGATTGTACAATGGAAGCACAAGACCACGACACTGCAAATAGCAGCAGAGTTGAACACAAGTAGAAATGATCCAGTTCCCATCATAGCAGTTTGTCAGAAACTTCATCTGCCAGTATTTATAACTGTGTTGCAATCCACAAACCTCTGATTACCAATATCAATGCAACAAAATGTTAAGGTGGTGCAAAGCACATAAAAACTGGGATGCTAAAGACTGGCAACGTGTCATCTGATCTGATGAATCATGCTACACATTGTTTCCCACCACTGGTAGAGTGTACATCTGGCGAAAACCTGCAGAACCGTACCACTCAGACTGTTTGGTTTTAGACTCTGAAGCATGGAGGGTGGATCCCTGATGCTGTGAGGTGCCAAATCATGGCATTCCTTAGGACATTAGTTATTCTGCAGGGCATTGTCACATCTGCAATGCATGAATCCATTCTCAGGGACCACTGCACACAATGTTGCGGGCATTGTTCCCTAATGACCATCCCCGATTTCAAGCAGATAATGCACCTGTGCATTGTGTGAAACATGTCAAGTTGTGATTTGCAGAGCATGACAATGAGGTAAGCAGTTACCTTGGCCACCTCAAATATTATTGAACATTTGTAGGAATGTCTGGAGTGCAAGGTTAGATCACACTTTCCACCTCCAGCATCACTGGCACAGTTTGCCCACATTTTACAGGAAGAATGGTCCCACATTCCATTACCGTAGTATGTAAATGATTTGTACAAGCTTATTCTACATTGAATTGTGTCTGTTCTGAACGCCCAAGATGGGCCTACAGCTTATTAATAAAATATTATTCACAAACAGTAGGTATTTCCATTATTTTGATAAACCCCTCTAGCATCGACAGCAATAAATCACTTTGATTTTACAAACCATTGAATGACTAGCTGGAAGACCTTGAGAGTTGGGTTGTTTTATCTCTGAGTGGCACTTTTTGGCACACTGTGGGCTAAATGGTCAGGTCACAAGGACTTGGAGAAGGTTTGGGGAGGGGACCCACTGGAATAGCTGGTGGGAGACAGATGGTAGTCTCCTATCAAGACCATCCTGAATATTCTTTAATGTGCACAGGGTATGGCTCTCCTGCACATGGGGCCATGGTCTAACATCCCATCCGATGGACAGCAGCCTTTCAAAGTGCATTGGTGTCCCCTACTGACAGAGTACAGGGCGGGGAGTTTTGTGGAGATAAATCTCAAACTGACCCAGCTGGGACTCAACCTGGAAACAGATCTTGAGAGATGAAAGATGATAGCAGCAAGTTCATATTGCAGAGTGGTCCATGACAATAAGTACAGAGACATAGAACACTTGAAGTGGAAAAGGTGGTGAGAGATACTGGTATGGTTGTAACTTTGGGTTTCATATATGAATTTTTCTCCTTCTGCTGAAATGTCATTGGTTCATGACTGTGGTGGGGTCTGTGACAACTGATGATACTTATGGGTATCATGAGTCATCAATGTATAATTTTCATAATTCAACAGTTGTAATGTCTGTAAGTGGTAGCTAGGCAAAAATTGGAAGGAGAGTTGTGTACCAATCCCCAGTTATGATGCACAGAACTGTCCAGGTCTAATGTCCAATCCCAACTTCTCGTGGTGCAGACTGTTAGTACCTTTCAAAAGAGATTCTCTTTTGGAATGGAAGGGGAGAGCTGCCAGATCAGTGTGGCTAACTGATGTGGTCATCTATGGCCACTTTTTTTTTTCTATCCTGCTGAGGAATGGTAAACTTCACAGGGTCCTGGTGATGCCCATTTATACCTACTAGACTGGACTGATTTATGGCTTTGAGTTTGATTATGGATCCTGAACTTGCTGTACTGGTGGGCCTCTGTTGAGGGAAAATCTGCCGCTGTATTTCCTGTTTACTTATGGGTTGCCAGCCCTAAGTAAACAGAGGCATAGGATACTTTATATCAGCTGGTAGATAATCCTGATCAGAGGCCAACACAGGTACCTGAACCCTCACTTAGTTAGCTGGGCATCACTAATCCTATCTATGTCTCAGACAGGTCTTATAAGGCTTTTGAAAAGATCCACTTGAAAAGGTGGTGTCTAAAGTTCCTATCACCTGTAGCAGTGAGGGAACAGGTCTTTGTCCCATGACTGCAATCACAGGGATGTTTGATATTATTGGCCCTACCTCTCAATAAACCTAGTTTCTTTAAAATCCTACTAATCATTTTCTTTCTGCAGGAAAGTGGAACCAAATCATGGCATCAATAGAAATTATTCTCTTGATGTCTTCATGCAGGAATTCCAGCATTATACCTAGATATTCTAGGATTGCAAGAGACCGGATGGACAGGTAAAGGCGAGATCCTTAAAAATAATTTTAAAATTCTCTTTTCAGGGAGGGAGGATGGAAAGCACCTCCAAGGTGTAGGTTTGCTTCTCAGCAGACACACCAGTGATGCTCTTCTAGAATATGATTGCATTAATAAAAGATTTATTACAGCAAAATTTAAAACAAAAATTAAAGACTTGAATGTCATCTGTTGTTATGCCCCCAAAGGATTCTGATGAGAACGATAAAGATACGTTTTACAGCCATCTTCAGGATATTTTGAATTCTATGAAGAAAGGAGATATGTCTTGTGCTAGATAACTTCAATTCTAAAGTTGGTACTGACTTTGACCATTGGGCAGGTGTTTTAAGTCCCTTTGGCATTGGTAGCTCCAATGGCAATGGAGAACGTCTTCTGCAGGTAAGGGAACTTAATGGCTTATGAATACTTACACATACTACAAACATTGGGACATTTATAAATACACATGGGTTTTACCTAATGGGTTGCACAGGAATATGATAGATTATATTTTAATTAACAGCAAATGGGCTAGTTTGGTTTGGAATATGAGATCATACAGGAGAGCTGAAATTGTGCCTGACCATTACCTGATCAAAAGCCTCTTACAACTGAAGCTTAAGAAATGTTGAGCTAAGGTTCAGAAAATTACTTTTAACACTGAAGGTCTGAAACATTCAGTTGTAGCCAAAACATACCATGATAGGTTACTTAGCCATTATATGATGGTCCACCCATTCACTTTTATGTTTCCTTAACCAGTTTTGCTTTATTTACAACATATTTATCATTTTGTGGATTATTTCATTTTTTTGGACTGATCGCAATTCTTGTTCCTGAGCGCAGGAGTTGCGCATGCACAACTCCAACCTTTTGATATCAACAGCTAAAGAATGCATGTAGGACATGACCCCTCTTGCATCATAGCTAGTACAATCATCATATTATGCAAATGTCTTTCGTGGCGTGCAACACATGTGTTGGATTTGTATGCATGTTATAAATAAGTGACTTTAGGTCACAGAGTTAGAATGAAAGTTAGTAGAGTGATGATGTTAAGCCACAGAGTTAGCAGAGTGGTGATGCTAGGTCACAGAGTCAGATTGAGAGTCAGTTATTGTGAATCGGTGTAGTGAGTAGCAGAGATGTAGGAGTCAGAAGTATTGTGAGAAGTAGGAGACTTAGATAGATGCGAGTTGTTAGTAACCCAACTTTTGTATTCTACCATTTAGTTAGGTGAGTTTTTTTTTTAAATTTTTTGGAAATAAGCTTTGTTTTAGAAACTTGGATTTTAACTATTTTTCTCTTGAGCAACATTAATTGATTCTTGACTATATTTAAACTTTAATTAAACTTTACAATTCTTTTTGAATTCTTACTCGATAAGTAACGTTTGATAAATACATAAACCCTATGTCATCTTTATTTGGCAAGTTATTATTGCCTGGTGCCCGATACAGCTATCCAGAATTTGAATAAATTTGGATCAGACAAAAGGTCCAACTTTAAAAGTTAATAATCTTTGGAGCATTACAATTATGACAATTGTGATTTGCTTACTGCTGACATTGAGAAAGAATGGGATTACTTTTAGCAGGCTTTTCTTGAAACCAATAGTACTCTTTTGAGTAAAAGGGAATAGAGGAAACAAAATTATTTGAGTGATAAGGCTATGGAACTTATATCTGAAAGAAGGAAGTGCAGGATTAAGTAAATCAACACCCTACTAGTCTTAACAGATGGCATTACAATGAGATTAATAAATGTGTAAAGGATCAGTTAACAGCTGATAAGAATCTTTGGCTTGATAGCTTGGCTGATAAAGCAGAGGAAGTAGTTAGACAGCACAACACCAGGGGATTATACTATACTGTTAATGTTTTGTGTAGGAAGAAACAGGTACACAGGGATTGAGGGATAAACATGGTAAGATGTTGAAGGAGAAGATACTGTGATGGCTAGGTGGGCTGAGCATTTCAGAGATGTTCTAAATAATGTCATCACTTCTACGCCCATTGTTTGTAATCATATAGATGCATTAGTGGTTTAATGATGGCCCTATATTACATTCTGAAGTTACTTTGGCTATCTTGAAATTAAAACTGCATAAATCTCCTAAAGTGGATGAAATCACCACTGAAATGCTTAGACCTGGGAACATTTTGTGTTGTCATATGGCTGACTGAAATTTTGAATACTTTTATCATAAAGGTGTTGTTCCTAATGATTTTAGTAGAGCTTTATTATTATCCCTATTTAAAAAAAAAAAACATTATCATGGTTCTACTGATAATTATAGGGGAATTAATTTACTTTCTGTACAAGGTAAAGTTCTTTGCTTGATTATACTTAATAGAATTAAGAATTTGGTTGATGGGACAACTGCATGATGAACAGTGTGAATTCCGAAATAGTAGGGGATGTATTAATCAAATATTTTTACTCAGGCAGATTCTTGGGAAATATTTAGAGTTTCAGAAACCTGTGGTTACTAGCTTTGCAGATTTCAAAAATGCTTTTGACTCTGTTGATCGACATAATTTTGTGGTTGATTGTTAGATCATATGGAATACCTAATGAGTTAGTGTAATGAAAGCTCTCTATAATAACATTAAATTGTGTGTGAGAGTTGTTACATCTTGCAGTGATTGGTTTAGTATTGCTAATGGAATTAGGCATGGCTGCATTTTGTCTCCTTTTATCTTTTGTTTCGTTATTGATTATGTTATGCGAAATTCTTCGCAAGGGAAAGATTTTGGCCTCAAATGGTCTACAGATTTCAAATTTCTGATTTAGATTATGCAGATTATTTGGCCCTGTTTGCTAATGATGTTGATGAGACTGGTAATAGAGTAGGTTTGGTGATAAACAGAGAAAAAACTAAAGTGATAAAAATTGGTCAGGCATATGGTGCTTTAGTTGCCTTGAATGGCAGCACTCTTGAGCAATTGTCTCAGTTTAATTATCTTGGGAGTTTGTATTATTGTATTTGTATTTATTATACTGATGTGTGACATGAGATAAATAGAAGAACAGGAATTGCTGCTGGGACTTTTAAGAATCTATGGAGCATGTGGAAAAATAGGTGTATGCATCTAAACACTAAAATTAGGTTGTATAATAGTTTGGTTCTTTCTAAGGTTAATTATGGTGAAACCCATGTGTACTTAAGTATATTGCAGTGTTTCTAATAAGTGTTAATTATTCTCATACCAAAAGGGCCTATCACCCCTTCCCAAAAGATAGAGTCAGTACAAACTTTGGCACTGAAATCACCTAGAACAAGGGTAATATCTTCTGTCTTGACAGAATTCAAAATATTCTGAAGTTACCTAAAACCTATCCTTCTCGTCCTCATCGGCATTCCTCAGTGGGGGGGGGGGGAGGGGGGAGGGGTAACAACAGATAACATTCAAGTCTTAAATGCTTATTTGAAATTTAGCTGTAAGAAACCTTTCATTAAACACTCATATCATAGAAGAGCATCACTAGCATGTCTGCTGAGAAGCAGACCTATGTCTTGGAGATACTTTTATCTTCCCTCCCCCGAAAAGAGAAATTTAAGATTATTTTTAAGAATCTGACCTTTATATCCATCTGGTGCCTTGCAAGCCAAGAATATCTAAATTGTAATGGTGGAATTCTTGTGTGAGAACATCTAGAAAATAATCTCTGCACAGAGTCCTCACATTCCAACTACCTATGGAGAGAAAATGGTTAGTGGGATATTGAAAGAAACTATGTTTATTGAGAGAGAGAATGCCAACAATATCAAAAAGCCCCCTAATTGCAGGCATGGGGAAAGACCTGTTCCCCCACTACTAAAGGTTGAAGACATCTACACTGGAAGACATCCTCCAATGTAGGATTTGACTATGCCTGTAGAAGCAAGAGTTAAGTGCCTGCGATGACCTCTGCTCAGAATTATCCACCAACTGATAAAACATATCCTGTGAATCTCTTCACTTGGGGCTTTTAGGTTGTTTTACCTCTGAGCAGCACTTTTTTGCACATCATGGGCTAAATGGCCAGATTACAAGGACCCCGAAGGCTCAGAGAAGGTTGGGGGAGGGGACCCACTGGAACAGCTGTTGGGAGACAGATGGTAGCCTCCCATCAAGGCCATCCAGTGTGTTCTTTAACATGCACAGGGTATGGCTCTACTGCACACAGGGTCATGGCTTAATGTCCCATCCGATGGACGGCGGCCTTTCCAAGCCCACCGGTGTCCTCTACTGACCGTGGGCAGGGCGGGGAGTTTTACGGAGATAAGTCTCAACGCTGGACTTTCAGTCTCCAGCTGGGACTTGAACCTGGAAACTGCAGATTACAAGCTGGCATGCTACCGACAGAGCCACCCTCGCCCCATTCACTTGGAGCTGTCAACCCAAAAACAAAAAACACAGCGGCAGATTTTCCATCCGCAGAAGCCCACCAGTGCAGGAAATTCATGATTCATAATCAAGTTCAGAGCCTTATTCCAGTCCGATTAGGGTATATGGTCAGCATCAGGGTCCTGTGTGGTTGACCACTCTTCAGTAGGGTAGAAAAAAAGAAAAGTAGCCATAGTTGTCCAGATCTGTAGGCCACACTGATCTGGCAGCTCTCCCCTTCTGTTCACTTCCACAAGAGAGTATCTCTTTTGAAAATTACCAATGGTCTGCAGCACGAGGTGGGGTCAGACATTAGGTGCTTATGCAGTAGGTACATTCAGTGCAGCAGAATAAAGGCATAAACGAGATCATCACTGCTTGATACTATTTATGATGACTCAACATGTACATGTGATCATTGCAGGCTCAAATAGATTTGTTTTTAAACTTTCTCATAATTTTTTCCAGTGAAATTAACAAGTAAAAAATATATTATAGATTTAAATTTTAGTCTCAACATTTGATTAGAAACAGTTAAAAAACTGCTAATTTCTATTTGGGGAAACAAAGTTTACAACCTGGTACTATGGGAAGAATATTTCCTTCTCAGGTTACTAAAATTCCAAAGATGCAACTATTAATCAAACTTCAATAGATAAATGTTTAAGAATGCAGCTCTTCCTGCAAAATGGATTTCAGCTTACCAATCCTTTTAACATATGGTGAGTTGTCATCAATAACATACTACTCCATTCACAAGGTAGGTGACAGCAGCACCCCCAGGAATTTTGGACACTTTCTGGGTTATCACTCCCAACCCACAGCAGCTAGGAACTCGATCCATTAGCACAACAGGGCTAGAATTAAGTGGGACTACCCTACCAAATTTGGGACTGATTGCTCATGTATGCAATACATGCAGTACAATTTTATAATGTAAAAAATAAAATTCTGCTACATAGAACCACAGGGAAGCCATCAATTTCTGCCACTAATGACATTACACACTCACCCACCTGTCTGCCCTGGAATTACAGCTATTATATAATATGATTTAGTTTCAGAGAAAATCTTTACATGAGTAATGTATACCCCCTCAAGCAACTGCTTGCCACAGAGGTCTGACAGGAGCCTTCAATTTATTATATGCCATAGTAGATCTGAGACGATGGTAGGACCTCAGAAAAAACGACACATACATCCATGCCTTATCTCGAGCTCAAACCTAGGTCCCTTAGATTAGTAGCCAAATGCGCTAACCACTCAGCCACGGTAACACCATTGCTAAATATTCCAGCTTCTGCAAGCCTGCAAATACTAAATGAAAAATTATTTAAAAAATGTACAACTTGGAAGTGTTAATATTATTCTTTAAATTGTTTAACTATATCAATGCTAATATGCAATGAAAAGTAGTAATGACATTAATTTTCAGGTATGTGATGTAGCAAACCATAACAGAACTTAAAGACGAATTCAAAATGTGGAAAAAAAAACTGAAATAACAGTAAAATGCTTAAGAAACTAACATAAAACTCTTGGGCTTAATTTGATTATGTGTGCATCCACAAATGGAGAAAACATACTACTGAGCAAAAGTTAAGGCAAAATTTATACAACATATTAGCAAAAGAAATGATGCAAGACTGATCTAGTGTACCTACATTTTCATCTTATACTGACCTTCTTGTATTCAACATGATGAGATTAGCCATCCAATTACTTTTCTCTTCTGCAGTCTTGGCAAACAAAACAATATGCAACTGGTCACGTGGAGCTATTTCGAAAGCATTCTTCAATTCTATATTAGAAAATTGCAATAGATTTGTGTTATTATTAGACGTTAAATAGGTTTTCACTAAAAGACGGTTAATGTGATAAATAGTACACCAAACATATACAGCAGTCCTTTACTGATTTGAATAATCATTTCAGACAGGCTATAGCCTGGAAAACTGGTTTACATCCAGAGATGAAGCAAATTTTGCACTATGCTCACACAGTCGTAAAAAATGAACTTCAGAAACTTTTCACCAAATAACTAATAAAAGGAATTATGGCATGTTATATGCCAAATTAATCAGCATTTAATTCTGGATTTTAAGAAAATAGAATATTTAACAAAAAAAAAACTACAAGTTTAAATTTAGTCACCATCACAGTAAACAATTTATACTTTACAAATAATTATTATTAACTCATAATAAATAGGCACTTTACTGTCAATTTAAATTTTAGAGGAAAAACTGTCTTGAGCCGGGTGGGATAGGACCCTCGACCTCCTGAAAACATGTCAGGTGCTCTGGACCATTGAGCTACCGGCCACCAATCAAGATCTCCTCTAACAAGCACTATGAACATTCCTTTATGTTTCATATAAGCGCTGTTCTGGCAATATTTTTTAGCTACAAGCGGCATTTATATTAGCCAATAGATGGATACTTCCATCTATTGGCCGTGGGTTCATATCCCACCGGCTCAAGACAGTTTCTCCTCTAAAATTTAAATCGACGCTAAAGTGCCTATTTATTATGAGTTGATTTGAAATACGTCGAGCCTATTTCATTAATTTTTATTAAACTCAATTCATTAAGTAGCCATTAATAATTTCCACTCTGTAAATCGATTCAAATATTTAGAGGAAAAATTGTCTTGAGCCGGGTGGGATACGAACCCACGACCTCCTGATAACATGCCAGGTGCTCTGGACCACTGAGCTACCGGCTGCCAATCAAGATCTCCTCTAACTGATGTTATGAACATTCTCAACCTACTTTCCTAATATGTAGGGAGTGTTCAGGCATTCCCACCTCAAGTGGCTTTTTAATGCCTTTTCTTAGATGGAATGCCATGTCTTACAAGTATGCAATCTACAAATAATTATTATTTAACTTAATTTATTAAGTATCCATTAATAATTTCCACTCTGTAAATTGATTCAAATATTTAGAGGAAAAATTGTCTTGAGCCGGGTGGGATATGAACTCACGACCTCCTGATAACATGTCAGGTGCTCTGGACCACTGAGCTACCAGCTGCCGATCAAGATCTCCTCTAACTGATGTTATGAACATTCTCATTCATGAATCAATTGTGTGTTCATAACATCAGTTAGAGGAGATCTTGATCGGCGGCCGGTAGCTCAGTGATCCAGAGTACCTGACATGTTTTCAGGAGATCATGGGTTCATATTCCACTCGACTCAAGGCAATTTTTCCTCTAAATATTTGAATCAATTTACAGAGTGGAAATTATTAATGGAAATTTATACTTTAGCTTCCAACTGTTTTAATCAAGTATATTATAATAGTGTGCTATTAAAGAAATTGCATAGTGCTAAATTGCAAACTGTTTCCTGCAATGGACAAAAGTAACTTTTGATAATGCTTTGTGCAGCATTCGTCACTGTTTTGAAATTTTAAAGCATGATACTGATGGCTTTAGTGCATCAAATGTTCAAAAGAGTGAATTATAAATAACTATATGCACTGGCGGAAGTTGAAAAAAGAACACCCAGAAGAAATTCCTTCAGGAACGTCATATTACAATACGTTAATAGTTAAGGGCAGCAGAAACCGTGATCCAAGATTGAAAGTCATTGGACGAAATAATGACGTCACTGAGTACAACATGCAAATGTATGCAGCACGTAATTAAGGACTAGGGCATGAAGAAAGAAGCTATTCGTCTTGTGTCATGTTGTTCAGCACTCTTTGAAGAAGCTACCATGTCTGGATGATGCAGGCGTGCAACATTTGTTCAGTTAGTGGAATTTGAGCAAGGTCGTATAGCGAGTCTTCAGGAAGCAGGTTGCCTTTTCGGCAAATTGCAATCATATTGGCTGAGAGATATCGGCAGTGGTATGATGGTGGTGTCAATGGTCAGAAGAGCATTTGTACACTCACAGATGTGGTTCCGGGCAACACAGAGTTACAGACGCACGAGAGGATCGGTGTATCAGGAGGGCAGTGGTGGCAGAGTGGATGACTACGGTATCACAAATTCGATCCTCTTTCATACCAAGGGTGTCTACAACAATACACAATCATCTGTAGGAAGCAGGATTACAGGCACGTGTGCCGCTGGCACCTCGTCACTGTTGAGCATGTTTGCAGTGGTGGCTCTCCGTGTGGTCAACCTTGTCATGTGCACTCTGTGACACGCCTAAATGAGTACACTGTGATTCCGTGGGTGGTCATATTATTCTAATACGACTGTGTAAGGGGCTCAGACATAAAATCAACATGGCTAAAGCAAAAACGACATTCTAGATTAAAATGTGTTTAGTTGTTAAAATGGTATCACAAAACCAAGGAAGAACAGGGCGAGACTGACACCTCACCGAGATCAAAGCCTGTAGTGAGCTAAGCGAGTCGGTGCAGAGGACACACCAACAATGAGGTCCAAGGCAAGACTGATAGCATGCAACTCTGCAGTGAAGATAGAACACTGCTGTGGGACAAGTTTAGATTGATTCCTAATCCTGATCCAACAGAAAGTAATAACTCTGCGAAAATTGCTAATTATTTTAATTCCTATTTCATTAATATTCCAGATAATGACAGTGGAAACCAAGTTAACTATAATTTAAATACTGTGAGTAATTATATCACTAGGAATAGCAATTCCATTTTTTTTAACTCCAACTACCGAAGAAGAGATTCAAGATATTGCTAATCATATTAAGGAAAATAAGAGTCCAGGAGATGATGGCTTCATTCCAACAATTATAAAAAAAATGTTTTAATTATATTGTTACACCCATTGACATATTTTTAATTTATCGCTTGCAAGTGGCATATTTCCTGATAGATTAAAAAAAAGCAGTCATGATTCGTATTTACAAAAAAGGAAATATAAAAATACTCTTTCAAATTATAGACTTATATCTATTATTCTGCTCTTTGGAAACATTTTGGAAAAACTTGTAAAAAAACGACTGACTAGTTACTAGTTAGCAATGCTTTCTTCTCTGATAAACAATTTGGGTTCAGAGAGAATAAAAGTACAGAAGATGCCATGAAAAGCAACACTAAACATGTTTATCGGACTATTGGCAATAATTATTTAACGTTAACTATTTGCTTTAGATATAAAAAAAGCATTTGGCACTGTCTCCCATTACATTTTATTGCATAAATTATAATGTATTGGAGTCAGAGATATTGCTCTCAAATAGTTTTTGAGTTATTTATGCAATAGAATATAATCTGTGAAAATTAATGGAACTTTTAGTTCTGAGTTAGAAATAAAACACGGAGTTCCTCAGGGCTCTGTGGTTCAAGGCAAGACTGATAGCATACAACTCTGCAGTGAAGATAGAACACTTCTGTGGGACAGGTTTACTGATTCCTAATCCTGATCCAACAGAAAGTAATAATTCTGCGAAAATTGCTAATTATTTTAATTCCTACTTTGTTCATATTCCAGACAATGACACGAAAATTGCTAATTATTTTAATTCCTACTTCGTTCATATTCCAGACAATGACAGTGGAAACCAACTATTAAATTAAATACTGTGAGAATTATATCACTAGGAATAGCAATTCCCTTTTTTTAAATGGAATAATTTTTTTAAAAATAATTATCTTTTTAATTTTTATCAATGATTTCTGCACTTTAAAAATCAATGGTAAGATTAACAGTTTTGCCAATGTTACTGCTATTACATTTACAGCAGAAATTCTTGCTAACCTACAAGTACAATAAATAATAATTTAACATACATTGTAAAATGGTTTAAAATAAATAAGCTAACTCTAAATTTATCTAAACTAAATTAAACTAAATTTATCTATCTAGACTTTATCCTCAGAAACAATTTAAGACTTATATATGATCAATAGTCTCCTCCAACGTTCAAAACAGTGAATGGGAAAAGCTGGATTGACTTTACAATAACAAGTGAAAATTTGGAAGAAGAAATCTCAAAGTGGGAAGCATTAGAAGAGGATTACCTCAGCAACCACAAATACATCTTAACAGCTTTAAGAGAAAAACAAACGGCACCTACTGCTCAAATATACAAGCTAACCAACTGAGAATTATTAAAAATAGTGCAAGATATTAAGAAAGAGGAAACATTATTAGAAGTTAATTTAAGAAATATCAATACAACAAGAGATTTAGATGAATTTGGGAACTCCTTCATTCAAACAATATCAAGGACAAGACCTGAAAGAAAAGGAAGTGGACAGGAGAAAAGCAATTTCCTAGTGAAATCAAACAACTAGATATTTTTAAAAAAAATTAAAAGCTTTGAAAAGACAATTCCAAAAAGCAACAGACACAGAGGAAAGAAAAGTCAGAAAAACAGATTACAAGAAATAAGCGGCTAATAACAAAAGATTAATAAATTTCAATAGAAAACCTTTTTGGAATGTTTTTTGCAAAGAAATATCAAAAGAAAACACGTTTTTCACTCCCATATAAGACAGCTAAAAGAAAAATAGGAAATCCACTACAAATCACTACATTAGTCACAGAAGATAAAAAGAAAATTGAAGAATATGAAAATGTTATTAAAAGAATCTTAAAAGAATTATTTATAGAAGACAATCCACATTAAGATTTAGAAGTACATAAAAAAATACAAACACAGTTACAAATTATATAAGTTTTAAACTTAACTAAACAGGAAGTCTCAAATGTGATAAAATTTATGCCAAGAAACAAGGCTCCAGGACCTGACAGGATAAATACTGATATTATCGCTGCAATAAATTTTGTGATCCCCAAATGTACTTCTGGAATTATTTATGTCTCAGACTCTGTTTCTTCTCATCAGCACAGAAAACAGCTAAAGTAATTCTATTTAATAAGTCAGGCAAAGATCCAAGCAAGGCACAGTCATCAGACCTATATGTCTACTAAGATCTTTAAGTAAAGTTTTAGATAAACTGATAACAAGAAGAATTTATTATTATCTTTATAAAAACAAAGATCTTAAATGCAGAGCAGTATGGGTTTAGAACAGATAAATCATGCAATTTGGCACTATACAAATTATACAAGAAAATAGAAGAGAATAAATCGAATCAATTACATACAGCTATCGTCTCATTGGTGCTTTCAATAAAGTTTGGTGGCAAGCAATCCTATAGAAATTAAGAAATAAAAATTGTCCAGAAAAATATGTACAGATTAATAGAGAGCTATTTTTCAGAGAGAAGCATCATATTCCAAACAAACACATTTCAGCACACAGCAGATTACAAGAGGTTGTCTCAAGGCTCATGTAGCAGTCCACTCTGCTGGAACCTAATAATGGATCAGGCCATATCATTGACATATCCAGAGCAGGGTAAAAGTACAAGCATAAGCACACAACCTGCTAGTCATCATAGCTGGAAACACAAGACACGAACTAGAAAATTTATGAAAACAAGCTTTAGACAACAGAATGGACTATATTGAATAAACTTCAATTTAGCAGAGAAAAAGTCAGGCCATAGTAATAGCTCAGTGGGGATGGATAATCTGACAGCCCACATTAAAATTAAGAAACGATCTGATAAAACATGTAACCGAATTAAAAATTCTAGGAGTCCTAGTAAACAACCAATTACATTGTTACAAGCATTTTCAAACACAATGGGATAGAGTATCTGATGTTATGTATAAACAATATGGCAAAAGAAGATATTTATTCAAACAGATTTACAAGAGAAGCTTGGAACGAATAATAGTTTACAGACACGGAATGTGGGCAAATAGAATTGATCCAGATAAAAACTAAGCAAATGTGTAGTTAGTGCTCAGCACCAATCTGCATTACTCATCACAAGATCTTTCAGAACAATATCAACGGAAGCAGCTTTAGTCCTGGGGAATTAATTCCCGCCCATTTGAAAGTGATGGAAGGATCTAACCTATTTAAAGTTCACAGCAGTGAAAAGTAACACATTCCTAAATAAACACATGAATACCCAGGAAATAGCTCAGTTAGAAGAACAGTGGTTGGTACATCCTACTTACAAAATAACAGTTCCTTACAACAAAGAGTTACCAACAGAATTTGGACTAGAAATATACACAGATGGGTAAAAAGAAGAAAAAGTAGGAACAGCATATGTTTGCCATGTTCTCCAGATTAATTATTCACTTGGAACAGTTTTGCCTTGCAGATAATGTCTTCAGTTATGATGCAGAAATTTTTCCTACTTTGGAAGTCCTTGATTATATCTTCAGAAGAAATCAATCTATACAGTGACTCACTCAGTCTTTCAGGCCTTAGGGAGAAGTGATAAGAGACAAGACATTAAACGAAATCAAAAAAAAGTGTGTAAGGCTCAAGAACCAAGAAATATAAGACTACACTAAATCTGGGCTCACATTGGGTGAGATGGCAATGAGTTAGCAGACAGGAAAGTGAAGATAGCAAGCAAATTAGCAAACATAACACACACAGTTCCTCTACCGCTTAGCCCAGTGAAAAATAAATTTAAGAAAGCAATAAAAGAATGGCAGAATATGCGGAACACCAGCAATAAGCAAATAACACTATAAGTGCATTAAAGAAGTCAAAGAATTCAATAATTACTATAATTTTATTAATAAATCAATTAATTAATTAAATATTAATCAATTTCTGACAGGACAAGGAAAATTTCCCAAGTATTTTGTTAGAATAGGAAGAGCAGAGAATTCCCTCTGTCGATGTGGTAGAAAAGGAGACAACAAATATTATCTTTTCGAATGCAATCTATTGAATCTAAGTACCCAACTGAAGAACATTAATCAAGACAATGCAGATTACTCAAGCATAACAAGCCAGGAAAATTTAACAATAATTTCCAATGCAATGAAGACCATTTTAGAGCACTACAAAGACTTCTCTCAAGAGGCAATTAATTAAATCAATCTAACTTATTGTGACAGGCAGGTCTCTGAGCACATTTTTTTTTTATTAATCATTATAGGAGGAATACACAATCAACAGTGGGGCATTTTGAAGGGAGGTCAGGGTCTCAAAGAAAGACCTACTTATTCCAATCTATATAGTAAAAAAAAATAAAAAGTTAATAATTATGTTATCTATGTTAACATCCTGCACCTGTATAACAGTTTATATAAAAAAAAGAGAATAACTTTTAAAACATTAAAAAGCTTACTAAAATAGCAAAAATATCTCGTGGTGTTTTGTGTATGTTGACTATTCTGTGCTTATCAATAAAAAAATATAAAAAATTACTAAAATAACAAAAAAGATCTTTGGTGTTTGTACATGTTGGTAAATCTGTGCAGTATCAGTAGATGAGTTTTATTTGTCTAAGAAAATTATTTCTCTTTAACATAAAATAATGTTTTTAATTGTTTAGTTACAGTTATTTTAATTATGTTCTCATATTCATGTTCTCTTTCCTATCATTTCCTGTTTCTCATTTTGCTGCTCTTTCCCTTAACAAGAATTGAACTTTGACTCTCTTTATCTTAACAGGTCCCGCATCATACACTGTTCCCCCCCTTCATTCCTCTACACACCTCGGCATTCCTCCTCCTCCTGTCTCTGTTGTCTTCATGCCACCCTTCCTGCCAAACCCAATGTTAGCTCACTGGCCCCGTTAATCCCCTTGACATAAGTTTGTCTCCAACCTGAACTTTTACCTTTTAGTCATTGCTCTTTCACTGCATTCCAGGAGTGGCTCTTCTGGTATCTCAGGAGCCTTCAGGCTGGGCACTACTCAGTCATTTTGTGGACTTTTGACTCCTTTTCCTTCTCTCTGCTCATACTTTGCAAAGGCTGAATGGGTGATTTGTTTAAAGATTCCACAAACATTTATCAACCAGCGTTTTGGTGAATGAATATCCTTACTTCATAGGAGGGTCTAATCCACAAGAAGAATCTATTTCTCCTGAGTTCCCTAACTAAGCACTGTTTAAATTTACAGCTTATATTTCTTTTATTCTTACCTTGAATTACTTATAAATGTTTTATATTTGTTTATTTGTCTTTTTTTCCCTTTTACTTTATTATATCTCTTTCCTTTTCTCTTCAGTACTGACAGGCTTTTGTCAGACCTCTGTGGCAAGCAGCTGCTTGAGGAGGCATTTATTTATTTTTATTTTATTTTTTTTCTACTTTTCTTTTTTCTCCTTATTTCTCTCTTCCTCTTTTTTTCTCACAGGATTGGGGAGGCACAATTGGTAGCATGCCAGGCTTGTAATCTGCAGTTCCCAGGTTTGGGTCCCAGATGGGAAAGTGTAAAGATTTTTCTCTGCTAAACTTCCTGCCATGCCCACAGTGAATAGGGGTCACTGTTGGGCTTGGAAAGGCTGCTATCCATCAGATGGGATGTCAACCCATGGCCCAGTGTGTGGGAGAGCCGTACCCCATGCACGTTAAAGAACACGCAACATGATGGCCTTGACAGGAGGCAATCATCTGCTCCCAACAGTAGGCCAATGGGTCCACCTAACCATCCCTGTCATTTTGGTGTTCTTGCATCCTACTGCTAAATTGTCTATATGTTTTTCAATATATTTTTCCTTTCCGTTTAATATTTTTGTGGATTCTGGGAAATATACATACAAAAACAAAAACCTAATACAACTCTAGCAAAAATTATTCTTGACAATATTAAAATACATAATATTAATTATAAACCATTAGCCACACCATGATCTAAATTCCAGCTTCTTTACGCAGAAAAACTTTTAATACATATGCACTGAAATAATGTATGCAAAATGAAGATTCCACCCCTTGCATCTGTGTGGAATCTCCTGTTGCAACAGCAAACCACAGCACACAATCACCATGTAGATCAGCACGCACACCACCACGCATGAATGAATTAATGACGTAAGCTATGAGACACATATATAATGAGGTACTCCATTCACACCTCACGAGTCTGAAGAAGCCGTAGGTAGGTCTATGGAGAAACGCGTAGCTCTGCACCAGAGTAGACAGGGCCAATGTTTTAATTTGTTATTTTAAAGTTGGGTTGGCCAGGTTAGATGGTTAAAGTTTTAAGATGATATTTTTAAATGCTTCAATCTGGAGGAAAGTGCAACAGTCTTTTCAGCAAATCTATTTACCAGTGATGTGCACAAATATGCTAAGGTATTCACGACAAAGTTCTAAGATCAACTAATGAAGTGAATACCATTCCTACAAAGGTTAAAGAATCTCTCGCTGTAATAAACTAGCATCTATCAAGAACTGTCCCTATATCAACAGGATAAATATTGCCTAATGGTGAATAATGCAACATCTCAACTAAAAATGAATATGGATAATTGCAAATATGGATTGCAATGCAAAATTGGTTAACATCAAGGAGTGATGCAATTATATGATTAGTGTAATAACATTGGAGCATTGTGCTTGCTTTAAGGACTGGTTTGCCATGGACAAGGTGAATAATACAACAGTATTGCATACGTCCAACAGAATGCAAGTGTCATCATAGTGATCTTCCATGTGCACCTGAGCCAGTCTCAAGAAAATAGTAAATAGACTTTACTCGTATTCCTTCTGGTTTCCCTTTGAGCTAGATATCAAAGGCATATCATAGTAATAAGGAATACTTTAACATCAGTACTAATGAATAAATATTGTCAGAAAAGGGCTATGAGCCAAAGCTCTTACACTTATTCTGTTAAACTATTGCACTCCTCCTAGTTTGAGTGATAGAAATAATGTAAATAGTTTTACTGTAACAGCTTAATTCATGCATATTAAATATATTTATCTAGCTGTGTATCTTATTTATTAATTAATTAGATATCTTCAGCATAATGTAGTTCTCTTTGACAGGTCCCTTCTTCACTGCTTCGCAGCATTATCACGTTTTCTTTCAGGCTTAACTTAGCATGTATATGTGACCTGTATAGTAGAGCATCAGGTGGCACCATTAAATTAATTTCCACCTTCCACTTGGGACAGTTGTGAGAGAATGCTGGATGGTTACCACCTACAGTTCACACAGCTTGCCTTGTCTGTTGTGCCAACTTCACACAAAATGTGTGAAGAACCATACTGGTCTCACAAAATAAAGATAACTACAAAATTATAAAAATGTGCGGGGAAACTGATGAACCTGTACCAGGACATGGGCAAGGCACTCAGCATACTGCATATTGTCGTAGCAAGGGGCCCACTCCAGATCCTGCTTACCTGAAGCAGAAGTCAAAGCAATGTATAGCAGCAGCTCTCAAAACTGATGCCCAGCCCTGCAATGAACAGGCTTCCCAATGGCAAGACAGGCCAAAGGGACCCAGCCAGTCATGAGCTGGGGAGAGGAGATGAGAACCCCTAAGCAACTACCAGGATCCTCCTTTCCAAGGACACGGGTCACTGTGCATGGTAAACATGCAGGTGAGTGCTCAGGGCCCTATGAAGGTAATTGAGCCAGTGGAACCTTCACAGGGTCGTCCCTCACTGCAGACAGGAACTTTCACCAAGTAATTTTCGCTACAACTTGCAGGAATGGCTCTAGAATTATTAAGTCTTGCTATGAAGTTAGTCATCTCTGATGAAGTAACTTTCACATCAGTGACAAGAATCACAATGCTAGAATTTTGAGCACTGAAAATCTTAGGGATTGGGTTACTTTAAATCTGAGAAGCACATTTTGCATACAATGGGCTAAATGGCCAGGTCACAAGGACCCTGAGGTTTGGGAGAGGGAACCTACTGGATAGCTGTTGGGAGACATATGATAGCCTCCCATCAAATCATCCAATGTGTTCTTTAATGTGCAGAAGGTATGGCTTCCCCACACATGGGGTCAGAGCTTTACATTCCATTCGATGGATGGAAACCTTGCCAAGCCCATTTGTCTCCCCTCTCCCAAGCCATTGAACCAAAACCTCTCCCAAGCCATTGACTGAGGGCAAAGCAAGAGTTTTGCAGAGATAAATGGCCCAAGTGAGACTCAAACCTGGGAAATGCAGATTACAAGACTGGCATGCTACTGACTGAACCACCCATGTCCCAAAAATCCTAGGAAAGTTTTTAATCATATGAGAAATAGCCCAAAAGTGAACATGCATGGGATGAACTGGAATGTATGGTGGATGTATGAAAGGTAATCCATGGTAGCCACATCAAACATTTGTAATTTTTTGGTATGTAAAAAATTTTCCATTTTTGGGTATGTAAAAAACTTTTAAGTGTCCTTTTAAAACATGTAGGATTTGCTGATGTTACATTTATGATTTCTATATAATAAATATTTAAAACATTACATTCATTTGTAATTACCCAGTACAACTCTGTAGGATATTAAATGATTTAATATATTTTACCTTCACCATCGTCTTTATCAATTACTTCAATCTTCCGAAGAAAATATCTTTCCTTAAGACGATATTCACCAACTGGTCCTGTAACACTTGATCGCTTGTTGTTTGGTTTACAGAGAATCATTAGTCCATCAAATAAAAATACATGCCTTTCAGTAAGCCTCCTACCACCTGATCCAACTTTACCAAGAACTCCATCTGAGAAGAAACATTATATGTTCAAAAAACAAAATTTAAAGAAAATATAGGAGGAAAAGACAAATATGCAAAATTTAATAAAATATCACAAGAAATTTTAATTTCTTAACAAAATAAAATTTTTTGTTCTAATCTAAAGGTATGGAACAAAGAGTTTTAACTCTTAACTTCATCAACTATTTATACAAGTCAACTTTTGTATTACTGATAAAAACCTGTGGTTAAGAGGTAACATGGTTAAGAATACTTGTTGACATTTAATTCAAGAAATACTTTTTTTTTTTTGAAAAAAAAAAAAATGAGTTTCACTGATGAGTGGGATTCAAGCCCATGCCTCCCAGTTACATGCCAGGTGCTCTAACCACTAAGCTATCACCAGCTCCATTATTTATCCACTAATTGCCATTTTCAAATCTTCCTGATCTTGTCAACAAAATCATGAAACCATAGATTGTACCATGATCAGGAATCATGATACCATCTATGGTTGTGAAAAGCAACTTATCCAATATTATTCAATATATAGATGTTATATAAGGAAGTCTGGCACTAAAGTGTTATTTCCAAAGTGTCTTGGACAGTAGCTTCCATTGTTTATGAAGGCAAATACCTTATTCTGGCTGTAAGCATGATGATTACAGAAATACGTTGATTCATGTCTCTGGTCTGCAACGTATTAAGGAAAGAATAAATCAATAATAAATACACAGATTACCTGTTCATATTTAATTCAAGAAATACTTGCATGGAAAAATGAGTTTCATTGATGATCAATGGATGAATAATGGAGCTGGCAATATGAGCTGGCACCATTATTAGTGGTTAGAGCATATGGTGATGCAACTGGGAGGCATAGGTTTCAATCTCACTCATAGTGAAACTAGTTTTTTTTCACAAAAATATTTCAGTCAGGTATTAAATGCACTTTTGGTTTATAAACATCATATATATATACATAAAAATTTAAATAATTTAAAATCTCATGCATAAAGCTTATGTGAAAAAAAACTGATTAATGTTACACAAAAGAACAAAGTAAAATTTCATTTTTCCCACTTACTATACTCTACTAAAAAATTACAACAGATAATTTTAAATCAAAACTTTTAAAGTAATTAAAAAAGGGTAATAAGAATCTTAATCATTATTCTACATCAATATAAAAGCTTCGTGGTTCATTTAGTCTTTTACAATTTTGAGTAGAATTTTTTAACATTAAAATTTTCACATAATACAATTGTCTTGATTCTTAAAAAAAATTCCTGTAGTGTATTAAAAAGTAAACATAGTTAGATGTAACTAGAAAGAGCGATATATTAATATACTGTGATTAGGAATAAAACCTGTAAGACAATAGCACCCAGATAACACTTTCTCTTGGGGCAGATGACTAATACCTTTTGAAAGAGATTTTCTTTTTATTTGAAGAGGAACAGAAGAGATGTTAGATGATTTTGGCCTATTGATTTGGTCATCTATGGAAATTTTATTTTTACCCATCCTGCTGAGAACATCACAGGAATCATGGTGCAAATCACTGAAACCTAGCTACCTGTTTAATTCACTTTGAGCATGACTATGGATGCTGGACTTGCTACACTAGTAGGCCACAGTTTAGGGGATTCTACAGCTACATTTTCCAAATTATTTGTCAATTACTAGTCACATGTGCAGAGATACAAAGGATATCTTATATTCTGAACCCACATACACGCATCACCAAACCTAAACTTGAGTAATTCTCAAACAGGCTAACAATGCTTGTACTTAAAAGGGAGCATCTGGATTATGATGGTAAGGATTCTCTTGGTTATTTGATGTTTTAATCAGAATGGCAGCTAATGCCAAATCATTGCCCCTGATCCCGACATGTCTAGGCACCCAACAGAAAAGGATGGTGGTTGTGGCTGCCAGGCGATGCAGCTGCTGGTGAATCTTGGAAAGAACAGGGTGAAGCAGAGATATCTGAGATCAAAGCCTGTAGTGTGCTAAGTAAGCCAGTGTAGAGGACACACCAACAATGACACTTAGCCACTATGTGGCCCAAGGCAATGCTGATAGCATGCAACTCTGCAGTGAAGATGGAACATCTGGTGTGCAATGATTACATCATAGCAGACCATGGCTGATCCCACTGATGTGCCGGACTTCAAGCCATAAGTGAAGATGGGCAAGCAGTCTGGGTGCACAGCATGATGGCTGACAAAGATTTACACCAAATTGTGTGTGTATACAATCGGGTGTAAGGGCTTTTCCTGTCCTGCAAAGAGAAGAGTCGCAGGAAGGGGAAACAGCGAGCCCTGGAGGAAGTGACTTGGCTGTTGACTGTGAGATGCTATCGAGACTGATGTTAATGTCTTGCAGATAACCTTGGACATACAAATAAAAAAAACTAATGGCAGTTGGCTGATTCTGGTAAAACATTTCCAATGAGGACTGAAAACGCAGTCCCAAGTGAGATGGCCTGGCAGGGATAGCAATTTTGCTGCATACTGCAGGGGAACTGCTGATGACAAAAAAAAGATGGTTTTTCTCAACATAAAGACTCTGAACCAGTGAGGTGCAGAAGGCCCTAGTGTAAACACGGATGACCTGATAATGGAGGGAGTCCAGCACCTTCACCGCCGAATCCTGGGAGGAGTTGTACACCTGGGATCAGTAGCCCAGTTTCAACCAGACAAGTGCAAGGTAGACAAGGAGCAAAGAATCTTGAAAGAATATTGTCCCCCCCCCCCTCTCGCAAGAGAGGGTGGAGAGAACCTTGATGGTGTCAGAGTGCATGTGCACTTGGACCATAGATGATAAATGTGTGATAAAAAAAAATGCAAATTTCTGGTCGAAGATGAGACTGAGAAACTTGATCTCCACCACAACTGGAATGATGTTACCACCGAGTTGCAGCTTGGGGTCCAGATGGAGATTAAGCTTGCATCAAAAGTGCACACAAGTAATCTTCTGTGGGGAGAACTAGAACCCATTGGCCATCGCCCAAAGTGAGAGATTGTCCACGGCTGTTTGCAGTTGTCTTTCAATGACCCTCATATGCTGGACAACAAGCAAAAGATGCTAAAGTCATCAACATAGAGGGCATGCCTAGAGTCAGAGGAACTTGCCATGTAATGGAATTGATATTGACAGCAAAGCTTGACACAGCTGGTGGCACCCTGTGTTCTTGGAGAAAAGGCTGTGATAGAGTGCTACGGACATGAACTCAAAAAGTACATGAAGATAAAAGTTTGTGATGAAGACTGGCATGTGACCTTCGAAGAAGAAGCTAAGGAGGTCACAAAGAATGCCAAATCTTGCCACATTGTATGCTTTTTTGAAGAAAACTAACACCGGGTGCTCTCGATGTAAAAAAGAATTTCTATCACTGATGCGAGACGAATTAGGTGGTCTAAGGTAGATCATTGCTTGCGAAAGCCACACTGGGTGTTGGAAAGAAAGCTGTAGTGTTCCAAATACCTGGCCAGCCTGGTATTCACTAACCTTTTCAACACCATGCCTACGCAGTTGTCAATGCAATCAGACAGTAATTGGTAGGACTCTTGGGATCCTTGCCTGGCTTGGGGAAGCCCAAAATGAGTCTCCCACAAGGATTTTGGAAACTACTCCTTGATGAAGATGCGATTGAAGAGTCGGAGCAGCTGATCCTTACTCGATGGTGAGAGATGCTGGAGCATGGCATAATGGACATTGTCTGGCCAAACAGCAGATGCATGCAAAGAGTACAGAGCAAGGCGAAGCTTCTCTACTCTGATTAGCCTGTTGTAATGCTCCAGGCCATTCGAATGGAAAGAGAGCAGATAGTGTTCGGCCTTGCTCTTCTGGGAAAAAAAGATTCCCTCAGTAGCAATTGTCTGTCCATTGTGCTGCAGGATCAATAATGAGTGGATGTGGTTCCCACCCATCTTCCAGACTTTATCCCACACAACTTTAGAACTGGTCATGCAGGTGATAGATGGCATATATTCTATGTGCGATTCCTTCTGGCTCTGGTGCTGAACAAAATGGGCTTTCATCCTGGAACATTTGAATGCTTCAAGGTTGGTGGATGTCAGATATCACCAAAAACCTTGTTTTGAGCCTTATGAGCTGCAGTGCATTCAGAATTCCACCACGGTTATTAAAACTGTGGAAACTGAATCAAGGCTCGAGGAATAGTCAAGGCAGTGGTGTGGACGATACAGTCCATCAACTCCGCCAATGCACAATGATTGGCTACTGGCTGACTGAGTGATCATCGAACTCACAGAGCAATTCGAAGCCACTCCAGTCAACCTGATCAAGCCTCCACCATGAGCCGCATGCAGGGCTGCAAGCCCCCCCCCCTCCCACCACACACAGGGAGGCGATTACTACCATATGGATTGTCCTCGACCTTCCATGTAAACAGTGGAAGGATTGAGGAGGAGTAGATGGTGAGATCAATGGAGTGAATGTGTGGGTCAGGAAATGAAAGTAGGTACTGACAACAGTGTTCAACAGGGAGAATGATGGATCCAGGAGCCATTACTCCAAGACCCCACCCCTCCCATTGGTGTGAGTGCTCCCACACAGAAGACTGTCTGTTGAACTCCCTCATGGTGAGGAAGGGGAATGGCAGCTGTGAGACGAGGTTATCAAGGTCTTCCAGGAAGATACTTCCAGGTGGTAGGTAGACAGAGCAGATAGTCAACAAAAATCCCAGAAAGATGCGGATAGCAACTGCATCTAAAGTGGTGGTGAGGGGTACGACCTGGAATGGAGAATGTTTGCTCACGATGATGGGAACACCCCCCATGAGCTGGACCAATTCCATCCTGGTCCCGGTGAACAAGAGAGAAGTGCCAGATTTTGGGATCATTGGCTGTCTACAAGTACACCTCCTGCAGACACACACAGATGAGCTCAAGTGCTCTCAGGAGGTCCTTGATATCAATATTCATCTGGATTCCATAACAATTCCATCGTAATATTGTGGCCCTCTCAGGTCTTAGGTAATTAGGCAGAAAACTTGCAATTCATTTTAACCATCGCCAGTGATGATTTTGGGAAAATGGCACAGTCAGTATCCATGTTCTCAGAATCGTCCGAGGGACATGGATCTGAAGCTGCCAAATGAGGATATCAAATTTTCTTGAAGCCTAACAGTGGCCCCTTTAGTTGGAATATCTGGCTATCTGGGGTCAGGATGGAGGCAGCTTTCCTGAAGTGGAAGGTACCACAGCAGGAATGGAAACGTAATTAATGTCGAGGCTGACAACTTTGGTTTCACCTGCATCAGGAGGTACTTTGCTGTGGGTGAGAAAGTTTAAGATGGTGGGACAATGATATCAGTCTGCACCACCACTGAAGCCACTGCAATGATGGGCTTTCCGAGCACCACACTGGCATAGGAAACCTTGTCAGGTGGGACAGGCAGCACAGCAAGTTTTCTCGTCTTGTGATAGGTGATGCTATTCAGCATTTTGAGACATTGTACCTCCTTTTTCTCCAGTCACTTACGACAATCACGGGAGTAAGCCCAATATTTGCCACTACAGTTCATGTAGCTGGTCTTTTCTGTTGTACAGTCAGGATTGAGGTGATACTGGCTACTACAATGAGCACAGATGGGTTTGTCCTGGCAAGCTGTGCAGGCATGGTGGTATCTCCAACATTCAAAGCAACGTGGATGGTTTAAGATATATGTACGGCTATACCTCACAGTTAAGATAGCCTGTCTTAATGGAAGTAAGCAGGAGTGGCATGTTAAACAAGAATTAGTGCATTGGTGAGTACTAATTACCCATCATGGCATTGCAAAACCCAGTGGACTGCTATCACTCCTTGGCATAAAAGCTCTGATAGGATATCCCCTCAGAAACCTTGGAATAATTATTTATTGAAGTATATTAGGAGGCCCAACTAGGAAGTAGGAAACCCAACTAGGAGATCACATGCTGGGAGGAATTTAGGTTTTGTGGGTTGTGACAGTGAGTGCCGCCCCACCAATCGCTGCAACATCCAAAAGTATCTCGGAATGTTTCGAGCACGCTATCTCCACCTGCAAGCCACCAGATCTTAGGCACTTATTTTGGAACTCCCATGAGACCTTCCAGACCTTTGCTGATGAAAAAAAAGGGAACATGTCCTCAATCACTTGATTACCCATAGAGTAGATGATCAGGAATCTTGGGGATCAAGAAACACATGAAAACGATGGCAATGATGACAAAGACAGAGAAGATGGGAGCTCATGGCGAACCCTCTTGGTGGCATTGGCCAATGAATTTCCTTTAATGGAATTCATAGTTGGCTTTTGGGTGTCAGTGCCTGTTGTTCGCACCCACCACTGAGTCCAACAAGAGGATGCCCAATCAGGTCCCAAGGCTGCCCAGGCACCATACCCACACATGCAGTAAGCCATTTCCTCACAACTAAATAAGAAGGAAAAGGAAAAATGTGAAAAACTCGAGCGAGTCCTCACAAAATAAAATAAGCAAAAAAATAACTAAGAACCAAACAGGCCTCACAAAATAAAGAAAAGAACAAAATTAGTAAATGTGTGGAGAGGCAAACTGTTGCCCTGATGTGGGCAGGGCACTCACCTACTACAGAGATGGCCTACTACAGAGATAGCCTCACCTACTACAGAAGATGGCCCTAGGTCCAGCCCATCAGCCGATCGATTCTGAGGGGTCCATGGCCTCCCAATTTAGTTGAAGCGAGGCCAAAGCAGTGTGTAGCAGCTCTAGAATACACTGCCCTGCCCCATAACGAACAGATTCCCAATGGCAAGTCAGACCAAAGGGGACACTGCTAATCATGAACTGAGGATCCAGGCATGGCCAATATATGGATGAGCAGTCAGGGCCCTGTGAAGGTACCCAAATTAGCAGAACCTTCACAGGGTCACCACAGACAGGAGCTTGAACCAAGGGGCTGACTGAGGGGAGGATGGAGATTAGGTGGAGATAAATCTCAATGCTGGCACAGTTGGAACTCAAATTTATAATGTATGCAATATTACATATATATATATATAATTTAATTAGATTATGAATTATTTATGAAAATATGAGTGCATTGTTGCTTATTCCAATACCCCCTTGATTTTCCATTATTAGAACTTCTGGTTAATAGATTACTAAAATAAAAATAGTATTTACAAATGATTATTAAATTCACCAATAAAACTTGCTTATTCCCTTGCAATTTAACCAACATTTATATCATTTAGTACTCTTAGAAACATTAACAAAATTTCCTTGTCAAACATTATCTGTTGGGTTGTTTAACCTCTGAGCAGCACTTTTTTGCACATCATAGGCTAAATGGCCAGGTCACATGGACCCCGAAGGCTCAGAGAAGGTAGGGGGAGGGGATCCACTGGAACAGCTGTTGGGAGACAGATAGCCTCCCATCAAGGCCATCCAGCGTGTTCTTTAATGTGCACAGGGTATGGCTCTCCTGCACACAGGGCCATGGTTTAATGTCCCATCCGATGGATGGCAACCTTTCCAAGTACATCAGTGTCCCCTACTAACCATGGGCAGGGCGAGGAATTTTGCGGAGATAAATCTCAAAGCTGACCCAGCTGGGACTCGAACCTGGGAACTGCAGATTACGAGCCTGGCACACTACCGACTGAGCCATCCCTGCCCCCTTTTCAAACATTAGTTAAAGTTGTTGTGGTTGTGATATTATGTACAACAACAAAGTTAGTGTTTGGACAGGAATTTTTATTAATGTTTGTAATTTTATTAATGTAAATGATTGCAAATCTCAATGAAATAAAGTTTTAAATCATTAATAATTATTGGATTTACCATTGAAAACCTGTAAGGGTATATTAAACAGAATTTACAAAGGCGATCACATTACAAAAGTGATCACATTAAGTAATGACTATTGTATTTGCAATCTACATGCAGATAATGTATTTTTAGTACAGTAATTTAAGCAAAAAAAAAATGCCCATACTTCAATAATTATTTGGAAAAAATTATTGCTGATGGTGTGGGATTCAAACCTGCGAATCTCCAGATAGATGCCAGAGTGCTCTAGCAACTAAACCAACCATTGGATGATAATTTGCTTCCAGAATGTGACCTTTATGTCTTTCCCTGAATGTCGAGACCTTGCACCATCTATAATCAATGAAAGCAAATTATTTTCCAGTTGTTGCTAAAGAATCAAATGTCAATTGGAAAATAAGGTGCCTACACTGATTATAGATGGTGCAAGGTCTGCCAAATTCAGCAAAAGATATAAAGATCACATTCTGGAAGCAAATTATTGTCCGATGGTTGGTTTAGCTGGTACAGTGCTCTGGCATGTATCTGGAGAGTCGTGGGTTCGAATTCCGCATGGTCAGCAATAATTTTTTCCAAATAATTATTTATTGAATTGTATATCTACAAGAATCTGTGCATTTATTATAGATTGTATTTTCATTAATAATTCTTCATCCTAACAGTGTCGGGTTTCTGAAACTGAACTCACTGTAGTGGCTGGATTTACTTTAAATTGTTTTCAGAAAATAAAATAAAGAGCTTTAGAACCTCATCGTGAAGTGACTAATAAATGAAAATATGTCACGTTATATACCAAAAGAGCATTTAATTATGCTTAATAAATGGGCAAAAATGCAAAGAAAAAAAATGACAGGTTCAATTTTTTAAGCATTTTTTTTAAACACTGCAAAATGTTACTGTGTTTTTTCCACTTTATCTTTAGTAAAATTTCAAAAACATATATATTATTCCTATTTTTTCTATATTGTTTTATTTATTCTATTATAAACAACTCAATATTTCTATTATTTCTTAAAATTTTCATTTAATTTTTTTTAACTTTATTACTCATTTATGCATATGACACATAAATGCTTATTCTTAGACTTTTGATGATTGGCAAAATTCTAAACCTCAATAAAAAGAGTGTTATAAAAATAATTTTGCTTTAAAAACAAGACAATTTAAATAAAAATTCAAAAATGTATCAGAGAACTAATAAAGAATTATGAAAAAAAATTTCAAGAAAATGTTTCAAAGCATTTAAAATTTAACTGAAGCACTAAATTTGAGAATGAGTTGCTTTATTATAAAGTTGCATAACTGCTACAGAAAGGTTTAACTCTAAAATTCTGGCAAAAAATTGGGTCAAAAATTACATTTCCTAACCTTAATTAGTTTATTTATCAATATTTTTAAATTACATTTCAACTAAATAAAGCCCTACCTTTCAAAACTCATGCTCTGAGTAATCCTAATGCTTTACTATGATTGCCACCATTATAAATCACTAGCAATTTTGCTTTTGATAGTTTCTAATTAATTATTATATATAATTGCAGCATCCATTTGAGAAGCAATAAAAACAATTTTAGAAGAATTAAAGTCTTTAAAAACAAAAGTCTAATACTGATCAGAAGCCAAATGTGCATAGTTCTTGGATGATGCAATTTTGGATAATAAAAAATATCAATATCTTTACACTAAATGATTAGAAAGCATTACAACTCTAGTACGGCTATAAATAGTACAAAATACTGGGAAATGCAACCAATCAATAATCTAAGCACATACGGAAGAATAAAGGCATAGACTGAATTGGCACTACTTCATGCTATTCGTGGTGACTGGACATGCACATCTGTTCACTGCAGACTCAAATAGATTTATTTTTAAACTTTATCAAAATTTTTTCAAGTAGAATCAACAAGTAAAAAATTTATATGTTATTTTTGATATCTGATTAGAAATAGTTAAAAAAAATTCAGATTTCTGTTCGAAAAATTTCGTTTTGTACTACGGGAGCAAAACCTTGGTCTCCAATCACTAGAATTCGAAAGATGAAGGAGTTTCTTTGGGATCTGATACAGAAAGGATTAAGTGTGCAACTTCCTCATTAACATCCGATTTTTCACATCCTCATCCTCAAGCATCTTAGGATTAGTAGGTCTAACCAGATGGTGCAATTTAGTTCTACAAACACATCAGTTCTGAACTACTTCTGCTGCACCTGGCCACTGTAGCGAAATTCTAACAAGGTCCTGTTTCACATGTTGGCTGCCCACCACATCCTTGGTCTCCCCTTCTTTCGGCAGCCTCTAGGCACACTGTTCAAAACCCTATTTGCTACTCTATAGTTATGCATACAGGCAACATGGCCAAATCAACATAGTCTCTCTCTGCACAATGTGCTGCTCAAAGGAGATTGCCAACTCCTTTCCCTAACTTCAACATTACTCACAAAGTCAAATTACCTAATGCCCAAGATAGTGGGTAAGCATCTAGAACAGTGATTCCCAACCTTTTCTGGACCATCGCCCCCTTTAGAAGAGAACAAAAATTTCACGCCCCCCTAGTCCATAATAGTTAATTTTATATGAAATATTAAAATATTGTTGCATATTATCTGTACCTAATTTATCTGTTTATCTATATATTGTTGCATATTATCTGTATCTAATTTATCTGTTAAAAATCGTAAAGCAGAAATTAATAAAACTACAACCAAATGTACAATAAAATTGTTTATTAAAATTTTAAAAATAAACACAGAATCAATAAGAAATAAAAATAATGAGATAAACACAAAATTAATAATAAATAAAAAAAATTAATGAGATGGTTGAGGCTGGTGGAGTGTTAACAATTTGTTAATGTCAGGTTCCAATTTCGTTAACATCAATCGCAGATCGCCACGTTCAGTGATGTGTAGTCTGTTCCTCTTCTTTGACAGTAAATTAGCTACTGCACTGAATCCACGCTCAGCCATATAAGATGAAGGAAATGCGATTAAAAACTTCTTTACTATTGCCCACAATCCAGGGTAGAGAACTGGTATTGATTTTTGAAGCCAGAACTCTTGGTATCCATGTTTGAATTTTACTTTGAAGTCTTCATTAATCGTGAGTTCTAAGAGTTCCTCTTCCAAATTTGACGATTCTTCAGTATCTGTGTTTGCGAAAGGATCTAAAACCCAACTCAGTATATTCATGTTTAAAATATCTTGGAAACGCTCCGTAAAATCAGCATGAAGAACTTCCAAGTGTTGGCAGTAAGTAAGTAAATCTTCCGGTTTTGCAGAGACTGCTGATAATGTGGGAAAGTGGTTGTATTCACCTCTACCTAGATTTTGTTTGAATAGAAGAAGTTTTCCCGCAAAAGCAGCTATGATGTTTTTTGTTTTAATTAAATTCAACTCATCACCTTGCAATTGTAAATTAACTTGTTAAGGTATTGAATGAGATTACAATTATTGAAGTAGGAATAACATCTCAGGATAACCTGCAGACAGTAGAGGTTGAAAAGAAGAGGAAGTATGATCTGCTGGCTAATGAGTTGATTAATTCACAAGTGTAATGTTAATATTATACCTTATGTTCTGACATGGGATGGTATTGTAACTACGTACCATAAAGCATACTCAAAGTGACTTGGAGTGGGAAAACATATTGAAGCTGATATCCAATCTGTGATCTGGAAGAGAACTTTTGAGAGCATCTCAGTCGACTTCAGACGTACCAGTACGCTAGTATGCGGTAGCAGGGAACTTATTGTCCAAGCTGCAATTGAAAAGCTGTACATGACGGATGAGGTAGTGGATGACCAGAATCACCAGGAAGACACCACAGAATAGAAGAGATAAAAAGGTTGTCACAGAAAATTCCATTAAATTTATTTATTTATTTATTTGACCGCCCCCTTGACTGCCTCAACGCCCCCCATTTGCCACTGGATCCGCTACTGCCCCCATGGAAGACTCCAGCACCCATTGGGGGGCGGTATCGCCCCCGTTGGGAATCTATGATCTAGAATCAAAATCATCAAGTTTCCTGTTATGTTGTTTACAAAGGATTCAAGTTTCCCTACCATAACTAACTCTAGAAAGAACCAAACTATTATACAGTATAATTTTAGTCTTTAGGTGTACACAGTCATATCAGAATAATATGACCGCCTATTGTACATATACTAAGGTAGGTGGTCATATTATTCTGATACAACTGTGTATATGCCCCACACTCTCCATAGATTCTTAAAAGTCCCAACAGTAAACCCTATTCATTCATCCATTTACCTCATGCCTTACATCACCAGTATCTGTTACATAACTCCCAAGACAATTAAACTGTGACACCTGCTCAAGACTGTAACCATTCAGATTAACTGCCTGACCAATTTTTATCACTTAGTTTTCTCTCTGTTTATTACCAAACCTACTCTACTACCAGTCTCATCAACAGCTGAAATGAAAAAGTTCTTCTCATCAACAGCTCGAATGAAAAAGTTCATCTCATCAACATGATTTGCCAAATACACTAAATCATCAGCATAATCTAAATCAGAAATTTTCGTATCTTCAGAACATTTCCTTTGCAGCAAAATAAGTTAACCTTTCCTTTGCATTAATAACCCTTAATTCTATTAACCTTTCATTTGCAGTGAATTTTGCATAACATAATCAATAACCAAACTAAAGAGAAAAGGAGACAAAATGCACCTTTGTCGAACACCAGAAGCAATGCTAAACCTATTGCTACAAGCCTTACCAACTCTCACACGACTCAGTGTGTGAGAGTTAGGAGAGTCATTATGTTAATTAACTTGTCTGGTATTCCAAGCGATCTCAAAATCAACTGCAAATTACGACGATCAACAGAGTCAAAAGCCATTTTGAAATCAACAAAGCTAGCAACCAAAGGTTTCTGAAACTACAAACATTTCTCAAGAATCCGCTTCAGTGAACGTATCTGATCTACATATCCCCTACCACTTCTGAATCCACATTGCTCATCACACAACTGCCCATCAACCAGATTCTTAATTCTATTAACCCTTTCACTGTCCACATTGTCTGTATATGCTCAGAGAATCTGAATTGAGGCCAAGGACGTATATGTATCCATTTTTAGTAAACAAAAAAATAAAAATTGCCGTTGTAATTTATAGATCTTATAAAAATATATAATTCAGGTTTCAAAAATAACATTTTGTTTTTTAATTTGATGCATATTTTATTAAACTACAATATAAATAATTTTATAAAGCCATCTGATTGCCATTTCTCAGAAGCACTAAACGGTATTGCAGATTTGCTTATTAACATTCCTATTTCCTGAAACAACCTTCTGATTTAAGCTCACAAGTTTGATTTGAACTATTATCAAAAAATTTTTCCTTAAATTTTTGAAAATCTCCTAAAAAATTAACAAAGAAACTGCTATTTTTAAAAACAATAGATTTTGGAAGTAATTACAAAAAAATGCCCTTTTCTTTCTGCTTCGCACTCTTTTCTGTCATAAACCTAATTCAGTATTCCCAAGATATTTTTAGGGGCAGGGGTGGCTCAGTCGGTAGCACGCCAGGCTCGTAATCTGTAGTTCCCAGGTTCGAGTCCCAGCTGGGTCAGCGTTGCGATTTATCTCCGCAAAATTCCCCGCCCTGCCCACGGTCAGTAGGGGACACCGATGGGCTTGGAAAGGCCGCCGTCCGTCGGATGGGACGTTAAGCTGTGGCACCTAATTCAGTATTCCCAAGATATTTTTAGGGGCAGGGGTGGCTCAGTCGGTAGCACGCCAGGCTCGTAATCTGTAGTTCCCAGGTTCGAGTCCCAGCTGGGTCAGCGTTGAGATTTATCTCCGCAAAATTCCCCGCCCTGCCCACGGTCAGTAGGGGACACCGATGGGCTTGGAAAGGCCGCCGTCCGTCGGATGGGACGTTAAGCTGTGGCACCGTGTGCGGGAGAGCCATACCCTGTGCGTGTGCGGGAGAGCCATCCAACGTGTTAAAGAACACGTTGGATGACCTTGACGGGAGGCTACCATCTGTCTCCCAACAGCTGTTCCAGTGGGTCCCCTCCCCCAACCTTCTCTGAGCCTTCGGGGTCCATGTGACCTGGCCATTTAGCCCATGGTGTGCAAAAAAGTACCGCTCAGAGGTAAACCAACACAACCCAAGATATTTTTATCATTTTTCCCAGCATTCTATGCATCTTTTCCAAATTTAAATTCAAACTGAAAGAAAACACATCCTTCTTAGGAATTCTGGTTGTGCCTGCATTTAATTAGTTATGCTTCACTGAGGCAAACAGTATGCAGATGGCTGAGACATGCTATCTCTGTTCTGTGTGCTATAACTGTTTTTTACAGTTTTGGTCCAGCATATTAAATATTCTTTGTAAAGTTGGTATTTTTTTTTTTATATTTAAAACCTTAGTTAGTTTTCAATTCAGTAGATTTATTTTCGGAAATTAGCAATCTTTTGGCCAATCACTAAGTATTGATTTTTTTCATAGTTATGTTATATCGTATGGCCAGCCTACAACTTGTTGCTGTGGATATTTTAACATCACATTAGGCTATATGCTAATTTTTATTTTATTATTTATTACCTTTCCAGTAAAATTTTGATAGGGTATCATTTTGTGAAAATAAATGAGGTCTTGGATATGAAAGCATATTCATTTCTGTACATTAACTTCCGTTAGTTAGCGATCTCCAATTGGCTGATTTATCGATCTTTCAGAGTTATGCTAGATAGAAGGCTGGCTTAAAAGTTGTTGCAGATATTTTATTTAACATCCCATTAGGTTGTATGTAATTTTCCGTTTATTATTTCTTGCTTTTTTTAATAAAAAAACTTTTAACTTGTACTGTTTTCTGAAATTGAATGTCTTGGATAGTAAGCAAAATAGACTTCCTTGCTACAGAAATCAGCCATCATTTGGGAGGGCAATTTTGGGAAGGGCTGGTCCTTGGTGCACAAATCTTTCTGCACTTAGCCAAGATCGCCAAACTTCAACACCCAAAGAAAAAATTCATAATATTTAGTTAAAAAAAAGCAGCCAAGGAAGTTTTTTTTCTATTTCATAACCAGTTCAGAAAATTCCATGAATGTGAGAAGGCCTAGTCACGTTGTTATACAACATGACTAGTCCAGACAACGTGACTGGTTGTATAACACTGGCCATGTTTAAAATATACAATACTGAAAAGAATCATTAAAAGAAATGAAAATCATATTTCAGGTTGAATATTACATTATTCAGGAGGAAATTTCCTTTTGATAAATATAAAATTTAACTATTGTTATTCAGCAGGTTTTCCAAAATGAAGCCTTAATTGTATAGTGCAATCTTTTTTTTTTTCACCATATCACATTGAAAGAGGCTTATTAAAATTAATATGCTTGCAAAATTTGTTTATATTATTTATTTTTATAAAATTCATAATTAAATTCTGTTTAATTTGGTATATATCATGACCTATTTTCATTGATTGGTTATTTTTTTTTAAATTCTAAAGTTGACTTGTTTATCTGACTCGGCACAGTTGGCTAAAAGCCTGGAATTTTCTCAAAGTATGGTACTGAGAATAAAATTACAAAACTGGAGAAATATTTACTTGAAACAAGAAAATTGATTTTTTTGTTATTCAGAAATATATAGTCATTCTATTCATGTGCATTGTAATCATTTCTATTAGTTTTTAATTTTTTTATTTGTGTTGCCAGATGCATTTTTTTTTACATGACTCTGAAAAAGTCCTATTAAAATGAAACACAGTCTTTTTTGTTTAATATTATAATTTCAGAAAATCCAGAATTAAATGCTCATTAATTTGGCATACAACATGCAATAATTCTTTTCATTAGTTATTTGGCAAAAAAGTTCTAAAGTTAAAGTTTTTTTTTGGCTGAGCATAGGAGAAAAATAGCTTGGCCCCTGGATGGAAACCTGTTTTTCAGGCTGGACACTGGAAGGGTTAAGCACAATCATGCAAAGAACTTTACCTGGAACAGAAAGTAGGCTGATATCACTATAGTTATCACAAGTACTGTGATCTCCTTTTTTTTAAAATAGGAATAATAGCTCTGGTAAAATCCTTAGGAACAATGCCTTTATCATAAAAAGATATTCAAAATCTTAGTCAGCAATGTGATAACAGAAACATTCCCAGCTCTAAGCATTTCAGCAGTAATTTTATCTACCCCTGAAGATTTGTATAGTTTAAGTTTAGAAATAGCAAAAACAGCTTCAGACTGTGATATAGGGCCAACATTAAAGCCAGTTGGTTGGGGTTTAATGGCACAACAGCAACTATGGTCATAATGTGTCAAACACATGGTATACAATAAAAGTAAGCAGATAAAAATCACGGAACACAACCTGGTAAACACTATTAGCTGAAGCAGGTACTTATAGGCATGTTCTGCTTGACAAAAATAGCATTTTTCTAATTTGTTCACAAGCTAAGTTTCTGTTACCGCTTTTCATGTAGAATTAAAAGTCCTGATTTAGTTCCATTAAAATGCCCCTTCTGAACTTTTCTAGTTGTGAAGAGCTCTCCTGAACTTCCATTTCTAAGACCATAGTAATTAATCTTAATTACTTTGGTAATTTAGTAATTAATCTTAAGCTTACACTATTTTATTAGTATTATCAACATTGGAGGTGATAGTCTATATGCCTCACAATAAAAAAAAAAATAATAAATATCCCCTCAAGCAGCTGCTTGCCACAGAGGTCTGACAGGAGCCTGTCTGTCTCATACGCCACAGTAGATCTGTGAGGAAGGTGAGACCTCAGCAGAAAAATGACACAAACATCCATGCCCTATCTGGGGCTCGAACCCAGGTCCTTTTGATCAGTAGCCAATTGTGCTAATTACTCGGCCACAGGATGACTTGCTTCACAATGTGCACTAACAATGTGCTTAGGTGAATGCTTTGAAATGAAGAATATTAAGTAAATGGCTCATTTTGATTATACTTTATAATTCAGAATGTGGAACAGACGGGTTCAGATATTTATAGCCTTTTGAAGTGTTTCACATGTTCTACAACTATGTGATGCATTAAGCTAATATTCATACTCATATAGTGTTTGCATGGCCAAAAGGCCAAGCAGTGAAAAAAAAAATTCCCAAACTTGAAAATTGCTCATGTGGTTAAGGGGTGATGAAGGGCAATGTACATGTTAATACAATGTAACTTGTAGGACAAAAGTTTTGATTTTGTAACTTTTTTTCTATTGCATTTTACCTTGAAAACAGAATTTTGCATCACTAAGTGCTGTTTTTCTAACATGTTTTTGGTTAGAGAAACACTGCAATTTTGCTCGCATTTGTTACATATTACAAATATGAGCTTTTCATTATATTTCTATTACTTGGTGTTTGTTTACAAACTTTTACATTGAAACATATGCAATACATATAGGGCATGTTTCAAATCATGCAACACGTTTGGAAGGTGGAACTTCAGAAGAAAAAATTATCTCTGAAATAAATGAATCACATATTAAAATATCATTTTACCCATTATAAACTCATTGCAGCACTGTCCAATATCTTTTCCTTCCCAGCCATCAATACTCTTTTGCAGCTCATTCATTTTCTGCAAAGCTGCTTGCCTACTTGTTCTACAGTACATCCACAAAAAAGCCTCTCTGTAAGGAAACAAAATACATTAATCCTTATTATTGCACAACTTGACATTTTAAGTATTTCAATAAATATCTTGTTACACTTTTGAAAAAAATCCATACTTTTAAAATATTACATTAAAGCACTTTCAAGGGTGTATGGTCCTTTTTCATGAAGTTTGTCTTGGGAAATTCATATATTGCTTGTTGGGGGATTATTGCACAACACAAACAACTTGCATTATTACATAAACCACACATGATAAAATGAGATATGGATGTGCTATTTTATCTCTGAGTGGCACCTTTTTGCACACAGTGGGCTGAATTGTCATTCACAAGGACACCAAGAGCTCAGAGAAGGTTAGGGAAAGGACCACTGGATAGCTGCTGGGTGACAGATGGAAGCCTCTCATTGAGGACAGCTGATGTGTTCTTTAAATCCCTTTTGGGGTCCTATATCAGATTAATTTTCTGTTCCAGTCCAGTGTCTAAGTCCAACATGGATACAAAGATTTAAAACTGGACCAGTAGGGATGGGCAAGAGGGAGAGAGATTCAACCCCAAAAGGCTAATATGCAGAGGGAATAAATCTCCTGAACATGGGACAATGGCTTAATGTCCCATCTGATGAGCAGTGACTTTTCTAAGGTATTTGGTGTCCCCTTTATCACAAAGGCACAAAGAAGAGTGTTAGTAAAGAAAACCTCCAATGAAGACACAAGACTCAAACCCTAAGCACATAAGAATAAAATGATAGCACATAAGAATAAAATGACAACATACATTAAAAAAAAAGTCTAATGTTTCGGGTTTTGTGGTGCAAAAGGAACTAAGGTTATATTATGCCAAACAAGAAAAAAAAAATAAATGAAAAAATAAAAAAAATACCTATCTTCCTAAAGAGCCCTAAAAAGCAAAAAATAAACCTAATGCATATCGCTGGTGCAATCAGTCACTGAGTTCATATTCACTTCAAAGGAAGATAGGGCACTGGCAATCTTGTTGAGAGGTAAATTGGTACCCATCTTCCTTTGAAGTGAATACGAACTCAGTGACTGAGTGCTCCATCGTTATGCTTTAGGCTTATTTTCTACCTTTTAGGGCCCTATAAGAAGAGAGGTATTTTAATTTTTTATTTTTTTTATTTTTTTTGTTACTAAAAATCATCATCATCATCATCATCCTCAAGCAGCCATGGGCTACGGAGGTCCAACCAGACCGTGCAATTTAGTTCTCCAAGCAAGTCTATCCTGAGCTACATCTACTGCATCTGGCCACTGCACACCAATTCTAACAAGGTCCTGTTTGACATTGTCTGCCCACCGCATCCTAGGTCTCCCCTTCTTTCTGAGGCCTTTAGGCACACTGTTCATAACCCTATTCGCCAATCTATAATTATTCATACGGGCAACATGGCCAAACCAACGGAGTCTCTCTCTGCACAATATGCTGCTTAAAGGAGGTTGCAAACTCCTTTTCCTAATCTCATCATTAGTTACAAAGTTGAACCACCTAATGCCCAAGATACTGCGTAAGCATCTGGAATCAAAAGCATCTAGTTTCCTGTTATCTTGTTTACAAAGTGTCCAAGTTTCACTACCATAACTAACCCTAGAAAGAACCAAACTATTATACAGTCTAATTTTAGTCTTTAGGTGTATACGCCTATTTCTCCACACTCTCCATAGATTCTTAAAAGTCCCAGCAGCAATCCCTATTCGTCTGTTAATCTCATGCCGCACATCACCATTATCTGTTACATAGCTCCCAAGATAATTAAACTGTGACACCTGCTCAAGACTGCAACCATTCAGATTAACTGAATCACAGCCTGCCTGACCAATTTTCATCACTTTAGTTTTCTCTCTGTTTATAACCAAACCTACTCTACTACCAGTCTCATCAACGGCTCGAATGAAAGAGTTCATCTCATCAACATCATTTGCCAGAAGGGCTAAATCATCAGCATAATCTAAATCAGAAATTTTCGTATCTCCAGCCCATTTAAGGCCAAAATCTTTCCCTTGAAGTGAATTTCGCATAACATAATCAATAACCAAGCTAAAGAGAAAAGGAGACAAAATGCACCCTTGTCGAACACCAGAAGTAATGCTAAACCAATTGCTACAAGCCTTACCAACTCTCACACACAACTCAGTGTTATTATAGAGAGCTTTCATAATGTTAACTAACTTGTCTGGTATACCATATGATCTCACAATCAACCACAAATTATGACGATCAACAGAGTCGAAAGCCTTTTTGAAATCAACAAAGCTAGCAACCAAAGGTTTCTGAAACTCTAAACATTTCTCAAAAATCTGCCTAAGTGAAAATATCTGATCTACACATCCCCTACCACTTCTGAATCCACATTGCTCATCACGCAATTGCCTGTCAACCAGATTCTTAATTCTATTAAGCACAATCATGGAAAGAACTTTACCTGGAACAGAGAGTAGGCTGATACCCCTATAGTTATCACAAGAACTGCGATCACCTTTTTTGAAAATAGGGATAACAATAGCTCTGGTAAAATCCTTAGGAACCATGCCTTTATCATAAAAGAGATTCAGAATTTCAGTCATCCAAGTGGTAACTGAAACATTCCCAGCTCTAAGCATTTCCGTAGTAATTTCATCTACCCCTGGGGATTTATGAAGTTTAAGTTTAGAAACAGCCAAACTAACTTCAGATTGTGTTATAGGGCCAACATTAAAGCCACCAATGCATCTATCATCATTGCAAACAATGGGAGTAGAACTAACTACATTGTTTAGAACATCACTGAAATGCTCAGCCCACCTAGCCATGACAGAATCCTCCCCTTCTATAACCTTACCTTGTTTATCCTTCAATCCTTGTATGCCTGTCCGTTTTCTACCACACAAAACATTAACTATCTGGTACAGCTCTCTGCTGTTGTGCTGTCTAACTGCTTCCTCGGCTTTGTCAGCCAAACCATCAAGCCAAAAATTTTTATCAGCAGCTAACTGATCCTTTACAAGTTTATTAAGGTCTCTGTAATGCTTTCTATTAGGACTAGTAGGGTATTGATTAAGGGCATTCCTGCAGTTCTTTCTTTCCGAAATAAGCTCAAGTGCCTTATCACTCAGATAATTTTGCCTCTTCTGCTCCTTTTTTCCTAAAAGAGTACTGTTAGTGTCCAAAAAAGCCTGTTTAAAATGATCCCATTCTTCCTCAACTTCAGTAGTAAGCAAACCATGACTGTCATAATGACTAAGTAACCTATCATGGTAAGCTTTGGCTATAACTGGATCTTTCAGAGCTTCAGTATTAAAAGTAAATTTTTTAACCCTAGCACAACACTTTTTAAGTTTAAGTTGCAACACACTTGTAACAAGGTAATGGTCAGATCCAATTTCAGCTCCCCTATATGCCCTGGTATTCCTAACACAACTAGTCCATTTGCTGTTAATTAATATGTAATCAATCATATTCTTATGCAGCCCATCAGGTGAAACCCATGTGTACTTATGTATGTCACGGTGTTTGTAATAAGTGTTAGTTATTCTGAATCCATTGAGTTTACTTACCTGTAGGAGACGTTGCCCATTGCTATTGCAGCTACCAATACCAAAAGGGCCTATTACTCCTCCCCAAAGGTCAGAGTCAGTACCAACTTTGGCATTGAAGTCACCAAGAACAAGGGTAATATCTCCTTTCTTGACAGAATTCAAAATATCCTGAAGTTGTTCATAAAACCTATCCTTCTCATCCTCATCGGCATCCTCAGTCGGCATAACAGCAGATAACATTCAAGTCTTTAACGCTTGTCTGAAACCTACCTTCAAAAACATTCATTTCATATGACTCGTAAGCATCAATCACATTTTACCTTTACTTTTACCATTTACCCCTTTACTTTCAGAGTCAAATCTGAGGTAGTCCATGACATTGGAGATGTCACAAGCTATAATTTGAGATATGACTCATTAAAGTCAAACCCTGCAAAATCCATCTTTCATTTGACACCTAACTTGTGACAGTATGCCCACACATTCAGAAGATATAGCAGAACAACTTTCATATTTCCCAGCTATGAAAAATTTGACCCACCCTGGGGGTGGGGTCATATTTTCACAATGTGAAATTGTGCATTCAGGACATATAGCAGAACTATAGTTTCACATTTCCCCTTTTTCAGGGGAAAAGAAAGCATGGAGGTTCAATTTTTGTACTGCCTCTGACACTCTCCATGTCACAAGCTTTCATTTGACACAGTGTGTTACTTTCCACACTCACATTCAGGAGATATAGGGCAACAGTCATTTTCATATTCCCCCCCCCCCCCTATTTTAGGGGAGAAGAAAGCATGGGGAGACAATTTTTCATAGCCTGCAACATTCCCTGCATCAAAAGCTTTCATTTGACATATCTCTTGTTACTTTCAGCTTTCTAATTCTGGAGATGTAGCTTAAAAATAGTTTTCCCCATTTCTCTTTTTTTTAGAGGGGAAGAAAGCATGGGGGGCAATTATTTATAGCCTATGACACTCCCCCACATCACAAGCTTTCATTTGGCATATAAATCATTAAGTTTCTCAGTCGTGCTTGAAAGATATGGTGGAACAACATTGTCAAAGCCAAACTAAATAGGAAGACAGGTAAAAAGATAAAAGTCATTGAAATCATAAAGTTAAAAATTAGTACACAATAGAAATAAAAGCAAAAACAATAATATATATATAAAAAAAAACTATGGGGGAAAAAGACCTATGTAAAAGGCAAAAAATCAACAATTGTAAAATATAAAACGCAAAGATAAAATTTTTTTTATTAAAATCAATTTAAAAAAAAAAGCTTTAAAATGGGGAAAACATAGGCAGTAAAAACAAACCATGAGATAAAAGATGTATGAATGAAAGTGGCTTGAGGGCTCAAATGACAAATGAAGAAATTTAAAAGAAATTTGATGTTCACAACTAAAAGCAATGTGACAAATGGTTAAAAAGTGTCACATAACTCACACATATGTTGGTCACCTGCCCCAAGAAGGGGCTAAAAATAATCAATAAAAATAACTTATGTAAATCCAAAGAAGTACAACTTCCTCCTTATGATTTCCGTGACTGCCACAATTTGGCAATAGGCTTGATCTCGAAAAGTTTGTTTCCAACCTGTTCAGACCAAGATCTCTGCCACTGTGCCTGGAGCTCGATGGAAAAACACTTCTGGAAATCCAGGTAGGCACCGGCAGTGCAGAGTCTGACTGACTTGGCAGCAGCATCTGCCAAGTCGTTGCCCCTGATACTGATGTGACCAGACACCCAATAGAAGATGATAGTGGTTGTGACAGTGACTGATCTTGGAGAGAATTGGGTGACATCAATGCCTCACTGAGATCAAAGCCTGTAGCCAGCTAAACGAGTCAGTGTAGAGGACACACCAACAATGATGCTTAGCCACTATGTGCTCAAGGGCAATGCTGATAGCATGCAACTCTGCAATGAAGATGGAATACTGTTGTGGGATCTGTCTGCAACAATTACATCACAGCAGACCATGGCTGATCCAACTGTGCTGAACTTTGAGCCATTTGTGAAGACAAGCAAAATTCCAGGTTCTCAGCATGATGGCTGGCAAAGAGTTACTGATACACAATCAGGTGTAAAAGTCTTCCCCATCCTGCAAAGAGGAAAGTTGCAGGAAGGAGAAACAGCAATCTATGATGGTAGTGACTCCGCTGTAGACTGAGATACTATCAAGACTGCATGTCTTGCAGGTGTGAATGTCTTGCAGGTAACCTTGGACATGAAAACCGAAAGGACAAACAGCAGTCGGGTGAATCTGGTACATTTCCCACTGAGGACTGAAAATGCAGTCGCAAGTGGAATGGCCTGCTAGGGATCACAATCTGGAATCAGGGATAGAATCTGCAAGTTTCTGCAGGCAAATAGATCAGTATGGTTCATCAGTCTCAATGTAAATACTATGGACCATCATCATCATCCTCAAGCAGCCATGGACAACGGAGGTCCAACCAGACCGTGCAGTTTATTCTCCAAGCATATCTGTCCTGAGCTACATCTGATGTATTTGGCCACTGCACACCAATTCTAACAAGGTCCTGCTTGACATTGTCTGCCCTCCGCATCCTAGGTCTCCCCTTCTTTCTGAGGCCTTTAGGCACACTGTTCATAATCCTATTCGCCAATCTATAATTATCCATACGGGCAACATGGCCAAACCAACAGAGTCTCTGCACAATATGCTGCTTAAAGGAGGTTGCAAACTCCTTTGCCTAACCTCATCATTAGTTACAAAGTTGAACCACCTAATGCCTAAGATACTGCGTAAGCATCTGGAATCAAAAGCATCTAGTTTCCTGTTATCTTGTTTACAAAGTGTCCAAGTTTCACTACCATAACTAACCCTAGAAAGAACCAAACTGTTATACAGTCTAATTTTAGTCTTTAGGTGTATATGCCTATTTCTCCACACTCTCCATAGATTCTTAAAAGTCCTGGCAGCAATCCCTATTCGTCTGATAATCTCATGCCACACATCACCATTATCTGTTACATAGCTCCCAAGATAATTAAACTGTGACACCTGCTCAAGACTGCAACCATTCAGATTAACTGAATCACAGCCTGCCTGACCAATTTTCATCACTTTAGTTTTCTCTGTTTATAACCAAACCTACTCTACTACCAGTCTCATCAACAGCTCGAATGAAAGAGTTCATCTCAACAACATCATTTGCCAAAAGGGCTAAATCATCAGCATAATCTAAATCAGAAATTTTCATATCTCCAGTCCATTTAAGGCCAAAATCTTTCCCTTGAAGTGAATTTCGCATAACATAATAACCAAACTAAAGAGAAAAGGAGACAAAATGCACCCTTGTCGAACACCAGAAGTAATGCTAAACCAATTGCTACAAGCCTTACCAACTCTCACACACGACTCAGTGTTATTATAGAGAGCTTTCATTATGTTAACTAACTTGTTTGGTATACCATAATCTCACAATCAACCACAAATTATGACGATCAACACTGTCGAAAGCCTTTTTGAAATCAAAAAGTTAGTAACTGCAAGTTTCTGAAACTCTAAATATTTCTCAAAAATCTGCCTAAGTGAAAATATCTGATCCACACATCCCATACCACTTCTGAATCCACATTGTTCATCACGCAATTGACTGTCAACCAGATTCTTAATTCTATTAAGCACAATCATGGAAAGAACTTTACCTGAAACAGAGAGTAGGCTGATACCCCTATAGTTATCACAAGAACTGCGATCACCTTTTTTGAAAATAGGGATAATAATAGCTCTGGTAAAATCCTTAGGAACCATGCCTTTATCATAAAAGATATTCAGAATTTCAATCATCCAAGTGGTAACCGAAATATTCGCAGCTCTAAGCATTTCTATAGTAATTTCCTCTACCCCTGTGGATTTATGAAGTTTAAGTTTAGAAACAGCCAAAATAACTTCAGATTGTGTTATAGGGCCAACATTAAAGCCACCAATGCATCTATCATCATTACAAACAATGGTAGTAGAACTAACCACAATGTTTAGAACATCACTGAAATGCTCAGCCCACAGCCATGACAGAATCTTCACCTTCTATAACTTTACCTTGTTTATCCTTCACTCCCTGTATGCCTGTCCATACCACATAAAAAATTAACTATCTGGTACAGCTCTCTGCTGTTGTACTGTCTTAACTGCTTCCTCGGCTTTGTCAGCCAAGCCATCAAGCCAAAGATTCTTATCAGCAGCTAACTGATCCTTTACACAATTATTAAACTCTCTGTAATCCTTCAGTGAAGTGCAAAAGGCCTCTGTGCAAACACGGAAGGCCTGATGATGTACAGGGTTCAACACCTTCACCACTGAATCCCAGAATCGTACACCTTGGCTTTGTAGACCAATTACAGGCAAGTTCATGGTGAGGCAGAGGAAAGAACATCAGTCTGCCCCCAAGAGAGGGAGGAGAGGGCTTTGAAGATGTTCAATGGCCAGCATGCACTTGGACCTGAGATATCGTATGTGCAGGAAAAAGGTCAATTTCTAGTTGATGAGGAGACCGATAAACCTTCATCACTCCCACAACTGGAGTGATGTTACCTCTGGGTCACAGCTCTGGGCCCAGATGAAGATTACATGCATGCAAGTGGTCTTCTGTTGGGAGAACCAAAACCCAATGGCCATGCAGAGACTGTCCAGGACAGTTGTTCAATGACCCTAATGCTGGATGATGAGCAAAAGACATCAACATACAGGGCATTGTCTACTGTCAAAGGAAGTTTTGTGTAATGGAATTTATTTTGATAGCGAAAAGTGTAACACTCAGGATTCAGCCTTGTGGGACCCCTGTTCTTGGGGGAAAGGCCACGACAGAGTGTTACCAGCACAAACTCAAAAATCACGAGATGATAAAAAGTTTGTGATGAAGTTCAGCATGTGACCTCTCACGCTGAAGATGTGGAGGTCACGAAGAATGCCGAATCTCCATACCATGTCCTACACTTTTTCCATGTTTAAGAAAATTGACAACAGGTTCTCTCGACATAAAAACAAATTCCTGATCGCCAATTCGAGGTGAATTAGGTGGTCTAAAATACACTGTTGCCTGCAAAAGCCACATTGTATTTTGGAATAATGGCAGTTTATGTTCCAAATACCAGGCCAACCTGGTATTTATCATTCTTTCCAACACCTTGCATAAGCAGCTTGTCAATGTAATGGGACAATAATTCGAAGGAATCTTGGGATCCTTGCCTGGCTTGGGGTTGGCCAACAATAACCTCCCACCAGAAATCTGGAAATTGCTCCTCGACGAAAATATGGTTAAAGAGTTGGAGCAGCCAATCCTTACTTGATGGTGAGAGATGTTGAAGCATACATAATAAGACATTGTCTGACCCAACAACGGATACACAGTGTGCAGAGCAAGGCAAAGCTTCTCTGCTGTGAATGGCCTGTTGTAAGGTTCTGGGCCATTCATTGGAAGGATAGCGGAGATCGTTCGGCCTTGCTCTTCAGGGCCACAAACTCGGGGGAGTAAGAAGATAAAGAAGAGATGGAGCAGAAGGACTCTCCCAGAGTATCGGCAATTGCCTGTCTATTGTGCTCCTTGATCGATGGTGGGATGTGTACCCATTTTCCACACTTTATCTCACATGACCTTTGAAATGGTCGTGCAGATGATAGATGATGTATATTTGATCCAAGAGTCCTTTTGGCTCTGTTGCAGGATGAAATAGGCTTTTGCCCTGGCACATTTGAATGTTGTTGGGTTGGGTTGTTTTACCTCTGAGCGGCACTTTTTTGCACACAATGGGCTAAATGGCCAGGTCACATGGACCCCGAAGGCTCAGAGAAGGTTGGGGGAGGGGACCCACTGGAACAGCTGTTGGGAGACAGATGGTAGCCTCCCGTCAAGGCCATCCAGCGTGTTCTTTAACGTGCACAGGGTATGGTTCTCCCGCACACGGGGCCACGGCTTAACGTCCCATCCGACGGACGGCGGCCTTTCCAAGCCCATCGGTGTCCCCTACTGACCGTGGGCAGGGCAGGGAATTTTGCGGAGATAAATCTCAACGCTGACCCAGCTGGGACTCGAACCTGGGAACTACAGATTACGAGCCTGGCGCGCTACCGACTGAGCCACCCCCGCCCCCACATTTGAATGCTTCAAGGTTGGGGATGTCGGATATCTCAAACATTCCCCAAGCCTTCTTCTGAGCCTTACGAGCTGCAGTGCAGTTGGGATTCCACCACAGTTTTGGACACCAAGTAGAGGTCTGAGGAACAGTCAAGGCAGCTGTTAAGGCGATGCAGTCTGCCATCTCCGCCACTGCAACATTGATGGGCTCTTAGCTGACCGAGTGTTCACTGAACTCAGAAAGGGCTCGAAGACATTCCAGTCAGACAGGTTAAGACTCCACATAGTACACACCCCAGGGAGGTGATTGCTACCATGGGGGGGGGGGGGTTCCCTTGAACTTCCATGTAAAGAGCAGAAAAATCTAGGTGGGGCAGATAATCAGAGGGTCAGGGAATGAAAATAGATGCTGACTCCTGTGTTCAACAGGGAGAGTAAAGGATCCAGGAGCCACTACTCCACGACCCCACCCCTCTCATTGGTGTCAGTCTGCCCCACACAGGATTGTGTCCAGCATCCTCTTGTTAGACATCTCTTGCATCCTCTTGTTAGACATCTCTTGCATCCTCTTGTAGGACATCTCTTGCTTTGGTTTGGTTTGTTTTACCTCTGAGCGGCACTTTTTTGCACACCATGGGCTAAATGGCCAGGTCACATGGACCCCGAAGGCTCAGAGAAGTTTGGGGGAGGGGACCCACTGGAACAGCTGTTGGGAGACAGATGGTAGCCTCCCGTCAAGGCCATTCAGCGTGTTCTTTAATGGGCACAGGGTATGGCTCTCCTACACACAGGGCCACGGCTTAATGTCCCATCCGGCGGACAGCGGCCTTTCCAAGCCCATCGGTGTCCCCTACTGATCGTGGGCAGGGCGGGGAATTTTGCGGAGATAAATCTCAACGCTAACCCAGCTGGGACTCGAACCTGAGAACTGCAGATTACGAGCCTGGCGCGCTACCGACTGAGCCACCCCTGCCCCCGGACATCTCTTGCATCCTCTTGACTCCAACAAGAGGATGAAGTCCCCCATAATGAGGAAGGGGGAGGCAACTGCAAGGCAATGTCATCAAGGTCTTCCTGGAAGATTAGACTTCCAGGTGGTAGGTAAACAGAACAGACATTCAACAAAAACCCTACAAAGAGGCATATGGCAACTGCCTCTAAGGTGGTGGTGAGGGGTATGACCTGGAATAGAGAATGGTTACTCATGAAGATGGCAACATCCCAGTGAGCTGGACCATCTCCATCCCGATGAAGGAGAGATAAGTGCCAGATAATGGGATCATTGGCAGTCTGCAAGTATGTCTCCTGCAGGCACAAGCAAATAGGAGGTACAAGCAAGCAGCTGCAGGTACAAGCAAATAGGCCTCAGGAGGACCTTGATGTAATTAATATTCCTCTGGAATCCACGATACTTCCATTGTAAGAGTGTGGCCATCTCAGGTGCTAGGAGGTTGAGCAGATGACTTTCTGTTTATTCTAACCATTGCCAGAGACGGTTTCAGGAAAATAGGGCAGGTAGTATCCATGTCCTCAGAGTCGTTTGAGGGACATGGATCTGAAGCAGTCAAATGAGGGATTAAAATTTTCTCCTTGGAGCCTGTTGATGACCATTTTGGCTTGGATCTGGCTGTCTGCAGTCAGGAAGAAGGGGACTTCCAGTGGTGGAAGGTGCCTCATCAGGAACTGAAACCAGAGTTGATGTCACAATGGACACAGACTTTGGTTTTGCCTATGTCAGGAGGTACTTTGCTGCAGGTGAGAAAGATTCAGATGGGGCTAAGCTGATAACCATCTGTACCACCATGGAACCCATCACAACAATGGGCTTTCCAAACATCGCACTGGACACCTTGCCAGGTGGGGTAGGCAATGCAGAGAGGTTTCTTGCCTCAGGATAAGAGATGTTGTTGAGCATTTTGAGGCGCTGTACCTTCTCCAGCCATTTTTGTCAGTCACAGGAATACACTAGATGGTTGCCACTACAGTTCATGCTGCCTGCCCTTTCTGCTGTGCAGTCAGGATTGAGGTGATCTTGGCTGCCACAACAAGCACAGGAACTTCCACAACAAACTATGTGGCATGGTCATACCTCTGGCATTGAAAGCAACGCAGAGGATTTGGGATATACAGCCAAACTTCACAGTGAAGGTAACCCTTGATGGAAGTCAGCAGGCATGATGTATTGAAGGTGAGGATTAGTACCCAGGTGGGTACTACTTTTCATCACAGCATTGGAAACCCAGTGGACTGTTATTACTCCCTGGGATGACAGCTCTGAGAGGATTTCCTCCTCAGAAACTTTGAGGAGGTCCCATTTGAAGATCACACCCAGGGAGGAATTCAGCATCTTGTGGGGTGTGAAAGTGATGCCACTCCACCATTTGCCGTAATATTTAAGAGCAGCTCGGAATGTTTCAAGCAAGCAGTTTCCACTTGCAAGTCACCAGATCATAGGCGCTTGACTGATTTCAGTGCTCACATGAGACCCTCTAGACCTTTGTTGATGAAAAAAGGGGGCATCTGATCACCTGTAGAGTGGATGATGGGGAATCTTGGGGACAGAGAAACCCATGAAGACGATGGTGATTATGACAAAGAAGACATAGAAAGTGGGGGGGGGGGGGGCTCCTGGCTAGTCCTCTTGGCAGCATTGGATGATGAATTTCTTTTAATGGAGTCTATGATTGTTTTAGGGTGTTTACAGGCTCGTTGTTCCCACCCACCATGGAGTCCAACAAGAGAATGCCCAATCAGGTTCTGTCCAATCAGGCCAAGCCCATAAGAAATGCCTGATGAGAATGCAATTACTGAAACATGTCAGCACCTTGAAATAAAAAAGCTCAGATGCATCTAATAATCTCTTTTAATTTTGTTTTTTTGCAAAATAAGTGAAAAAAACAAAAAAGTGTGAAAACCAAACTGGCATCACAAAAAAAAGAAAACTACAAAATTAGTAAATGTGTGAGGCAACTCTCAGACCATTACCTGGATGTAGGCAAGCACTCACCTACTGCACAGTTGACCCTAGCAGGTGCAGCCCACCAGCAGATTGACTACCCCAGGACCTACAAGTTTACCTAAAGCATAGGCCAAAGCAGTGTAGCAGCAGCCCGGAATGCACTGTCCAGTCCTGTGACAAACAGGCTCCCCAATGGCATGGCAAATAAATGGGTGAGCATTCAGGACCCTGTAAAGGTACCTGGGGCCAGCAGAATGTTCACAGGATGGTACCCTCACCACAGACAGGAGCTCACACTAAGCAGTGCATTTTTGCTTAAAAAAAGGAAGTAATCTTCGGTAAATATTAACACACAAATTTTTTTTTCATTGGTGTAAGAGATTATTGTAACCAAAGGAGAATTACCAATATTGCAGACTTGTTACATAAGGTCATGTAGCCTACTGAAGTTCCCTTTAAAAAAAAACCAGATGTAAAAAAACAGATGTTTCAAAAAAAACTAGATGTAAACCAGTTTTTCACCTGAAAGGAAATATGGCATCTTATTTTTATTTTTTTTAAAGGAATTATGGCATCTTATATGCTAAATTAATCACTATTATTTCTGAATTTTCTGGAAAAAAAAAATATTTTACCAAAAAAAGACAACTAGTTTTATTTAATAGAACTTTTAAAGAGGTGTGTAGTAAAAAAATGCATTTGGCAATGCATAATAAAAATTTTAAAAACAACAACAATCGACAGATATGATTATAATATGTGTGAATAGAAAAGACTATTTTCCATTCATTAAGAGTAATACTTTCGATCAAAGGATATTTCTTTCTGAATAACAAAAAAAATTATCCTGGTGCAGGCCTGGTTGGCACATCTGTTTTTTTCTTTTCTTTGGGCCTTTTTTTTGGGAGGGGTGGGGTCTTTTTTTTTCTTCTCTCTCGAGCTTTTTTCTGTTTTTTGCTCAATACCGTAGATTGAGGAAAGCCATGCTTTTTCCCAACTTTGCAAAATCATAAAAGAAGTCAACTTCAGAATTTTTTTTAAATAACCAGTTAACTAAAATAGGTTATGTTATATACCACATTAAATAGAATTTAATTCTGAATTTTATGAAAATATAACAATTTAAACAATTTATGAGAATTGATTTTAATAGTTTTTTCACATATAGTGAAAAAACAATTGGATTATGCAATTAAGAACCCTTCCAGTGTCTATGTCGTCTGCATAAGTTCAGAGAATCTGAATTGAGAGGGCGAGGATGTATGTATCCATTTTTAGCACAACAAAAAAAAAATGATTTTTAAAAAATAGAAATTGCCATTACAATTTTATATATATATATCTTAAAAAACATAATTCAGGCTTCAAAAATAATATTTTGTTTTTTAACTTGATGCACATTTTATTAAACTACGATATAATTTTATTACGCCATCTGATTGCCATTTCTTAGAAGCACTAAATGGTATTGCCGATTTGCTTGTTAACATTACTATCTGCTGAAACGAAAAATTACATACAACCTAATGGGATGTTAAATAAAATATCTGCAACAACTTTTAAGCCAGCCTTCTATCTAGCATAACTCTGAAAGATCGATAAATCAGCCAATTGGAGATCGCTAACTAACGGAAGTAAATGTACAGAAATGAATATGCTTTCATATCCAAGACCTCATTTATTTTCACAAAATGATACCATATCAAAATTTTACTGGAAAGGTAATAAATAATAAAATAAAAATTAGCGTATAGCCTAATGTGATGTTAAAATATCCACAGCAACAAGTTGTAGGCTGGCCATACGATATAACATAACTATGAAAAAAATCAATACTTATTGATTGCCAAAAGATTGCTAATGCCAAAAAGATTGCCTTTGATTTAACCTCACAAGTTCGATTTCAACTATTATCAACAAATTTTTCCTTAAATTTTCGAAAATCTCCTAAAAATGAACAAAAACCTGCTATTTTTCAAAACGATAGATTTTGGAAGTAATTACAAAATATGTACCCGCCATTTTTCCTCCCTGTTTCACAATCTTTTTCTGTCATAAACCTATTTCAGTATTCCCAAATTACTTTTATCATTTTCTCTAGCATTTTATGCATCTTTCCCGCACTTAAAATCAAAACTGGTAGTAAACACATCCTTCTTATAAATTCTGGTTGCACCTGCATTTAATTAGTTATGCTTCACTGAGGCAAACAAGACACAGGTGGCTGTCACGTGCTATCTTCGTTCCGTGTGCTCTAAGTGTTTTTTACAGTTTTGGTCCAGCATATTGGATACCCTTTGTAAACTTAGTATTTACTTTTTTTATATTTAAACCTTAATTTTCATTTCGGTAGTTTATTTTTGGAAATTAGCAATCTTTTGGCCAATCAATAAGTATTGATTTTTTTCATAGTTATGTTATATCGTATGGCCAGCCTACAACTTGTTGCTGTGGATATTTTAACATCACATTAGGCTATACGCTAATTTTTATTTTATTATTTATTACCTTTCCAGTAAAACTTTGATATAATATCATTTTGTGAAAATAAATGAGGTCTTGGATATGAAAGCATATTCATTTCTGTACATTTACTTCCGTCAGTTAGCGATCTCCAATTGGCTGATTTATCGATCTTTCAGAGTTATGCTAGATAGAAGGCTGGCTTAAAAGTTGTTGCAGATATTTTAACATCCCATTAGGTTGTATGTAATTTTTCGCTTATTATTTCTTGCTTTTTTAATAAAACAACTTTTAGCTTGTACCGTTTTCTGAAATTGAATGTCTTGGATACGTAAGCAAAATAGACTTCCTTGCTACAGAAATCAGCCATCATTTGGGAGGGCAATTTTGGGAAACAACCTTTCTGCACTTAGCCAAGATCACCAAATTCAACACCCCCCAAAAAATTCATAATGTTTAGTAAAAAAAACAGCCAAGGAAGTTTTTTTCTTTCTATTTCATAATCAGTTCAGAAAATTCCATGAATGTGAGAAGGCCTAGTCACATTGTATAACACTGGCCTTGTTTAAAATACACGATACTGAAAAGAATCATTAAAAGAAATAAAAATCATATTTCAGGTTGAATATTACATTATTCAGGAGGAAATTTCATTTTGATAAATATAAAATTTAACTATTGTTATTCAGCAAGTTTCCCAAAATGAAGCCTTAATTGTATAGCATGATCACTTTTTTCACCATATCACATTGAAAAGGGCTTATTAAAATTAATATGCTTGCAAAATTTGTTTATATCATTTATTTTCATAAAATTCGTAATTAAATTCTGTTTAATTTGGTATATAACATGACCTATTTCTGCTGATTGTTTTTTCTATTCTAAAGTTGACTTGTTTATCTGACTCAGCACAATTGGCTAAAAGCCTGAAATTTTCTCAAAGTATGGTACCAAGAAAAAAATTACAAAACTGGAGAAATATTTACTTGAAACAAGAAAATTATTATTTTTTTTTGTTGTTATTCAGAAATAGCCGTTACATTCATGTGCATTACACAGAAATATTATTAGTTTTTTTTTTAAATAAATTTTTATTTTAATTTACCAGAGGCATTATTTTATACAGGATTCTAAAAATGTCTATTAAAATAAAACTAGTCATCTATTTTGCTAAATATTTTATTTTTAGAAAATAAAGAATTAAATAATGATTAATTTGGCATATAACATTCCATAATTCCTTTCATTAGTTATTTGGTACAAAAAGTTCTAAAGTTAATTTTTTCTTTTGGCTGAGAATAGGGAGAAAACAGTTTGGCCTCTGGATGGAACCATTTCCACCTGGACACTGGAAGGGTTAATAAATTATTTATATTGTAGTCTAATAAAATATTACATCAAATGGAAAAAGAAAATATTTTTCGAACTTGAATTATGTATTTAAAAGATAAATTTAAGAAAAACCTTAAAACTGCTATTATCATTTTTTTTTTAAATGGATTTTTTTTTTGTACTAAAAAAGACTTGGACCTCTCATTTTGGATTCTGTCAGTGTATACGTTTGTCTTGGACCCTCCTCATTATCATCCTCAAGCAGCCACAGGCTACAGAGGTTCAACCAGATTGTGCAATTTAGTTATCCAAACACGTCTGTCATGAGCTCTCCCCCTCTTTCTGCAGCCTCTAGGCACACTTTTCCAAACCTATTCACTAATCTATAGTTACGCACAATGGCAACGTGGCCAAACCAACGGTCTCTCTATCTGCACAATATGCTGCCCAAAAGAGTTTGCCAACTCCTTTCCCTACTCTCATCATTTAGGTGATTTCACAAAGTCAAATCACCTAATGTCCAAGTTACTGTGTAAGCATCTAAAATAAAAAGCATCAAGTTTCCTGTTATCTTGTTTACAAAGAGTTCAAGTTTCATTACCATAACTAACTCTAGAAAGAAACAAAGTATTACACAGTCTAATTTTTGTCTTAACTTACTGGACTGGATTAAGGCTCTGAATTTGATTATAGATCCTGAATTTACTGCACTGGTGGGTTTCTGTCGAGGCAAAATCTGCTGCTATGTTTTTTGTCTGTGGGTTGACAAAGTGAATAGATTCACAGGTTATGTTTTATCAGCTGGTGGATAATCTTGAGCAGAGATCATTGCAGGCACCTAAACTCTTGCTTCTAAGGGTATCATCACATTCTACATTGGAGGAAGTCTTCAGGTGTAGATGGCTTCAGCCTTTAGTGGTGGGGAACGGATCTTTGCTCCATGCCTGCGATTAGGGGGCTGTTTGATATTGTCAGCAATCCCTCTCTCTCTCTCTCTCAATAAACATACTTTCTTTAAACATCCCACTAACCATTCTCTCCCCTTAGATAGTTGGAATGTGAGGATTTTGCACAGAGATTATTCTCTTGATGTCCTCACAGAAGAATTCCACCGTTATAGTTTAGATATTCTCGGCTTGCAAGAGACCAGATGGACAGATAAAAGTCAAATTCTTAAAAATTATCTTAAATTTCTCTTTTCAGGGAGGGAAGATAATAAGCATCACCATGGCATGGGTCTGATTCTCAGCAGACATGCTAGTGAGGCTCTGATAGGATATGAGTGTATTAATGAAAGGTTTCTTATAGCAAAATTTCAGACAAGCATTTAAGATTTGAATGTTACCTGTTGTTATGCCCCCACTGAGAATGCCAATGAGGAGGACAGGTTTTAGGTAACTTCAGAATATTTTGAATTCTGTCAAAAAAGGAGATATTACCCTTGTTCTATGTGACTTCAATGCTCAAGTTAGTACTGAATTTGACCTTTGGGGAGGGGTGATAAGCCCTTTTGGTATTAGTAGCTGCAATGGCAATGGGCAACATCTCCTACAGGTAAGTAAACTTAATGGTTTAAGAATAACTTATACTTATTACAAACACCATAACATACGTAAGTACACATGGGTTTCACCAGATGGTCTGCATAAGACTATGATAGCTTATATAATAATTAACACAAATGGGCTAGTTCTGTTAGGAATAACAGGTCACATAGGGGAACCGAAATTGGATCTGACCATTACCTTGTTAAAGGTGTCTTCTAACGTAAATTTAAGAAGTGTTGTGTTAAGGTTAAAAACTTTGACTTCAATTCTGAAGCTGTGAAAGACCCAGTTATAACTAAAGCTTACCATGATAGATGAACTTAGTCATTATGACAGTCCTGGTTTGCTTACTACTGAAGTTGAGGAAGAATGGTACCGTTTTAAACAGGCTTTTTTTGTGAACTAACAGTACTCTTTTAGGAAAAAAGGAGAACAGGAGGAATTATTTTAGTGATAAGGCACATGAATTTATTTCAGAAAGAAAGAACTGCAGGAATGCCCTTAATCAATACCCTAATAGTCCTAATAGAAAGCACTACATAGAACTTAATAAACGTGTAAAGGATCAGTTAGCTGTTGATAAGAATCTTTGGCTTGATGGCGTCGCTGACAAAGCCGAGGAAGCAGTTTACTGTGGACAGCACAACAGCAGAGAGCTGTACCAGATAGTTAAGGCTTGGTGTGGTAGAAAACGGACAAGTATACAGGGATTGAAGGATAAACAAAGTAAGGTTATATAGAAGGTGAGGATTCTGTCATGGCTAGGCGGGCTGAGCATTTCAGTGATGTTCTAAACAATGTGGTTAGCTCTACTCCCATTGTTTGTAATGATGATAGATGCATTACTGAACACATTCTAAAGTCATTTTGGCTATTTCTAAACTTAAACTACATAAATCCCCAGGGGTAGACAAAATTACTACAGAAATGCTTAGAGCTGGGAATATTTCGGTTACCACTTGGATGACTGAAATTTTCAATATCTTTTATGATAAAGGCATGGTTCCTAAGGATTTTACCAGAGCTATTATTATCCTTATTTTCAAAAAAGGTGATCGCAGTTCTTGTGATAACTATAAGGGTGTCAATCTACTCTCTGTTCCAGGTAAAGTTCTTTCCATGATTGTGTTTAATAGAATTAAGAATCTGGTTGACAGTCAATTGCGTGATGAGCAATGTGGATTCAGAAGTGGTAGGGAATGTGTAGATCAGATATTTTCACTTAGGCAGATTCTTGAGAAATGTTTACAGTTTCAGAAACCTTTGGTTGCTAGCTTTGTTGATTTCAAAAAGGCTTTTGATGCTGTTGATTGTCATAATTTGTGGTTGATTGTGAGATCATATGATATACCAGACAAGTTAGTTAACGTAATGAAAGCTCTCTACAATAACATTGAGTTGTGTGTGAGAGTTGGTAAGGCTTGTAGCAAATGGTTTAGGATTGCTTTTTAGTGTTCGACAAGGGTGCATTTTTGTCTCCTTTTCTCTTTGGTTACTGAATACGTTATGTGAAATTCACTGTAGAGGAAAGATTTTGGCCTTAAATTGTCTGAAGATCCGAAAATTTCTGATTTAGATTATGTTGATGATTCAGTCCTTTTGGCAAATGATGTTGATGAGACTGATAGTAGAGTAGGTTTGGTTTATAAACAGAGAGAAAACTAAAGTGATGAAAATTGGTCAGGCAGGCTGTGATTCAGTTAATCTGAATGGTTGTGCCCTTGAGCAGGTGTCACAGTTTAATTTTCTTTGGAGCTATGTAACACATACTGGTGATGTGCAGCATGAGATTAACAGACAGATAGGGATTGCTGCCGGGACTTCTAAGAATCTGTGGAGAGTTTGGAGAAATAAGCGTATACATCTAAAGACTAAAATTAAACTGTATAATAGTTTGATTCTTTCTAGGGATAGTTACGGTAATGAAACTTGGATGCTGTGTAAACAAGGTAACAGAAAACTAGATGCTTTTGATTCTAGATGTTTATGCAGTATCTTGGGAATTAGGTGGTTCAACTTTGTAACTAATGATGAGGTTAGGCAAAGGAGTTTGCAACCTCCTTTAAGCAGCATATTGTGCAGAGAGAGACTCCGTTGGTTTGGCCATGTTGCCCTTATGGATACTTATAGATTAGCAAATAGGGTTATGAATAGTATGTCTAAAGGCCTTAGAAAGAGGGGGAGACCTACGATGCAGTGGGTAGATAATGTCAAACAGGACCTTGTTAGAATTGGTGTGTAGTGGCCAGATGCAGCAGATATAGCTCAGGACAGATATGCATTGAGAACTTAAATTGCATGGTCTGGTTGGACCTTCATAGCCTATGGTTGCTTGAGGATGATGAGATGTATGTGTGTATATCTCTACTCTCCATAGATTCTTAAAAGTCCTAGCATCAATACCTATTTGTCTATTAATCTCATAATGCACATCAGCAGTATCAAAGCTCAAATTATTATTTAATCACTTAAATTATCAAATTACAAAGCTTCCAAGATAATTTAACACACCTGCTCAAGAGTGCAAATATTCATATTAACTGAACTAGAGCCTGCCTGACCAATTTTCATCCCTTTAGTTTTCTCTGTTTATCACCAAATTTACTACCAGTCTCATTCATAGCTTGAATGAAAGAGTTCATCTCATCAACACCATCTGCCAAAAGGACTAAATCATCAGGATAATCTAAATCAGACATTTTCGTTTCTCCAGACCATTTAAAGCCAATCTTTCCCTTGCAGAGAATTTTGCATAATATAATCAATAACAAAACTAAAGGAGACAAAATGCACCTTTGTTGAACACCAGTAACAGTGTTAAACCAATTGCTACAAGCCTTGCCAACTCTCACATATGACTCAGTGTTATTATAGAGATCTTTCATTATGTTAACTAACTTGTTTGGTATACCATATGATCACACAATCAACCACAAATTATGACGATCAACAGAGTCAAAAGCCTTTTTGAAATCTACAAAGCTAGCAACCAAAGGTTTCTGAAACTCTAAACATTTCTCAAGAATCTGCCTAAGTGAAAAAATCTGATCTACACATTCCCTACCATTTCTGAATCCACATTGCTCATCACGCAACTGCCTGTCACCCAGATTCTTAATTCTATTAAGCACAATCATGCAAAGAACTTTACCTGGAACAGAAAGTAGGCTGATACCCCTATCATTATCACAAGAACTACGATCACCTTTTTTAAAAATAGAAATAACTCTGGTAAAATCGTTAGGAACAATGCCTTTATCATTAGAGATATTCAAAATTTCAGTCAGCCATGTGGTAACAATAACATTCCCAGCTCAAAGTATTTCAGTAGTACTTTCATCTGCCCCTAGAGATTTATGCAGTTTAATTTTAGAAATAGCAAAAATAACTTCAGACTGTGATAAACATCCAACATTAAAGCCACTAACTCATTTATCATCATTACAAACAATGGGAGTAGAACTAACCACATTATTTACAACATCTCTGAAATGCTCAGTCCACCTAGTCATGACAAAATCCTCATTTTCAATAACTTTACCTTGTGTATCCTAGTCTCAGTATACCTGTCCGTTTCTTCCCATATGAAACATTGACTATCTGGTACAACTCTCTGCTGTTACTCTGTGTAACCACTTCCTCAGCTTTGTCCACCAAGCTATCAAGACAAAGATTCTTATCATCTACTAACTGATCTTTTACACATTTATTAAGCTGTTTGTAACACTTTCAATTAGGACTAGTAGGGTATTGATTGATAATAACATTTCTGTAGTTATTTCTTTCCAAAATAAGCTCCAATGCCTATCACTCAAATAATTTTGCCTCCTCTGATCCCTTTTTACCCAAAAAAGTATTCTTAGTTTCCAAAAAGCATGTTTAAAATAGTCCCATTCTTTCTCAACTTCAGTAGTAGGCAAACCACGATTGTCAAAATGACTAAGTTAACCTATCATAGTAAGCTTTAGCTATAACTGGGTCTTTCACAGCTTCAGAACTGAAGTTTTTAACATTAGCACAACACTTCTTAAATTTAAGTTACAAGACACCTTTAACAAGGTAATGGTCAGATCCAATTTCAGCTCCCCTATGTGACCTGGTATTCCTAAACAGAACTAGCCCATTTGTGTTAATTAATATATAATCTATCATAGTCTTATGTAGCCCATCTGGTGAAATCCATGTGTACTTATGTATATTGTGATGTTTGTAATAAGTGTTAGTTATTCTGAAACCATTAAGTTTATTTACCCTGTAGGAGATGTTGCCCATTGCCATTGCAACTACTAATACCAAAAGTGCTTATCACCCCTCCCCAGAGGTCAGATTCAGTACCAACTTGAGCATTGAAGTCACCTAGAACAAGGGTAATATCTCCTTTTTTGACAGAATTCAAAATATTCTGAAGTTGCCTAAAACCTGTCCTCCTCATTAGCATTCTCATTGGGAGCATAACAGAAAACATTCAAATCTTAAATGCTTGTCTGAAATTTAGCTGTAAGAAACCTTTCATTAATGCACTCATATCCTAGTAGATCATCACTAGCATGTCTGCTGAGAATCAGACCCACACCTTGGTGATGTTTATTATCTTCCCTCCCTGAAAAGAGAAATTTAAGATTATTTTTAAGAATCTGACCTTTATCGGTCCGGTCTCTTGCAAGCCGAGGAGATCTAAGTTATAATGGTGAATTTTTTGTGTGTGGATATCAAGAGAATAATCTCTGTGCAGAGTCCTCACATTCCAACTATCTAAGGGGAGAGAATGGTTAGCAACTACATAAAGAGACCTGTCTGGACTTGTGGCCGATGTCATAATGCGACACATCGAGAAAGTTGCATTAACAAAAGCAGAACTTCAACCATCCCTATACATGTGATACACAGGTGACATTTTAATTTTTTGGCCACATGAAGTCAAAAAGTTAAATAACTTTATAAATACATTTAACTCAATACTTCCAACAATTAAATGCATGCATGAATCAGAACAAAACTATTAAATATCATACCTCGATATATTAATAACCAGAAAGGATAATTACTGTGAAATTACCGTATTTAGAAAGAAAACACATACCAAATTACATACCTGCAAATTCTGCACATCCACTTAAATATAAGAAAGCAAGCATAATACCACACTTTTACATGAATATCAATACTGTTCAGTTTAAACAACTTTCCAAAATGAAATTGATTACATAAAAAGAACTGCAACAGAAGCTGGCTATTCACAGCTAAACTTAAACAGATGGAAAATGAATACAAAACATAGTTATAAGGGAGTCTCAACCAACTTCAAATCAAATGCAAGTTATGCACATAGTTTTCCATTCATTAAAAGTATTTCAGAGACTACGGAAAACATTCTTAAATGATATATTTCTCTCCCAACCACAGTAACAAAGACAATAAAAAAACCTAACAATTAACGATAGAGACAAAAAAACCACCCACAGGAGGGGTATAAGAGATAAGTATCCCAGACCCCTCAAAAATATTAAATGGGAAAGATAAATATATAGGAAAAATATACAGACAATACAGTAATAGAATGCAAGAGCACCAAAATGATATAATAAAGCAGAAACCTAATACAGCATTAACACAAACTATATTGGACAATAATATTCAAATAAATAATATCAATTTTAGGCCATTAGTGGCACCTAACTCTAAATTCCAGTTGCTCTATGTGAAAAACTTTTAATACACACACATCTCAATAAGTTATGCAACACAGAGATTCCTCCCCTTCCATCAGCATACTTGCACACATACCATTATGCATGCCTGATCAATGACACAAGTAGTGTTTCTTCTCGAGTATTCCTTCTCGAGAAAAAAGTGTAATTTTTTTTTCTCATTTCTTGAGAATTATAGTGTTTCATCTCGAGAAAAAAAATAAAATTTGTTTTTCTCATTTCTCCAGGAATTTATTTCTTGGAATCGATATTGAAATTATTGTTGTTTTTATCAACAATTTGCAACTGTCCATGTTTACTGTTTTTATTGCAATACCTGGAAAATTTATAAATATATTTTTTTTGTAACTTCTTAAGTAATAAATACTTAAGAATTTTTAGATAATAAATACTTAAAAACTTGTGCACCTGCAGTGTTCAGTGCAGTCGCATAGTTTGTTTTTGTTCTATAGTTCTTTTTTAAATATTTAAATTTAATTCATTTTGTTTTGTGTTTTTAGTCCATAAAGACGAGCAAATTTTATACAAACTGTTGGTCACGTTTGAAAAAGAATATTAATAATAAGGATTTGGCAAACTTGTAATCTTTGCAGTAAGATTTATCTTGTAATGGTTCAGCAACAATTGGTCTTCACAGGCACTTTGAAGGTGTACACTGCTATAAGTGGGAAGAATCAAATATCGAGCCAAATAGTTCCTGTTCCCAACAAGTCAAATGGCGATTTGAGGGCCCAAGTAGCAATGATCAAACAAATTTAATGTTTATAAAACATCCAACTGTGGCGGAATTAATATCTAAATTGGCAGCAGTTGATGGATTCTCATTTAATAAAATTACTACAAGTGAATTTGTAAGACAGAGCATGACAGCAAGGGGATTCAATATTCCACATAATCCTTCAGAAGTGAGGCAACTGATGATGGAGTTTTATTATTGTAAAAAGGAGGAGTTAGTTCAGACCATAAGGAAACTAAAAGATGAAGAAAAACAATTTAATGTATTTATTGATGAATGGACTATTACTAAAAATAAAAGATACATGGATATTCACATATTTAGAAATGCTAAAGATTTGCTCAATATTGGGTTGGTTTCGATTAATGGTAGTTCTGTCGGAAAAACTTTAGAGTTGCTAACACAAAAATTAGATGGTTTTGATGTTTCTCTTGAAAAAGATATTGTATCTGTAATGAGTGATGGCGTTGCCATTATGCAGAAGTTTGGAAGGTTGTCTCCTGCACATCAACAACTATGCTATAATCATGGTTTGCATTTAGCTATTTTGAAAACTTTTTACATAAATAATTACATTGAGAAGCAGAAAGAAAGTGAGAAACTCGAAGAAAATAATAGTGATAGTGAAGATGAAGATTGTTTTTCAGAATATGGATCCGTTTTTAAATTTGAACCAGTGATAAACAGAGAGCTGCAAATGCAAAATTTATCATCATCATCATCCTCAAGCAGCCATGGGCTACGGAGGTCCAACCAGACTGTGCAATTTAGTTCTCCAAGCAAGTCTATCCTGAGCTACATCTACTGCATCTGGCCACTGCACACCAATTCTAACAAGGTCCTGTTTGACATTGTCTGCCCACCGCATCCTAGGTCTCCTCTTCTTTCTGAGGCCTTTAGGCGCACTGTTCATAACCCTATTTGCCAATCTATAATTATTCATACGGGCAACATGGCCAAACCAATGGAGTCTCTCTCTGCACAATATGCTGCTTAAAGGAGGTTGCAAACTCCTTTGCCTAATATCATCATTAGTTACAAAGTTGAACCATCTAATGCCCAAGATACTGCGTAAGCATCTGGAATCAAAGGCATCTAGTTTCCTGTTATCTTGTTTCCAAAGTGTCCAAGTTTCACTACCATAACTAACCCTAGAAAGAACCAAACTATTATACAGTCTAATTTTAGTCTTTAGGTGTATACGCCTATTTCTCCACACTCTCCATAGGTTCTTAAAAGTCCCGGCAGCAATCCCTATTCGTCTGTTAATCTCATACCGCACATCACCATTATCTGTTACATAGCTCCCAAGATAATTAAACTGTGACACCTGCTCAAGACTGCAACCATTCAGATTAACTGAATCACAGCCTGCCTGACCAATTTTCATCACTTTAGTTTTCTCTCTGTTTATAACCAAACCTACTCTACTACCAGTCTCATCAACAGTTCGAATGAAAGAGTTCATCTCATCAACATCATTTGCCAAAAAGGCTAAATCATCAGCATAATCTAAATCAGAAATTTTCGTATCTCCAGCCCATTTAAGGCCAAAATCTTTCCCTTGAAGTGAATTTCGCATAACATAATCAATAACCAAGCTAAAGAGAAAAGGAGACAAAATGCACCCTTGTCGAACACCAGAAGTAATGCTAAACCAATTGCTACAAGCCTTACCAACTCTCACACACAACTCAGTGTTATTATAGAGAGCTTTCATAATGTTAACTAACTTGTCTGGTATACCATATGATCTCACAATCAACCACAAATTATGACGATCAACAGAGTCGAAAGCCTTTTTGAAATCAACGAAGCTAGCAACCAAAGGTTTCTGAAACTCTAAACATTTCTCAAAAATCTGCCTAAGTGAAAATATCTGATCCACTCATCCCCTACCACTTCTGAATCCACATTGCTCATCACGCAATTGACTGTCAACCAGATTCTTAATTCTATTAAGCACAATCATGGAAAGAACTTTACCTGGAACAGAGAGTAGGCTGATACCCCTATAGTTATCACAAGAACTGCGATCACCTTTTTTGAAAATAGGGATAACAATAGCTCTGGTAAAATCCTTAGGAACCATGCCTTTATCATAAAAGATATTCAGAATTTCAGTCATCCAAGTGGTAACCGAAACATTCCCAGCTCTAAGCATTTCCGTAGTAATTTCATCTACCCCTGGGGATTTATGAAGTTTAAGTTTAGAAACAGCCAAAATAACTTCAGATTGTGTTATAGGGGCAACATTAAAGCCACCAATGCATCTATCATAATTTTAAACAATGGGAGTAGAACTAACTACATTGTTTAGAACATCACTGAAATGCTCAGCCCACCTAGCTATGACAGAATCCTCCCCTTCTATAACCTTACCTTGTTTATCCTTCAATCCTTGTATCCCTGTCCGTTTTCTACCACACAAAACATTAACTATCTGGTACAGCTCTCTGCTGTTGTGCTGTCTAACTGCTTCCTCAGCTTTGTCAGCCAAACCATCAAGCCAAAGATTCTTATCAGCAGCTAACTGATCCTTTACAAGTTTATTAAGGTCTCTGTAATGCTTTCTATTAGGACTAGTAGGGTATTGATTAAGGGCATTCCTGCAGTTCTTTCTTTCCGAAATAAGCTCAAGTGCCTTATCACTCAGATAATTTTGCCTCTTCTGCTCCTTTTTTCCTAAAAGAATACTGTTAGTGTCCAAAAACGCCTGTTTAAAATGATCCCATTCTTCCTCAACTTCAGTAGTAAGCAAACCATGACTGTCATAATGACTAAGTAACCTATCATGGTAAGCTTTGGCTATAACTGGATCTTTCAGAGCTTCAGTATTAAAAGTAAATGTTTTAACCCTAGCACAACACTTTTTACGTTTAAGTTGCAACACACTTTTAACAAGGTAATGGTCAGATCCAATTTCAGCTCCCCTATATGCCCTGGTATTCCTAACAGAACTAGCCCATTTGCTGTTAATTAATATGTAATCAATCATATTCTTATGCAGCCCATCAGGTGAAACCCATGTGTACTTATGTATGTCGCGGTGTTTGTAATATGTGTTAATTATTCTGAATCCATTGAGTTTATTTACCTGTAGGAGACGTTGCCCATTGCCATTGCAGCTACCAATACCAAAAGGGCCTATTACTCCTCCCCAAAGGTCAGAGTCAGTACCAACTTTGGCATTGAAGTCACCAAGAACAAGGGTAATATCACCTTTCTTGACAGAATTCAAAATATCCTGAAGTTGTTCATAAAACCTATCCTTCTCATCCTCATCGGCATCCTCAGTGGGGGCATAACAGCAGATAACATTCAAGTCTTTAATGCTTGTCTGAAATTTTGCTGTAAGAAACCTTTCATTAATGCACTCATATCCTAGAAGAGCATCACTAGCGTGTCTGCTGAGAAGCAGACCCACGCCTTGGTGATGCTTATTGTCGTCCCTCCCTGAAAAGAGAAATTTAAGATTATTTTTAAGAATCTCACCTTTATCTGTCCATCTGGTCTCTTGCAAGCCGAGAATATCTAAATTATAACGGTGGAATTCTTGTGTGAGGACATCAAGAGAAAAAGCTCTGTGCAGAGTCCTCACATTCCAACTACCTATGGAGAGAAAATGGTTAGTGGGATGTTTAAAGAAACTATGTTTATTGAGAGAGGGAATGCCGACAATATCAAACAGCCCACTAATCGCAGACATGGGGCAAAGACCCGTTCCCCCACTACTAAAGGCTGAAGCCATCTACACTGGAAGACTTCCTCCAATGTAGAATTTGACGATGCCAATAGAAGCAAAGAGTTCAGGTGCCTGCGATGACTTCTGCTCAGGATTATCCACCAGCTGATAAACATATCCTGTGAATCTATTCACTTGGGGCTGTCAACCCACAAACAAACAGAAAACACAGCGGAAGATTTTCCCTCCACAGAAGCCCACCAGTGCAGCAAAATCAGGATCCATAATCAAGCTCAGAGCCATATATCTGTCGAGTCCAGTAGGTTTATATGGTCAGCACCAGGACCCTGTGTGGTTGACCACTCCTCAGCAGGGTAGAAAAAAAAGAAAAGTAGCCATAGTTGTCCAGATCAGTAGGCCACACTAATCTGGCAGCCCTCCCCTTCCGTTCACTTCCATAAGAGAGTATCTCTTTTGAAAGTTACTAACGGTCCACACCACGAGAAGGCGGGGTCGGACATTAGGTGCTAGGCCTGGCCGGTTCTATGCATCATCACAGGGGATTGGTGCATAGCTCTCCTTCCAGTGACTACCTAGCTACCATTTACAATTTATAGAAGATACAATTATAGGTATATGGAAAATTGTAAAAATATTCAAAAAATCTCCTGTCAAAAATAGTGTTTTGCAAGAATATGAACAAAAGGAACTGTCACTACTTTCTGATTGTAAGATAAAGGTGGAATACCATGGAGATTATGATCAAATGCTTTTACGAATTAAAAAGCCTGTAGAAATGGCACTAAGTGAACTGAATATGGATACTATGTGGAGGGAAGATTACGTGAATGTGGCTGAAACATTATTAACTATATTAGAGTCAATTCGAATAACAGTTGAGTGTGTGAGCCGAGAAGATTCTACATTGTTAACTGCAGAAGGAGCCTTAAAATTTTTGCTTTCGAAAGAGAAGGTTAACAATGAAAAAATTAAAGAAGAAATAATTAAAAGAAGAAACTATAACCTTACTTCTCTATAAATTTTTACAAAATCTCGCTTGCAAGGAAAAAGACGCTTTTTTTTAGATGTCTCAAAAAATAAAATTTATAAAATTTCTAAAGAAATGTTAGCTTATTTGCTAGTTGTCAACAGTTTGATACTGACAAAGAAGATGTTAATGAAGTTCCAATCAATGGAAATGAAATATCTTTTCAAGAAAAATTAAATTCATCTATAACAGAAAGTGTGAGAGAAGTGAAACCTGGTGTTACTGACAAATATCAGATTATTAAATAAGAATTTCATATATTTCAAACAACGGGTACAAGAACAACAATTTTGGAACTACTTAGAGATGCTTGTCTACAATAAAGCCTACGTCTACACAAAATTAACATAATTTTTCTATTGCTAAAGATTTTGTTACGAGAGAAATCGACTGTCCAATATTACTTTGGATGCGCTATGTTTTTTGAAAAATTATTTCAAAGTTGAACAATAAACTCACTAAACTTTGGTTTGCAATCATTTTTTATCTACATATTGTATTTTGTGTTAAAATAATAAATGAAATATGTGAATTCAGTAATAAAGGTAATACATTAAAGATAACATTTCTTTAGCTAAACATAATAATAAAAAAATAAATAAAAAAAAAATAAACTATAATATAAAAAAAACCTTCTAAACATAAGCTAACATTTCTTTAGCAATTTTATAAATTTTATTTTTTGAGACGTCTAAAAAAATGTCTTTTTCCTTGAAAGCGGGATTTTGTAAAAATTTATAGAGAAGTAAGGTTATAGTTTCTTCTTTTACTTATTTCTTCTTTAATTTTTTCATTGTTAACCTTCTCTAATTTCGAAAACAAAAATTTTAAGGTTCCTGCAGTTAACAATGTAGAATTAAAATAAAGTGATATTTCATTGTTATATAACCTTTTAAAATGAATTTAAGCAGGCAAATGTTATTTATATATTATATGAGAATTCTCGAGATTTCTTGAGAAATAAGAGGTAATTTTTTCTTTTTTCGAGAAATGAAAACTATTGAGAAATCTTAAACACTAGACACAAGCAACAAGACAAGTATATAGTGAGGTATTTAATCGAGACTTAGTGAGCCTGAGGAAGCCATACACAGGTGAACAGTGAAATGCATCGCTCCAATCACCATCACAGAGTTGGCATGGCTAATGTTTTTATTTATTTTAATGGTTAATTTGGCTAGTTTAGATGGTTTTAAAGTTTTTATCTTGATGGTTTAAAATTTAAATCTTGAGGATAGTGCATCAGAGTTTGAGCATACTAAGTAACAGTGATCGCACAAAATGCATAAGCATTGCAATTGGAAATTCATCGTTAACAACGAAAGCAGACAGTATAATGTTGATTAGACTCTGTTACAATCATGAATCGGCAGTGGCAAAGTTCTACGATAAAACTTTGAAGTGATACATCTATTGGCAAGGGTTGTTGGAAACCACGTAATTTATTCACAGCAATGAACTAAAATAGCCATTATGAATAAATCCTGAATCAATGGGATAATACTGCCCAGCAATAGAAAATACACCACCCATGCTAAAAGATTCATGACCTTCAAGGTCAATAACTTCACTTCGAACTTACATTACCAACAATGAGTGATGCAAAACCAAGCTTATTGCAACAACATCTCACCACAGTGCATGTTTTAAGGACTGGTAGCATTGGATCTGGTGATTACTACAACTAAGCAGCATACGTCCAACACGATGCAAATATCACCTTCATCGGTCATCCATCACAGCTGTACCAGCCTTCAAGAAACTGGTAAATAACTTTTATTTTTATTATTCGCTCTAGTTTACCTTTGGGCCATACATCAAAGTGTGTATCATAGCATTATGGAATAATTTATTACCACCATTGATGAGTAAATATTAACAGAACAGGGGCTAAGAGCCAATGCTGTTATACTTATATCCTTGTAAACCTGTTGCACTCCTCGTGATTTGAGGGTTGGAATTGTTATAGATAACTTTAATGTAACAGCAATATTTGTGAATAATTAAATATTATTTATAATAAAGAAACTATGGTTATAGAGAGGAAAAGATGACAATAACAAATAGCCTCTAATCACAGTCATGAGGCAAAAACCTGTTTCCCTCAATACTAAAGGCTGAAGCCATCTACACTGAAGACTTCCTCCAATGCAAGTTTGACAATGCATGTAGAAGCAAGAGCTCAGGTACCTGCGATGGCCTCAGATCAGGATTATGCACCAGTTGATAAAACATATCCTATGAATCCATTCACTTGGGGCTGTCAACCCACAAACAAAAAATACAGAAGATTTTCCCTCAACAGAAACCCAGCAGTGTAGCAAATTCAGGATCCAGAATCAAACTCAGAGCCATTAATCAATTCCAGTTGATGTATGTTGTTAGCACCAATACCCTGTGTGGTTGACCATTCCTCAGCAGGTTAGAGAAAAAAAATTAGCCATAATAATCCAGATCTATAGTCCACACTGATCTGGCAGCCCTCCCCTTCCATTCGCTTCTGCAAGAGAGTATCTCTTTTGAAAGATATTAGGACACTAGGTCTGCACCATGAGAATGCAGGATCAGACTTTAGGTGCTAGGCCTGGCCATTTCTATGCATCATCACAGGGGATTTGTGCATAGCTCCTTTCAGTGACTACCTAGCTACCATTTACAGACCCTGGAAGGGTTAAAACTACAGTATTAGTGGGTACAATACAAAAAAAGTTGAGAAACACTTGTGTAAATCACTAAATTTGTTTTTGCAGTATATTGGCAAAAAAAAAAAATTTGCCCTTTATCACCAGAAATCAAGATTATAACAAATACCTAGTAATTTTGAATTTCATCACAAATTAAACACTTTACTATAACAGATATTGAATGTCAAAAATCTGAGTAGTTTTTGAACAATTTTCCTCTTATCACAAAAAAAATCCATAATAGTAACTACTTATATATAATAAATGGACAATTTTTCCCAGAAGCAATTAACAGATTTATTTTTTATCCTTTTCCAGTCACTTTCTATCAAAGTCACTAAATTCACTGCAATGAAGCACATACTTTAAAAATATCAAATTTGAAAGCACTTTTAACTTTTGCTCAAAATCAGCTTTGAAAAATTAAAATTATTTTGAATAATCTAAATTAGGTTCATAAACTCTCCTGAATAAATACTATTTTACACACCCTTGCTTGCGCTTTGGTAAAATTCCTCCACAGATTCTTTCCAATTCAGCCTTTAGTGGTTGAAAAACACCTTCTGCCTGTTGCAAGCTTTCTCTATCTTCTTCAGAAGGGCTTAATTTTTTCAACACCTGAAATAAAATTACAAAATTTAATTTTAAATTTTCTTGAAAAACAACTATTACAGCTCTACAAAAATTGGCTGGATAAACCAAATTTCTTCACTCAGGCAGATTTCTATAGAAACATCTAGTTTCAGAATTTCTAGCTTCATAGATTTTAAGTAGGCTTTTGATCTATATAACTCACAGCAGATTACAAGATCTTCTGGAAGATTTAAGACTTTAATGTAACGATGGTTCATAATAGTAACATTTTTTTTATTTTAAATAAGGATGCTGTTTGTAAGCCACCTAATACTGATGGCTAGAATTTATACCAGGAACACAAGGGAATCTGATAAAACAAAAACTATGATCAAACGACCAAAAAAAGATGAAGACGAAACAAAAGCTACAGATGGCAATGACAGAAACACATGGCAAATCGAAACAAAGTCAGCAGCAAGCCAGCTGCAGAAAAGCCTCAAAAGCTTCAATTGTGAATGCTTAAAAATGAAGAATATTCTAGAAGATAAGCTTTAAACAACTTTTAAAATAAGCAAAACACTTTTCTTCCTTTGTCTAAATGCAGCCTGTTTGTCCAATTTGTTTTTGTAGTTCCCAAGATTCTTTTGACTCCTTTCTGAAATGATGTCATGAGAAAGAATATCAGGAAAAAAAAAAAAGAGGGGGGAGGGGGCAGAGTTAGTCACACTGTGTGTATTAATGCTGTGAGGGGAAAAAAAGAAACAGGGAGAAGGTATGAAGGCAAAAAAAAGTGCATAGGGCAAACTAGAAGAGACATTCAGGGTATTGGTCCAGTCTGCGACCGAGAAGGTCCTTCATGATAGAGAGGGGATGAATTATGATTGATAAATGTGTCAAGGGAAGGAAGATATAAGATGCAACATTGGTGCAGTTGCATGATATGTTTTCTCATTTGGAGGAGGGCAAGCAGAGAAAGAAATGGAAAGTAAAAGGGGTAAAAAAAAGTCAAATGTGGAGTCACAGACTAAAAGTTTCATTTAGTGGCATCAAGGAACACAGCAACTGCCTTAAAGTACACTTTGAGATGCTGGGATTGTGGGTTGAGGATGTTCTGAAGACTAGGATAGAGAATATAGTTGAAGTTACTTTTCTTTTATCTCATTTAAAAAAAAACACAAGAAATGTTTAGAAATGAAAAACTTCACTCTCTTTGAAAATGAGATTTCATTATGTACCATAGGCAATATAAACTGGAATGCATTAGTGTTTGTGATATCATGAACAATAAACAATGTTCTTCCATCCTCAATGATGCTGCACATATCACATAATGCTCAGGTTGGGTTGTTTTACCTCTGAGCGGCACTTTTTTGCACACCATGGGCTAAATGGCCAGGTCACATGGACCCCGAAGGCTCAGAGAAGGTTGGGGAAGGGGACCCACTGGAATAGCTGTTGGGAGACAGATGGTCGCCTCCCATCAAGGCCATCCAGCGTGTTCTTTAACGTGCACAGGGTATGGCTCTCCCGCACACGGGGCCACGGCTTAACGTCCCATCCGATGGACGGCGGCCTTTCCAAGCCCGTCGGTGTCCCCTACTGACCGTGGGCAGGGTGGGAAATTTTGCGGAGATAAATCTCAACGCTGACCCAGCTGGGACTCGAACCTGGGAACTACAGATTACGAGCCTGGCGTGCTACCGACTGAGCCACCCCCGCCCCCATAATGCTCAGGAGGCAAACATTTGGATAAAGAAAGTTTAAATCAGGATAGTCCATCCTATTCTAAATTTGTGAAATGCAGTTTGAGTTTGCCTTGAAAGGACACTAACAAGAATTTTGTGCATTTCTTCATAAATTCTGGAAGATTATCTTGTTTGCTTGAAAAAAGCAGCAGTATTAGTTTCTGTGAAAGACACAATAAAAATGAGATGTGTGTTGGTAAGTTGAATATTTCCCATGGTGGATTGGAAAAGCTTGCAAATGGTCTGAATTCTCACTGGTGATGCCTTCAATGATAAGATGTGTTTGGGACTGATGGATGATATAATAGGGAGGAAAGAGTGGTGTTGATGTTAATTTCCTTCCAAGTGAGAAAATGTGTTACTCCTGGTAACAGTGATGATGGAAGACTGGTTATCTTCTTGATAATGTGGGAGTTGGATGGGTTTTAATTTGCATGTAGTACTTTTGAATGAAGAATTTCATTTCGTTTTTTACTGGATGAGTATTTGTTTCAACCCAAGTTTGGGTGGCCACTATACCTGAACCCACTCCTTAAGAGTCCCAGCTGGGTCAGTGTTGAGATTTATCTCTGCAAAACTCCCCGCCCTGCCCATGTTTAGCAGGAGACACCGATGGGCTTGGAAAGGTCACTGTCTGTCAGATGGGACATTAAGCCATGGTCCCGTGTGCAGGAGAGCCATACCCTGTGGTGTTAAAGAACATGCTGGATGGCATTGACGGGAGGCTAACATCTGTCTCCCAATAGCTGTTCCAGTGGATCCCCTCCCCCAACCTTCTCTGAGCCTTCAGGGTCCTTGTGACCTGGCCATTTAGCCCATGGTGTGCAAAAAAAGTGCCCCTCGGAGGTAAAACAACCCAACCCACTCCTTAGGGTTTTGTGTTGGGCAACTTCAGGTTAATTCACTCGAGATTTTCAGGTGGGTGTAGATTGGTGCCAAGTACAAAACAGAGAGCCCATATTAAATTCTGGAGGAAATGAGACATTGAAAAACATCATGGTATGGTTGCATGCTCCTCATATGGCAGAGGAATTAGCTCTGTATTGATTTACTTGATTCTAGTAATGTAGGGTTTTTTGCTAATTTTAGAATCAAGGGTGATGCCAAGAAATTTGGAGCACCAATGTGAATGGAAATATGACAGTGATACAGATGGCCATTTGGTGTTTCCATGAGATGGGACGACTACAGATTTCTGTGCAAAGAGTGTGCATTGACATTTATTTGTAAATTCAAAAATAATGTAACACTGATTTCAAATTGCAGTTAACAAGGGGATAAATGCTTTCACCCATGATGTTATTCAAGGTTTTAATGTCCTCAAGAATTGAATATGGGATCTCTGTTTTGCACTTGACACCTGTCACCAACCTCATATGTGAAAATGAAACAGGAAGTATCTAGAGGAAGGAGTCAGGAGAGATATCATGAAGGAGGAGGTTAAAAAGTGTGGTGTGAGGTCACTTCTTGGGGATGGATTCTGTGAAATTGAATAGAGAGGAAGGATTCTCCCAGCTTGATCCTGATGTTTCTTTACTGCCAAAATTATTTATAAAGTGAAGGATGATCCTTGGATGCCAATTCTAGAGTTTGCACAGGATGATGTTTGGGATCTTACCTCTGCCTTTGGCAGAGGTAAGATCCCAGATCAAGGAAGACACGATACATGATTTCTTTATTAACTCTTCCAGGCACTTTATTAAACAGCCTGAAAAACTGGTTTACATCCAGAGGCCAAACTATTTTTCACCATACATAGCCAAAAAACATTTCACTTCAGAACTTTTTGCCAAATAACTAATGAAAGGAATTATGGCATGTTATGTGCCTAATTAATCAGCATTTACTTTTGGATTTTCTGAAAGTAAAATATTTAACAAAAAATATGACTAGTTTTATTTTCATAGGGCATTTTTGCAGAGTCATGCAGTAAAAAAAACATCTAACAATGCAAATAAAAATCTATTTTAAAAAAAATATATGGAACTAATTATAATGCATATGAATAGAAAGACTTTCTGAATAAGAGAAAAATAAATTTTTACTTGAAACAATAAAATTACACTCTTTTTGTAATTTTTGTTTTCGCAGTACTTTGATAAAAGTAACACTTTTTGTGAATTGTGTTGAATCAAATAAACAAGGAAACTTAAAATTTTTTTTAACATAAATAGATCACATTTGGATCAATCAATCTTTTTAATCAACAGAAATAGATCATGTTATATACCAAAATAAACAGGATTTAATTTCAAATTTTATGAAAATAGAAAATTTAAATATATTAATAAGACTTTTTTCACAGTGATATAATGAAAAAAAATAGATCCAACTATGTAATTAAGGATTAATTTTGGAAAATCTCATGAATAAAAACAGTTAAATTATATATTAATCAATGAAATTTTTTCCTGAATAATAAAAATTACAGTATAGCTTCACAGTGAAATAATAAAAGTTAAATTAAAATCTTGAATACTCTACGACACTTGGGACAGGGGTGGCTCAGTCGGTAGCGTGACAGGCTCATAATCTGCAGTTCCCAGGTTCGAATCCCAGCTGGGTCAGCATTGAGATATTCGGTCATCTGAAAATATTCGTTGTCTGACGCGTGGTGCAATGGTAGCACACTCTGGCATGAATCTGGAGAAATGCGGGTTCGATTCCCGCCGTGGCAGCGATGAATTTTTTTCAGAATCTATTGAGATTTCCACAAAATTCCCCGCCCTGCCCATGGTCAGTAGGGGACACCGATGGGCTTGGAAAGGCTGCCGTCCGTTGGATGGGACAATAAGCTATGGCCCGTGTACAGGAGAGCCATACCCTGTGCACATTAAAGAACATGCTGGAGGGCCTTGACCATCTGTCTCCCAACAGCTGTTCCAGTGGGTCCCCTCTCCCAACCTTCCCTGAGCCTTCAAGGTCCATGTGACCCGGCCATTTAGCCCATGGTGTGCAAAAAAGTGCTGCTCAGAGGTAAAACAACCCAACACAACCCTATGACACTGTTAAACGTTTTAAAGCACTTCAAAATTCTATGCTGCCTAGTATCAAAGCAATGAATGAGATTTTACATATTGTAGAGGTGACAAGTGAGAGGAACTTGACAGATGCAAGTTCATAGCAAGTGACAAGTTCATTTTATAGTCCTTGCCAGCAAGTAATGAGTCACAGAAAGTTTGAAGTGGAGAAAGTGATGCTGTATGCTGATGAGTTGGTTGCTTACAATGAAAATTTCTTCTGCTAAATGAAGTAGTGTCAATAATAGGGTCATACCACATCAAATCAACAAAAATTTTGGAAAAAATTCACTATCCATCACAGATTTAAATTATATTTGGCATAAATATTAGCACATATAAGATGTCTAATTATCCAAAATATTTTGAGTAAAAAAATGTTTTGTAAGGAGTTATACTCATTTAACCTAAGGGGAAAATATACAAATTGCGATTTTGACTAAATGTTTTCTTTATTGCTTCTGTGGTAGATGAGAAGACCAAACTTGGTGTACTGATGTAGATTTTGATTAATAATTCAACAAAAAAAAAATCAAATTTGCAAAATTTAATACAGTTTTGGAAAAATGTGAAAGGAATGTGATGTAGCCCTATAGAAGTAAAATTAAAACTGACATATCCTGTACATTATACTCCACAGAAACATTGTATGAAATTTGGAGTATGGTCACTTCTTTGATAATGTGAAAGAATATTGAAGCTGTACCTATGTTATTGCTAATGATGCACTTCAGGGGACTAAACTGATGCTCTTGCACCTGGAGAGGCTATAGACGAGTTTTGCTGCTTGCACTCAAATGTAACTTTGTAACTCCAACTATCATTTGGCTGCTACTCACAGCTAAAATGCTGCTGATAAAAGTCACATCCTTTGGTACAGATGACAAACGAAAAAGTCCAATTTTTAGAGGAAAGAAATTTAGCAATACAAATGTCGACCAAATTTTGGTCAGTTATTAAATGTTCCGAGTTCAGATTACTGATAAAGGAGCATTTCACCTCCAAATTGTAACCCCACAGTAAATTTAACTGAAGCAGTTGTAGAATGGTGCAATAGTATGATGGACATTTCACAGGAGATGGGAATTGCAATAATTCACCCACTTTACACGCAATCGAGTAAAGATTTCAGTTATGCTGTGCAAATTGACAATAAGCTTGTGTTTTACAGTTGTTAGCTCAGGACATATGTTTGAAAGGCTTAATTGCACATTAAATTTTTAATGTTCTCAACGTCTCTGGTTCAACAGATAAGGGAAATATCACTATTGTTGATACCCAAATTTAGAGGAAAAATTGTCTTGACTAGGGTGGGATACAAGCCCATGACCTCCTGAAGATATGTCAGGTGCTCTGACAACTGAGGCTACCAGCCACCAATCAAGATTCCCTTGATGGTATGAACATTTCTACCTACAGTACACAATCACTGTCTCATAAAGGCATTGTTCCACCTTATTACAGCCTCAAGTAGATGACAAGAATGTCATGAAGATGGAAAGTATATTCTGAATATACTATTGATTAAATTTTGAATATTCTCAACATCTTTGGTTCAATACACAAAGTAAATATCCTCCAAATTTGGATACTGATGATAGTGATATTTCCCTTGCCTGTTGAACTAGAGAAATCAAGAATATTCAAAATTTAATCAATAGTACACTAGGAATATACTTTCCATCTTCATGACATTCTTGTTAATTGTTAATTAAATGTATTGATAAATAAAGTCATAGTTTTTAAAAATCACGCTTTGAGTAATCCTAATGCTTGTTCTGATTGCCACCATTATACATCACTAGCAGTTTCAGTTTTGATTGTTTCCAATTAATTATTGCTTATAATCACAGTATCCATTTTAGAATCAATAAAAAATAATTTTAGATTAAAATAAAAAAGCCTTTAAAATCAAAAGTTGATAAAATATTGATTGAAAGCCGACATACGTAGTTCCTGGATGATGCAATTTCTTGCAGTAATAAAATCAGCATCTTTATGTTAGAAGTTTAGAAAGCATTACAACTCTAGTAAAGCTATAAATAGCCCAAAGTATGGGGAATGCATCTGATCAATAATCTAAGTACGGTACAGCAGAATAAAGCATAAACTAAATTGGTGCTACTTGATGCTGTTTACAGTGACTGAACATGCACATACATTCACTATGCACTCAAATAGATTCATTTTTAAACTTCATCATAATTTTTTTAAAGCAGAATCAGCAGGTAAAAAATATATATCATAGATTTAAATGTTATTTTTGACATCTGATTAGCAACAGTTGAAAAAAATTCATATTTGGAATTTTTTTTCACAATCTTGTAACTATGGAAATGAAACTTTCATCTCCGATCATTAGAATTTAAAAGATGAAAACGATTATTTGGGCTCTGACACAAAAGGGTTAAAGGTTTTGGGAAATTCTAAAAGTACAAATTGTAATAGTTTATCAATACCCATACAACCCAAAAAGAATTTTCGATTTATCTCTAGAAACAAACAATTTTCACTTAAAACGCAAAAATTGCATTTCCCACCCCCTCTGGGGATAAATGGTTAAAATCATTTTTGTCAATGCAAAGTTCATAACATTCACATTTCACAAAAAAAAAATTCGAATTTGTAACATAATTTCATTGTTTGCAAATATTAGTTTGAAATTTTGCAATTTTGAATTGTTTCCCCCATCAGAGAGCACAATTAACCCTTCCAGTGTCCACGTCATCTATATACGTTTGCAGAATCCATAATGAGGGGCTAAGGATGTTTTTTATATATGTTTTAATACAACAAAAAAGTTTTTTAAATAAAAATTGCGGTTAAAAATTTTTCTTATATATCTTATAAAAATATATAATTCAGGCTTGAAAAATAAAATTTTGCTTTTTCATTTGATGCATATTTTATTAAATTACAATATAAATGACTTGTTAAAGCCATCTGATTGCCATTTCTTAGAAGTGCAATATGTTATTGCTGATTTGTTTGTTAGCGTTACTTTTTGCTGAAGCAATCCCCTTATTTAAACTCCCAAGTTTAATTTGAACTATTATCAACAAAATTTTCCTTCAAGTTCTAAAAATCTACTGAAAATTAAGAAAAAAAAAACTTCTATTTTTAAAAATAGCACATTTTGGAAGTAATTACAAAGCATATACCACCATTTTGTTTCTCTGTTTTACACTCTTTTCTGCCATAAACCTATTTCAGCATTCCTAGAATTATTTTTATCATTTATCCCAGTATTCTATGCATATTTCCGACTCTTAAAATCGAAACTGTAAGTAATAACAGCTTTCTTATGGTTTTCAATATTGGCTGCAAATGCAACTAGCTCATGGCTCACTGCCTGCAACCGAGGGGGAAGGTGGCTGGCACATGCTATCTCCATTCCGTGTGTTATTAGTGGCTGTATAATATTGTTCACAGTACTTTTCCAAAAATAAGATAAACTTTGTAAAGTTAGTATTTTTTTTTATTTAGAACTTAGTTTTCGTTTCAGTAGACTTATTTCTGTAAAATATCAATCTTTCGGTCAGTTGATCTATCAATCAATTTTTTGGAGTCATACTATAATGGGGTGGTAACTTACAACTTGTTTCTATGGATATTTTATTTAACATCACATTAGGTTATATATTAATTTTCATTTTATTATTATTTCTTCACTTTTCAGTAAAAAACACCTTGATCTTATACTGTTTCCTGAAAATGAACGAGGTCCTGGACACCAAATAAAAAAAAAAACTTCCTTGGCATGGAAATCAGCCCTTCTGTGGGAGGACTATTTTACCATAAGTTTTTACTACCCCCTCCCCACACTACACTCACTGAGAATGTTTTACTTTTCCCACCAGCAAAGTCTCATTAAAAAATGAAATCACAAGTTTTTAAGTTTATATTTAACTTTTTGACACTTAGCCAAGATCCCAAAATTCAAGAGCCAAAAGAAAAAAAATCATGTTTAGTAAAAAAAGGCAGCCAAGAAAGCATTTTTCCATTTCATATATGGGGCAGAAAATCAAATTAATGCGAGCAATCCAAGTCACATTTTATAATGCTAGCCCATGTTTTAAATATACCACACTGCAAAAAATCATTAAAAGGAAAAAATATTTATTTCAAGCAATAAATATTATATTATTTGGGAAGAAATTTACTTTCGATTAATATATGATTAAGCCTTAATTTGTAGTCTGATCTATTTTTTACCACACCAAAGAGCCAAAACATTATGACCAGCATGTCTTAATGCAAATCGAAGCAACTGCAGGTAAACGACTGTGAGTGTAAAGGTCATGAAATGACATAACACTTGATACTGATATATGTTAATCAATGTTATTGTTCTTCAGATGGGAAAGGCAGCAAGCTTAATTGAGTTTGACAAAGGCCAAATTGTAATGGTCAGACAACTGGGTCAGAGCATTTTCGAGACGGAAAAGCTTGCGAGGTGCTCATGGTCAGCCCATGGTTAGTACCTTCAAAAAGGTCCGAGGGAAAAACCACAAACCACTGGCAAGGTGTGGGCCGACCACGACTCATCGATGCTAGAGGTGAGCAAAGGCTATCACGTGTGGTACAAGCCAACAGAAGGGATGTTGTTGCGCAACTCGCCAGTAATTTGAATGTTGGTGATGGGAGTAATGTGTCATAACACACAGTACATCGAACCCTGCTGAAAATGGGGCTGTGTAGCTGCATGCAGCTCTGAGTGCCCATGCTAACCTCGGTTCACTGGCATAAGCACCTACAATAGGCACACAAGCATCAAAATTTAACCTTGAATGATTGGAAGAAGGCTGTCTGGTCCAATGAATCTCGTTTCTTGTTGCACCATGTGGACAGCTGGGTACATGTCCATCTGTCGTCTACCTGGGGAAGTGTTGGCACCAGGATGCACTGTGGGACAAAAACAAGTCTGTGGAGGAAGTGTAGTGTTTTGGACAATGTTCTGCTGGGAAACCCTGGGCCAGTCATTCATGTGCAGGAAACTATGACATCTACCACCTAACTAAAAATCATTGCAGATCAGGTACATCCTTCCATGGCAACAGTATTCCCCTCTAGTAATGCCTTCTTTCAACAGGACAATGCACCATGCCACACTGCCCAGACTGTTCCAGAATGGTTCGTGGAACATGAGGAAGACTTCCGGGTATTGCCTTGGCCTCAAAATTCCCCAGACATCAATCCAATCTAGCATCTGTGGTATGTGTTGGAACAGTATATCCAATCTGCAATGGCTCAACCACGTAACTTACAAGAGTTAAAGGATCTGCTGGTAACATGTTGGTACCAGATACCATAAGGCACCTTTAGAAATCTTGTAGCATCCATACCTCACTGGGTAAGAGTTGTTTTGGCAGCACGTGGAGGACAACCATCATATTAGGCAGGTGGTCATAACGTTTTGGCTCTTCGGTGTATATCACTGTGAAAATGTATTAAAATTAATACACTTGTAAATTTGTTCAAAATTTTTATTTTAATATGATTTGGAGTTAAATTCTTTAATTTGGTATGTAACAAGACTTATTTCTGTTGACTGGTTATTTTTTTTTTAAATTCTAAAGTTGACTTGTTTATCTGACTCAGCACAATTGGCTAAAATCCTGGACTTTTCTCAAAGTATGGTACTGAGAAAAAAATTACAAAATGGGAAAAATATTTACTTGAAACAAGAAAATTAATTTTTTTGTTATTCAGAAAAGACCTTTCTAATCACCTGCATTATTGTCATTTCTGTCTATTAGCTATTTTTCATTTGCATTGGCAGATGCATTTTTTTTTACTACATGACTCTAAAATAAGTCCTATTAAAATAAAACTACTGGTCTTTTCTGTTAAATATTTGCCTTTTAAAATCAAGAATTAAATGCTGATTAATTTCGTATATAACAGGCCATAATTCCTTTCATGAATTATTCGGCAAAAAAGTTCTAAAGTTAATTTTTTTTGGCTAAGCATAGGGAGAAAATAGCTTGGCCTCTGGATGGAAACTAGTTTTTCAGGCTGTACATTGGAACCCCCCCCCCCCCAAGGGGGACCACCTTGTTGTGGTGGTGGTGGTGGGGGGGGGGGGCTACGGTGCCTCTGAGAAGTTGGGTTCAGATCGCTGGCTCTCCGGGGTTCACTAAGTCTTGTAACCTCTGGTGGAGGAGGCTTGTTGGGGGTCTGAGGACCGGTTTTGGGTCGGCCGGTCCAGTGGGATTATTGACTTGTCCCCTGAGAAGCTCCGAGTTGCAGCCCCGGTTGAGGGGCCGTACTTGGGGCTCTGTGGACTGGGAGTGGTGCCCCAGTCCAGTGGGCTCACCGATGCAGACCCAGTGATATCGTGGGTCGGAATGCTGTTCACTGGGGAACTTCGGCCCACTCATAATGGAGAGGACGAAGTTGAAGGCTCGCGACTGGTAGAGGTCGGCTGGTCGACGGGCTTATCGATGGAAAAGCCAAACTATGAGTCCCCAGCAACTCTTTTGGCTGCCAAGATTAGGTTACTTAATAGACATGGTGGAGGATCTGAAGGTGCCTCTGTGAAACTGGGTGCCGGCTCATCAGTGTTTCTGGCGTGCCTTGCAGCCTCAATGGAGGGGCTGGCTGGGGGTCTGCCAACTGGGAGTGATGTCCTGTGTTGAGCGGACTTATCGGCTAGCCCCTGCGAAGTCCTAAGTCATCTTGGTGCCCCGATGGAGAGGCTTTTCTGAGGGTCTACCGATTGGATGGATCCCCAGTTGAGTGGGCTCCTATGCTGCCCCAGCAAAGTCTAGGTGTCATGGAGTCAGGATGGAGTGGCCTTGTGGGGGCCTGCAGACTGGGATTGGAGTCCCCGGTCATGTGGGTTCATCTACTCGGCCGCAGCAAAGTCCGGACTCGAGGTATTGCTGGGGAGGCTGCCAGTTGGTGTCCCGGCGGAGAAGACGAAGTTGAAAGTCATGCCGAACGGGAGCGCGGCCCTATTAAGTGTGACTTGTCGATGGGAGAGCCTGAGGACTCTCCATCATGATTGCTTCCCTGTGCAAAAAGTTAGGACTATCATATGAAATTTAGGCATCTAAATTCAAAAATTAACATCTTATCTGTATTGGCAAATTGATGTGGTCTAAATCCAGTGAGTTATTTTGTATCAATTATTCAATTTTATTTTGGTTCTATTAGGCAATGTTCAAAATTCAAAAAGCCCACTCACTGCACCTCAATGATTATTTCATCAGACATAATTGTTTCTAAAAGTAAGGTCTCTCTCTTCTATGGATCTTCTCCTGCAGTTAGGTACGTTTTAAAGAAGGTGGAATCTATGAATGTTCTCTGGCTAGTGGATTGTGGTTTCGTGGCAACTCCCTCAAGGTGTAGTGCTGTTGGATTGTCACACATTATTACGTTGTACACTGGAAAGGTTAAAAACTATAAAAAGATTCAGAAAGTGTGAATTGTAATATTTCATCAGTACCTGTCCAGCCCAAAGAGAATATTTAACTTATGTCTAAAAACAAAAAAGTTTGACGTCTGCAGATGGATAGACAACAAAGTGGAAACATTGAGCTAATGATTAAAAAAAAATTTGAAAACAGGAATTAATATTTAAAAAAAAAAGGGTTTTTTTTATTATGAAGTAATGTACAACTCTTGTGAAACATACTAATTGATTTGTCTTGTACTATACTGCAGATTAAGTGTGTTGAGAATCTGAAGAATAAAAAATAGCCAATACACCAAAAGGCTAAACTTCAGCTATATAAGTGTAGTGCTCTTTAAAGTTTGATATGAAAGTGACATTTGAACTTGTTTAAGTATAGTAGCAGAAAAGTTTATGCCTTTAGTTCCAGATTATTATTATTTAGCATCTTAGGTATTAACTATCTAGCCCATACCTGGTCTAGTGGCTAGCATAATTGTCTACTAAACCAAAGGGCATGTCCCTGTGTATGTATTTATATGATGCATGAGAAACCAAGACAAGACCAATTGGGCATCTGGTTAGCTCTGTCTTTTCTGTAGGGGAGTATCGTCTTCCTTTTAACACTAAAACTACAGACACTTCATGTATACAAATGTATGCCAATAATTTCATGTATGTCAAATGACCAGTCCTTAAAAAAAGTTATATTTCTTACAACTAAATGCAGATAATAATCAATTTGGTACTGAATTAAATAATAAATAAAACAACTTTCACAAAATGAAAAAACAATTTTTTTTTTCATTTCAATTATAAACATGAAAAGAAAATGAAAATTGAACAGTAGTTCTATAGTTTCTTGCATTTATAAATAAATAATGCACATCTTATTCATCTCCAATGCATTTTTTTACAAATTATTGAGTTCTCAAATGTACATTTGCCGCACACATATTTCTTGCAATTTCAAATAGATTTTCATAGTTTTGTTGTCTTTGCAATATCTTTTTGGCAAGTTTTTTATATATGTGAAACTGAACTTATATTTGTTGATGTTTTTGGTATATTTCCTTTTTATTTTCCTTCTTGATATTCAGCGGCAAGTTCTTCAGCTAACTAGAATAAAAATTCCTGCCTTGAAATTGTTTTCCCTGTTGTTTCTTTATATAAAACCCATGCATTTATTCCAGTTAGATCAAGAATATTGAAAAACACTTGGAGGGGCCATCTCCAAGATTTAGATTTCACGCTGTATTTTCTTGCCATTTGATCTGTCACATCTACACCGAATTTTGTGCTATTATAAAATCTAATCATTTCCTGTATACACATCACTTTTTTCAGTGTCTATTGAGTTATGCATTGAACTTAGTAGAATAAATAAAAAATAAATACCCCCTCAAGCAGCTGCTTGCCACAGAGGTCTGACAGGAGCCTGTCAGTTTATATGCCACAGTAGGAGATCTGAGAGGATGGCAGGACCTCAGCAGAAAAACGACACACACATCCATGCCTAATCCGGGGCTCAAACCCAGGTTCCTTAGATCAGTAGCCAAGCGTGCTAACCACTCGGCCACGGGACGGCTTACTTAGTAGAACCACTTTTTTATTTAGTTTACTTTTATAAATTGTTAGAGTAATATAACCTGATTTATATTGTTTTGTTGTAAAGCGTGCCATATTATCTTTCACTTGTTTGGCAAGTTTTGGCAATTCTCACTTTTTTCCACAGATGGTTCCAACAGTAGTGGTTCTTTTTGCTAGCAGTTTCGTGACTAATGATATGCTCATAAAAATATTATCCGTGGTTACGTTCCTTCCACACCCTGTGAATGGTTCTATTAGCTTGAGGACAATGAACTCCCCAAGTGGAACTGAAGGTTCTCTTTTCTCATCCTTTCCCAAATAAGGAAATCCATTTATTACATACTTGCTATTGACATCAGAAGCTAACCAGAATTTGATTTCAAATTTATCTGGTTTGTTCGGCATATAGTGAGTAAATCTACACACTAGCCTTGGATGGAACATCTGATCATGTATCAAAGGCTCATTCCGCTTTCAGTTGAAGTCATGCCACACTTTGGTAGCCTTTCATTTATACCGACTGTATAGTTTTAGAATTGAGTTTCCAAGCTAAATAACAGAAATCTTTCAACTGGCCAAATTGACCGGTCGCGGTAGGTAGGACAGGCTACATATGTTTCTCAGAAAAAAGACAATAAGAGGAGATGTATATACTGAAAAAATCATTGTATCTATATTATAAGAAAAGTCGTAAAGTTAAAGAGCGATGTGATAATGTTGTATGTGGGAAATTGTACGCAAAAGTTTGAAAAGGTCAATTTGACCAGTCATGGTAGGTTTAGTGTTAAATATATATATTTTTAAAAAAAGGTCTGATTATGCAAATAATGATGAGAAAATAATGCATTTATTTGGCCACATTGTCTGCATGCAGGATGACAGATTAGCAAATAGATTTTTGAACACTGTGTTTAAAAGGCTTGAGGTAAAAGAGCAGACTTACAATGAGATGGATGTACAATATCAAAAAGATAATGGCCTTCAGTGGCTTCATTGTTAACTGTCATATTTGGGAAACCAAATTAGATAGCCTGGTTGAACCTCTGCAGCTACGGCTGCTTAAGGCATTATGTAAAAATGATTAAAAAAAATACACAATTTATTTTTACTGATTACCACACATGCCTACATTCTAAGATGGTTTTGGTTGTTTGGGGTTTTATGGCACAAAGTCAACTAAGGCCATGATGTGCCAAATGTGGTGTAAAGGATAAAAAGATCTAAAAGTTAAGCAAACACACAAACAAAGTTAAAATCAAACAACTAAACAAGAAAAGATACAAGGTAAAATAGCAAAAGGCATAAAAACTAATGTAAAACAACAACAAAAGTAAAATACAAAAACCAAATGGGTGTAAAGGACCCATAGTAAATAGCACCAAGCCTAAACAGCAAAAAGTAAAAGCACATAGACAGGTAAAATATCCAGTAAAATGTAAAAATTCGAAAACAGGTGTTAAAAGAGAGTCATCAGATAAAAGATGGCCAAGTGCAAGGGGCTCGGCTGTAAAATCATGGAAGTTGAAATAAAAACATCTTTCAAAGTTAAAAGCGGGACAGGAGATTAAAATATGTTTGATCATTAAAATGGTGTCCCAAAACTCTCACATAGGTTTGTCATCTGCTCAAAGAAGAAAGGAATGAATCATAAACAAATGACTTAAGCATATTCTAAGGTGTTAAATAAAATATATTTATATTAAAATATTCTATTTACCTTCAAATAATCAAAATACTGGAAACAATGGAACAAAGGACCCAATAACAACTTTGGGAGGACATACTTCACAGCCTGAGTAAATCCATGGCCAGCAGTCTGCAAGCATAAATAAAAAAATTAATCCAGATACAGTTTCAAAACATTTTATAACTAAAAAATTTTAAACAAAGACAGTATGCAATAAACTTTTTTTGCTGTTTGGTCAACAGAAAAATATTTAGTCTGAATAATTAATGCTCAATTCAATAGTGGAATTGCAGTAGATGGTTATGGTATAACTAAAGCAACTTTAAGAGGATACAGATTAATGTCTAGTTATGTTACATGAGTAGAACAATCCAGTTGTTGCCAAGTAAGATGAATCTATTAGTCCTTGCTGTCTTAGTGGATGGTTGATTCTTTGGGGCTTAATGCTGCAAGGGCAACTAAAACCATATTGCACCAACTGTCTTGGAGAAGTTCTGGAAGCATTTATATAGCTGATAATGAGATAGTGCAAGCTTAAAATACAGCATGGCATCATATTTATCCTAGATGTTAAATATAACAAAGGCTGATGTCAGCACAATATATGCCAAATGAAAGCCGCAATGTGGAATAATATAATTTATGTTACGAGTTATTGCTATGCTTTTATCACTTTCACAATAGAACTTTTATATCACACCAACTAAAAAAGACTGCTCAAACTTACTTAGCATTATTGTACCATATCACATCTGAAATGCAATTTGTTTAAATCTTTTCAAATATGGTTTTTTATCTGAGGTACTATCTATGAGTTGCAATTTGGATTTATACTGATGTCACAGCCATTTTTAATTTGCATATCATCCTCCTCCTCAAGCAGCTATGGGCTATGGAGGTCCAACCAGACCACACAATTTAGTTCTCCAAGCATATCTGTCCTGAGCTACATCTGATGCATTTGGCCACTGCACACCAATTCTAACAAGGTCCTGTTTGACATTGTCTGCCCACCGCATCCTAGGTCTCCCCCACTTTCTGAGGCCTTTAGGCACACTGTTCATAACCCTATTCGCCAATCTATAATTATCTATATGAGCAACATGGCCAAACCAATGAAGTCTCTCTCTGTGCAATATGCTGCTTAAATGAGGTTGCAGACTCCTTTGCCTAACTTCATCATTAATTACAAAGTTGAACCACCTAATGCCCAAAATACTGCGTAAGCATCTAGAATCAAAAGCAACTAGTTTCCTGTTATCTCGTTTATGAAGTGTCCAAGTTTCACTACCATAACTAACCCTAGAAAGAACCAAACTATTATAAGTCTAATTTTAGTCTTTAGGTGTATATGCCTATTTCTACACACTCTTCATAGATTCCTAGAAGTCCCAGAGGTAATCCCTATTCGCCTGTTAATCTCATGCCGCACATCACCAGTTTCAAAAAAGTGATTTTTTTACTAGTCTTTCATAACTCCCAAGATAATTAATTAAACTCAAGACACTTGCTCAAAAATTCAGAGCAACTGAAGCACCAACTGCCTGACCAATTTTCCTAACTTTATTTTTATCTCTGTTTATCACCAAACCAACTCTATTACTAGTCTCATCAACAGCCTAATGAAATAATTCATCTCATCAACATCATTAGTTAAAACAAGGCCAAATCATCTGCATAACCTAAATCAGAAATTTTGAAATCTATAAACCGTTTAAGGCCAAAATTTTTTCCTTGCAAAAAATTTCATATAACAATCAATAACCAAAGAGAAAAGGGTACAAAATGCACCTTTGTTGAACACCAGAAGCAATGCTAAACCAATTGCTACAAGCTTTACCAACTCTCACACACGACTCAGTATTATTATAGAGAACTTTCATTATGTTAACTAACTTGTCTGGTATGCCATACGATCCTACAATCAACCACAAATTATGATGATCAACAGAGTCTAAAACCTTTTGGAAATTAACAAAGGTAGTGACCAAAGGTTTCTGAAACTCTAAACAATTCTCAAGAATCTGCCTGAGTGAAAATATATGATATACATGTCCCCTACCATTTATGAATCCACATTGCTCATCACCCAAATTGACTGTCAACCAGATTCTTAATTCTATTAAACACAATCATGCAAATAACTTTACCTGAAACAGAGAGTAGGCTGATACCCCTATAGTTATCACAAGAACTGCAATCACCATTTTTAAAAATAGTGATAATAATAGCTCTGGTAAAATCCTTAGGAACCATTCCTGTATCACAAAAGATATTCAAAATTTCAGCCATCCATGTGGTAACCGAAACATTCCCAGCTCTAAGCATTTCCATAGTAATTTCACCGACCTCTCAGGATTTTTGTAGTTTAAGTTTAGAAACAGTAAAACTAAGTATTAAATGTGCAGAATTGCAGCAACAGGCTCTAAAAATAGGGTTAGAATAATGTCTGTATTATAGATTTCATTTTCATCAACATAAATTAAAAAAAAAAATCCAACAAAACTCTAAAAAATTGCATGAAACTTAATAAGGTAATTATTTAGCTACCGTAATGCACAGATGCACAATTACATTTGCTTCAGCTATAAGGAGTGTAGAAGGTAAATGATAATGTTCAATTCAGTTTCAAAAAAGTGATTTTTTTTTTACTAGTCTATAGTTCAAAAATAAAGAACAATGTCAGCATTCCAATTCAACCTCTGGGTATTTGTCTTTCAGATAGACATCTGTTCTTAATATAAATTAAAAAATTTAAAATAATCCAACTTCCTATAGTCACCCTAAGAAGTAGAAAATAGAACTAAACTATGTTGAGGATGCAATCAGTCACTGAATTCATATTCACCTTATAGGAAGCAAGGGCACAGACAATCTTGCTGAGAAGGCAAATAGGTGCCCCATCTTCCGTTGAAGTGAATAAGGTTAGAATATTTATTACATTTTTTATATGATTTATATTATATAGAATTCAGTGACTGACTGCACCATCGATATGCTTTAGTTTATTTTCTACTTTTTAGTATGCTGTAATCATGATTACACCATCAGTTTTCACATTTCAGAATATTTTTTTTCTTTGATTATTATAGAATAATTGATCAAAAAAAAAAGCCTAATTTACTATTTTTCAAGTTATACAAACTGAAGTCAGAACATTTAATAACCTGTCCCAGTTTTTACTGATTGTAATCTGGTCAACGCTTCTATTGTTAAATTTGTTCCCTCTAAAAAATTGGGCTTTTTCATTTGCTCATCTGTACCAATTCTTTAGGACCACATCACTTTTTTTTTACATTTTAAAATTGTTTTTAAAATTTTTTGAAAACCATATTAAATTTTTCAAATTTGATTTTTTTATTGAATTAATAAGGAAAATCTATATTAGTACACCAAGTTTGGTCTTCTCACCTACCACAGAAGCAAAAAAAAAAACTTTAGTCATAATTGCAATTTGTATATTTTCCCCTTAGGTTGAACAATTATAACTCCTTACAAAAAGTTTTTTGACTCAAAATATTTCAGACAATTTGACATCTTATGTGTACTAACATTTATGAAAAAGATCATTGTAATCTGTGATGGGTGGTGAACTAGCCTGGTTGAATTGACAAGGAATGACTCAGCAAGTTAAACTTTTTAGACTATTACATAGACTAAATATAGCTGATTTGTAGGTATGCTGTTTCACAAAGTGCTTTATTTGAGAAAATAAGTTTTCAAGTATTAGCAAAAATGCCTTATTTATATTCAGTTAATAAACACCCTCCTTTCAAATTTTGTTTTCAGATTCACTAGTATATATCTATATTAATGAAAAAAAGTAATGAACTCACAAAACTACTACTTACTGTCAGTGATTTTTGTAAGTAAATATCAAAAAATTTATTCATGATTTGTTAAAAATGTAAAGCAATAGCTTGATTTAGATCACATTTTGAAAAAGAATTGTTTTACATTTTAGGTAGCAAGTGTAATTTTAAAGTTTTTGCTATTAAAATCTTCCCCACTCTCCCCATTGTTGGTTCACTCTGCTCATTCCTTCCAGAAAAATGACTCTCATCAAACAAAGCCATACCAAAATCTGCATTTATGGATGATGTAACAAAAGGTCAAGCTGCTTTTGTAGTCAGCCAATAGGATACAGGGTGATTCAAAACTTATCGTTCAAATTTCGTGGGGAGGTAGGGAATACGTCAGGAAACCGATTTCACATAGGAAAGAATGTCCACAAATGTACGCATGCATATGTAGAGGGTGCTGTGTCTACCCAACCAGTGTACAGCTCGCCCGACCACTCCCGCTGTCATCAGTGTACGAGCTGACTTACTAGTGATAAGATGAATCGTTTTATGCATCAAGAGCTAGCGGATATGCATCTCGCATATGGGGCAGCTGGCGAAAGTGGCCGCCGAGCTAGGCAAGTTTACGAAGACCAATACCCCAACAGAAGAATACTGCAGCATCAAATGTTTGCACGTGTGCATCACAATCTGCGCGAACGTGGTTCACTGCGCAGTAACATGCAGGATACGGGGAGAAGACGACTGACGCGGACTGTCAACGTCGCAGAACAAGTCCTACAGTCCATCGAAGATAATCCGAATAACAGCACACAAGCTATTGCTCAGCAGCTTGGGGTCTCTCAGTCAGCAGTGTGGCGGATACTGCACGAGGAACGTGTGCATCCTTACCATCTGCAAAGGATGCAGTTACTGCATCCTGACGATTATCCGAAGCGTGTGGAATTGCACAATGGTTCATGCAGAAAGGTGCCGTGGACCCCAGTTTTCCAGCTTCTGTCCTTTTTACAGATGAAGCTTCATTCAGTCGTGAAGGTGTGTTAAATACACACAATTCACATGTGTGGGCTTACGACAACCCGCATGGTACGAGAAGTCACGCTGCGCAACATCGTTTTGCCATAAATGTGTGGGCTGGAATCATTGGTGACTGTTTGTTGGGACCTTACTTGCTACCGCCCCGATTGGACAGCCGGAAATACCTAATATTTCTCAAGACAGTGTTACCGACTTTTCTGGGCGCTGCTCCTGCGCATATCCGCAGAGATATGTGGTACCAACATGACAGGGCTCCAGTCCATAACACAATTGTTGAGCGTGATTACCTGAACCGAACATTCGGAGCTCAATGGATCGGTAGAGGTGGACCGATAGCTTGGCCACCTGATTTATCGCCCATGGATTTCTTTTTGTGGGGGGCCATGAAAGACCACGTGTACGAGACCCCCGTCGACAGTGAAATGGACCTTGTTGCACGAATAGTGGCCGCCACAGGCATTGTCCGTGATATGCCAGGCGTTTTTGAAAATGTTCGGCAGTCAATGCAACAGCACTGTGAATCCTGTGTCCGTGTAAATGGTCGCAATTTTGAGCACCTACTGTGAACCTGTACTTTACCCTGTTGGAATAAAAGTCACATTCGTTACCACTTAAATGTACTGTTTCCTTGTGTTCACTTTACTTGTCCATTTTGTTCATGTAGATGACGTTTGCGGACATACTTTCCTATGTGAAATCGGTTTCCTGACGTATTCCCTACCTCCCCACGAAATTTGAACGATAAGTTTTGAATCATCCTGTATATTCACAAATCTATACAAATTGTATAAAAAGATAAAATACATAAAATACATGACTACATTGTTTGCACAATAATCATAAAAGATTTATAGTTTTCCCAATGCATAAGTCTGTCTAGGGTATAACATTTAATGCACTTCAATCGATTAGAACCATTAGAACATAAGGTATTAACTGTTTACTGTGACAGTGCAGTCAAGCTGCCATTCAATGAAAACTAATCTTTGAATAGTCTAGTAAAATGCATTTAGACTTATAGTCAATTGATAATTTCCTTTGATGATAGACTAAAGAATAAATCATATAAGATTAACATTAAAAACTTTTATTACTCAATTTTTGTTAAAATATAATTTTGAAGATTAATATGTAAGAAAAGCTAAGACAGCCTTACATAAGGCATGACATCAGCTAACATGTCTCATTTCACCTTGGCAACCAGACCCCCACTCACTGATGAAATTGCATATTATTATTATATAGGATTTATATTATGTATTATTTTCAGGTTTGATTAATAATTGGTTGACAGCCAAATACAATATATATAATAGGTTGACAGCCAAATACAAAATACTGCAACTGATAAAACAGATGTTTGGTTTTTTTTATTACTTAAAAAATATGCAAATCAGCAATTACCATGCAAAAAAAACACTACATTACAAGGAAATAAAAAGAGAAGCTGTGTTCTTAAAGACAAAAATTAAATGTAAATAACTAACCTGTAAGGAATGACAAACATTTGGGCACTGAAGGAATGATATCAGCTTTTCTTTGCTCTCTGGTAGAAGAATGTCATGAGCATATTTGTCATATACATCAAATTCTTGATACTGTAAACAAAAATAGAATATTATTGAATGAGGTTATGTAAATTGTTCTTTACTGTATAATTTAGTTAATGCTTCATACAGTAATGTCTAGTAAGAACTGCAAGGTGAAAAAATCATAGTTGCAAGAATATGATGGTAGAGAATTCTAGAAATGAAAAAGCTTATTAGCCTTTTATAGTGATCCCTCAATATGTCAGTTGCTCTCTATTAGCTCTTTTAGAACCCATTGTGCACAAACTTTATAAAAAAATTATGAAATGGAATGAAGAAAACAACATAATTTAGGGCATCATTGATTTTATCTCACCTATTGTAGCAGACCACCATTGTTTTTCACCTTTGAAATGTCATTAGTGGCAGATACATTGCTTCCCTGATGATTTCAACAACATGGCTCAATCATTTTCAAACCTTTCTACCAACTCATACACTTTGTGCTATGTCATGCAACTACAGTGAACTCCTGTATAACGCGATCCCCTATAACACGAATTCGTATAACGTGACGAAAAAATTGCGACTAGTACTCATACAGCGCGATAAAGAGTCCCGTATTACGCATAAGATAAATTTAACATTTTGACATAGTTTTTTATTTTTTGTTTAGAAAAGCAAATGTATACACTTACCTGTTGTTTATATATGCACAGTGTAACTGACAGCTTTATCAAAAAAAAATATGCACATTTAAAGATATAAGAGGAAAATATTTTTATTCAACTTAATTAAAATAAAAATATGTACTTCAATATTTAACATTCATTCACTATTGGAAGCATCAAGAAATAAGTTCCAACGACGCTGTCTTGTTAACATTGGTTGTACATATTCGTCGCTTGAAGAGTCCATAGTTTCGTCTTTATTGTTATCATTATTTAAAAACAATTCTTTTTCCAGATCATTTTTAGATTGAAAATATGGGGATAGACAATTAGTCTGATAATGCATGTGCCGTATAACGCAATTTCCTACAACGCAGAACGTGTCCCCCATGTTGTACAGGAGTCCACTGTATTGCCATACCATGCTAATATTCTTCTGTGAATTTCAGCTATTTTCATGCCTTCTGCCAACAGAAATATCTCAACAGCACACTACTCTTCCTTGATATATTCGCACAACATAGTCATTGTATTGATATGCAAACACCTAGTACCAGAGAAGGTGTGCAATAGAAATATGTGTAGCTATTGTTCAGCAAAATATTATAACACTTATTTAACAATATACTGATAAACTACCTTTACTTTTTGATTTACTGCAAAATTGCAATTCAATGCACAATATACTGGCAGTAGTTTGTTATAATGCAATGCATCATTTTCAAAAAAAAAAAATCTCAAATTGCACATGTGCAAGTCCACATTCCTAAGGCTTTTGGATTACATACACTGATCAGCCAAAACATTAAAACCACCTACCTAATATGATGTAGGTCTTCCTCTTGCTGTCAAAAGAGTTCTCACCTGATGAGGCATAGATTCAATGAAATGTTGGTAATGTCGCTTGATATTTGGTACCATGACTGCAACAGAAGATCCCACAGTTCCCGCAAATTACGTGGTTGGGGTGATGCTGCTCATATTCATTTCTCAAACTCAAACCACAAATGCTTGATAGGATTCCATGTCCAGTGAATTTGGGAGCCATGGTAATAAATGGAATTTCTCATGTTCTAGGAACCATTTCTGAACCTTCCTTGCAGCGTGACATGGGGCATTGTCTTGTTGAAAGATGCCATCTCTGCCAGGGAATACAGTCACTATAAAGGGGTGTGTACTTGGTCAACCACAATATTCAGGTAGGTGACAGCTGTCAGAGTTTGTTCTACAGGGATAATTGGTCCAAATGTCCCCCAAGAAAATAATGCCCAGACCATCACACTCCCTCCAGGCACCTGGATCTGTCCCAGAGTACATTCAGATGAGAAGGCTTCCACAGGTAAACATCGCACATGAGCTCATCCATCCACATGGTGTAACAGAAAACGGGATTTGTCTGACCATGCAACCCTCTTCCAGTCTTCTATGGTCCAATGTCGATGATTACATACCCACTGCAAACGGCTGTGAGCATAGGCATACGAATGGGTCTGCGGCTGCGGAGACCCATATCCAAGAGCTTACGATGAACTGTGTGTTCATACACATTGGGCCCTTTACCACAATAGAAATTATGGGTTATATCAGCCACAGTAGCTTTTAACATATTGGCTGATCAGTGTACATGGTGCAATCCAAAATTTCTCGGACTTACTGTGTGTAGCACCATCTAGGCATAGTTCAGACTTTTGCCACTAAATATTGCAAGCCTACTTCTTTTGTCAAGCAGTTTGGCAAGTTTCTCATTGACAGTTAGAACCAAGAATTTTAGTGCATTTGTGTTGCTTTATGTTTTTTAACAGAAAAGTGGGAGAGATGAAAGAACAGTGCATTTGTATCAAGTTTTGTTCCAACTCAGTAAAACAGCATCAGAGACTCACAAAATACTTACACAAGCATTGAGTGATGGAGTGATGAGCCAAACTCAGAATTTTCAGTGGTTCTCATGTTTAAAACATGGGCAAACATTAGTGGAAGATTCTGAATGTTAAGGTCAGCCTTCAACAAGTCAAACACGAGAATGTGAAAAAGTGCATCAGGCCATCCATGGGTTGGGTTGTTTTACCTCTGAGCGGCACTTTTTTTTTGCACACCATGGGCTAAATGGCCAGGTCACATGGACCCCGAAGGCTCAGAGAAGGTTGGAGGAAGGGACCCACTGGAACAGCTGTTGGGAGACAGATGGTATCCTCCCGTCAAGGCCATCCAGCGTGTTCTTTAACGTGCACAGGGTATGTCTCTCCCATACCCGGGGCCACGGCTTAACGTCCCATCCAACGGACGGCGGCCTTTCCAAGCCCATCGGTGTCCCCTACTGACCGTGGGCAGGGTGGGGAATTTTGCGGAGATAAATCTCAACGCTGACCCAGCTGGGACTCGAACCTGGGAACTACAGATTACGAGCCTGGCGCGCTACCGACTGAGCCACCCCCGCCCCGGCCATCCATGAGGACAGTTGATGAACACTTAATGACATCTGTGGAATTGTTGGACTAAAGTACAGATCATGCCAATGAATCGTAATGGAGGAACTAAACGGGACAGACCGACGTTGAATTTGTACCTTGACTGCTGACCCGGGACCAAAGGCATCAGCTTACTGTGTGCAGGGACCTTCAGGAGCAAGTCTTTTCTAATGTCATAACTGGTGATGAAAGCAGAGAAACAAAGAAGCAATCATCCCAGTGGAAAAGTTCTTCACCACAACCAAAGAAAGCAAAGGAGTGAAGAGAACGTTGATTTGTTTCTTTGATGTAGAAGAAATCAGGCACAGTGAGTTTGCTCCTACAGGCCACACAGTTAATCAACACTACTATATAGAGGTCCTGAAGTGTTTGAAGGAGAGTGTAAGGCTGAAATGTCAAGTAAACACACACAGGACTGAGTGGTGCATCATGACAATGTGCTGGTCATGTCTGCTCTGTCTGTTTTTGTCAGCAGTTTTTTGGCCAAAAATAACATGGAATTGGTCCCCCCCCCCACACTAACCAGACATCACCCCCTGAGACTTCTTACTCTCAGAATAAGTAGCCTAAATAACATATCAAAACAAGAGTTTCAGAGGTGTTTTCATCAGTGGGAAAAGCACTGGGCTTGCTGTATTAGCTCCCAAGGGAGACTATTCTGAAGGGAGGGGGGTAGAGTCAGATAACTTTTGAATTGCACCTCACATCTTGCTGTCAGCAAGAAATTACACCAGCTTAAATTTTCAGAACTTAATGTGACAAAATCTCTCAAGAATAAGGCAGCAAAAGGAAAACATCTGGTTATGATTTGCATTTCTTTGGTCTCAATTATATAATTAATCATTGTGTTTCATGATCTGCATAATAAAGATGTTCACAAAATACGATGCAGGAGATTCAGAGTTTATTCAAAAATCAACAGTTACAAGGCTGACTATAGAAACCTGATAAGAAAAAGAGCAACATTCAGTCCTAGCATCAACTAAAACTCAATATGGTCTATACTGTTCATTCTATCATACTTGACTGTTTAATGCATTTATATATTTGGTACTCAAGCATGATGATATAAAATAGCAAAATACCTGAAATAGCAAAATACCTGACATGAGGTTTTTTTACTTACTTCAGCTAATTCCTCAAAACAAGCTCCTATTGCTGGATTTCTGTTTTCTTCGGCCATTTCTAAAGCATCTTCAAATGAGCCAAGTAATGTTACAGAAAATTCATATATTTCCATCACATTGCTGAAAATTACATCAAGGTCCTAGATAAAAGAAAAAGAAACAGATATAGAGTGCAAGACAAATTACTCTGTAAAAGAGGGAATTAACTATCTGAATATGTCTTATAGAAATACTTAACCCTTAAAGTGTCAGAAGCTCATTAATCAGTTTTCAAAAACCACAACAGATGAACTTGCAACATGTTTTTATGCTTATATACCTTCTTTTTTCCTTTTAATTTTTAGAATTTTTGTTCAGAATTAAATGCTATTTCTTTTAGTATGCAATATAAACTATTTAATTCATTAGTTGTTTTTAATATGGCTTAGAAGTTGAGTTGCATTTTAGACAAAAATCTTGGCAGTACAAAAGTTAATAATCAAATCTAGTAAGAAGGCTATTTGGCTTTTGCAGGTGAAGAATTAGGATATTTCTAAAATCTTGAAATAATCATATGGAATAGCAAGATCCCACAATAACACTGATACTGATACAAGCTTAGAGTAATTCAGGATATAAAGCCTTTAAAGGAAGGATACAGAACCAATCACTCATTTTACTTCTATCTTTAAATGGAAGTACCTGGGATGGAGCTGCTAACCTTACATGATGAAAATTATGATTTGAAGAAAGAAAATTTGGATCAGCACTTATACAAACTAATAAATTGCAGCATATGACACAATTTATATAATTAATCAATGCATGATGAATAAAGATTGACTATTGGTTACTATTATTAACGATTGAGTTAAATTTCAATAATATACTATGCAAGAGTACAGGTAATGCTGTGATTATCATCTATGTTTAAATCATTAATAACGCTAAATAGTGTGATGAAACTATTATTTATTTCCATCTCACCCTGTGCAATATAAAGGTAATAGTTGCCACCCAAGATCATAGATGGCGCCAATGGTTGGCCCGAAAATCTTGGTGATAGAGTTTAGTTTTAAAATTAGCAGAAAAAAGACAAGCTGGCATTAGTTCAACTGGAAGAATATTCTGGCATGTTTCTGGAGAGATGCGGGTTCGAATCCTGTATGTCGCCAAAAAATTTCTCCGCAAAATATTTAGATATTCCGAGTTTTCAAGAGACCAGATGGATAGGTACAGCTCAGATATTTAAATATAATTTTCAATTTCTCTTTTAAGGGAGAGAGGATGGAAAGCATCTTCACAGGCAAGGTTTGCTTCTCAGCAAATATGCTAATGATGCTTTTCTAGCTCAAGACAATTTTTCCTCTAAAATTGATTGATATTAAATTCTGAGCAATATCTTACTTAATAGTTGAACAAATACATAAAAAATCTCTTCAATTTAATCAACTGTATACTCAGAATATACTTGCCATCTTCATGACATACTTGTCATCTACTTGAGACTGTGATAACCTGGAACAATGCCTTTATGAGACACAGTGATTGTGTACTATAGGTAGAAATTTTCATATCATCAAGGGAATCTTGACTGGCAGCCAGTAGCTCAGTGGTCAGAGAACCTGACATGTCTTCAGGAGGTGATGGACTCATATCCAACCCTAGTCAGGACAATTTTTCCTCTAAATTTGGATATCGACAATAGTGATATTTCCCTTATCTGTTGAACCATAGATGTTGAGAATATTAAAAATTTAATATGCAACTAAACCTTTCAAACATATCTTATCTGAGCTACAGCTGTAAAACATAAGCTTACCATCAATTTGCACAGCATAACTGAATAATTGCTTCATGAGGTTGTGAGCAGCTGGGACAATACCTTCATGAGACAGAGAATTGTATACTACTGGTAGAAAGTTCATAGCATCAATTAGAGGAGATATTGATTGGTAGCTGGTAGCTCAGTGGTCAGAGCACCTGTTATGTTATCACAAGGTGGTGGGTTCATATCCCACCACCTTGTGTATATTGTCTCCCACCCAGTTCAAGACAATTTTTCCTCAAAAAATTGATCGATGTTAAATTCAGAGTGATATCTTCCTTAATTTCTGTAAAGATATTTATGGCCTTTTGAAAGAACTAGGCATTGAACACAATCCCAATTAATAGCGCATATTCTTGATGCATCAAAATGAAATTAAGACAGTCTTGTTGCACAACAGAAATAAATATCTATCAGTTCTTCTACTTCATGCCACTGGCTTGAAAGAAACATGAAAGCATATCAAGATTCTGAATGCAGTAAAGTACAATGACTATGTTTGGCATATCTATGGTGATCTAAAGGTTTTGAAATACTTACAGGTGTACAGATGGATTTCACAAAATACTGCTGTTTTCTACGTTTGTGGACAGTCAGGAAACGGAAAAAGAGAAACAAATTTTTACATGGGAGAAGCAATGTAAAATATGTTCCACTGGTTGAACCAAAAAAAAAAGGTTCTTCTCTCACCTTTGCACATAAAGCTAAAATTAATGAAGAATTCTGTTAAAGCTTTGAATATAAAAGGAACTGGATTCACCTATCACTTGGATGTTTCTCCCAATATACCAGATGTAAAACTGAGAGAAGGAACTTTAAACTGAAATAGGTTTACTGAAATAGGTAAACTGAAATAGGTTAAACCTATTTCAGGTTTATGGTAAGCTTATGTATATATTTATAGGTTAAACCTATTTCAGTATTTCTAGAATTATTTTTATCATTTATATCCCAGCATTCTACGAATCCTTCTCGCTCTTCTAAATAGCTAATAACCATAACTAAAAAGTAAAAGAGACTCCTTACATAGAGGAAGGCCAGAACACGTTATTGTGAAACTGCCAGCAGCATCATGGGAGATCCAGGTATTGCTGCTAGTTAATTGCTGGCACATGTGGCAGCCTACAAAGTGGACCATTCACAGCAAGCACTGTTCTCATACTTTGGATAAATTCACCACATATCTAGTTAGAATTTATACTTTTATATTTAAACCTTTGCTTTCATTACTGGAGACTTATTTTATTGCCATAAATCACTAATCTTTCCATCGATCAATTATTATTGATATTTTTCTGGATGCTACATCGGATGGCCACTTACAACTTGTTGCTGTGGATATCTGATTTAGCATCGCATTGATATGAAAACAAAAAGGACTTGCTTGGCACAGAAATCAGTATCAGACGTGGTAAGATGTAGTCTGTAGAGCCAGTTTTTGTCTTGTTATTCTGTGCTATACCATATAATATGCGAGGGAACATGAAAAATGGTTCTAAAACGCACTCATGGAAACTACATCAGACATATGATTGTGAAACGTGGAAGCTACTGAGTCTGATTTGTCAGGAGAAGCTGTCAATAATTATTCTGCAACTCATAAAATAGGGAAGCAGTCCAATAATCACAGGAAATTGTAAACCAGACCTATGATTATGACAAAAAACATGAATCAGTGATGCAGAAATATGCATTAAAGTGTATGAAGCTTGAGGCAGAAGCCGAAGAAAGGTGAGTGCAGTGCAAGGCTGATGAGTGAAGGGAGCAGATACAGTGCAAGCAGAAGCCAAAGAAGAGCACAGAACAAGACAGAAGCCAAAGAAAGGAAAGCAGAGTGTGAGACAGATGAACAAAGGGAAGAGTGCAACCATGAGCTGCAAATGAGGTGTCTTGTGAAGTGCCAAAAGCAAGTGGTGTTGAATCTCAGGGCACATTGTATGATGGTTACAATTTGCCTGGGTCTGATTTCCATAGCATAGTGAAGAAAAAGGAGCATGAAGAACTGAAGTATTGGATTTCAGTTCTGAGCACTGGGCTAGGATCAACCCCCAAAAATTCTCCTCAAATTGTTGTGTATCTTAAGAGGATTGAGAGCATTTTCACTAATCAGGGTATGCCTGAAGAGGTTAGATGCCAGATAGTCCTCCCCATTTTTTGGAAGAAGCTGAGAGATTTTGGCTTTGTTGCCTGATGAAGACACTGGCAACTAAGCTCAAAGTGCACATTTTAGTGAGGTGAAATTCTCAGTAGTTGAGTATAAGGGGAAATTGGATGGGGGAAGTAGCTTGCGCATGAAACGTGTTACCAAGTTTTCGGAAAGAATTAAGAGAAATGTGGAGGAGGAATATTGAGGGCAGAAGAGTATCCACATTTTAAGAATTGGTCGACTTGCTGGTGGCAGACAGAATTAAATCAGAGGTACTGAGCAGCAGTGCCAAATATGTTGCATTGCAGGAGTGCACTGATGAGTTGCATCCGTGAGACTCAGACTGCATATTACATCACTTAGCAAGCATTAATGTATGTCCACATGACTCTGACAGGCCACATATATTCCTCCTCCCAAGTGTAAACAATTAGAGCAAAATAAAGAGATCGTGCAATCTGCAAAGCAATCAGCAGCCAGCAATGCACAGGGCTGTTTTGAGTATGGTTCAAACAAGCATCTAAGCAGAGACTGTCCCAAGTGATGGCCAAAAAGGAAACTGCCCACTGCTGGGATTAATTCAATGCAAACTTTGTGAGATGAGTCAGAAAAGGCATATGAGTCATTTCATTTCTTCTTCAGCACATTTCTGAAGCTCAGAATGGTGAGCAGTTGGCAACAGTTACACTTGCTAAGCTTCAGACAGTGGAAGTGCAATGTGGCCAAAATATGCTGGTTAAAATAATTGGTTGATTCTGGCAATGAAATATTTGTATTTAGAAGGGATGTTTTTCCAGATAAATATTCCATGTTGAGAGGGAGAATCATTTTGAGGTCAGCATTTCACAGCTCAGAAATGGTTGACTTGATTCAGGCTCCAGTGAGGTTATTGGAAGGGTTAAATTTTCCCCCACAATTCCTCGATTTGTCCAGAAATAAATCCCCTTATCGCCTTTTCTTCTTTAATGCTCCCCACACTTTTGGTGAAAGACTATTTTGAAGCACTTTCTGCCATTAATTTAGGCAAAGACCACACTCCAATTTTGGATAAAATAAGCAATTCAGCAGAGAAGGGGTTAGGTTGCAGTCTTGTGAGGACCCTTGGTGATATCACCTAGGTCATCTTGCAAGGCATGAGAAAGGCAGCCTGCTTCTGCTGTAGAAGTTGATATGGTAACAACCAGCCAATAGCCAGAGAGGGAAGAGCCTATTGCTACAACTACAAGTGATGATGAATTGCCTTTGAGTGTCAGCAAATTACAGGAAATCTTAGATCTGCAGCAGGAGAGATAGCTCTTGCATCACAGGGTGAAGAGGGGTGTGAGTGTGTGAAGATTGCCAGTGTTTGTGAATTAGTGCATAGTGAGCTAGCTGTGAATGAGTTTGAGGAGTTTTGGGTTGGTTTGTTCTACCTCTGAACGGCACTTTTTTTGCACACCATGGGATAAATGGTCAGGTCACATGGACTCCAAAGGCTCAGTGAATGTTGGGGGGAGGGGACCCACTGGAACAGCTGTTAGAAGACAGATGGTAGCCTCCGTCAAGGCCATCCAGTGTGTTCTTTAACGTGCACAGAGTATGGCTTTCCTGCACATGGGACCATGGTTTAACGTCCCATTCGACGGACAGTGGGCAGGGCAGGGAGCGTTGCAGAGATAAATCTCAATGCTGACCTAGCTTGGACTCGAACCTGGGAACTACAGATTACGAGTCTGATGTGCTACCGACTGAGCCATCCCTGACCCAAGAGTTTGATGAGAGCAGAGAGCTTAAATGAAATAATTCCCCAGAATTTGAGGACAGGGTTTTCTGGGATAATTTTAAGAAGTGACAGAAAACAGATCCCAGTTACAGTTGAGTCAGGGAGTGACTACATTATATTGGCAGAAATACGTTGTATTGGACAGTCCTGCAACAGGTGGGTTAAGCAAGAGATATTATTCTTTTACAGATATTTGTTCCCAAAGGATAATAGAATCGCTGCATTACATAGAGAGCATTTGCCGATTCTGAATTGAATTTGCCGATTCTGATTGAAGATCATATGGCTGAATATTTACATCCAGTGATGGGTGCAATGTCCAAGTGCAGACTTTGTGACAAACTTTGTCATCATTGTTAAGCAATTTGGTGTGAACACTATGGGAGACCTACTGAGTTGGTTGGTTGGTTGTTTGGGGTTTATTGGCGCATTAGCAACTAAGGCTATAATGCACCAAACATATGTCCAAAAGGTAAAATGATAAAAATCATGTTACCCCTCAAGCAAAGTTAAAAATAAACTATAAAGACCAACAAAAAAATAGATTTCAGTAAAATAGAACATGTAGAGCAACAATGAACAAATGTAAAAATATGTTATACCAATAAAAACATAAAAATAACCCAGGTGTAAGCAACCTGGGTTAAAGATATAGAGTAATAAAAAGGGAGTAAAACTACAAGCGATTAAAATAACCAGTATACCGTAAAAATTTAAATATAGGGGTAAAACAACAATAGTCCGAGTGCAAGGGGCTTGGACGTAAAATTATGAAAATTAAAAAACATACGTCGTTCGAAGTTAAAACATGGACATGAGATTAAAATGTGTTTGATAGTTAAAATGGTGTCACAAAACTCACACTTAGGTATGTCGTCCACCTATAGAAGAAACGTATGAGTAATAAACGAATTCGTAGAAGAAACGAATGAGTAATAAACGAATGACCTAAGTGGAGCCGAGCAAGTACAACTTCCTCCTTGTGATTCCTGCGGTAACAAGACAGCCATGGTTTGATGATAGGTTTGAGCTCAAAGAGATTGTTCGTAAGCTGTTCTGACCAAGATCTCTGCCACTGTGCCTGGAGCTCGATGGTAAAACGCTGCCAGAAATCCAGATAGGGAACTGACAAAGGAGTGCCGGACAGGGGCGTGGCTGATTTGGCAGCAGCATCTGCCAAGTCATTGCCCTGATACTGACACCCAACAGAAGAGAACATTGGTTGTGGCTGCCATATGATGTAGCTGCTGTCGGATCTTAGTAAGAACTGGGTGAGGCCGATGCCTCACCGAGATCAAAGCTTATAGCGAGCTAAGCGAGTCAGTGTAAAGCACACACTGACAATGATGCTTAGCTGCCACATGGTTCAAGGCAAGACTGATAGCGTGCAACTCTGCAGTGGTATATGATCTGCAATGATTACATCACAGCAGACCATGGACGATCCCACTGATGTGCTGGAATTCGAGCCATCTGCAAAGACAAGCAAGAAGTCTGGGTGCGAAAAGCACGATGGCTGGCAAAGAGTTGTCGGTACACACAGTCGGGTGTAAAGGCCTTCCCCGTCCTGCACAGGGAAAAATCACAGGAAGGGGAAACAGTGAGCCATGGTGGAAGTGGCTCAGCTGTCGACTGTGCAATGCTATCGAGACTGGTGTTGATGTCTCTTAAGTAGCATTGGACTCGCAAACCAAAAGGACGAATGACAGTCGGCTGATTTGTGTAAAGCATTTCCCACTTCGGACTGAAAATGCAGTCCCAAGTGGGATGGCCAGGCAGGGATCACAATTTAGATGCATATTGTAGGGACAACTGCTGACGGCGAATAGATAAAGAAGGTTCGTCGGTCTTGACGTAAAGACTCTGGACCAGTTAGGTGCAGAAGGCTCCTGTGCAAACACAGAGGGCCTGGTGATGGAGGGGGTCCAGCACCTTCACCACCGAATCCCGGGCGGAGTTGTACACCTGGGATCCATAGTCCAGTTTCAATCAGACAAGTGCACGGTAGAGGCAGAGCAAAGAACATCAGTCCACCCCCGAAGAAAGGAAGGAGAGGACCTTGACGATGTTCAATGCCTGTGTGCACTTGGACCTGAGATGACGTATGTGTGGTAAAAAGGTCAATTTCTGATCAAATATGAGACCGAGAAACTTGGTCTCTGCCACAACTGGAATGATGTTATCCCCCAAGCTGGAGCTTGGGATCCAGGTGAAGATTACGCTTGTGGCAAAAGTGCACACAAACTGGTCTTCTATGGGGAGAACCGAAACCCATTTGCTGTCGCCCAAATCGAAAGATTGTTCAGGGCAATTTGCAGTTGTCTTTCAATGACCCTCATGCTAGACAAAGAGCAAAAGATGCTAAAGTTATCAACATAGAGGGTATTCCTACTGATGGGGGAAGTTGTCTAGTAATTGAATTAATCTTGACAGCGAAAAGCGTAACACTCAGATCACAGCATTGTGGCACCCCCTGTTCTTGGGGGTACGGCCGCAACAGTGTTGCCGACACGGACACGAAAAGAACGTGTCGATAAGAAGTTGGAAATGAAGATCGACATGTGACCTCTCAAGCCGAAGCTGTGAAGATGACGAAGAATGACGAATCTCCAAGCCGTGTCATACGCTTTCTCGATGTCGAAGAAAATTGACACCAAGTGCTCTCTTCTTAAAAATGAATTTCTGATAGCCGATTCGAGGCGTATCAGATGGTCAAGAGTTGACCGGTGCCTGCGAAAGCCACACTGGGTGTTGGAAAGAAGGTTGTTATGTTCTAAATACCAGATGAGTCTGGCATTTACCATTCTTTCCAACACCTTGCACACGTAGCTCATCAACGCAATGGGGCGATAATTCGAAGGAATCTTAGAATCCTTTCCTGGCTTTGGGAAGGCCAAAACAATGGTCTCCCACCAGGAATCCGGAAACTGCTCCTCGAGAAAAATGCGATTGAAAAGATGGAGCAGCTGATCCTTACTCGATGGTGAGAGATGTTGGAGCATGGCATAATGGATATTGTTGGGCCCAACAGCAGATGCATGAGAGGAGTGCAAAGCAAGGTGAAGCTCCTCCGCTGTAAATGGCCTGTTGTAAGGCTCCAGGCCATTTGAGTGGAAGGACAGCGGGGAGCGTTCTGTCCTACTCTTCTGGGCCAGAAACTCGGAGGAGTAAGAGGAAGAAGAAGAGATGGAGGAGAAAGACTCCCCCAGAGTGTCTGCAATTGCTTGTCCATTGTGTGGGACATGTAGTTCCCACCCATCTTCCGGACTTTATCCCACACGATCTTAGAATTGGTCTTGCGGGTAATAGAAGATGTATATTTGATCCAAGATTCCTTCTGGCTCTGATGCCGGATGGAACGAGCTTTCGCCCTGGCGCGTTTGAACGTTTCGAGGTTGGGGGTTGTCGGATATCTCCGAAACACCCCCCAAGCCTTGTTCTGAGCTTTACGAGCTGTGGTGCAATCTGGATTCCACCATGGTTTTGGAAAACGAGGAAACCGTGTCAAAGTTTGAGGAATTGTGGATGCAGCTGCATCTACGATACAGTCCGTTATCTCCATTACTGCCACATTGATGGGCTCCTGGCTGACAGAGTGGTCATTGAGCTCAGAGAGCAGCTCGAACCCACCCCAGTCAGCCCGATTGAGCCTCCACCATGAGACGCGTGAAGGTCTGCAAGGCCCCCTGAGAAGGTGCACACCATGGGGAGGTGATTGCTGCCATAAGGGTTGTCCTCGACCTCCCATGTAAAGAGTGGAAGGATCGAGAAGGAGCAGATGGTAAGGTCAATGGCAGTGAAAGTGCGGATTGGGGAGTGAAAGTAAGTACTGACACCGGTGTTCAACAGGGAGAGAGAAGGATCCAGGAGCCACTGCTCCAGGACCCCGCCCCTCCCGTTTATGTCAGCACTGCCCCAAAGTGGAGTGTGTCCGTTGAGGTCCCCCATAATGAGGAAGGGGGACGGCAGCTGTGAGACGAGATGATCAAGGTCTTCCTGGAAGACGATGCTCCCAGGTGGAAGTTATACAGAGCAGACAGTCAGCGAGAACCCCACGAAGAGACGGATGGCTACTGCCTCTAAGTTGGTGGTGAGGGGTACGACCTGGAATGGAGAATGGTTGCTCACGAGGATGGCGACACCCCCGCAAGCTGGATCATCTCCATCCCAGTCCCGACGAACTAGTGAAAAGTGCCGAATTGTGGGATCTGTGACCTGCAGGCACACACAGATGGGCTGGTGTGCCTGAAAGAGTGCCTTGATGTCGTCAATATTCCTCTGGAATCCACGACAATTCCATTGTAAGAGTGTGGCCATCTCAAAACTTAGAAGAGTGGGCGGACGATGAATTCCTATTCAGCTTAACCACCGCAGAGGACAGTTTAGTGAATAGGGGGCGGACGGCCTCCATGTCCTCGGAATCGTCCGAGGGGCATGGATCAGTGACCGCCCTATGCGGAGCATATACATCATCCATATCTGGTAAATGGGAGCTCCTGGGGGGCCACCCAGGAGCTCCCGTTTACCGGAAGCAGAGGCCAAAGCAGTGTATAGCAGAGGCCCCAGAATCTGCTGCCCAGCCCCGCAACAGACAGGCTCCCCAATAGCAAGGCGGCCAAAGGGAACCCCACCAGTCATGAGCTGAGGAGAGAAGACGGGGACCCCCGGGCAACTACCAGGATCCTCTTTTCCCAGGACACTTGTCTCTGCACACTGCAAACACGCGGGCAAGCATTTAGGACCCTGTGAAGGTAACCGAGCCAGCGGAACCTTCACAGGGTGGTCCCCCTCACCGCCTACAGGCGCTCGCACCGAGGGGCACTGAGTTGGTGACATCTATGTTGTGCATGAATAAATTGTGGAATGTGCCATGCAAATTGTTGATTCTTCTGGGCCCATATTAGAACAAAAAAGATGTCATCTGTGATGCAAGAGATTTGTGTCTTCCATTACCTGTGCATGATAAACTTTTGTTTTGCGGACATTTAAATGAACTTTAGAGTTCAATGAATAGTGACTAGCACTCTGGAGGGATGGGTTTGAGTCCGAGTGATTGAATTAGAAATTTAGATAGGGGTGTCTGCCTTGAATTTCTTAGGGAAGGGGAGCATGTAGGAACTCTGTCAGCTAGGGTGGAAAGAGAGAGAGCTAGGATCACCATTTTGGCAACAGGGTCTTTTGTGCCTAGTAACAGAGCACCAGCAGTAAATCCAGTTTGGAGGGCTAGATGAATAAATGCAACATGTGTTGGTTAAAGCCCCAGCACCTCCTTACATGGCAACAAGAAAGTCGATGTAGCACAAGGTATTGTGTCCATGTTCCAGTGGTCAAGATACCCTAATGTCCCCGAAGAAAACATCACTTGAACACATCTGGCAGTACTTTCGAACTACAGCTTTCGAACTGAAGAGCAGCGAGGTATCGACAACGAAACCTACCACATGTCAGGCAGATTGTTTGAGGCTTGATTTACCCATTTTGTTCTTGAACTTAGTGGTGGGACTACTGAAGCTCCTTGCAGCCTGCTGTTGACATTGCAAGTGACTGTATCGGGTGGGCAGTCGCTATTTTATCGTATTTATAATAATAACAATGTAATATTACATATATAATAATAACTGTATATACAGATAGATATTCTGTAAATAAAATGTACATATAATAGTACACCCAAGTTTGTACATTTATCAGCAAACTAGATAGCAGCAACATCCTGACAAAGTAGAAACAAGTACCCTTCTGCACCCACTCACACATGGTAGGTTAGATAGAACAAAACCCAGATAGGTTGAGAAGAAAGACACCTGTCTACATATTTGATTATGGTCCTGTTGACTAATGATATTGATGAGATGGATTCTTTAATTTGGGCTGTTGACAAGACTAGTAACATAGTATATTTGGTGATAAACAGAGAGAAAACTAAAGTGATGAAAACTAGTCAAGCAGATGGTGGTTCAGTTGCTTTGAATTGGTTGTGCTCTTGAATAAGTGTCTCAATTTAATTATCTCATGAGCTGTGTAAAAGATATTGGTTACGTGTGGCATGAGATAAAGATAAGAATAGGGATAAGAATAAAAAAAAAATACCCCCTCAAGCAGCTTCTTGCCACAGAGGTCTGACAGGAGCCTGTCAGTTTATATGCCAGAGTAGAAGGTCCGAGAGGATGGCAGGACCTCAGCAGAAAAACGACACACACAACCATGCCTTACCGGGGCTCGAACCCAGGTCCCTTAGATCAGTAGCCAAGCGTGCTAACCACTCGGCCATGGGACGGCAGGGAAAAGAATAGGAATTCTTAAAACTCCTCGGCAGTAATGCTGGGGAGTTTTAATAATCTCTGAAGAGTGTGGAAAAATAGGTGTATACACCTAAAGACTAAAATGGGCTATACAGTAGTTTGATACTTTCTGAAGTTAGTTATGATAATGAAACATGGACTCTTTTTAAGCAACAGAAACTATGCCTTTGATTCTAGATGCTTATGCAGTAACTTGGGCATTAGATGGTTTGACTTTGTAAGTAATTATGAGGTTAGGAGTCAGCAACCTCCTTTGAGCAGCATTTTGTGCAAAAAGAGTCTGTATTTGTTTGGCCATGTTGCCTGTATGTATCACTGAAGATTGATTAGCAAATAGGTTTATGGACTAAAGATCTCAGGAAAAGGGGAAGACTTAGGATTCAGTGAGCAGATAATGTCAAACAGGACCTTTCTAGAACTGGACTACAGGGGCAAAATTCAGCAGCTCAGGGCAGATGTGTTTTGATTACAAAAAAGAAGGATGTATAGACTGGGTGGATCAGGACATACAAAGGGACCAAGATGTATCCCCCAAATTTCAATCATCTGATATAAAATCTTCAATTTGTTTACCTGTTTTGAAATCCAAAACCAATTCCTTTTGTGTTTCATCCCACCTTGGAAACTAAATCCTGGTTATGTACCTGTATGTATCTATGCTTTGAAATATTATTTAACAGCTCTTTACCTGTTTCTAATTATATATTTTGAGCATTTATATCATTTATCTGGTTTTAAATGCAAAATAATTTTTTGGGGCAGTACTTTGCTAATCTTGAATTTGCCAATTGCCAAAAATCTAAACATGTGTCATTTATATGCCTAATATATTTTGAAAAAAATAAATGAATGATATAAGTAATAATAATTTAAATAATTTTGAAAAGGCAGAAAAAATTTTTTCTTTAAATTCAATGAAGTTAAAAAGGAAACAGCAGAAACATTTTGCAATTTAAAAAAAAGCAGAAACATTTCATCTGCCCTTCTTTTCCTTAGAAGGTTTGCATTTCATTGATCACAATTAAATGTTCTTTCTTTTGGTATATACATTAAGCTATTTCTGTTTGTTACAACCTCTTCTTAAAGTAACTAGCATTTATTTTCTTGAAACACTTCAAAATTAATTTGGTCACCAGAGTTCAGTTTCAGAAATCTGACACTGTAAGGATTAATTAGAAACTCCCTATTGATTGCACAAATTATTAGCAATTAAGTTAAATTTCCATCATATCAAAAAGTATGCAGGCAGATGACATGGGGTCTAGCAGCTGCTGAAAATCACCATTGCTGCATTCCCCTTGCTGCTTAATCCATTACAGACAAAACCAAGGCTTCACATTCAAATGATCAAAGTTTAGCAATGCAATGGTCATTTTACAGCATCCATTAGCCAATTAGAATTAAATTTCTATCTCATAACAAGGAGACTACATCTGTTTATTTGCATTTTTGCTGTGTAGAAAGCCTGTGGTATGCATACTTTTTGATAAACAAAATTTAATCACTAAAAATTAATAATCAATACTAGGCATCATTCAATGATTAATAATAGTTTTTCTGATATATTGCAAAAATTAACATTTACAGATGGAACAGCAACAGATGCTGTTGTGCCCTTTTCTCCAGTGATTGAGAAAGTACTTGTAACCACCAGCAGTGACAGTTTGGCATACAGCACAGGAGGTAGTAGCTAGTGGCAGTCATAACCAAAATCTATAGGATGCATAATTTTCTATATTAATGAAAATAGCAGGAAGTATTATACATATTTGCATATAAGTACATTCATGGATAATCCAAATTTGAAATTTTAAGGCTTAAAACTGAACAAAAACTTTATGAATTGCAGATAAGCCAACCTTTATAAAATAGACTTGCATAAGAACTATTCCCATTGCAATGCCAATTATGATGTACAGATTAGAGAACTTTCTAAACTGTGAGTGGGACCTGCCTCAACTTGGAAGCTTCAAGGCATAGGGGTTCTAAGTAATTTGATTTGCAATTAGTTGTCCACAGAAAGGAAAGTGAAAGATAGGTTCAAGTTGTAAGCATCAATTCAGATACAAATTTGTGGCCTTCAACTCTGTAAAAGAATTTAGGTGAAACCTACCTTTGACTGATCGTTTGTCTAGAAATAGTCAGTTGAAGTCCTATTGACCTTCAAGGAATTAGTGTATAGGTCAATAGGTGTCAAAGAATAGGTGTCACAGTCAAGCATAGATTAAGAAGTGGGCAGAGGCACTCCTTTAATGCAGTTAAAGAGTTAAAATGAAAACAATTCTCCATTTTATTACCATTTCCTTTTGCAAAACGAAAGTACTGTAAAATTGGGTGCAGATTTTCTCAATAAATAACCTGCAGCATCATCCTTTTCAAAAAGAAAAATTGAAAACCCAAAATTTTTAAACCAAAATTCAAATAAAATCCAAAAACAATCAGAGCAGTTGGAAACTCTATTAAGAATATTTGCATTATACAAATAACATGGAGAAAACCTTAGATAAAAGATAATGATTGAATATTTGCTGTAGTGAATTTTATAAGCATTATAAATTTAACATAGCTGAATTACATTAACAGTTTAATCAGTATCTAAGCTGTAGGTTTATTAGCATCTAGCAATTCTACTATAACATTTTAATTGGTAAATATAGGAGAGGTACAGTCACTTGCATCTAGCCTTGATTATGCAAGATGGAGTGTTAGGTCTTCAGACATGAGTTTCATAACTATGGACACATCATTATGATATATGGACACATTGAACACATGCAAACAATTATTTCTACAAATGGGTGGCAGTGGTTAATTTATGAGCTGATGTATATTATTCCAAATGTGTTCTGTAGAATTTAATTATGGTCACTGAGGATGCCATTCATACAAAAACAGAACTCTGGACAGATTCACCAGAAAATAGCAAAATGCAGCATATCACTGTTAATATAGACAGCTGGGAATAGAATAATTACTTGAATATGTGATTTTTCCAGACAATGGATAGCACCCCTCTTTAATAAAAAAACTTTAATTCATTTTCTAACATTATAACCAGTAAAATTATACACTGAACAATCAACAGTTTTGAATAAGTAGGCACCAATTTTTCCTTCACTTACCAAAACAAAATTAGGTACATGTGCAAAGACAGACTCCATTCACAAATTATTTACTACTTACCTTACTTTTTGGAAAAATTTTAGCAAATGGTTCTCTGAACACCTTGATTATCATATTCAGATCACGAATATACTGTTTTTCTTCATGAATAAAATCTTTAACTACTTCATCATAGGTCAAAGATGTTCGCCTAATTGGTTCTTCTTCAATACTTAAAGGAACATCTTCATCTTGGTAAAACATATCCATAAGTACCTAAGTTATCAGATGAAAATTAGAAAAAAATTATAGATTTTTTAAACCAAAATTCACAGAGAAATTAAATGTGATGCAAAAATAAGGTAAATTAATTTATAATTATTAACATTTAATTAATATTTTAACAATATAAACTGGGATTAAAGAACTGAACTGATCCCCACTGAGGATGAGAATGAGAAAGTTAAGCTTTATTCAAGGTTCAAGGTGTTGCAAAGATCATGGTGATATTAGCCTCCAATGAGACTACTTTATGGACAACATATAGCATTAGAACTGATTTTAACAATATAAACTGGGATTAAAGAACTGAACAGATCCCCACTGAGGATGAGAATGAGAAAGTTAAGCTTTATTCAAGGTTCAAGGTGTTGCAAAGATCATGGTGATATTAGCCTCCAATGAGACTACTTTATGGACAACATATAGCATTAGACTCCAAACAGGCAGCACTATAGAGTTTAATAATATATTATGATCATGAACTGATAAACAGGGACTAAAGGATAAACATGGCAAGGTTACTGTGGCTTCTGTCATAGCTAGATGGACTGAATATTTCAGAGATGTTCTTAATAATGTGGTTAATTCTATTCTTATTGTTTGTAATGAAGATACATGTATTACTAGCTTTAATCTTGGTCCTATATCATGTTCTGAAGTTACTTTTGCTACCTCTGAATTAAAACTAAACAAGTTAATAGAGTTAGATGAAACTATGCTTAAATGCTTAATCAGCCCAAACATACACTTTTTGCTTCTGTTTCACTACTCAAGTCATTCAGATAATCTGCTATATTTACTTCTAGGGTGAAACAGATTAAAAACACGTTTTTTTTCTTTTAGGAAGAAAATTTTTTTATATGCACATTTAAGTAATATTTCAATAAAAATATTGCACAACAAAGATTAAACTAAAAACCAGCAGGTAGGCACATTATTTTTATTTATTTCATGAAGAATAATGTGAAAGTTTCAGATCCTCAGTTATAACAAAAAAAAAATGCTGCACTCAACAAAGGTTGGTTGGTGCAATATGGCCTTGGTTGCCACTGCACCATAAAACTCACAACAAGACAAATGGGAAAAAGAAACAGATTTTACTATCTTTAAATCTTTTAAAAATCTTGGAAACCCACAACTAAAGTTAAAAGCAACATGTAAAAAGTGATAAAATATAGCACAAAAGTAAACGAAGAGAATATATAAAGGCAAAAAAAAAAAATGTAAAAGTTTACAAATGGTTAACATAGATACAATAATATAGATCTATAATAATATAGATCTTTGCCTCACTTGTGGAAGGCAAATGCAATAGCCTCCTACCAGGAGTCTGTAAACTGTTCCTCGAGGAAAATATGATTGAAGAACCAGAGCAGCAGATCCTTACTTGATGGTAAGAGATGTTGGAACATGGCATAATGGGCACCAATCTGTTGTTGTAAGGCCTTCAATAGGCCAATGTCTTGATTGGCCTGTTTTAAGGCTCCAGGCCATTCGAGTAGGCCGACAGTAGAGAAAATTCAGCCTTGCTTTTCTGGGCCAGAAACTCTGGGGAGTATGAGGATGAAGAAGAGATGGAGGTGAATGACTACCACAGAGTGTTAGCAATTGCTTGGGGATCAGCAACTGCCTGTCCATTTATGCTCCAGGATCAAAAATGAGTGAGATGTGTAGTTCCCACCCATCTTCTGGACTTTATCCCACATGACCATGTAGGTGATAGATGATGTGTATTTGATTCAAGATTCCTTCTGGATCCAGACGAAACACTTTTGCATACTCAACAAAGAACATCAATGTATAATTCAAATGGTATGGAGGGGAGTTAAATTCAACTGGCAGGCTACATTCTATGCACTATATTTGCCTGCAGGAAGTACCTTTATTTTTGGAAATTTAATATTGTTTCAAAAGAAATAAAATGTGCCTATATATATATATCCTAATATTAAATGATACATAATTTCCAAAAGTAAATAGATAATAAAAAAGATTTCCTCTAAAAACCATAAACATTTATACTTTAATATGAATTATTTGAAAAATATAAGAAATCAATTAAGAGTATTCAAAATTTTTTTAAATAATTTTCTTTTATTACAAATATAATAAATTAGATTGCTGGTAAATGGACTAAACACTGAAAAAAACGTTAGCATTTTGAATTTTCAATAGTAGATTCATAGTCGTGCATATGGGCAACATGGTCAAACCAACATAGTCTCTCTCTTCACAATATGCTGTTCAAAAGCAGTCGCAGACAATTCATCTAATGATGATTGGTCTTCTTTTGGCTTCTTTGCACAAATCAGTCCATTTCCAATTTGTGCAAAGGGGGGCAATTGGTCCAATGCTACCCCCCCCCCTTCATGGTACTTTATTTCAATTGAACATTTCACTACACATTTAAAATAGATACATTCTAATTCAAAATCCAAATTTTTTTTTATCTTTGAGTTAGAATGCATCTAAATGTCTAGTAAAATCATTCAGTTGAGATAAAGACCTTTAACCTTTCCAGTGTCCAGCCTGAAAAACAAGTTTCCATCCAGAGGCCAAGCTATTTTCTCCCTATGCTCAGCCAAAAAAACTTTAAATTTAGAACTTTTCTGTCAATTAACTAATAAAAGTAATTATGGCATGTTGTATGGCAAATTAATCAGCATTTAATTCTGAATTTTCTGTAAATAAAATATTTGGCAAAAAAGATGTTTTATTTTAATAGAACTTTTTTAGTTATGTAGTAAAAAAAATGCATCTAGCAACACAAATAAAAATTTATTTAAAAAAAACTAATAGAAATGATTACAATGCACATGAATAGAATGACTATATATTTCTGAATAACAAAAAAAAAATTTTTTTTCAGCTCATCATTTCATAAGTTCCATGTCTACAGGACTTACCCTGTGATTCTTTACTACTGAAAACAGAATTTAATTACAAATTTTATGAAAATAAACAGTATAAACAAATTTGCAAGCATATTGATTTTAATAAGCCTTTTTCATTGTGATGGTGAAAAAAAAGATCGCACTATACAATTAAGGTTTCATTTTGGAAAGAAAACATGATGAATAAAAATAGTTGAATTACAATTTATCAAAAGGAAATTTCCTCCCGATTAATATAATATTCAACTTGAAATATGATTTTTATTTCTTTTAATGATTCTTTTCAGTATCGTATATTTTAAACATGGCCAGTGTTATACAACATGACTTGGATTTCTCACATTCATGGGATTTTCTGAACTGGTTATAAAATAGAACAAAAACTTCCTTGGCTACTTTTTTTTGCTAAACATTACGAATTTTTTCTTTGGGTGTTGAAGTTTGGCAATCTTGATTAAGTGCAAAAAGGTTTGTGCACCAAACAAAGGAAAAAAAACAGCATTATATCGTCTGCATGGCACAGCCAAGGTACTGAGGGAGGGAGGGGGGGGGGGGTTGCCTTTAAAATCATTCAATATAAACATAAAAACTCTTAAAAAAAAAAAAATCCAGAGGGAGGGGGGTGAAACTTTCTACATGGGTTTAGTGGAAGGGACACCTAAAAATTTAAAATAATTTAAAATTCTCTGTCATTGAGCAATAAAATTTTAGAGTTTATCCTTCACACTATTTGCATGTTGAAAGTTCTTAGGAGAAAACTCTCAGAAGCTTTTCGGAGCAAAGACAGAGCTCCATCTTCAGTGAAGTGATGCTATGTACTGCCGTTAGGTTTGTTTAGACAAAGAACTTCTTTCCACATGTTGTGAAGGGTGATTCCAGTGTCTTGGTTGCAGGTGGGGACGGACGAGGTCATTATTTCAATAGCCTCGCGGACTATGGTTCCGTAGAAAGTGGATGCACACACAAGAAGTGTGGCATGCTCCCAGTCTATTGTTGTCGTGTGTTGCACTGCTAGCAGTAAAACACACGGCAACAATAGACTGGGAGTGCAACACACTGCTAGCACAACGGCACTAGCAGTGCAACACACTGCTAGCACTGCTAGTGCTGAAGCAGTGAAAAAAAGTTAGCATTTTGAATTTTCAATAGTAGATTCGTAGTCGTGCATATGGGCAACATGTGCCCATAGCAGTGTGCAACACACTGCTAGTGCTGAAGCAGTGCTAGCAGTGTGTTGCACACTGCTAGCAGTGCAACACATGGCAACAATAGACTGGGAGCACGCCACACTTCTTGTGCGTGCATCCACTTTCTACGGAACCATAGTCCGCGAGGCTATTGAAATAATGACCTCATCTGTCCCCACCTGCAACTGAGACACTGGAATCGCATTTCACGACGTGGAAAGAAGCTCTTTGTCTAAACAGACCTAACGGTAGTACATAGCATCACTTCACTGAAGACGGAGCGCTGTCTTTGCTCCGAAAAGCTTCTGAGAGTTTTCTCCTAAGAACTTTCAACATGCAAATAGTTTGAAGGATAAACTCTAAAATTTTATTGCTCAATGACAGAGAATTTTATATTATTTTAAATTAATTTTTGAGCAAGGTCTTTTTAACTGTATACCTAAAAATTGCCCTCCCACATGGATTTCCATAGCAAGGAAGTCTATTTTGCTTCCATATCCAAGACATTTATTTTCAGAAAAAGGTACAAGCTCCAAGTTTTTTTTTACTAAAAAAACAAGAAATAATAAAGGAAAAATTACATATAACCAAATGGGGTGTTAAATAAAATATCCGCAACAACTTTTAAGCCAGCCTCTGATCTAGCATAGTTCGAAAAGATCAAAAGATCACCAACTAATGGAAGTAAATCTACAGAAATGAATTTGCTTCCATATCCAAGACCTCATTTGTTTTCAGAAAATGATACTAGATCAAAGTTTTACTGGAAAAGGAATAAATAATAAAATAAAAATTAACACATAGCCTAATGTGATGTTAAAATATCCACAGCAACAAGTTGTAGGTCGCCCATATGATGTAGCATAACTATGAAAAAACTCATCAATTGGCCAAAAAGATCGCTAAAAATCCGAAAATAAACTACTAAAATGAAAATTAAGGTTTAAATATAAAAAAAGTAAATATTAACTTTACAAAGGGTATCCAATATGCTGGACCAAAACTGTACAATACACTTATAGTACACGGAATGGAGATAGCATGTGTGACAGCCATATGTGTCTTGTTTGCCTCAGTGAAACATAACTAATTAATTAAATATTGAATAAACTGAACTTTCTTGGTATATACTAAATATTCACCACTTTATAAGTCTATTGAATTATAGAGGAAAAATTGTCTTGAGCCAGGTGGGTAATGGAATATGTACTGTAGGAATTCATGTATCAATTACAGGAAATCTTAATCGGCGGCCGGTAGCTCGGTGGTGCAGAGCACCTGACATGTTATCAGGAGGTGGTGGGTTCGTTTTCCACCTGGCTCAAGACAATTTTCCTCTATAATTTAATCGACTTACAAAGTGGTGAATATTTAGTATAACTAATTAAATGCAGCTGCAACCAGAATTTCGAAGAAGGATGTGTTTACTTCCAGTTTTGATTTTTTTTAAGTGTGGGAAAGATGCATAGAATGGTGGGAAAAATGATAAAAATAACTTAGGGATACTAAGATAGGTTTATGACAAAAAATGAGTGTGAAACGGGGGGGGGGGGGGGGGGGAAATAACGGGTACATATTTTGTAATTACTTCCAAAATCTATCATTTTGAAAAATAGCAGGTTTTTGTTCATTTTTAGGAGATTTTCGAAAATTTAAGGAAAAATTTGTTGATAATAGTTGAAATCAAACTTGTGAGGTTAAATCAGAAGGCTGCTTCAGCAAATAGGAATGTTAACAAGCAAATCGGCAATACCATTTAGTGCTTCTAAGAAATGGCAATCAGATGTCTTTATAAAATTATTTATATCGTAGTTTAATAAAAATATGCATCAAATTAAAAAAGAAAATATTATTTTTGAAGCCTGAATTATATATTTTTATAAGATAAATATAAAATTTGCAACAATTTTTATTTTTTTAAAAAATCGATTTTTTTGGTTGTACTACAATGGATACACACGTCCTTGGCCTCTCAATTCAGATTCTCTAAACATATACAGATGATGTGGACACTGGAAGAATAAAAAAAATACAGTTATGTCCATCAATCATCCTATAACTGATGACAGCAGCTAATGTGTCATCTGACAACAACCGACTTTTTGACTTTTTTCAAATACAACAAATTGCCAACAACAATGGTAAAGTATGCAAAACTTTTTTTCATATGGAGTATAAGAACTTAATATGAAATGTATTTCCATCTCAATATGAAAGTAATTGCAGGACAATCGAAAAGTCTCACAACTCACGATAAACACACATTTTGCACGGTTAATGATAAGCATATATAAAATTAAATCTGACCTTTCTTGCAAAAGAAGAATATTATTACAACATGTTGAAAATAGCCTCCTTATTCATGGATGCAGAGGGGTGTCTTTTTACCACATCTGATGCACTTTGTAAAGCACCTGAAGACTGATGTTTTTTCGATTGCTGTTGTAATGTTCGTCCCAGTTCATCAAGTGTGTGAGGATTATTTTTATACCCAATTCTTTTGAGATACCTTCAGAGGAACTCCAGATGAAAAAATCTGCAGGTAACAAATCCAGTGATCTTGTGGGCCACAAGCCTTTAGAAATGAGACGGCCACCAAAAAATACTCTTGCAAAAACTGCATGATTTCATTCAACATGTGGCACATGGCATTGTCTTGCTGCAATTAGCAATTGTGTTAATCAACCTGAAGTAGTGCAATGAACTGCATGATGTCTTGGTATATTGTATTATTTGCCATCATCTCAAAGAAAATGGGTCTCACTATGCGATGATGTGATACCACACAACACTCTTGATTTTTTGAGAGTGCAATGGCTGTTCACAAAAAACGTGAATTTTTGCTGAAAAAATTCCTATTGTTTTAACTATTCACTAGCTTTGTTACTGAAAAAAAAAAACTATCAAGTTGTACTATTCCATGTTTTTCAACAAATGAGTGGAGCCATCAACAGCAATGTGTTTTCCTTTATCCAGTTCTTCAGTTCCTGTACTGAGTGCACATGATATGGACAAAGGTTTAATTGTCTCGCAACTTTCTGAACACTTCCATATGATATTCCTGCTTGTACTGTGAGTTTCCTGAGGCTTCCTGTATGGGATTGCTGCAGTGTTTTCTGCAAGCCATACAATTTAGAATCAGTTTCCACAGTTGGTCTCCCACACAGTTTCTAGTCAACAACAGATCTTGCTTCCTGTAAACATTTCAGTAATCTAGCTATTATAGACTTCTGAAGGACTGTAGCAGCTGGATATTTCTTTCGAAACTCCTCAGTAACACATGGATACCAATGACCACCATTCTAGAATATTCAAAGATGAAAATGCATTGTGCCTGGAAAAGACATTTCGCTTCCTCTATGAACAAAGCTACACTAATGACATCCTATACCTGTCACATTGCAGTCAGTGTCTCTGATAGCTTTCAATAATCTTATGGTGCCATCTGGTGGGAGGAGAATGATTACAACTATTTTGAAACAATTTACATAAATTTCAACTTTGGGTTGAGCAACTTTTTGATCACCCTGTAGAAACATCAAGAGGACTACATACCAACATTACCCAACTAAATGATGTACTGCCAACAGGGTAACTGCTTTTGTATTATCACAAAGATAAAAGTCTACCCGTATTATTTACATGTTATTAGATAGTTATCCTAAAGCTGTATATTCAGTAATATTAGATAATTTTCAGATTCATGTTACATATATAAGGCCAATACCAGATTATTTCCTGAGGTGTTGTTTATAATAATTATCTACTTTGTTAATGCAAAGGTTGGCTTAATTACTTAGAAAATGGTTGATTGATTATTAGAATGTTTGACTGTTAATGCATAGCTGACCTCTGATAAATTAGCCTTCCATTAGGAAGGGCTATATTCCCTGACTATTCTACAGTGTTAACTGAGATAATTTTAATTATTACTATTACCGTTATGTTGGAGGAAGAATTTATAGTTGTCCAACAATGAATTGAATGGCGTATTGCTAGGTTTTGTAATAAATATTTACTGCCAATGGACTAATAAATCAAGTTATATAAATATGTAGTTCATTAAAAATAGAGATTTACCCAAAAAAGTGGAGCAAGGGATAAAATATTACATTAAAATCTGTCCAATGTGGTACAAAATTTTAAAAATACAGTTTGCATAGGGTGCACAATGTATTCTTCAAATTTGTACTGCAATTAGATTTTAATGTCTTTCATATACAACTTTTTATCCTTTTAACCATTTCTTGTCCAAAATTTTAAATTCATAATCTGAAAAATGAAACATACCCATCTCATATGTAATTGCTGCTATCACACTAGTATATTGCCACATAGTTTGTAGCATGATTTTAAGCAGTTGGGAGATAATAAAGCAAAAATTTAAATGAAGAAGAGATACTTGATTTAATAAAAAATAATTTAAAACACTACTAAGAGAAAAGAGATATTAAATATACAATAAAAGTTCTCTTTTTGAACAGAATGGCCAAGTCTGGATATCTACATATTTCAATCACTTAAGTTCTGAAATGGAATTAACAAAAATCCTACCTTATCAGCACACATGGCAACTTTAATATCTTGACATGTAATTTCAACATGGCGTATGTTTTTAACATAGTTCCCTGCCAACTGGAATGAGTTATATTAATATTTCAATCAATTTTAATTTTTACATATAAACAGAAATATATTTAATTGTTCTACATCATTATTTTCCTCAATTTTAAACCTAAGAAAACCAAATCTTACTTAACTGTTGACTGAATAAATTATAATAAATGAAAATAAATTATAATTTATTCTCATTTATTATAATATACAATATTACAATATATATAATTATAATTTAAAATAATAAATTAAAAAAAAAAGGCTTCAGACACTTATAAACTTCGAATTTAAAAATCTGAGTGAAGAAAATAAAACAGTAATAAACTTCTCCTCTTCAGCCCTTTACTGTAGTAAAAAATAAAGCAATAACAAGCCGATTTACAGAATAGTGTAATGCACTGGCTGACAAGTATTAATGATTTCAAACTATTACTAAGTTTGAAGTGTGTCAAACTTGAAAAGAGTTTATGATGAACAGAAATGTGTTTGTCAACAACAATGCTTTGTTAGTAATTACCACATGAAGCAACTAGACAATATTTCTACTTAAAAATCGTTTTCTACAAGAGCTTTCTTACATTTTAGTGTAATACTTGCTGGAACAACAAAATTAAAACAGATAAAAAAGAAAAAAACAAGCAAAATTAACTGATAAAAATAAACATATAAGTATTATCAATTCAATGTATCATCTGAGGTCAGCTGTTATAATAAAAACTGCTAATACTATAGTGGCCATCCCATGGCTGAGTTGGCATGCTTGGCTACTGATCAAAGTGGCCTGTGTATGAGCCTCACATAAGGCAGGATATTTGTGTTGTCTTTCTGCTGAGGCCTTGGATTCCTCATAGACCTTCACTATGGCATATAAATTGACAGGCTCCTGTCAGACCTCTGTGGCAAGCAGTTGCTTGAGGGGTATTTATTTATATTTTTTAAAACTACAGTAAATGTCATCATATTGGAACTTACAGAATTACAATAGCAGGGTTGCCAACCTTACATGACAAAAAATATGATTTGGAAGAATGAATCGGAAGAATTACGACCACTTATGAAAACCAATAAATTTATGTATTTTGCAGATTGATTGGCGAGTTGCTCAGAATTTTATGGTGCATGGGCAACTTAGGCTAAAATGCACCAAACAAGGATAAATAAAAGGGTAAAAAGACAGCAAAATCCACAACCAAAGTTAAAAACAACACAAAAAGGGAAGGAAAGCAATGAAAAAGGGACACAAGAAAGAAACATGTATAATAAAAACACCTATAAAAAGTCAACAATCATAAAATTGAAAAATCAACAAGGATAGAACTCATAGAAGAAAACAAGTCTAAATAACAAAAGGTAAAAACATTAAATGTGAATAAAATAACTGGTAAAATGTAAGAAGTCAAAGACAGGGATTAAAAATGATTCATCTGATGTGTATTTTGCAGAATTTATGTAAAATATGGATTATTAATCAATACTTCAATAGATATTGATTATCGGTTACTAATTATTAGTGATTAAATTTTCATAATATGAAAAAAGTTTTGGCACCTTGTGAGCTTTGATTGGTTATTGGTGAAACCAAATTAAGCCTTCCCATAAAAGGGCAAAAATACTGTAAAATTTGGCAGCAGATTTTCATAAGGGTAAAACTGAAAAAACCCAAAATTCCAATTTTTAATTCAGATTTTAAACCAAAATTCAGAGAAAACCTGAAAAAAAAATAGAGTTAGCAGCTCCTGCAATAGTATGTAATTTATCAATGGATTTGTAATAATGCTGCAATTACAAAATGACTTGGTAGACAGTTTGAAAATGACTTTGATAGGCAGAGGAAGGCCAAAAATAATTACACACAGTTTGAATTATTGTACTGATTTCATAATTTTACTTCTGTTGAGCTAATTGTTTCAAACTCATATCAAAACATAATTAAATGGGAAAAATATATATATATCCTGCCATGATGCAGTCAAAACGTTTACTATGTATTCAAAAATGTGAAAACTGTTGAAGTCTACGGGATGGGAGAGGTAGCTACTTGGATGATATAGTCCATGATCTCTGCCACAGTTGGGCTCCTGGTTGACTGAGTGAAGATCAAAGTTACAGAAGTTGGAAACCACTCTAGTCAGCCCAAACAATCCTCCACCACAATATATGCAAAAAGTCACTAGGAATTCCATGACAGATACATCTACTACTATCACAGGGAAGCAGAGTAAAATTTGTTCAGAAAGTTTTGTGTAGCAAATCTGCTTTGCAATATTATTTTTTTGTAGATACTTCTTAACTTTGCATAGCATGTTTTCCTTTTTTCTTTGAAATTTCCAATTTACAATATTTCTGGTCATAATGAAAAAAATTATTTAGAAACAATATCGTTAAGACATCATTAATATAAGCCCTTGATGGTGAAAAAATATTAGAAAGAGGGCCAACAAATAGTCGTTTATATATTTCCTGCCATCATACCCAAATTTCCACATTGATTTTTCTTCGATTCAATTGCCTTTCATACATCTCTCTAGAAGTATTTTCCAAAATTTTCAAAGGTTTTACCTATGCTTATTCCCCTAAAAGGGGAATAAGCATAGGTCAAAACTCTTTTTGAAAAAAGCAGTAAAAAAGTACTAATGGAAGCTGGGGTTTTCTCCTCATTCCCCTAAAAGGGGAATGATGGGAAAACCCCAGCTTCCATTAGTAGAGGTCAGAAATTAATGAACTTAGCCACAGGTAGTGACTGCTGCTCAAACAGCTCACTTGGAGTAATTGCACTAAACTGTATTGCTTATTTCCCTTGGAACATGTCATTGCAAATATGAAAGAAGAAATGTGTACTCATTTTTATTGGTAGTTAAGAGGAATCCCTTAAATTAAAAAAGAGAATGGAAAAAAAATAAACACTGAGGAAATACACTGAAGAGCCAAAACATTATGACCACCTGCCTAATATGATGTTGGTCCTCCATGTACCACCAAAACAGCTCTTACCAGGGGAGGCATGGATGCTATAGGATTTCTAAAGATGTCTTGTGGTATCTGAAAGCAACACATTACCAGCAGATCCTTTAACTCTTGTAAGTATATGGTTGAGCTGACACAGATAGGATATGCTGTTCCAACACAAACCACAGATGTTCAATTGATGTCTGGGGAATTTGGATACCAGGGCAATACCTGGAAATCTTCCTCATGTTCCGCAAATCATTCTTGAACAATATTAAGCCAAATTATTATTGTAATATGGCACATTATTCTGCTGAAAGAAGGCACTACTAGAGGGGAATACCATTGCCATGAAAGGATACACCTGGTTGGCAATGATGTTTAGGTAGGTGCTAGACGTCATAGTTTCTTGCACATGACTGGACACAAGGTTTCTCAGCAGAACCTTGTCCAAAGCATTACACTTCCTCCACTGGCTTGTTTTCATCCCACACTGCATCCTGGTGCCAACACTTTCCCAGGTAAACAATGCACACGTACCCAGTCATCCACATGGTGCAACAGGCAACGAGATTCATCAGATGGCCTTCTTTCAACCATTCAAGGTTCCGTTTTGATGCTCACATACCCATTGTAGGTGTTTTCAATGGTGAACCAAGGTTAATATGGGCATTCTGAGCACCTGACTTACACAGCCAATTTTCAGCAAGGTTCAATGTACTGTGTGTTGTGACACATTATTCCCATCACCAGCATTCAAATTATGGGTGAGTTGCGCCACAGTATCCCTTCTGTTGGCTCATACCATAAGCGATAGCCTTCACTCACTTCCAGCATCGATGAGCCATGGTCGCCCACACCTTGCCAGCAATTCATGGTTTTTCCCTACTCGGACCACTTTTTGAAGGTACTAAACATGGCTGACCATGAACACCCCACAAGCCTTGCCATCTCAGAAATGCTCTGACCCAGTCATCTGGCCATTACAATTTGGCCTTGTCAAACTCACTTAAGTCCACTGCCTTTCCCACCTGAAGAACAAGAATAATACTGATTAACAGAGCTCAGTATTAGGTGCTATTTATATCATTTCATGACCTTCACACACACTGTTGTTTACCTGCAGTTGCTTCGATTTGCATAAAGACTAGCTGGTCATAATGTTTTGGATCTTCAGTGTATTTAAACACTCATTATGCATAGTTCTAAAACATGCATCACGAAATTATGTTACACAAATCACAGAATCTATTGCAACTCAATGTAAAATGTGATTCCAGTTAAATTACACACTGGAGGAAAGTAATCATTTCCATATGGATTGTCTTTGACCTTCACTGTAGAATGGAGGGATCAAGAAGCAGCAGGTAGTTAGATCAATGGCAGTAAAATCACAATATGGGAGTGAAAAATACATGTCAATATTGGTGTTCAACAGAGACAGTGACAGATAGCCAAATCAGTGATTGAGGACTTGGCACTTCCATTGGTGTTAGTACTGCCCAAAGAGGACTGTTTATACCAATCTTTCATAATAAAAAATACCGATGGCAACAGTGCAAGATGATGTAATCAAGGTCACCCTGAAAGATGTCATTTCATATTGGAAGACAGATGAAGCAAACATTCAATAAAAATTCCATGAAAAGATGAATGATTTGGTTGTTTGGGATTTTATAGCACCAGAGCAACAAAGGCTATATTGTGCCAAAGATAAACGAAAAGGCAAATGACATCAAACCTACAACCAAAGTTAAAAGCAACAAAGGGGATGAAACCAACAAAAAAGGAAGCAGACAGAACAAGAAAGAAAAGTGTAAAATGAACAATACATATAAAAACCAAGGTAAAAAAAAAACCAGTATAGGACCAATGGAATAAAAACAACTATTCAAAAGACAAAAAACATTAAATGCATGTAAAATAACCAGTAAAATGTAAAAATTCAAAAACAGAGTTAAAAGTGAGTCATCAGATGAAACATATCTGAGTATAAAGGTCTTGGATGTAAAACTGTGAAAGATAAAATAAAAACAGCATTCAAGGCTAAAAATAATAAAATTGATCAAAATATATTTAATGGTTAAAATGGTGTCACAAAACACCCACAGGCAGACAATGACCATCCATCTGTAGAAGAAATGAATGTGTGATAAATTAATAACCTAAGTGGAACAAATATGCTTCCTCATTACAATCCTGGCAAAAATATGAGTGCTATGGTTTGACAATAAGCTTATTACCAACCTGTTCAGACCAAGATCTCTGCCACAGTGCCCAAATTTTGATGGAAAAACACTATAGTCCACATATTGAATTTGCAGTGGAGAGTTAGACATGGCTAACTCAGCAGCAGTGTCTGCCAAGTCATTGCCCCTGATGATCGACATGACCGGGCACCCAACAGAAGAGAATGATGGTTGCGACTGCCAGACGATGGAGCTTCTAGCAGATCTTGGACAGAACAGGGTGCAGCCGATGCCTTACTGAAATCAAAGCCTGCAGTGAGCTGAGTTGGTGTAGCGGACACACCAACAATGATGCTTAGTTGCTATGTACAAGGCTGATAGCGTGAAACTCTGCAGTGAAGATTGAACACCACTGTAGGATATATATATATATCACAGCAGACTATGGATGATCCACTGATGTGCCAGACTTTAAGACATCTGTGAAGAAGGCAAGAAGTCTATGCTCAGCATGATGGCTGGCAAAGAGTTGCTAGCACATAAATTTGGGTGTAAATGTCTTCACAGTCTTGCAAAGAGAAATGGCAGGAAGGGGCAACAGCAAGCCACAGTGGGAGTGGCTCAACTGTTGACTGGGCAACACTATTGAAACTGATGTTGATGTCTCTGAGGTAGCCTTGGACAAGCAAATTGAAACTATGAATGGCAGTTGGGTAATTCTGGTATAACATTTCCCAAGGACTGAAAACACAGTCCCGAATGGGATGGCCCAGCAAGGATCACAATTGCACTGTAGGGACAACTTCTGACGACAAATAGATAACAATGGTTCGTCTGTCTCAACATAAAGACTCTGTATGGGTGAGGTTCAGAAGGTCCCCCATGCCAACACAGAGGGTCTGATGATGGAGGAGATCTAGTACCTTCACCACTGAATCCTGGGTAGAGTTGTACCTTTGGGATTCATAGTCCAATTTTGACTGGACAAGTGCACAACAGAGGCAGAGAAAAGAACATCAGTCCACTCTCCACAAGAAAACCTTGAGGATGTTCAATGCCCATGTGCACTTGGATGTGAGATGAAAAATATGGAGTAAAAAAGTAAATTTCTGGTCAAAGATGAGTGAGAAACTTGGTCTCTGCCACAACTGGAAAGGTTCTACACCCTGAACCACAGCTCAGGATTCAGGTGAAGATTACACTTGTAGCAAAAGTGCACACAATTGGTCTTCTGTGGGCAGAAATGAAACCCACTGGCTGTTGCTCAAACAGAGATAGTTCAGGGCACTTTGCAGTTGACTCAATGACCCTCATCATGAACAATGAGCAAAAGATGCTAAAATCACCAACAAAGAGGGCATTTCCTGCAGTCAGAGGAAGTTGTATGGTAATGGTATTTTATCTTGACAGAGAAATCTGTAATATGCAGGAAACAACCTTGTGGCATCCTCTGTACTTCGAGGAAAAGTTGTGACAGAGTGTTGCCAACATGAACACGAATAGCAAGAAAATAGAGTTGGAAATAAAGATCAGCATGTGACTTCTCAAACTGAAGCTATGGAGGTCATCAAGAATGCTGAATCTCCAAGCCATGTCATACACTTTTCAGATGTCGAAGAATATTGACACCAGATGCTCTCTACATAAAGAATTCCTGATCACTGATTCAAGGCAGATCAGGTGGTCTACTGTAGACTACCTGCGAAAGCCCCACTGGGTGTTGGAAAGAAGGTTATGAAATTCCAAATATCAGACCAGTCTGGCATTTAACATTATTTCCAAAACCTTACACTCACAGCTTGTCAAAGCAATGGGATGATAATTTGAAGGAATCTTGAGATCTTTTCTTGGCTTGGGGAAGGCCAAGACAATGGCCTCTAGCCAGGGTCCAAAAACTGCTCCTGTCAGAAAAATTCAGTTGAAAAGTCAGAGCAGCCAATCTTTACTCAATGGAGAGAGATGTTGGAGCATGGCACAATGGATATTGTCTGGCCCAATGGCAGATGCATGAGAAGTGTGCAGAGCAAGGCACATCTCCACTATGAATGGCCTGTTATAAGGCTCCAGGCTGTTCAAGTGGAAAGACAGTGAGAGCATCTGGCCTTGCTCTTCAGGGCCAGAAATTAGGGGGAATAAGAGGATGAGGAAGAGATAGAGGAGAAAAGATTCTCCCAGAGTGTCAGCAATTGCTTGAGGACCCATCTTCTGGACTTTATCCCACACAACCTTAGAACTGGTCATATGAGTGATAGAAGACATATTTGATCTAAGATTCCTTCTGGTGCTGGATGAAATGGGCTTTCACATTGACATATTTGAATGCTTCAAAGTTGGGGGATGTCTGATATCTCCAAAACACCCCCAAGCCTTGTTCTGAGTCTTATGAGATGTGGTAGTTAGGATTCCATCATGGTTTTGGAAATCGAGGAAACTGTATCGAAGTTTGAGGAATTGTAGAGGCAGCTTCATGGATAATACAGTCCATCATCTTGGCCACTGCATCATTGATTGGCTCCTGGTTGACCGCATGGTTTTCAAACTCACAAAGGAGTTCAAGGCCACTCCAGTCAGCACAATCAAGCCTCCACTGTGATATACTATGTTGAAAAAAGTGTCCAGACACTTCCATGTTATTTATGTGAATTGAAAGCCACTTTCAAAGCTCCCTAACATTGAAAATAAACCTTTTACGCAAAAACTGTTATTGGTGATAAATTGTAGATATCACTCAAATCTCTCTAAATATATTTCCCGCAATATTCATTTAATATTCAAAGAATGAATGGAAGCTGAAGCATTTATCTTCAACTTCTGACACTTGTGTTTTGTCTATTGAAGTATTTTTTTCACAACTCTTGTAACAATTTGTTCACTAACATAAATTAAATATCTGAAGTTTGTATGATAATTTTTTAAGATTTCATCAATTTGGAGACAATGTGACAGTATTAATTTTCAACAATCTTCGATCAATATTTAAAGAATCATTGAAGCAGGACCATTTAACAGCAGACAACACTTTCACAATGCCTCCAAATTGGTGAAATATTAAAAAATCATCATACAAACTTCAGATATTTATGTTAATGAACAAATTGTTACAAGAGTTGTGTTTTATCTATTGAAGCATTTTTTCACAAGGGTCAAAAGTTGAAGATAAATGTGCTTCAGCTTCCATTCATTCTTTAAATATTAAATGAATAATGCAGGAAACATATTTAGAGAGATTTGAGTGACATTGACAATTTATTGCCAATAACAGTTTTTGCGTAAAAGGTTTATTTTCAATGTTAGGGAGCTTTGAAAGTGGCTTTCCATTCACATAACATGGAAGTGTCCAGACACAGCTCTTTTAAACATAGTGTATATGCGATGGGTTGCATTGCCCCCTCCCCCATGGGAGATGATGCATATTATTGGGAGATGATGATACCATTAAGGGTTGTCCTAGATCTCCCAAGTAAAGAGTGGAAGGATTGTAGAGGAGCAGATGGTATGATCAATGGCAGTGAATGTCTGGGTCAGGGAGTGGAAGTATGTATTGACACCTATGTTCAGCAAGGTTCAGCCAAAAACTGCTCCTGTAGCATCGAATAGAATTGTAGAGGCAGCTTCATGGACAATACAGTCCATCATCATCTTGGCTGTTATAGATCCACGAGCTATTGCTCAAGGACACCACCCCTCCCATTGGTGTTAGTACTTCCCCAGAAAGGATTGTGTCTGTTGAAGTCCCACATGGTGAGGAAGAGTTGGAAGCTGGAGTTGTTTGGAAGGTCAAGCTGTCTGGGGACAGGAAGGAAGGAAGAAGCTTCTGGTAATGGAAGCAGAATGCACGAAACAGGAATAGAAACTGCAGTTGATATTAGGGTTGACACCAACTATGGTTTCGACTGCTCCAAGAGGTACTTAGCCACCATTTAGGTGCTGTGGGAATGATAGGCTTCCCAGCAGCCACACTAACATAGGAGAGCTTGCCAGAAAGTAGTGGTGCAACGATCTTTCTTGCTTCAGGGTACAAGATGTTCTGTACTGTTTTCTCACACTGGACCTCTTTCTCCTCATTCTATTTTGGATAGTCACAGGAATGTGTTGGATGGGCACCACAGCAATTTAAGCAGCTTACCATCTCAGCTCTGCACTCCAGGTGATCCTGACTGCCACAGTGAACACAGGTAGGCTTATCTTGACAAGCTGTGCAAGCATGACTGTATCTCTGATATTGGAAACAGTGCAGAGGGTTGGGGATATACAGTCGTACCTTGAAATGTGAATATCCTGCCTTGATGGAGGTAGGCAGGGGTGGCAAGCTGAATGTTAAAATTAGTAGCCTGATGGGTACTAATTTTCCATCCTGGCAAACCAAAAGCTGGTGGACTACAGTCCCTCCTTAGGCAGATAACTCAGAGGATGTGCTCCTCAGAGACTTTGAGGAGGTTCCCACAATAATTGTATGTAGAAGTAAAAGGACTGCTTCAGCATGTACAAACAAAAATTATGGAAATGCCAAAAATAGATAAAGATAGTCCTCTATTTACAGATCCTCTTTATACAAAATTTCACATTTATGGAAATTATAGCTCTGCACCCAGCTTCAATATATGGCAAAAATTCTACAGTTAAGGAAATTTTTTGAAATCTTTATTCTACAGCTACAAATGTAAAAACTGATGCCAAGGATGTTGCTGTGACCTATAAATTTAATTTTTTAATGATGGCTGTCAATTCCCATTCACCAGTGGTATCACACCTGTGCTTCATTATGTGTTAAAGGTGGTATAATTTCCATTTAATAAAGCAAATGTCCACTGCACTACATAGAGGATGACATGAACATTTATTTTTTGTATGTGGTTGCACATACACACTGGCAGAAATTGAAAAAAGAACACCCAAAAGAAATTCCTTTACGGTCATCATATTATAATATGTTAATAGTTAAGGGCAACAGAAACCATAATCCAAGATTGAAAGGTATTGGGTGAAATAATGACATTACTGAGGACGACAACATGCAAATGTATGCAGCACATATTTAAGGACTAGGGCATGAAGAAAGAAGTTATTTGTCTTGTGTTGTTCAGTGCTCTTTGGAGAAGCTACCATGCCTCGATGATGCAGGTGCACAACATTTGTTCAGTTAACAGAGTATGAGTGAGGTTTTGTCAAATTGCACACCACGTTGGGCAAGAGGTATCAGCAATGGTACAATTGTGATGTCTATGGTCAGAAGAGCATTCACACACTCGCAGATGTGGTTCTGGTCAACACAGAGTTACGGACGCACAAGAGGATCGGCATATCAGGAGAGTGGCAGCGGCAGAGCGGAAGGCTACAGCATCACAAATTCAATCCTCTGTCCTACCAAGGGTGTCTACAAGAATGATACATAATCGTCTTTTGGAAGCAGGACTATGGGCATTGTTGCCACTGTCACCTTGTCACTGTCAAGCACATTTGCAGTGGTGTCAAAAACGAGTTCATTGGAGGGAAGAATGGCAATCTGTGGTCTTCAGCGATGAAAGCTGATTCTGCTTAGGAGCGTCTGATGGTCATTTATGTGCTGAAGGTGACAAGGTGAGCGGCTTCTTCCATCGTGCATCCACCAGCGACACACAGGACCCATGCCAGGGATCATGGTGTGGGGAGCGATTAGCTATCACTCTTGTATGTGTCTGGTGTTTGTACAGGGTACACTGAATAGCAATACATATGTCAGCAACATTGAACAGCTGGTGTTCCTGCCATATTTGCGTGTAATCCCAAATGCAATATTCCAGTAGGATAATGCTCGCCAACACTCCATCCAGGCAACTCAACATGCTCTTCAGGCAGTGCACCAACTCCCTTGGCCAGCATGCTCTCCGGACTTGTCTCCAATTAAGGATGTCTGGACTGGATCGGACAAACTCTTCTGTGGACTGCAGCAGGAAACTACCATCGCTGAATTACGCGTCCAAGTTGAAAGCGCAGGGAATAGCATCCTCCAGGATGATATCCAGCATTTTTACGACCGCTTGCATGCCAGATTGGAAACTTGTATTGCTGCTCGAGAAGATTCAACACCTTATTATAATGTGCCTTCTGTAAAATGTAATACTTATTAAAAGGTAAAATAAATGTCGATTTACTTCATACGTGTAATCACTGTCCTATCTCAACAAGTTGTTTCTGCTAAACAAATCTCAGAGATTATGCTTCAATTGTTAATGGTGTTTTTTTTTTCAATTTCCACCAGTGTATAAATACTATGGGAATAGGAATGACTGTGGGCTTAGCTGTGCTTAATACTTCACTAATAAGGGGGAGGGGCGGGGCTACTATTTGAAGGATTATAAATCCACTTGGAGACTCTTGAACAGAGACTGCTTTCTGTTTTTTTTTACAGGAACAAGGTAGAATCCAGTTCTTTTTCATAAAGATATCATTTGACTAACCTCGCAATTCAATAACCAAAAGCATCGAACATGGGGAAACATTTTTGCTTTTCTTTTTATTCAAATGTAATTGAAAAGATAAAAAAAATTATGCTTATATGCAGTTTTGGATTTAAAAAAAAAATCTGTTAGAACACATCCATCATTACATAATGGTATTCACTGGGGAAATAGGGTCTGTTATATGCAATTTTAATTTACAGCAACTTTATTACGAATTTAACCACAAATTGAAAATACAAACACTATCTAATTAAGCATGATCTGTCTTTTTAAATTTGAAGATTTTTCACAGTACTAATGCCCACTAGCCCTAATGCACTGTGGATGTAGCATCACAGCTAGTGCTGATAGTGGGGAAGATTTAATAACTTGTATTATTCTGATTCCTAAAGTAATAACCAGGGCTAAGAATTGCATGTACTAAAAATGCCAAAATGTTTGCTTTCCTTGAAATATGCACTTAAAAACCAAATAAGTATATACATGATAAAACTTCCAGAATTTTTTTTGTTTGATTGATGGTTTATGAAACTATAGGGAGCAAATGATAATGTTAAGTTCTCAAATAAGAAGAATTTTCTTTTCTCTCTCAAAAGTGCATTTTACTGATTGAAAGTACATTCCTTTCAATCAGTATAATGCACTTTTGAGACAGAGCAATGCACTAACAGCACAGAAGAAATTGGGGCATTTGTCCTTTGAGCAGTGTCAGTTGTAGACAATTCTTTCAGTTGTAGACAATTATCCAGCATGAAGATCCATCTTCTTCATCCTTTTCTAGTTTTCTGAAACAGTAAGCAGCATTAATTGTGATACCCATCCAGCATTTTGCCGTGATTTTCTGAAATGAAAGGAGGTAAAGAAGAAATACGCCTCAAAAAGGTAACTAACATCTTGCTCTGTTCCTTTGTCTTGCTCTGCTCCATCTCTCATCTTGCTCTGCACCTTGAATCTGCTCCTTTGTCAAAACATCTCCTATACTGAGATCACAAACCTCACTGAACCACCACATCTTACAAGATTTAATATTCCAGTGTAGTAATTGGATGTCCACTTGATCTACTTCCAAGGCAGTGAAGACTTAACAGTGTTCCACTTTCTTAGTCATTCTCACCTGCAACAAAATACCTCTTGGGACAGGTGAAACCACAGTCTATGTCCATTAACAATATCAATTCTGCTTTCCATTCTTGCTTCAGAGCCTTTCACTCCCATCTCTGGAAGGCCCCACTGCTGTTCTCCTCATATAGGTAGACAGACTTTCCAAAACAGAGCTCTGCTGGGTCGGAAAAAACAGAGTTCCCATCCTCTGTCAATGGCATTCTTGATCTATATCCTGCAAATGGATGCGAGGACATGGACACTGACTGCCCTCATTTCACAAAATTATCAGTGGCAACAACCTGTATATAAGAAATCTTGGTGTTCCGGTCTTCAAAAAACTGATTTAGTCACACTTTTATAATGGAATTGCATTTCCAACAAATTCATCCCTCAGTGCAAACTCTTGTATGTGGCGAGAGGACCACCCTGTGAAGGTTCTGCAGGTTTGGGTGCATTCACAGGGTTCTAAATGTTCACCTGCAAGTTTGCTGTGTGCAGAGACCCATGTCCCTGGAAAGGAGGATACTGTTAGTTGCTCGAGAGTCCTTGTCTGCTCTCAGCTCATGACTAGTGGGGTACCTTTGGCTTGTCTTGCCATTGGAGAGCCTGTTTGTCACAGGGCTGGCCAGTGATTTCGAGGCCCACTGCTACACACTGCTTTGGCCTCTGCTTCAGGAAAATGAGGTCCTGGGGTGCTACTACTTACTAGTTTCTCCACACATTATTTTCCTTTTACAGTTATCTTTCGTTTGTGAGAACACTTCTGTCTCATGATTTCATTTTCTTCAGTTTATTTCATTTTCAAAAGACTCGGGCGAGTTCCTCACATTTCTCCTTTTTTCCCCCCCTTTTATTAATTTGTGAGGGCTTGACTCACTGACTGTATGGGTATAGTGCTCATGCAGCTCTGGTACCTGAATGGGTGCCAGGGCTGCATTTGTTGGGCTCTGTGGTGGGTGCAGAATATGGGTACTGAATCACTATTCAATCAACATGAGTTCATTTAATGCAATTACTTCGGCCTGTGCTGCAAAGTCCAAGAGTGAAACAGAAAATATGTGATGTGTATTACAAAAAACAGCCAAGAAGAAAGCATGTTTTGTGCTCCACAGCTGAAAACAAGACAAAGCAAAAGTTCTCATGAGTGTGAACAGTGCAAAGTCATCTCATGACCTTACAAGTTTTCATTTGACATACAACTCATTATGATCGACCCCTAAAATTTTCCTCCTGATTTACCTTTGAGCAGCACATTTTTTCACACACTGGGCGAAATGGCCAGATCACAAAGGCTTTGAGAAATTTAGGGAAAAGGGACCTACTGGGCAATTAGTTAGGAGACAGATGATAGCCTCCCACCAAAGTTATCCAGCATGTACTTTAACGTGTACAGAGTATGGTTCTCCTGCATGTGGGATCATGGCTTAACATCCCATCTGACAGACGGCAGCTTTTTCAAGTCCATCAGTGTCTACTACTGATCAAGGGCAGGGCGAGAGGTATTGTGGAGATAAATTTCAATGCTGCCCAGCTGGGACTCGAACCTGGGAACTGCAGATTATGAGCCTGGCATGCTACTGACTGGGCCACCCCGGCCCCACTAAGGCTTCCTTGTTTGGTGTTTTATGGCACATTAGCAACTAAGACTATAATATGCGAAACAAGATAAAAAAAAAGAGGGTAAAAGATATAGAACCTGAAACCACAGTTAAAAGCAAGTACAAAAAGATGTAAAAGACAAAAGCAACATATCTAATAAGATAAACAAAAAGAAAAAGTTGTAGAACAATAAATATGAATATACACAAAATTTTTAGAGGAAAAATTGTCTTGAGCTGCATGGGATACAAACCTACGACAATTTTTCCTCTAAAATTTGAATTGACCTCAAAGTGCTGATTTATTAGTAGACAGTGAATATGTCGAGTTTATTTCATTATTTATACACAAAAAGATAAAATTAGTTCAGTCAGACAGAATATAAATAGCAAAGCCATAAAATTATATATTTGTATATAAATAACCCCCTTCAAGCAGCTGCTTGCCACAGAGGTCTGGCAGGGAGTTAGTTTATACGCCAGAGTAGAATGTCTGAGAATATGTGTTGTCTTTATGCTGAGGTCTCGCCAAATATCCAGGCTTTATCTGGGGCTCAAACCCAGGTCCCTTTAATCAACAGCCAAGCATGAATCTGTTAAAATACCTAGTATATCACAAAAAAGGGGGGGGGGAGGTAAAAGCGAATGATCCGATAAAAGATGTCCAAGTAAAATGGCTCAGACATAAAATCATGGAAGCTAAAATAAAAACGATGTTCAAGGTTAAAGGCAATATAATTGATTAGAATATGTTTTGTAGTTAAAATATCACAGAATTCTTAGGTTCATCATCCACCCACAGAAGAAATGGATGTGTAATAAAAGAATGAACTGAGTAGAGCAAGTACAACTTCCTCCTTGTAATTCCCACAAAGCCATTCTCTAGCATTTAGGTTGTGCACTAGATTCACCAAAATTCACTCCATTCTGAAGATTAGGTGAAATTCCACACAATTCTAAATAAGTATACTTTATAGCAATTCTGTACATTTACTATCTCTTTAATTGCAAACATTATAAAAGAAGCATTTCTTCCCTTGCTTTCATGCTTCCAAGGTTGCTTTGCCACTGATTTGAAACAATGGAAAAAGGAAAACTTTCCAAGATCCTGCCTGAAAAACTGGCTTACATCCAGAGGCCTGGCAATTTTTTCATTATGATCAGCCAAAAAAAATTAACTTTCGAACTTCTTTTGCCAAATAATTAATGAAAGGAATTATGACATGTAACATCCAAATTAATCAGCATTTAATTCTGGATTTTCTGAAAATAAAATATTTTTAAAAAATTTCATCATCATCATCATCCTCAAGCAGCCATGGGCTACGGAGGTCCAACCAGACCGTGCAATTTAGTTCTCCAAGCAAGTCTGTCCTGAGCTACATCTGTTGCATCTGACCATTGCACACCAATTCTAATACGGTCCTGTTTGACATTGTCTGCCCACTGCATCCTTGGTCTCCACCTCTTTCTGAAGCCTTTAGGCACACTGTTCATAATCCTATTTGTCAATCTATAATTATCCATACGGCTAACATGGCCAAACCAACGGAGTCTCTCTTTGCACAATATGCTACTTAAAGGAGGTTGCAAACTCCTTTGCCTAACCTCATCATTAGTTACAAAGTTGAACCACCTAATACCCAAGATACTGCATAAGCATCTAGAATCGAAAGCATCTAGTTTCCTGTTATCTTGTTTACAAAGTGTCCAAGTTTCACTGCCATAACTAACCCTAGAAAGAACCAAACTATTATACAGTCTAATTTCAGTCATTAGGTGTATACGCTTATTTCTCCACACTCTCCATAGATTCTTAAAAGTCCCAGCAGCAATCCCTATCCGTCTGTTAATCTCATGCTGCATATCACCAGTATCTGTTACATAGCTCCCAAGATAATTAAACTGTGACACCTGTTCAAGATTGCAACCATTCAGATTAACTGAATCACAGCCTGCCTGACCAATTTTCATCACTTTAGCTTTCTCTCTGTTTATAACCAAACCTACTCTAGTATCAGTCTCATCAACAGCTCTAATGAAAGAGTTGATCTCATTAACATCATTTGCCGAAAGGGCTAAATCATCAGCATAATCTAAATCGGAAATTTCCGTTATCTCCAGCCCATTTAAGGCCAAAATCTTTCCCTTGAAGTGAATTCCACATAACATAATCAATAACCAAACTAAAGACAAAAGGAGACAAAATGCACCCTTGTTGAACACCAGAAGTAATGCTAAACCAATTACTACAAGAGTTACCAACTCTCACACACGACTCAGTGTTATTATAGAGAGCTTTCATTACTTTAACTAACTTGTCTGGTATATAATATGATCTCACAATCAACCACAAATTATGACAATCAACAGAGTTGAAAGCCTTTTTGAAATCAACAAAGCTAGCAACCAAAGGTTTCTGAAATGCTCTAAACATTTCTCAAGAATCTGCCGAAGTGAAAATATTTGATCTACACAACCCCTACCACTTCTGAATCCACACTGCTCATAACCCAAATTAATTGTCAATCAGATTCTTAATTCTATTAAGTACAATCATGCAAAGAACTTTACCTCGAACAGAAAGAAAGTAGGCTGATACACCTATAGTGATCACAAGAACTGCAATCACCTTTTTTGAAAATGGGGATAAAAATAGCTCTGGTAAAATCCTTAGGAACCATGCCTTTATCATAAAAGACATTCAAAATTTCAGTCATCCAAGTGGTAAAAGAAACATTCCCAGCTCTAAGCATTTTAATAGTAATTTCATCTACCCCTGGGTATTTATGAAGTTTAAGTTTAGAAACAGCCAAAATAACTTCAGATTGTGTTATAGGGCCAACATTAAAGCCACCAATGCATCTATCATCATTACAAACAATGGGATCAGAACTACCCACATTGTTTAGAACATCACTGAAATGCTCAGCCCACCTAGCCATGACAGAATCCTCACCTTCTATAACCTTACCTTGTTTATCCTTCAATCCCTGTATACCTGTTCGTTTTCTACCACACAAAACGCTTTGTCAGCCAAGCCATCAAGCCAAAGATTCTTATCAGCGGCTAACTGATCCTTTACACATTTATTAAGTTCTCTGTAATGCTTTCTATTAGGACATTCCTGCAGTTCTTTCTTTCTGAAATAAGCTCAAGTGCATTATCACTCAGATGATTCTGCCTCCTTTGCTCCTTTTTTCCTAAAAGAGTACTGTTAGTGTCCAAAAAAGCCTGTTTAAAATGATCCCATTCTTCCTCAACTTCAGTAGTAAGCATACCATGACTGTCATAATGACTAAGTAACCTATCATGGTAAGCTTTGGCTATAACTGGGTTTTTCATAGCTTCAGTATTAAAAGTAAATTTTTTAACCCTAGCACAACACTTTTTAAGTTTAAGTTACAAAACACTTTTAACAAGGTAATGATCAGATCCAATTTCAGCTCCCCTATATGACCTGGTATTCCTAACAGAACTAGCCCATTTGCTGTTAATTAATATATAATCAATCATATTCTTATGCAGCCCATCGGGTTAAACCCATGTGTACTTATGTATGTCATGGTGTTTGTAATAAGTGTTAGTTATTCTGAATCCATTGAGTTTACTCAATGGATTCAGAATAACTAGTAGAAGTAGAAACTAGTAGAAACTAGTAGTAGTTCAGAATAACTAGTAGTCAGAATAACTAGTATTCAGAATAACTAGTAGGAGATGTTGCCCATTGCCATTGCAGCTACCAATACCAAAAGGGCCTATTACTCCTCCCCAAATGTCAGAATCAGTACCAACTTTGGCATTGTAGTCACCTAGACCAAGGATAATACCTCCTTTCTTGACAGAATTCAAAATATCCTGAAGTTGTCCGTAAAACCTATCCTCATTGGCATCCTCAGTGGGGGCATAACGCTTGTCTGAAAATTTTCTGTAAGAAACCTTTCAGTAAAGCACTCATATCCTAGAAGAGCATCACTGGTGTGTCTGCTGTGAAGCAGACTTACGCCTTGGTGATGCTTATTATCTTCCCTCCATGAAAAGAGAAATTTAAGATTATATTTTTAACTGTTCATCTGGTCTCTTGCAAGCTGAGAATATCTAGATTACAATGCTGGAATTCTTGTGTGAGGACATCAAGAGAAAAAGCTCTGTGCAGAGTCCTCACATTCCAACTACCTATGGAGAGAAAATGGTTAGTGGGATGTTTAAAGAAATTATGTTTATTGAGAGAGGGAATGCCGACAATATCAAACAGCCCCCTAATCGCAGACATGGGGCAAAGACCCGTTCCTCCACCACTAAAGGCTGTAGCCATCTATCTACATTGGAAGACTTCCTTCAATGTAGAATTTGACAATGCCAGTAGAAGCAATGAGTTCAGTTGCCTGCGATGACCTCTGCTCAGGAATATCCACCAGCTGATAAACATATCCTGTGAATCTATTCACTTGGGGCTGTCAACCCACATACAGAAAACACAGCGGAAGATTTTCCCTCCACAGAAGCCCACCAGTGCAGGAAAATCAGAGCCATATATCTGTCCAGTGGGTTTATATGGTCAGCACCAGGACCCTGTGTGGTTGACCACTCCTTAGCAGGGTAGAAAGAAAGAAAAGTAGCCATAGTTTTTCAGATCAGTAGGCCACACTAATCTGGCAGCCCTCCCCTTTCCATTCGCTTCCACAAGAGAGTATCTCTTTTGAAAGGTATTAACGGTCTGCACCACGAGAAGGCAGGGTCGGACATTAGGTGCTAGGCCTGGCCGGTTCTATGCATCATCAACTAATTTTATTTTAATAGGACTTTTTTCATGTAGTAAAAAAAAATGCATTAGGCAAAGCAAAAAAAATTTATTACAAAAAAATAGTAGAAATGATTATAATGTACATGAACAGAAAGGCTATTTATTTCTGAAAAGAGAAAAAGTTTTTTCTCAGAACCATACTTTGAGACAAGTCCAGGCTTTTTGCCAACCATGCTGAATTGAAAGGTTATCCATTGTTGACCCTATATGTAGCACACAATGCACATGGGCGACAATTGCCACTATGAGGGGTATTCAAAAAGTTCTTGACATGCATCTGCAGAACAAAACTCATTGCACTAACCTCAACAAAATTTTTACTGTCCTTCAAAGTACTCTCCCCTCGAGCATCTATGCAAAGTTGCTGATGTCTACAGCAATTCTAGAAAGCTTGGTGGTACTTTTGTTAGGTTTGTCGCAACAAACATGTTTTGTTGTACCTCCACAACTCTGAATGAAAGCATTTTGCAAGGTCTTGCACTCTTGAGAAAAGCCTTCCAGCAAGTTTTTGGAAACAACCAAAAATCACATGGTGTAGGTAGATAGTATAGTATATATATAGTATAGTATCTACTATATATATATAGTATATATATAGTAGATCAAGAAGGGATAGCTATCCAATTTTTTTCCTGCTACAGATAGGCCTGATTTGGTGAGCACTAGTACTGTCATGAAGAAGGAAAACCCTTGACACCTGTTGTTGGAAGCTGCTCCTTCATCTCCTTAACCATTTTGGGCAAAACAATGCTGGTGTAGTATTGGCCATTTATAGTCATTTTTTCAGGTAAGGTGTCCACAGCTACCACTCCTTGGGAACTGAAAAAAAAAATTATGAACATCCTGTCAGAGAATTTGGGGACATGGTTCATCTTCTGCAACTGAAACATAGTTGTCTATTTTTCTGGGGATCGCATAATAATAAAACCATGTCTATCACCTGTGACAATATCTGTTAACCATTTGGGCCCACATCAGGTTTAAACATTGCCAGCATCTCACTGCACAAGTTGATTCTAGCCCTTTTTTGCTGTTCTGTCAGTTTGTAAGGTACCCCTTGGCACAGATCTTTCAGAACTTTAAATGTTGATGAATAATTGTTCCACACTCACATCTAAACTTATTACCTGAATGGTGATGTGAGGGTTTTCCTTAACGAGTTCACAAACAGCAGTGATGGTTCTCTCATTCACAACTTCATTTGGTCTTCCTGCATGACAAAGATCTTTGGAGCTCTGCCATCCTTCTCTGAATTTGCACATCCATCCGGAATCGATGTGCAAATTCAGAGAAGCCTGTAACAGTGCCCTATGAACAGGCATGATCCCCATATACTTCTCATAAATAGGCATTTTTTACATTGTTGTCAAGCTGCATCCTTGCAAAAATGTAAAATCTTTCCATCTTTAGTAGGTTCCATAGCAACAATGCACAGATTTCATAAATAGAACTTTACATGCCACCAGCAAAGAGAGAAATAATGATATGTTCTTTGTTTGTAATAAGTAATGACAAGTTTAGACAGCCTTTCAAACAAGTCATAGCTCATTAACTTCGGAGGAATGAATGAAAATTTAGACAGGTGTCAAAAACCTTTTGAATACACTGCTATCTGTATATTTGCTGAGCTGTGGCATATTTTACCACCAGTTTTGCACAAACAAACTATTTTTAGCTGTGGAATTGCTTTCAATAGCTTGAAAGCATGGCTGAATGCTGGGATGAATAATAAAATTTATTATAGGCATATTGAAAGTTTTGAGAGAGAAAAGAGCAAAAAACAAAAAAGTACAAAAAATAGAGGTACCTTACTTCATAATTACTTTCAAAATCTTATTTTAAAATAGCAGTTTTTGATTAATTTTGGGGAGAATTTCAAAATTTAAAGAAAAATTTGTTTATAAAAATTTAAATCAAAACTTGTGAGCTTATAAATTCAGGGGGTTGCATCAGCAGAGAGTAGCATTAACAAACAGGAGCAATAGACAGTAATGACAATCTAAGAAAAGGTGATCAGATGGCTTTAACAAATCATTTATATCCTAATTTAATAAATTATGCTTCAAATGAAAAAATAAATTATTTTTCAAGCTTGAAATATGTATTTTAATGAGATATATGTAAGTAAACTTTCAAACAAGCTTTTTTTTTAATCGCTTTTTTGTTGTTGTGGTATAAGCAGGCATAGCCATCTTGGGCCTCTCATTATGGATTCCGTTAATGTCTATTATTCCACAGGGCCTTGGAGGGTTAAAAACTTTAGTGTACATATATTTAGCATATTCTGTCAATTTTGCTATGATTTTCTAGTGAAATTCAGCATACACCAAGTACTACTAAATACATAATTCTGATAACAGCATAAATATTTTATATAAATGCTTTAATATTTGAAACTAAAATTGTGATTTATAAGCAGTCTTAGGAAGTTTCGACAGTTTTTTTATTACAAAATAGAGTATACCATTTTTTCAATTAACAATGCACATACCTTTAATATATCAGCTGATATATACTCTAGCACAGCTACTATGTACTGTGTAACTTGAATATCAACTTTGTATCCCAAAACCTCCTGTAAATAAGAGCACATAAAACAATCAATGAAATTAATGAATTATTAATATAAACAGACATCACTACAACACAAATGTAATATTTTACTTAATAGTAATGAACAAATCATGAAATTACCATCAAGCACTAAACAATATTCTGATATTATGAAATATTTTATTATATAAACATTAAATACGTGAACACTTTAATGTTAAATCTGCAGTTATCAATAGAAGTTCAGGTTATATAATATATATCTAATAAAGAAAAGAATGTTAGCCAATTAATGCTTGGTAGAAATTTGAACTCTATGTTGTAAAACGTTTTGGCTTTGCAAAAATTCAATAATATTGCTGTATATAATATACTTCAATATTGTCTGCAATTCAGCAAACCACTATCTTTGCTACCATCTGGTAGACTTGTGAAAAATTAATAGGAATCAACAGGAAGTTTCAATCTTCAATAATTTTTGTGTAACTGACAAACTTCTAAATTGGGAGGAAAAGTTGGAGGCATTACTTTTTGTGTGGCTTATAAAGAAATAGCACAAATAAGAAACAGTCTAATTTGCTGTCATGTAAGAAACTAGAATGATAAATAACCCTTATAGAAAGCATGGTACACTGGTAAACTGTTTATAGATAATATTCATAACAAGCAAACTATACTCTGGAAATATTATTCCTATGCAGTGAAGAGCAGTCTGAAAATTGGTGGAAAAAAAAGATGAGTCTGCATTAGTTCAATGGTAGAATACTCTGGAATGTTTCTGCAGAGATGTGGGTTCAAGTCCTGTATGTCGGCGAAATTCTTTTCGCAAAATATTTATTCGAAAATATTCATTGAAATGAAATCATACTGTGCTACCATAAAGTGCAACACTTTTTGAAAAAATTTTTTGGTAATAGTGTATAAGGTTGGGTTGTTTTACCTCTGAGCGGCACTTTTTTGCACACCATGGGCTAAATGGCCAGGTCACATGGACCCCAAAGGCTCAGAGAAGGTTGGGGGAGGGGACCCACTGGAACAGCTGTTGGGAGACAGATGGTAGCCTCCCGTCAAGGCCATCCAGCATGTTCTTTAACGTGCACAGGGTATGTCTCTCCCGCACATGGGGCCACGGCTTAACGTCCCATCCGACGGACGGCGGCCTTTCCAAGCCCATCGGTGTCCCCTACTGACCGTGGGCAGGGCGGGGAATTTTGCGGAGATAAATCTCAACGCTGACCCAGCTGGGACTCGAACCTGGAAACTACAGATTACGAGCCTGGCGCGCTACCAACAGAGCCACCCCCGCCCCATATAAGGCAACATATGGTTTTTGTGATTGTAAAGAACTACTGATATATACACTGAGATGCCAGTTTATTAGGTACATCTACGTAATAGTGTGTTGCACCTCCTTTTGCCTTCAGAACAGCCTGAATTCGTCGGGACATGGAACTTGCACAATATACTGGATTTTATACAATTTTGCACAATATACAATTTTTGATAATGAAAACTTTGGATTTTTATTATTTTAAATATGAAATTTTGTTTGCTTATATAGATATCTCAAATTATTTTAATGTGAAATACAGAATATTAAAAAATTTACCATGTTGTCCTTAGGTTACAAAAAAAATGTGCATCCCTAATGATCAATGGAAAAATATTTATGTTAAACACACAGAATTTAAGTTACACTTACTTTCTGTAGAAGAGGATGAATTTTTTCCACAGGAAGAACAAGAGGAGATTTCTTTTTCCCTTTTTCAATAGCATTTTGAGCATCACCTATTGCCCATTTGTCAATTGGATGTGGAAATGTCTTCTGAACTCTGTCCTCAACATCTTGAACACTGTGAGGCTGTGCAGCACAAAGCATGCCAAGGAGGCGAAATATTAGAGATTCCACATATTTCAAAGCATCATCTTTTGCTGTTAAAGATGGATGAACTTGGAACTGAACCTAACAGGACAGAACAATTATACTAGAATGTTTTTGCAAATAAGAAAATATTTAATATTCATATATTTCATAAAATTTTAGTATTTCCAAAATTTTAGTACAGTTCCAAAAAACATTTACATAAGGTTTAGAAAAAATAAGGTAGTACTAATGCTGTAACTCCATTTACAGTAGACATTAATATATAAAATACTGTTTTAATACAAATTATTTGATATTAAAGTTGAATGCCTTTATACAATTTTTTAATGCAATGTTAAGGTGTAAAAAAACAAAACAGTGCTCTTGCTCTAGATTGTAAGTTAGTGCCTACTGCTTAGAAACATGTGGCCTAAATGGATAACTGATTTTGGGCAATTTAATTTTGGTAAAGACATGAGACACAATGCCTTGGTTAATTAACACAGGAGAAACGGAATATTTCATAGTTTAACCCTTTCTGTGCCAAGCCTGAAAAATGGGTTTGTAACCACATAGCAAGTTATTTTTTCTCTGTGATTGGCCCAAAAAGAAAAATTAACTTCAGAACTTTTTTTTGCAAAATAATTAGTGAAAGGAATTATAACAAATTGATCAGAATTTAATTCTTGATCTTATGAAATTAAAACATTTAACAAAAACAACTAGCTTTACACATACAGAGAGAGAATATTTTTAAACAATTATTAACTCACAAAACATACTATATTGCTGTAGCCATATATACTTACTTTTACCTACAGTAATATAGTGAATTTTTACGAACTCTTGAACCTCATGCTGTGTTTCTAACTTTATTTTGCAATTATTAACTTTTGAGTTTATACTGAATAGTTTTAATATATATATCTTTGTTGTGTCACTCTGAGGATATTGACTTTTTTTGCCTTAGTGTGCCAACTTTCTACCTATCTTCCTATGGCTTTTCCAGCTTATTTGTCAAAACAGTTGTCCACCATATCTTTAGAATGAGATGGAGAAATTTAATTATTTGTTTGTCAAAGCTTCTGACATTAGGGAGTGTCATAAGCTATAAAAAAAATTGACAACCATGCTTTCTTCCCCACCCCACCCCAAAAAAAATAAAGGGGGAAATGCGAAAACTATTGTTCTGCTACATCTTCAGAACCCGAGTGCCAAAAGTAACAAGTTGCATATCAAAGGAAACTTGTGACATGGGAAGTGTTGTGGGTTACAAAAATATACCCTTTTGCTTTCTTCCACCCTAAAAAATGGAAATGTGAAAGTTGTTCTACTATATCTTCTGAATGCGAGTGCCTACAGTTGTGAGTTACGTGCCAAATGAAAGCTCATATAATGACTGTCATAAACTAATTCGAATTTTGTCCCCAACATTTTCTCCCCTGATAAAAGGGGGAGGCAGGTTTTTGTGGGGGTTGAACTTAATAAGTTATATCTCAAATTAAAGCTTATGACTATGTCATGGGCTACCTCAAACACGACTTGAAAAGAGAAGAAAAATATGATTGATGATTATGAGTGATATATTCAAATAAGTTTCTGTAGGTATTTTTGGTGACAAAGAAAAAAAACTTAAATGAAAACAAAAATATCTATATTCCTATTTGCACCCTAAAAAGTATGAAATTAACCTAACATATCAATGGTGTAATCAGTCATTGAATTTGTATTCACTTCAGAAGTAGATAGAGGGCTGATTCACCTACTCAACAAGATTGGCAGCACCCTATCTTCCTTTGAAGTGAATATGAACTCAGTGACTGATTGCACCATAGAGATGCTTTAGGTTTATTTTCTACTTTTTAGAGTGCAAATAAGAAGATAGAAAATAAATAGTAGCAAAATCGGATGTAAAGAACTTCTCCTTCCTGCACAGGGAAAAATCACAGGATGGGGAAACAGAGAACCATGGTGGGACTGACTTGACTGTGTGATGCTATCAAGACTGGTGTTGATGTCTTTGAGGTAGCCTTGGACTCGCAAACCAAAAAGACGAATGGCAGTTGGGCAATCAGTGTAAAGCATCTCCCACTTTGGACTGAAAACGCAGTCCCCAGTAGGGAGGCCCGGCAGAGATCACAATTTAGATACATAATGTAGAGACAACTACTGATGGTGAAGAGATAAAATTGGTTTGTTGGTCTCAATGTAGACTCTGGACCAGTGAGGTGCAGAATGCCCCTGTGCAAACATGGAAGGCTTGATGATGTAGGGGGGTCCAACACCTTCACCACTAAATCCCGGGAGAGTCATACACCTGGGATCCCTAGTCCAGTTTCGACTGGACAAGTGCATGGTACAGGTGGAGCAAAGAACATCGGTCAGCTCCCAGAAGAGAGAGAGGAGAGGACCTTGATAATGTTCAATGCTCACATGCACTTGGACCTGAGATGACGTACGTGTGGTAAAAAGGTACTCAGCACGATGGCTGGGAAATAAATTTCCAATCGAAGATGAGACTGAGAAACTTGGTCTCCACCACATCTGGAATGATGCTACTACTGAGCCATAACTCAGGATCAAGATGACAATTAGGCTTGTGGCAAAAGTGCACATAAGTGGTTTTCTGTGGGGAGAACCAAAACCTGTTTGCCATCGTCCAAAATGGAAGATTGTTCAGGACAATTTGCAGCTGTCTTTCAATGACCTTCATGCTGGATGAAGAGCAAAAGATGCTAAAATTGTCAACATAGAGGGCATTGCCTATAGTCAAAGGAAGTTGCCGCATAATGGAATTTACCTTGACAGCAAAAAAGCATAACACTCTGAATGCAGTCGTATGGCACCCTGTTCTTGGGAGTAAGACCGCAACAGAGTATTGCTGACATGGACATGAAAAGAACATCACAATAAGAAGTTGGAGATGAAGATTGGCATGTGACCTCTCAAGCTGAAGCTATGGAGGTCACAAAAAATGCCAAATCTGCAAGCCACGTCGCATGCTTTTTTGATGTTGAAGAAAACTGATACCAGATGTTCTCTTACATAAAAATGAATTTCTGGTAGCTGATTCGAGGTGTATCAGATGGTCAAGAGTTGACCATTGCCTGTGAAACTGGGTGTTGGACTGGGTCTTGGAAATAAGGTTGTGGTGTTCTAAATACCAGATGAGTCTGGTATTTACCATTCTTTCCAACACCTTACACATGCAGCTCGTCAACGCAATGGGACGATAATTAGAAGGAACTTTTCCTGGCTTTGGGAAGGCCAAGACGATGGCCTCCCGCAAGGAGTACAGAAACTGCTCCTCAAGAAAAATGCAACTGAAAAATGGAGCAGCCGATCCTTACTCAAGGGTAAGAGATGTTGGAGCATGGCATAATGGACATTGTCTGGTCCAACAGCAGATGCACAAGAGGTGTGCAGAGCAAGGCAAAGCTCCTTCGTTGTGAATGGCCTGTTGTAAGGCTCCCACCAGGCCATTTGAGTGGAAGGACAGTGGAGAGCATTCGGGTCTGATCTTCTGGGCCAGAAACTCGGGGAAGTAAGAAGACAAAGAAGGAGAATGACTCTCCCAGAGTGTCTGCAATTACTTGGGGATCAGCAATTGCCAGGATCAATAACGAGTAGGACATGTACTTCCAACCCATGTTCTGGACTTTATCCCACATGACCTCCGAACTGGTTGTGTAGTCACATGCCAATCTTCATCTCTGAGTTCAAACTTACAAGCTGTGGTGCAATCTGGATTCCACCATGATTTCAGAAAAAGAGGAAATCGCATCAAAGTTTGAGGAATTGTGGATGCAGCTGCATCTATAATACAGTCCATTATCTCTACTACTGTCACATTGATTGGCTCCTGGCAGTGTTCATCGAGCTCAGAGAGGAGCTCAAAACCACTCCAGTCAGTCCAATCAAGCCTCCACCATGAGACATGTGAAGGGCTACAAGCCCTTCACATGTCTCATGGTGGAGAGTGGTTAATAATGTTGACTACAAACTAAAGTTTGTAGTCAACATTATTAAATACACAAAGAGCCATTCATTTATTAAAGATGGAGAATACATAAGAAATAATGGAAAGCTGCATGGTGCTTATTTACAATCAGTAAAGATTGGTTAAAAGGCTGAAATTAAAATTAAAAAAAATTCACATTTTTTGCCTATTTTCTTTGCTACATGAAATATTTAAAATTTATTCTCCACCCGAGCCCACCCAAAACATTTTTTGGGTGGGCTCGGGTGGAACGATGGCAAACAGGTTTGGTTCTCCCCACATTTTGCCATAATATGTGCCACTTATGTGCACTTTTGTCTGTGCTAGTTTGAGCCTGAGATTGAATTCATCTCCAGTGTATACACCTGATTCATCTTGCTACATTGGGAAACATTTTTCAAATAAATATTTTCCAAGACATACAAACTTTTAATGGCCAGAAGTGTATTTTAAATAAATTAGAATTTACCATCTAATAATCTTTGTATTCCTCACAGATTGCCACTATGTCATATTATACTGGCAGGTTCCTGTCACACCTCTGTGGCAAACAGCTGCTTGAAAAGCAATTTGTTTTTTCTGTTTATAATAATATTAGTTCCCAAAAAACTTCAACGATGACCCAAAAGGAAAGGATTTCCCTAATTGTCTGGGATGTTTCATTCTGCAGCATTTAAAAATAATTATAAAAGTAATGTCTATAATGTATAAGCTGTGTCAGATTAAAAATATACTAGTAGAAAAGCATTAATTTACAAACACAAAAGTTGACATAGCAACATAACGACTTGAGACTTTTATGAAATTCAGGTGAGAGGTAGATCAGACTATGAAAAGAACATAGGCAAACATGGAATGCCTAGGAATGGATAGCCAGGAATAATGCTCATGCATAAAAAAAAAGTCTTCACACTGGTAGTAGTAGAAATTCATTGTTCCAGTGATCACCCTTGAGTGCCATACATGTTGCATAACAATCATATACGCTGTTGGCCAAATGACAGCTGAGGTAGGATGGCAATAAATGCCATTGTTCCATTAGCATAGATCGAGCTCCAGGAGGCTTCTGGGAGGGGGCTGAAGAACACCAATGTGTCTCACCTGAGTGTCCAAAACATGCTCAAGAGGATTAAGATCCAGAGACCTGTTTGGCCACTCCATCCTGTGGATATTCAAACTCACTCATGAGATAATCATTGACTAGCAGTGCTCAATGAGGACGAGAATTATCATCCATAAAGGGACCAACAGTACCCATGAAAAGCCTTACATAGGGCTCAAGGATCTTCTCTACGTACATTTGAACATGCATGGTGCTCCCCTCAAACACAGAGTGGTGTACAGCCACCCAGCATTATGCCTCTCCACACCAGATTTCCTCCTCCATAGTGGCCCTTGTCTCCAGATGTTGTGAAGGTGGTTGCATGTTCTGCATTCTCCCCAAATAAGCACATCAGGAATCCATAATCAGATTGAAACAGGATGTCCATGAAGAGCACATGCACCTACTGCAGTTCAGCCCACGTGACACTACCTGCACCAAGTCCTTCAAGCTCTTCTTTGAGTGGGAAAGATAGGGAAGCAAATCATTGGTCTCCTAACATACAGACCCCTCTTACTAGGCCACCTTGACGCTGTTCTTCTTCACACCATTGTGTCTCAAGCACAGTCTAGTTGACAGCAAGTTGCCTGGCTGTCATCTCCCTATGCCTTCTCGCTGTTAAGGCCAAATATTGGTCCTCCTGGGATGGTGTGCCCATGGCTGACCTGGAACTGATAATGACACATTCCCAGATTCCTGATGTTGTTGCCATAGCCTGGAGATGACTTTCCAAAAGATATTATGCACTCTGGCTACTGCAGTTCAGGTCTATCCTGCCAACATCCTACCAATGGCTATCCACTTTTCTGAATCCTCCAAGCAACTCTGGGTATTCGTCTTCATGTTCTCAAACACCTCTTACAAGCTGACAGGTTTTGGAATGAGTGAGGTACATTATGACGAGTGCAGTATCTGCATTCTTTTTTATAGCATGCCTTATTTATATGCATGGTGTTTTGCATGTGCCTGCACAAGCACTGTTCATGTGACATTCCTTTTTGCATTTGTTCTTTGTCATAGTCTGATATAAATTACAAGTCACAGCTACATAAATATAATTTAATTCTTCACAATAAATGTTAAATTAAGATCGAGAGGAGTGCATTACATTCCTTTGAGCTAAGTAACCTCTATGTTACTATTCACATGCTCTTACATCTGTATCAACGTAATTTCCTTCTTTGATACAGTCTAAAAGCTCTCCTTTACATTACAAAAGGCTATAGAATACAGGAAATTATAGTTACCAGTTCTTTAAGTGAAGACCTAGATGGAAAAATTGCTGGTACAGGTACAAATAGTTTTTAATTTTCTTCTGTTGTTGGGAGAAGTTTTTGGCCATATTTGGTAGGTGTTTATCATCTCCACCATTGCTGCTTTTGAATGCTTGGGGTGACCAATCTTGGCTGTTGTTAATCGACATTTTTGGCACTTGGTACAGTTATACCATTATTTCAGCTGCTGTATACCAACCAGTCTTTTGGTTACTCACTTGTTGTTATATGCACAGTAGAGGCTATCACTATTATTTCTAGTTAAACAGATAGTTTTCTTGCACATCCCCAAGGCTTAATATACAACTTAAAACTCATTTAAAATTATTTAAAATAGGTTTAAAATTACAAGCCTCCTCCCCCTCCATCAGCTACACGTTTCACCAACGTTCACTTATAGGCATCCTCAGGCTTCCTTTCTTCAATATTGTGCAAGTTTAAATACGTGTCTCACTGACATCAGAGGTTATGGTACTTCACTTGTGCGCATCTGCTCACGCAGCAGGATGGTAGGGATGTAATCTCTGTGTTGCAGAGTTTATGTTGATTAATGTGAATTAACATATTTTCAGCGTAAGTGAGTTAATATTTTGTTTGTGGTGTTGCTAATGGTCTGTATGTAATTTGCTCAATTTTTATGTCATTATTTAATATGGTTTGTGTTAATGCCGTAGTAGGTTGTTTATTTTTAATGTCTGTTTGATGTTCTAACATTCTTTGTTCAATATGTAATTGTTTTTCCATTTAATTGTTTATTCCATTTAATTTATTAAAAGGGTCGGGAATTTCAATTTCATAAACCCCCTCAGTAGGTTTAGTTCGATCTCTATCATTAATTACCAGTTCTTTTGATAGTTTTATTCATAAAAAATAAATACCCCCTCAAGCAGCTGCTTGCCACAGAGGTCTGACAGGAGCCTGTCAGTTTATATGCCACAGTAGGTCTGAGAGGATGGCAGGACCTCAGCAGAAAAATGACACAAACAGCCATGCCTTACCCGGGGCTCGAACCCAGGTCCCATAGATCAGTAGCCAAGGGTAACTGCATATCGTATTTTTTCAAAATATTAGTTAATGTGTTTGATATGTTTTCCGTATATGTGAAGCTATGTACATAGGTACAAGATTTTTTACCTGATTAGGTGTTGGTTGAGAGTCTTTTTTAATATGATACTTAGCGGTTTTTTCCAACCATTTTTATAATGTAATTTGGGTATCTTGCTTCGTATGCTATTTTGCTTATAAAATTTAACTCTTTCATTAGTACTGCAGTAGTTGTACAGTACTGAAAGGCTCTTATGAAATATGAGGTTATTGTGGATTTTTTATATTTTAAGGAGTTGGCTGAATTGTAAAGGATTATATTTGATATATATATATATGTTGGTTTCTGATATACCTAGGTTGTACATTTTTTGTCTCCCTTCTTTATTAAGATATCTAAAGAGGGTAATAAATTCTCTTTTTCTACTTCGTGTGTAAATTTTATAGTAGGTAATATACTATTAAAGGTGTCTATTAAATCCTGTAATTGCTCCACATAATTCCAGAAAATTAAAATATCGATGTACCTCATGTAATAAGTTTATTTTTAATTTTAGCTAATGCTGTTGTTTCTACATGTCGCATAACCACATCGGTCATGAGCCCAGACAGTGGCGAACCCAATGGGACACCTTAGGTCTGGACCCATGACGGTTGGTTAATAGAAAACCAATTGGAAGTAGTTGCCAGCTCCAGAGCAGCATGAACACTAAAGTATTCAGGGGTAGTGGGTCTGGCAACCTTCAACCACTCAGCTTTAAGCCGCATCACTGCATCCAAGCGGGATATGCCTGGATAAAGTGACACAACATCCAGCGAATGAATGGTTGTATCCCAAATTGGTGCATTTTGAATAATTTTTAGTGCTTGATAGCATGAAGTTAATGTATATTGTGTTGGTGGAAAAAATGGGGAGAAAAATCCAAATAATGCTCATTTGAGGTTATATGTAGGTGATTTCCTTTTTGAGATTAGAGGTCGAAGAGGTTTTTCCTGTTTATGGAGTTTAATTTTGACAAATAATTGTGGTATATCGGGGTACATTGGTGGAGTGCATTTTAATGCTATGCTTTCTGGTAGATATGGGTCATTTTTAATGTGGTTTGTATTTAATAGCTTGCTCTTTAATTCCTGTAATGCTTTTTTTTATCTTTTGATCATAACCCTCTTTGTCTAATAGAACAATCTGATCTGTTTTATCAGTAATAAAATTTTTACATCCGGGTTCTGTTTTAAGTTTTCTAATATTTTAGTATCTTTAGCACTATTATAATTATTATTTGTTCGATAGTGTTTAATACTCCTATAGAGTTTAAATATTTCTTTATGAACTAGGGGTATTCTATTCAATGATTGTTCTATTTGTGGAATAATATTTTTAAGATTTACTCTATTATCAGAATATGTGAATTTAGCCCCCTGCTGCAATATCCTGTCTTCTTTACTTATGTCGTATACTAGGGGTATTCTATTCAATGATTGTTCTATTTGTGGAATAATATTTTTAAGATTTACTCTATTATCAGAATATGTGAATTTAGCCCCCTGCTGCAATATCCTGTCTTCTTCTTTACTTATGTCGTATTTTAACAGGTTTAAATATTTTTTATCAGGTGGTGTACATTTGTGTTTTCCTTTAAGTGTACAGCTCGTCCTCTGTTTTAACTAAGTTATCTAATTTAATCTCGTGTCATAGTCTGATGTACCTCTCTATCAAATTGCGTTAAACTAGTTAAAACCCATGCCAAAAGTTTGGCACAAAATTCATGTTCATTGATAACTTATCCCATTGATAAGCTCATTCATAGCTTTCCACCATTAACATACTACTCCAGTCACAAATGTTATTGGTAACTTACTACTCTATTCATAATGTAGGCTATGTCAGAACTCCCAGAAATTTTGGACAATTTCAAGGGATCAGTCCCAACCCACAGCAGCTAGGGACGTGATCTGTTACCTAAACAGGGCAAGAACTAAATAGGACCACAGCATGAAATTTGGGACCAATCACTCAAGTAATTGAGAATTTCTGCCACCTATGATGTCACATGTGTGTGCCCAGGAATTACAGCTATTATATGATTCTAACCAATCACAATGTTGATATATCAGCTTTTATGTTTGTAACTTAGTTTTTGTCCACCAGTGTAGGTAATCAATACATATCTACTTATCTTGAATCAATTTCCAATAATTTTCATACTATGTAATATTAATTCGAAAACAATATCAATTTTGAAAACAGAACATTTGAAAAGTAATAAAACGAAACGTTTGCATACTAACCTTTTCCAAAGCGCTAACTATAAGACCTTTCCACTTCAGAGCATTCTCCTCACTTTCAAAATCATAAGTTTGATCTGAGTCACGACTTGCTGCAAACATGTCAAACCCACAGTATGGTAGGATGTTATTAGTCACTATGTAGTCTGTTCAACTTGGATCCATTTCAGAATATTTCTCATGTAGGAACTTGACAAAACATTTCAGCTCAAAAAATTATCTTTCATCTACAATAAAAAAAAAAAATAAAAATAAAGGTTATATATTATCAAACATACTTTTTTTTTTAATTTTTTTTAAAGATATTTCAAATTGAGAGATGTGGGTAAAATATAACTGGGTTGTTACAACCACTTCGATCTACTACTAAACACAGCAGCTATGAAATGAAACTTACTGCCAAAAGGCATAGAAACGATGCAATTAACATGAGTTGGCACTTGATACTGATTTGAAATGACTATGCATTAATACTGATCTTATGATTTAGTATAAAAAGTTTTAATTTACTTGCATAATAATATGTGACTTTTTTTATTATAGAATTTTTTTTTTTCTTGAAAAAAGTTGGCCTAAAATTGTTTTGTGTTTTATGATTCACACATTCAGCAAAAACCCTGCTATCAAGACCACAAAATCCAGTGCAGATGCCATGGGTGAATCTTTCCAAGCATGATTAGTGAATCAAAATCTTGATACCTAATAATACATTGCAAGTCTATATCCAAGGACAGAAGTTTTGCAAATTTTTACCATCACAGGTGATTATTTCTCAATAAATTATTAAGAATGCATCTATTACTGATTTCTCTCCCAAATATGTACAGAGAAGCAGAGAGTTGTGACACTTCCATTGCACTTCCCTTGGCAACCTCTAATTAGCTATGCTCATGTGTTGCAGCCTTGTACCACAGTGAACAAACATGCAAACTGGGCATTGCTGTGGCAGGGAATACATGATTTCACACCTGTTAACGTGCTCTAGGAACAGAGCTCACTGGAACATCAGTTGATGTTTGGGAAATTTGAGGAGACTTCTTGCAGAAGTCATGGGACAGTTGCAAACAAAACAAGGAAACCAAGCCTTACATTTTTTGTAGAAAGAAATTACAAAGCAGAGTGTAACTGAGAAATCCAAAATGAAACAACCCCTTGGACAGCAACTTGTCACAGAGAGTGGCAATGACAAGGGAAACAATCTAAAGGTAAAGTGTTATCTTGTGCAATCAAATTATGCCATGTGTATCAATGCTATAACTCTCACGCAGTAAATTAAAAATTTTGCTCACTTGATTTGGAGGCCATGAATGTAGAAGTTACCATCTAATAAAAGAAATCATAAATGATGCTATCTTAATGACATTATCAATGCTAGAGAATAATTACCCATCATTTTGGGTTTAATGCTGTTTGCCATGACAGATACGTCAATAATATGAGTATTATAATAAATAATAAATCAAATAAGCTACAATTAGTTATGGCCAATGAGTCTTTGCCATCTGAAGGAATTGTTTATGATTTGACTTTGCTATTTGGGGATTAGTGCAAGGGTAACTAAAACCATGCTGTGTCAAACAAGATATAAAATAAAAATAAAATAAATACCCCCTCAAGCAGCTGCTTGCCACAGAGGTCTGACAGGAGCCTGTCAGTTTATATGCCACAGTAGGAGATCTGAGAGGATGGCAGGACCTCAGCAGAAAAACGACACACACATCCATGCCTAATCCGGGGCTCGAACCCGGTCCCTTAGATCAGTAGCCAAGCGTGCTAACCACTCAGCCATGGGACGGCTAACAAGATATACAGGTAAAAGAATAAACAGATAAAAAAAAAATAAAAAAAAAAAAATAAAAAAATAACGGAATAATATTTAAAAAAAATTAACAACAGTTGTATAGAACCAGCATAAAGAGTAGCAAGTGTAAAAGGGAAGGGGGTGACTCAGTCAATAGCATGCCAGACTTGTAATCAGCAGTTCCCAAGTTCAAATCCCAGCTGAATCAGCATTGAGATTGATCTCTGCAAAACTCTCCACCCTGTCCATAGTCAGTAGGGGACACCAGTGGGCTTGGAAAGGCCACTGTCCGTCAGATGGGATGTTAAGCAGTGGCCCTGTGTGTATGAGAGCTAAATCCTGTACATGTTAAAGAACATGATGGATGGCCTTGAAAGGAGGCTATCATCTGTCTTCCAACAGCTGTTCCAGTGGATCCCCTCCCCCATCCTTCTCTGAGCCTTCAAGGTCCTTGTGGCATGGCTATTTAGCCCATTGTGTCTCTGAGTGATAAAAAAGTGCCACTCACAGGTAAAAAACCCAACCCAAAGCCCTGCCTTTGGTCAATAGAGGACATCAATGGGCTTGATAAGGTGGTTGTCCATGGGATGGAATGTTAAGCCCTGGTGCAGGAGATCCATACCTTGTGCATGTTAAAGAACACACTAGATGGCCATGCTGGGAAGCTACTGTTTGTCTCTTAACAACTGTCCAATGGGTCTTTCTCCCAATCCAAATCCATTCTCTAAGCCTTCGAGGTCCTTGTGACCTGGCCAATTAACCCATTGTGTGCAAAAAAAGCTCCAGTCAGAGGTAAAAACCACCAAAACAACGTAAAATACAAAATACAGAGGTAAAATATTAAATATGCTTAAAAAAAACCACTGGAGCAAAATGAGAAGTATCAGATAAAAGATGGCTTAGTGTAAGGGGCTTGGACAGCAAATGAGGAGTTAAAAGAAATTTGGTGTTCACAATTAAAAGCTGAACATTTGATTAAAATAGGTTTAATGGTTATAATGGTGTCACAACAATCATATGTAGGTTCATCATCCACCCACAGAAAAAAAAAATGTGCAATAAAAAATGACATGAGCAAACAACTTCCTCCTTGTGATTTCTCTGAAAAGATGACTGCCACAGTTTGACAATAGCCTTGATCTTGAAAAGCATGTTATCAACTGTTCCCAGAAAGATCTTTGCAACTCTTCCCAGAGCTGGATGGTAAAACACACTGCCAGAAGTCCAGATATGGAATTGGCAGGGAAGAGCCGAACAGGGGCAAGGCTGACATTGCAACTACATCTGCCAAGTCAATACTCCTGATACCCACTGTAGAGAAGGGTGGAAGTGACAACTAGATGATGAAGCAGCTGGAGGGTCCTGAAAGAAAAAAACAAGGTGAGGTCGAATCCTCACTGAAATCAAAGTCTGCAGCAAGCTAAATAAATCAGTTTAAAGTACACACTGATAATGATGCTTAGCTGCTGCATGGTCTAAGGCAAGACCGATAGCATACAACTCGAAGTAATGGAATACTGCAGTGATATCTAGTCTGCCACAATGACATTACTACAGGCCATGTATGACACCAATGTGCCAGACTTAGAGCCATCTGTGAAGACAACACGCAAATGTGGAATGGCAGAGTTGACTATATACAAAGTCATGGAAAAAGCCTTCTGAACTATGGTCTTGGCATTGTTCAGTTATCGACTGGGTGACGCTATTGGAACTGATGTTGTCTCACAAGTTGCTTCAGACAAACAAACCCAAGAGACAAATGGTAATTGGGCAATTAGTGTAAAGCATTTCCCACTTAGAATGAAAAATGCTGTCCCAAGTGGAATGTCCCAGAAGGGACTGCAATTCAGATGCATAGTGTAGGATCAACTGCAGACAGTGAAGAGAAAAGAAAGTTTGTTGGCCTTAATGTAGACTGTGGACTTGGCAAAGTGCAGAAGGCCCCCATGCAGCCTGATGATGAAGGTCCAACACCCTCACCACCAAATCCTAGGTAGAATCATACACCTGAGATTTGTAGTCCAGTTTCAACTGGAGAAGTGCACAGTATAAGCAGAGCAAAGAACATTGGCCCACTCCCCAGGAGGCCATGACAATGTTCAATACCTGCATGCACTTGGACCTAAGATGATGTGAGGAAAAAAGGTCAATTCCTGGTTGAAGGCTATACCACAAAATTTGGTCTCCACAACAACAGGAATGATGGAACCTCCAAGTCATGGCAGCGACCAAATAAAGACTACGCTTGGGCCAAAAGTGCACACAAGCAATCTTCTGTGTGCAGAACCGAAACTTGTTCACCATCACTCAAATCAATAGATTTAGAGCAATCTGAAGTTGTAGTTCAATGACCTTCATGCTGGACAAAGCAGAAAAAATATTAATGAAACAGAGGACGACATAGTTGGATTAAGTTGTCTAGTTATAGAGTTTATCTTGACAGCAAAATGCCTTGATGTACCCCCTGTTCTTGAGAATAAGGCAACAACAGAATGCTGTAGACTCAGACACAAAAAAAGTATGTGCTGATAAAAAGTTGGAGATGAAGATCGGCCTCAAGCCAAAGGCATGGAGTTCACAAAGAGGATGCAAAATCTCCATGCTATGTTGCGTGCTTTTATGATGTCAAAGAAAATTAACACTAAGTGTTCTCTATGTAAAAATTAATTCCTGATAATTTCAAGGTGGAACAGGTGGTCAAGTGTTGACAACTGCCTAAAAAAGATACACTGGGTAACTGGGTTTGGAAAGAAGGTCAGTGTATTCTAAATACCAGATGAGCCTGGCACTTACCATTCTTTCCAACGCCTTGCATATGCAGCTCATCAATGTTATGCTCGATAATTCAAAAGTATCTTTGGATCTTTTCCTCATTTAGAGAAGGCTAATACAAAGGCCTTTGCCAGGAGTCCAGAAACTGCTCCTTAAAAATAATTGGATTCAAAATGTGGAGCAGTCAAGTCTTAGTTGATGGTGATAGAAGTTGTAGCATTGCACAATGGACATCAGGCAGAACAATAGATACAAATATTTTGAAACCTGTCAAGAAATGTGAATACTCTTGTGCTAGGTGCCTTCAACACTCAAGTTAGTACTGATTGACCATTGGGGAGGGGTGATGGTCTTTTTGGCATTGGTAGTTGCAATGCCAATGGGGAATGTATCTTAAAGGTAAGAAAACTTACGAGGTTGAGAATAACTAATGCTTCCAACAAACATCAGGGCACTTATAATGCATGTAGGTTTCACCTGATGGATTGCATAAGAATATGATCGATTATATATTGTCAGTCCACAGCTGATGCTTGTTGCTAAAGGATGTGCTTAGACAAGATGCGCATTGTCCCTGAATATGAGGTGACTTATTGTTGGCTGTGTAGCACATATGTTTGTTTCCTAGTTCCTCAAAAGCAAATAGATAATATGCAGAAATCTATGGTGCACGTAGGCTGGATTTTCTGGATTCAAAAGATATAAAGTGTATTGGTAAGTGCATGTTATATTTTCACTCTGACTGTACTCCAGTAAAGACTAGAAAATCTGCAATAGATGGATGCTGGACGAGAGATATGGCTTTGCAAAAATTGTAAAGAAATATTAAAGAATGAAACTGTTGGGTCTGAAATAGTAACTGAATTTCATATTGAAGAGTCTTTGACTGCTTTTAAAAATGATCTAATGGAATGCATTTTTCCCTGCACATAAGAAAAGTACTAAAGATGGCTTTGGAAATATGAGAGTTGAAATAATCGGTTGCCATGTTTTCGGACATGGTGAATGGATATAACAAGTCAAAGGAGAAGATACAGAGTTCAAATAAACTTTTAACACAAGAGATTGATACCTTGAAGAAAGAAAATGCAGAGCTAAACATTGTGGTGAATGAATTACAAGGTAATTTGAATGACTTAAACCAGTATTGAAGAAATAAAAATGTCGAAATTACAGACTTTCCAGTGACTACTGGCAAAAATGTTGAAGTAGTTAAATCCATCTCTCATTTTCTGGGAAAGGAACTAAGTGATAACCTTTTGGAAACTGTACATTGAATACCCAGTTTCAACAAAGCAAACCTGGATCTATTCTAGTGCAATTTGCAACCTATAAAGTAAGGAATGAATGCTTCAACTTTCTTAGAAAAAACAATCTCAGTACGACTGATATTCATGATAGTTTGCTGCCACATAGATTATACATAAATGAACACCTCACCTCTGAAAACAAATTGATACAAGTCACAGTGTAATAGAGAAAATTCAATATTTTTTTATCATCACTGTAATTAGTCACTAATTACAGTGATATAGAGAAAATTCAACAAATTGATCTTGAGAGAAACAAAACGTATGAGAACCAAAATCTATGCCCTATGAGTGGGGTAAAAATGGTAAAATTTTTATTAGGAAAATGGATGGTGACAGTGCTATTTGTGTGAAAAACCAAACTGAGCTACATGATTTGGCTTAAAAGATTTCCATTTTATTTAGTTTTATGGAGTAAAATATTGTTCCTTTTCATGGAGTTAAGATTTTCTTTTGATTGGTATGTATTATGTGTAATGTAATGGCTGTCATGGGAGTCAATTCCCTAACTAATGGTTCTTTTATCTTTATGATGTACAATTATGTTTTTTTCCCTTACTCATGAAAAATTTTCCAGTTATATTGATAGTTAGCAAACTTTTGGTGATATCGTTGATATTTTTTTTGCAAATAACAAGTAGACTCTGGAGAGTTATGTGGTTAAAATAAAAAATTTACTTGTAGCATATTCTTTGTCACATTCCTTGTGTTGCTGTGGTGAAACTGAAATCCTTATTCAATGTGGGCTTTTAGGTGAGGTGAGATATATGGTTTTCATTTCTATTCATATATATGTTTATAATTGTGCTGCAATGTGTTTATAATTGTGCTGTAATTGTGTTTAAAACTGTGCTTTAGAAATATTTCGAATAAATTTTGGTGATCAAAAGTTATATGATGGGAGGGTGTGTAAATATGATTGAATGATGCCATCTGATGCTCCACTATACAGGACAGTACTACATCTGATGGATGGCACCACATGTCACATTTGTGTGCTGACTAAGGCCTGAAAGAAAACCAACATTAATGCTGTGAAGCAGTGAAGAAGAAACATGTCGAAATGATCTGCATTACTCAAAAGTTAACTTATTCTGTCAGTTCATTCATATCTGGAAGCGGAAACTTTTCAAATTTTGAGCTGCACCAAGGATTTATTGCCGATGTAATTTTGGTAGCATTCTTCATTTGGTAGCATTCTGCAATTTGGTAGCATTTGCCGATGTAATTTGGTATTAGTGGAAATTTATACTGTAACTCTGTAAATATATTGTGCTGAAAGTACTGTTTTTGAAAGGGGAATTCTAAGCTTCTTTTTAAAAAAGAATGATTTTTGCTATCATAATACCAATTAGTTAGGATTAATGTCCAAATTCTGAGGATGGTTCAATGAGGGGACCCGCTAGACAGCTGTTGGGAAAAGGATGTCAGCCTCCCATCAAGGCCATACAGAGGGTTCTTTAACATGCATGGGCTCTCCCATACACGGGGCAATGGCTTAACATCCCATCCAATGGACAGCACCCTTTCTAAGCCCAACAGTGTTGGGAAGGTATGTGTGAAATTTATAGCTTTCGGATTGGTATGAATTTTGGCAGCATCCATGCTGAATACAGTCATGTTTGCATCCAATGCTGAATACAGCCGTGTTTGCATCCATGCTGAATACAGCCGTGTTTGCATCCATGCTGAATACAGCCGTGTTTGCATCCATGCTGAATACAGCCGTGTTTGCATCCATGCTGAATACAGCCGTGTTTGCATCCATGCTGAATACAGCCATGTTTGCACCATGCTGAATACGGCCATGTTTGCATCCATGATGAGTGTGGCCATGTTAGCATCCATGCTGATTGCAGCATTCTCATTAGTTATATAATAAGCATTTTATTGGAATTAATACATATTATTACTATGAATCATGAAGTCCAATAAAATTTTAGTATATAGAAGGCAATCTATGTAGTGCTCTTATGCGATTTTAAACAAAATTTGCTTGTAGGAAGGATGATTATTAGTGGAAATTTTGCTTTTGTTGCGAGTTTATCTGTTTCAGTGTTGGTAATTTTATTGCTGTTTTTATGATAGTAATATACACAAAAGCAGGTGACCTGGATGTATGGTAGGTTTGTGCAAAGGAAAAAAATTTGTTTTGTGCAATTGGGGTTTCTATTTAGCATTATTTGAATGTGGTTGGGTTGTGAATTAGTGTGTATGTCTATATTTATGAACATGCATTTATTATAGTGATGATAATTATGATAGAAATTGGTATTGTTGTGCTTTATATTTTTGTAAAAAACTTTTGCTGATTTTATTGTAGGATATAAAAAAACACTAGCAGGGTTTTTTTTTTAGTGGCACAAGTATCCAAATTGCTTCCAATGTCTGGGTGAATCTTATAGTGAGTATTCCATTGCTAAAATTAGTTTGGGGAATCATGACTATTTTTCAGTTAATTACTCAGAGTTTGAAGTCAATATTTTCATGAGTATTATTTTGCATCAGGTAGAAGATATTGATTCCTTTCTGGGAGATAATTATAGACTCCATATGGTTCTCCACAATATTCATAGCATGAGACAGAATTTTCTTGAATTCAAAGCTATGATTGAAATGTTAAAAAAATTAAACCACAATCTTTGCTTTAACTGAAATCTGACTGAGGCCAGAACTAGCTAGTTATAAAATATCGGGTTATACTGTTTATTATATGTGCAGTGAAATAAATCATGCTGGTGGTGGTGTAAATGTCAGTACATCTCTCAAATGTACCCAGATTCAACTCAACTTTACTACTGCCAATTGTGTATTACTGAATTGCAATTACAATGGATACGTTAATCATGTATTGGGAATATACAGGTACAATTGCTTTTCCTCTACTGATTTCACAGGTGAATTACGTTTACTTGTGCCTACCATTGGTGATCTGAATATAACTATTTTGAATGTTGGAGGTGGTTTCTATGTTATAACTACCTGTTCCAAATGTTTGTAAATGATCCGAAATTGCTTGTTAATGTCCCAACTAGAATAGTTGCCAATTCTAGCACATGCCTAGATAATACGTTGTTTGCTAGATCTAAAATATTATTAAATTCTTAAACAGCAATAAACTGACTTAAGGTTAACAGATGACAATTTGATACTTTTATCTACTAGACCATAGATTCCCAACAGGGGCGATACCGCCCCCCAGTGGGGGCGCTGGAGCCTTCCATGGGGGCAGTAGCGGATCTAGAGGCAAATGGGGGGCGTTGAGGCAGTCAAGAGGGGTGGTCAAATAAATAAATTTAATGGAATTTTCTGTGACAACCTTTTTATCTCTTCTATTCTGTGGTGTCTTCCAAAAGGTTGGGAATCACTGTACTAGATTATAGTTATGAAGTGATCCATTCCGTTAATTGTAATAAAGATTTAAGCAGGGTTAATTATGAATTACTAACAGAAAAATGTATGAAATGTAAATTGGATGAGATTTTTGCACTGGATGATGTAAATTTGGCTTATGCTTTTTTAAAATAATAAAGGAATGTACCTATTTTAATGTGTATAAGGAACCCCTTTTTGTCAAAAAATGGGTCCTAAAAATAGGGGGGTTTCTTATACATGGACAGTATTATATATTAACAAATTACTCAATTCCTCGAAACTCAAATCTTCATAACTTGCAACACCGCAAGCCTCAGGCCGACACCCAACGGGTCGCGACGTTCTATTGGAGGAGAAGTGCACGCATTCGTCAAGCAACGGCGCGTGCATGAAGAGACTGCCGATGACGAATAAAAATTTTTTTTTATATATCTTAAAATAAAAATATCTTTGATGAAAAATCAGGGGGTTCGTTATACATGTTAAAATACGGTATATTGAAATCATATCAACAGTTCAGAGCATCATCATTGTGGTTTGCAGGTAAGCCATGGATTACAACAGATTTGCAATTTAGAATTAAAATTTGTTTAAAAAAAAATTGTATGATGCAAGATTAGGTGAATAAGCAGGATAGGGTAGCTGATTTTTTACTGCTCCAGATGGGCCATAACTTGCAGGGTTTTATATGTACTGGTATTGTCATGAAGGAGTACCCTTGACGTGACTGTTGCCCATCTGACATGCCATTACACTGCTCCTTCATCTCCTTAAACATTTGGGGCAAAAATATGTTGTAGTACTGGCCATTTATAGTCATTTTTTCAGGTAAAGTATCCACAGCTACCACTCCTTGGGAACTGAAAAAAAATTGTGAACATCCTGTCCCTTTAGTGAAAGTCTTGCCAAAGGATTTGGGGATGCAGTTCATCTTCCACAACCCAAACATAGTTGTCAATCTTTCTGGGAGTTGTATAGTAATAAAACCATGTCTCATTGCCTATGACAATGTCTGTTAACCATTTGAGGCCAACTAGGTTCAAACATTGCCAGTATTTCTTACACAAGTTGACGCTAGCCCTTTTTCACTGTTCTGTCAATTTGTGGTTTTTTTTTAAATAATAAACATTTGGCACAGACCTTATGGAACTAAATGATGATGAATAACTGTTTCCACACTGTCAATCGTACACTGATATCTAAACTTATTACCAGAATAGTAATGTGAGGGTTTTCCTTAATGAGTTCACAAACAGCAGTGATAGTTCTCTTATTGATGGCCTCCTTCAGTCTTATTGCAAGAGGGAGTCTTTGGAGTTCTGCCATCCTTCTCTGAATTTGCACATCCATTCTGTAACAACACCCTATGAACAGGCATGATCCCCATATACTTCCGATAAATCAGCATTTTTTTTTTTGCATCGCTACCAACCTGCATCCTTGTGAAAATGTAAAATCTTTTTATCATTAGTAGGTCTCATAGCAACAATGCAAATTTCATACACAGAACTTTACATGCTGCCAGCAAAGAGAGTAACAATGATATGTCCTTTGTTTTTAACAAGTAATGACAACCTTTCAAACAAGTTGTAGCTCATTAACTTTGGAAGAATGAGTGCAAATCTGGAGTGCCCTCTGTATGTGGCAACAAGAATTTACCAGATGGTTGTCAAAATGGCATTTAAGACATCTGTCTATATTTTAAGTACAGATGCTATGCCCTTGATATAGAATGCCAATTTTATATCTTTATAGAATGGAATTCTTTACAAGAGATAACAGAATTTGGAATTTAGAGGTCAAGGCAAACACCATGCAAAGGGGGTTGTTACTTTTTGATGCTTTTATGTTCAATGATTATTTTCAGGTGCACAAGTAGCACTAACCAAAAGGTTGCTAGCTTAGATGTTATAGAGTCTTAGTACTGTTCTTGCTCTGATGGTCTATGTTACCTGACCAAATTACCGTACCAAGGTCTGCTTACCTGCCCATTACTATACGTTATTCCCAACTTGGGTTACCAGTTTTGCAGAATTATATTAGTGAATAGTCATTGGAGCTTATGCAAACACCAGGTAATGTATCAATATATATTTTATATTTTTTTTCTACTGTAATAAATACTTATAGTAACAGCAGCTTGAGGGAATGTTTATTATTTTGTTAGTAACTTAATAGTTTACTTTAAATGGGATTTTATGCATTACCCTTCTGCTGCTAGATATATCTGCTCTGCTATTATTCTACATGCATTTCATGGTCTACTAACCCTTCCAGTGTCCAGCCTGAAAAAATGGTTTACACCCAAAGGCCAAATTTCACTTTAGAACTTTTTTTGCCAAATAACTAATGAAAGGAATTATGGCATGTTATGTTATATGCCAAATTAATCAGCATTTAATACTGGATTTTCCAAAAATAAAATATTTAACAAAAAAGATGAGAAGTTTTATTTTAATGGGACTTTTTTAGTCATGTAGTAAAGAAAAATGCATCTGGAAAAGCAAATAAAAATTTATTTAAAAGACACTAATAGGCAGAAATGATTATAATGTGCATGAATAGAAAGGTTATTTCTGAATAACAAAAAAAAAATCTTGCTTAAAGTAAACATTTCTTCTGTTTTGTAATTGTTTTCTCTCCATACCTTACTTTCAGAAAAATCCAGGCTTGTTGCAGAGTCCAATAAACAAGTCAACTTTAGAATATTTTTAATAAATAACTAATATCAACAGCGACAGGTCATGTTACATACCAAATTAAAGAGAATACCGAATTTTAAAAATATGAAGATTGCAGTAACATATTAATTTTAATAACACTTTTTACAGTGGTATATCAAAAAAAGGTGCATATTTCATAATTACTTCCAAAATCTTCCATTTTTAAAAATAGCAGTTTTTGTTAATTTTTAGGAAGATTTTCGAAAATTTAAGGAAAACTTTGTTGATAATAGTTCAAATCAAACTTTTGATTCTAAAATAGGGAATTGCTTCAAAAGAGAGTAATGTTAACAAACAAACTGGCAATACTTTATATCACTTCTAAGAAATGGCAATCAGATGACTTTAACAAATTATTTGTCATAATTTAATAAAATATGCATCAAATGAAAATATTTATCAAGCCTAAATTATATATTTTTATAAGATATCTATAAAAAAAATTTATAATAGCAATTTTTAATTTCTTAAAAATCGATTTCTTTTTGTTGTACTGAAAACGGATATATACATTCTGGAAGCTGGAAAGGTTAAGTTTGACCATATTGTCAGAGGCATATATATTATATACAGTGCTATAGATTTTATTATTAAAAGTACAATTGCACCAATTTTATTAGACTGCATTATTATGCTTAATACAATTAAGAATATGGCTGATGGGCAATTGCATGATGAACAATGTGGATTCAGAAGTGGCAGGGGGTGTAGATAAAATATTTTTGCTAGGTGGATTGTTGAGAAATATTTAGAATTTCAGAAACCTGTGTGTACAAGCTTCATTAATTTCAAAAAGGTCTGACTCTGTTGATCATCATAATTTGTGGTTGATTGTGAGAACATATGGCATACTTGATAAGTTAGTTAGTATATTGATGGCTCTCTATAATAACACTAAATCATGTGTGAAAGTTTGGGAAATCTTGTAGCAATTGGTTTGCAGGAATAATCTGAAATAACATACTAGTCCTAACACACAGCATTACAAAGAGCTTAACCAATGTGTAAAGGATCAGTTAATAGAAGAATCTTTGGCTTGATAGCTTGGCTGGCAAGGAAGAGGAAGAAGCTAAATAACACAATAGCAGGGATTTGCATAAGATAGTTAATGTTTTGTGTGGGGAAAAACAAATAGTTACACAGAGATTGAGGGATAGGAATTGAGCGATATGGCCTCAATTGGCTAGGGGTCAAGGTAGGCGAGCCAGGAGTGCCGTTTTTTTTGCCAGAGCCTTGTCTAGCAAAAAGAAGGGCAACCTCTGGGCCAGGTGAAAAACAATACATGTGTTTAATCTTACAGAACAAGTCGCACAATTACATTCTAGGAAGGTCACCCCACCAGCCTGGAATGTGGACATACCTGATTGGATAGAGGGAACCTTACACCCACGAAATATATCATGTGACTGCAATTGTTTCGAACAAAAGAAAGAATATTCGAAAAGAACAATTGTGCCTTGGGCTCTAATAGAAGACAGTCATGAAGATGTCACTCTGTTTTGCATCAACTGTTTTCCAATGTTGCACAGGTATTGGGAACACCTGAAGGTTTGGCTATAGTCTTGTTAGTAGGGTTGAGAACCCTGCTCTCTTGATTTAGTAAGGTGTCCCAGTAAAGGACAGTTAAGTGATTTAAATGGCTCAAATGTAAAGAGGTGAAGGAATTATCTCCAAGATCTTGTAAAGAAATCCTCATTGAGTATGGTGTGTGCCTTCATCTGAACAAGTGATTGTTCTTCTGAAGTGTGAAAGTAGAAGACTGCATCGAAGAAACTTTTCAGAAGAAAAATATTTGCATAGTGTAAATTAGCGTGGTATGTTCATGATACTTAGCATGGTATTGTTGCACTACAAAGCATAAGAAAGTAATGCTAGGATATGGCTTGTGCAAAAGCACTGAGGTTGAGCAAACTGAGATTGAAAGGTTAAGGCTAATGAAAATTGAAAAGAAGTCTAAATTAAATCATGGTTATTATGACATGAAAAGTGTATTATGTATCTGACAATATTATATAAAAATATTAGAGCAGGTTGAAAAAGAGTTGTATATCTTCCTTAACAGAGAAGCTGCTAAGTAATATATTGGTAAAAAAAAAGAAGTGCAGTCTTTAGTAAATATGATAGTAGAAAGTGGAAACTTAGTAGTTAATATGTATCATTAGCTGGTATTGCTAATGAGCATGAAAATTCAGATATTAATTCTCTAGTGAATAAGCAGTAGAATATTAATGTTTAACCCTTCCAGTGTCCAGGACGTCCTGTATACATTCACAGAATTCGAATCGAGTGGCCAAGGATGTATATATCCATTTTTAGTACAACAAAAAAAATCGATTTTTCAAAAATAAAAGTATTGTTTTAAAAAATTTTATGCATATATTATAAAAATATATAATTCAGGCTTGATAAATAATATTTTCTTTTTCTATCTGATGTATATTTAATTAAACTATGACATAAATAATTTGTTAAAGCCATCTGATTGCCATTTCTTAGAAGTGTATAAGGTATTGCCAATTTGTTTGTTAGCATTACTCTATGCTGAAGAATTCCCCTGTTTTAAGCTCAGAAGTTTGATTTGAACTATTATCAACAAATTTTTCCTTAAAGTTCTAAAATCTCCTGATAATTAACAAAATACTGTTATTTTTAAAAATGGAAGATTTTGGAAGTAATTATGAAATATGTACCTTTTTTTTGGTATACCACTGTAAAAAGTCTCATTAAAATTAATCTGTTTCTACAATGTTCAAATTTTTTACTTTAATAAAATTCAGAATCAAATTTTATTTAATTTGGTATATAACATGACCTATTTCTGTTGATGTTATTTATTAAAAATATTCTAAAGTTAACTTGTTTATTGGACTCTGCAACATGCCTGGACATTTCTCCAAGGATAAAAATAAATACCTCCTCAAGCAGCTACTTGCCACAGAGGTCTGACAGGAGCCTGTCAGTTTAATACACCATAGTAGAAGGTCTGTGAGGATAGTGGGACCTCAGCAGAAGAACAATACAAGCAACCATGCCTTACCTGGGGCTCGAACCCAGGCCCCTTTGATCAGTAGCCAAGCATGCTATCCACTAAGCCATAGGGAGAAATTTTTGTTGCTATTAGATATAAATAGTCCTTCTATTCATGTGCATTATAATCATTTCTATCTATTAACGTTTTCTAAATAAATTTTTGTGTTGCCAGATGCACTTTTTTTTACTATATGACTCTAAAAGAGTCCTATTAAAATAAAAGTAATCATATTTTTTGTTAAATAATTTATTTTCAGAAAATCAAGAATTAAATGCTGATTAATTTGGCATATAACATGCCATAATTCCTTTCATTAGTTATTTGACAAAAAAGTTCTAATTTGAAAATTTTTTTTTGGCTGAGGGTAGGAAGAAAATAGCTTGGCCTCTGGATGGAAAACAGTTTTTCATGTTGGACACTGGAAGGGTTTATAGCTAATCATCATGTGTCATTAGCCAGCAATGTTAATGAACATGAAGATTTGCATATAGGATCCCTAGTAAATAAAACTATAGATGATGAAATTTTAGTAGTTTCTCATATGTTGTGAGACTGTGTCTAATGAAATGAGGATGTAGTAAGTAGTCATATGCCAGTGGTTGATATTGCCAATGAACACGAAATTAAGAGAATGAGAAATCTCTAGTTGATAAGCCATTAGAAAATAAGGAATTTTATAGCTATGCATCGCTAGCTGATATTGATAACAAGCATGGAGATCTGGTAAATGGTTATGATGCCAATGAGATAGACAGATGAAAACTAGATATGATAAATGTTATGTGACAGAGCCATCCTGTGGCCAAGTGGTTAGCATGCTTCGCTACTGATCAAAGGGGTCTGGGTTCGAGCCCTGTGTAAGGTATGGATGTCTGTTGCTTTTCTGCTGAGTGCCACCATCCTCACAGATCTTCTATTGTGGTATATTAAACTGGCAGGCTCTTGTCAGACCTCTGTGGCAAGCAGCTGCTTGAGGGAATATTCATTATTATTATTTATATGTGACAGACCTTAGGGATGGATGTCAAAAAGAGAAATTACATTCTAAGGAGTTTGTTGGCTGGTTGGTTGGGGTTTTATGGTGTACTGGCAACTTAGGCCATAATGTGCCAAACTGTAAATAAAAGGTAAAAGACATCAAAACCCACAACCAAATTTAAAACACACACACAGAGAATGAAAGCAATAAAAGGGCAGAACAAGAAAGTGTAATGCTGAAAGTGTATAAAAACTGCAAAAAAAAAAAGTCAAGAAATTTTGGGATCCTTGCCTGGCTTGAGGAAGGCAAAAATGATAGCCTTCCACTAGGAGTCCGGAAACTGTTCCTCGAGGAAGATACGATTGAAGAGTCTGAGCAGCTGATCCTTACTAGATGGTGAGGTGTTAAAGCATGGCATAATGGACATTGTCCAACAGTCGATGCATGGGAAGGCTGCAGAGCAAGACGAAGCTTCTCTGCTGTGAATGGAAGGACAGTGGAGAGAGCATTCAGCCTTGCTCTTCTCAGCCAGAAATTCTGGGGAATATGAGGATGATGAAAATATAGAGGAAAATGAGTCCCACAGAGTGTCGGCAATTGTTTGGGGATCAGCAATTGACTGTCCATTGTGCTCCAGGATCAATAATGAGGGGATGTATACTTCCCACCCATCTTCCAGACTTTATCCCACATATTAGAACTGGTCATGCAGTTGACAGACGTGTACTTGATCCAAGATTCCTTCTGGCTCTGATGCCAGATGAAACAGACTTTCAGCCTGGGGCATTTAAATGCTTCAAGGTTGGGGGATGTTGGTTATCTCAAACACCCCCTAAGCCTTGTTCTGAGCCTTACAAGCTGCAGTGCAGCCGGGATTCCACCACAGTTTTGGAAACCGAGTTGAGGTCTGAGGAATAGCAGAGGCAGCTGCATAGACAAAGCTGTCCATCATCTCTGCCACTGCAACATTGACTGGGTGACCTGGTGTTCGAGATCAGAGAGGAGCTTGAAGCCACTCCAGTCAGCCCAATCAAGTCTCCACCATGAGATGCGTGAAGGGCTGCAAGGCCCGCCACAGGGTGATCACTTCCATAAGATTGTCCTCGACCTCCCATATAAGGAGTGGAAGTATCAAGGAGGAGCAGATGGTCAGATCAATGTGAAGGTTGGGAAGAGGAAGTATATATCAACAGGGAGAGGGGTGGATCCAATAGCCACTGCTCCAGGACTCCACCCCTCCCATTGATGTCAGCACTGCTCCAAAGTGGACTGTGTCTGTTAAAGTCCCCCATGATAGGAAGGGGGCTGGCAGTGGAAGGGGAATTTCATGAAGTGGTCTTATGCCACTTCATGAAATTATTTTCTACTCTCCTCAGTGCAAGCTCCTGTACATGGTGAGGGGACTCCCTGTGAAGGTTCCACTGGTTCAGGTACCTTCACAGGGTCTATGCTACTCTTATGGTAGCAGAAACTCAGTTTTTTTTTATTGGCAGCAAGGTAACAAAAGCTTTGTCACCACATGTAATGCAAGGGCAATGTTTTGCCATTTGGAGTCAGCACTTCCATGAAGGCAAATTTGGGGTTCACAGGTTGGGAGCAATTACATAGCACTGGACAACAGTCAGCAGAACTGTCTCATGCTGGGGCAAACTATTCCCACCTTCCTCACTGGGTAGGAGTTAACTGCTCCATGTAGGTGACAAGTCACATGGTATTGTTTACGTCGGACTGCAGGCTAACAGCACCAAAGTGTGCCTGATTGTTGTAGTCTTGGCATTACAGCTAAATGAACTGTTCTAGTTGAAGCCATTACTTCTGCAGAGTGATCTATGTTTTTGCACAAGTGTTTTGCAGACTACACACCATGTGTATATTAATATTTTGATGAAAATATTTTGTGAACTTATATTGAATTTTGACATTTCAGAGACTATGTCAAATGACATCCACAAGCAACTGGTTCGAGTCTCTGATTGCTTGAATAGAAATTGAGGCAGGTGACATCTGCCACGAATTATTTAAAAATATGGGGAGGGGGTAGGGCCTTGCTTGGCTAGGGTAAAGGTTGGTGAGCCAGAAGTACCATTTTTTCCCTTTCTCTACTATTTTGCCTATTACATATTATCCCTATTTTTAAAAAAGTGATTGCAATTCTTCTAATAACTAAGGGCATAAGACTACTTTCTGTTCCAAGTAAAGTTCTTTGGTGATTGTGTTTAATAAAATTAATAATCTGGTTGATGGACAATTATGTGATGAGCAGTGTGGATTCAGAAGTGTTAGGGGATGTGCTGAGCAAATTTTTTTACTTAGTCAGATTCTTCAGAAATGTTTTGAGTTATCAGATCCTTCAGAAACTTTGGTTAATAGCTTTGTAGATTTCAAAAAGGATTTTGACTCTGCTGATCATCATAATTTGTGGCGATTTGTGAAATCACATGGCATACCAAACAAGTTAGTTAACATAATGAAAGTTCTCTTTAATAACACTTAGTCATGTACAAGAGTTGGCAAGGCTTACAGGTACATTTTGTCTCCTTTTCTTTTCAGTTTGGTTATTGATTATGTTATGCAGAATTCAGTGCAAGGGGAAGATTTTGGGATTAAATGATCTAGAGCAGTGATATCTGAGGGGGTTCACAAGAAATTCACTTTTGAGACAATTAAATGGTTAAAATACAGTGGATCCCTCCACAAGGGTCTGCCGCATTTTTCAAATTAAAACAGGGGTCCCCGCTTTCGAAAGGTTGGAAACAGCTGGTCTAGAGATCTGAAAATATCCGGCTTAGATTGTGCTGTTGATTTGGCAAATGATGCTGATGAGATGAACTTTTTTTCATTAGAGCTGTTGATGAGACTGGTAAAGAGTAATCAATTCATAGTAAATATGCAGATTACCTGTAGATAAAAAAGTCAATAAATCACCATCGTCATCCTCAAGCAGCCTGGGCTAGGAGGTCCAACCAAACCAAGAAATTTGGTTCTACAAGCATATCTGTCCTAAGCTACATCTGCTGCATCTGGCCATTGCACATCAATTCTAACAAGGTCCTGATTGACATGTCTGCCCACTGCATCCTAGGTCTCCCCCTCTTTCTGAGGCATTTAGGCACTGCTCAAAACCCTATTCAATAATCTATAGTTATGCACATGTGCAACAAGGCCAAATCAACAGTCTCTCTCTGAACAATATGCTGCTCAAAGGAAGTTGATCTTATGCCACACATCAGTAGTATCTGTTACATAGCTCCCAAGATAATTAAACTGAGACACCTTCTCAAGAGTGCAGCCATTCATATTAACTGAAACAGTCTGCCTGACCAATTTTCATCACTTTAGTTTTCTCTCTGTTTATAATGAAACCTACTCTACTACCAGTTTCATCAACAGCTTGAATGAAAGAGTTCATCTTATCAACATCATTTGCCAAAAGGCTAAATCATCAGCATAATCTAAATCAGAAATTTTTGTTTCTCCAGACCATTTAAGGCCAAACTCTTTAGATCCTTACAGTGAATTTCACGTAACATATTCAGTAACCAAACTAAAGAGAGAAGGAGACAAAATGCACCCTTGTCAAACACCAGAAGCAATGCTAACCAATTGCTACAAGTCTTACTAATTCTCACACACAACTCAGTGTTATTGTAGAGAGCTGTCATTACGTTAACTAACTTGTCTGGTATACCATATGATCTCACAATCAACCACAAATTATGACGATCAACAGAGTCGAAAGCCTTTTTGAAATCAACAAAGCTAGCAACAAAAGGTTTCTGAAACTCTAAACATTTCTCAAGAGTCTGCCTAAGTGAAAATATCTGATCTACACATCTCCTGCCACTTCTGAATCCACATTGCTCATCACGCAATTGCCTGTCAACCAGATTCTTAATTCTATTAAGCACAATCATGGAAAGAACTTTACCTGGAACAGTGAGTAGGCTGATACCCCTATAGTTATCACAAGAACTGCGATCACCTTTTTTGAAAATAGGGATAATAATAGCTCTGGTAAAATCTTTAGGAATCATGCTTTATCATAAAAGTTATTCAAAATTTCAGTCATCCAAGTGGTAACCAAAACATTCCCAGCTCTGAGCATTTCTGTAGTAATTTCATCTACCCCTGGGGATTTATGAAGTTTAAGTTTAGAGATAGCCAAAATAACTTCAGATTGTGTTATAGGGTCAACATTAAAGCTGCCAATGCATCTATCATCATTACAAACAATGGGAGTAGAACTAACCACATTGTTTAGAACATCACTGAAATGCTCAGCCCACCTAGTCATGACAGAATCCTCCCCTTCTATAAACTTACCTTTTTTATCCTTCAATCCTTGTATACCTGTCTGTTTTCTCCACACAAAACATTAACTATCTGGTACAGCTCTCTGCTGTTGTGCTGTCTAACTGCTTCCTCACTTTGTCAGCCAAACCATCAAGCCAAAGATTCTTATCAGCAGTTACTGATCCTTTACACATTTATTAAGCTCTCTGTAATGCTTTCTATTAAGACTAGTAGGGTATTGATTAAGGACATTCCTGCAGTTCTTTCTTTCTGAAATAAGCTCAAGTGCTTTAAGACTTAAATAATTCTGCCTCCTCTGCTCCTTTTTTCCTAAAAGAATACTGTTAGTTCCCAAAAAAGCCTGTTTAAAATGGTCCCATTCTTCCTCCACTTCAGTAGTAAGCAAACTATGACTGTCATAATGACTAAGAGCCTATCATGGTAAACTTTAGCTATAACTGGGTCATTCAGAGCTTCAGAATTAAAGGTAAATTTTTAACCTTAACACACCACTTCTTAAGTTTAATTTGCAAGACACTTTTAACAAGGTATTGGTCAGATCCATATTCAGCTCCTCTATATGCCCAGGTATCTATATATGCCACTTGCTGTTAATTAATATATAATCTAATATATTCTTATGCAGCCTATCTGGTAAAACCTGTGTGTACTTATGTATGTAGTTGTGTTTGTAATAAGTTAGTTATTCTCAAACCATTAAGTTTACTTACCTATAGGAGACGTTGCCCATTGCCCTTGCAAGCTCCCAATATCAAAATGGTATATACCATTTTGGTATATACCATTCTGTACCGCAAAGGTCAGTCAGTACAAACTTTGGCATTGAAGTCACTTAAAACCAGGGAAATATCTCCTTTCTTGACAGAATTCAAAATATCCTGAAGTTGTCCATAAACTTATAAAACTTATCCTCTCATCCTCAGTGGGGGCATAATAACACATAACATTCAAGTCTTTAATACTAATCTGAAATTTGGCTGTAAGAAACCTTTCATCAATGCACACATGTTACATGAGAAGCAAACCTACGCCTTGGAGATGCTTGCTTCAAAAAGCGAAATTTAAGATTATGTTTAAGAACATGGCTTTTATCTGTCCATCTGGTCTCTTGCAAGCCAAGAATATCAAGGTTATAATAGTGGAATTCTTGTGTGAGGACATCAAGAGAACAATCTCTGTGCAGAGTCCTCATATTCCAACTACCCATGGAGAGAAAATGCTTAGTGGGATGTTGAAAGAAGCTATGTTTATTGAGTGAAGGAATGCAGACAATATCACACAGCCCCCTGTCTGCAGACATGGGGCAAAGACCTGTTCCCTCACTATTAAAGACTAAAGCCAATCTACGATGGAAGACATCCTCCAATGTAGGATTTGAATACGCCCATAGAAGCAAGAGTTCAGGTGCCTGCAATGACTTCTGCTCAGGATTATTCACCAGCTAATAAAACATATCCTGTGACTCTATTCACTTGGGTCTGTCAACCCACAACAAACAGAAAACACAGCAGCAGATTTTCCCTCCACGGAAGCACACCAAATTCGGGATCATAATCAAGCTCACAGCCTTATTCCTATCCAGTTAATGCATATGGTCTGCACCAGGTCCTGTGTGGTTGACCACTCCTCAGCAGGGTAAAACAAAAAGAAAAGTAACCATAGTTGTCCAAGATCAGTAGGCCACACTAATCTGGCAGTCCTCCCCCTTTCATTCCCTTCCATAAGAGATTCCTTTCAAAAAACTCTTTTGAACTTGTGGAGAAAAAATTTATTTCAGTCAACAGTGCAGGACTCAAACCCACGACTCTAGATATATGCCAGAGTGCTCTAAACCACTGGTTCCATAATTTATTTATGCAATATAACCTTTATATCTTTTATTGAACATGCCAGGCCTGGCACCATTTGTAAAACTGGAAAGGAAACATTTTTCCAACTGTTGCTAATGAATAAGGTGAAAATAAGGAGTCACTCACACTTAAGCATTAGATGAAAAAAAAAATCAATCCATAATAAATACACAGATTACCTGTAGATAAATAAATTCAATAAATACTTATGAGCAAAAATTTAGTTTTGTCGACTGTGTGACACTTGAACCCACAACTCTCTAGATCAGGAGTTCCCAACCTGTGGAGGTTGCTGCACTGGTGGACTTCTGTGGAGGGAAAATCTTCTGCTGTGTTTTATGTTTGTGGGTTGACATACCCAAGTGAATAGATTCACAGGATATGTTTATCAGCTGGTGGATAATCCTGAGTGGAGATCATCACTGGCACCTGAACTCTTTGCTTCTACTGGCATTGTCAAATTCTACATTGGAGGAAGTCTTCCAGTGTAGATGGCTTCAGCCTTTAGTGGTGGGGGAACGGGTCTTTGCCCCATGTCTGCAATTAGGGGGCTGTTTGATATTGTCGGCATTCCCTCTCTCAATAAACATAGTTTCTTTAAACATCCCTCTAACCCTTTTCTCTCTATAGGTAGTTGGAATGTGAGGACTTTGCACAGAGCTTATTCCCTTGATGTCTTCACACAAGAATTCCACCGTTGCAATTTAGATATTCTCGGCTTCCAAGACACTATATGGACAGATAAAAGTCAGATTCTTAAAAATAACCTTAAATTTCTCTTTTTAGGGAGGGAAGATAATAAGCATCATTAAGGCGTGGGTCTGCTTCTCAGCAGACACACCAGTGATGCTCTTGTAGGATATGAGTGCATTAATGAAAGGTTTCTTACAGCAAAATTTCAGACAAGCATTAAAGACTTGAATGTTATTTGCTGTTATGCCCCCATTGAGGATGCCAATGAGGATGAGAAGGATAGGTTTTACGGACAACTTCGGGATATTTTGAATTCTGTCAAGAAAGGAGATATTACCATTGTTCTAGGTGACTTCAATGCCAAAGTTGGTACTGACTCTGACCTTTGGGGAGGAGTAATAGGCCCTTTTGGTACTGGTAGCTGCAATGGGCAACGTCTCCTACAGGTAAGTAAACTCAATGGATTCAGAATAACTAACACTTATTACAAACACCACGACATACATAAGTACACATGGGTTTCACCCGATGGGCTGCATAAGAATATGATTGATTATATATTAATTAACAGCAAATGGGCTAGTTCTGTTAGGATCATTACCTTGTTAAAAATGTTTTGCAACTTAAACTTAAAAAGTGTTGTGCTATGTTTAAAAAATTTACTTTTAATATTGAAGCTATGAAAGACCCAGTTATAGTCACAGCTTACCATGATAGGTTACTTAGTCATTATGACAGTCATGGTATGCTTACTACTGAAGTTGAGGAAGAATGGGATCATTTTAAACAGGCTTTTTTGGACACTAACAGTACTCTTTTAGGAAAGCCGCCTTTTTCAGTTAAGCTGCTGCTAAGAATCTTTGGCTTGATGGCTTGGCTGACAAAGCCAAGGAAGCAGTTAGATAGCACAACAGCAGAGAGCTGTACCAGACAGTTAATGTTTTGTGTGGTAGAAAACGAACAGGTATAAAGGGATTGAGGAATAAACAAGGTAAGCTTATAGAAGCGGAGGATTCTGTCATGGCTATTTGAGCTGGGCATTTCAGTGATGTTCTAAACAATGTAGTTAGTTCTACTCCCATTGTTTGCAATGATGATAGATGCATTGGTGGCTTTAATGTTGGCCCTATAACACAATCTGAAGTTAGTTTGGCTATTTCTAAACTTAAACTTCATAAATCCCCAGGGATAGATGAAATTACTATGGAAATGCTTAGAGCTGGGAATGTTTCAGTTACCACTTGGATGACTGAAATTTTGAATAACTTTTATGATAAATGCATGATTCCTAAAGATTTTACCAGAGCTATTATTATCCCTATTTTCAAAAAAGGTGATCACAGTTCTTGTGATAACTATAGGGGTATCAGCCTACTCTCTGTTCCAGAGAAAGATGACCATGATTGTGCTCAATAGCATTAAGAATCTGGTTGACAGGCAATTGCGTGATGAGCAATGTGGATTCAAAAGTGGTAGGGGATGTGTAGATCAGATATTTTCACTTAGGCAGATTCTTGAGAAATGTTTAGAGTTTCAGAAACCTTTGGTTGCTAGCTTTGTTGATTTCAAAAAGGCTTTCAACTCTGTTGATCGTCAAAATTTGTGGTTGATTGTGGGATCATATGGTATACCAGACAAGTTAGTTAACATAATGAAAGCTCTCTATAATAACACTGAGTCGTGTATGAGAGTTGGTAAGACTTGTAGCAACTGGTTTAGCATTACTTCTGGTGTTTGACAAGGGTGCATTTTGTCTCCTTTTCTCTTTAGCTTGGTTACTGATTATGTGATGCGAAATTCACTTGAAGGGAAAGATTTTGGCCTTAAATGGACTGGAGATACGAAAATTTCTGATTTAGATTATGCTGATGATTTAGCCTTTTGGCAAATGATGTTGATGAGATGAACTCTGTCATTCGAGCTGTTGATGAGACTGGTAGTAGAGTAGGTTTGGTTATAAACAGAGAGAAAACTAAAGTGATGAAAATTGGTCAGGCAGGCTGTTATTCAGTTGATCTGAATGGTTGCAGTCTTGAGCAGGTGTCACAGTTTAATTATCTTGGGAGCTATGTAACAGATAATGGTGATGTGCAACATGAGATTAAGAGACAAATAGGGATTGCTGCTGGGACTTTTAAGAATCTATGGAGAGTGTGGAGAAATAGGTGTATAAATAGAAATAGACCGTATAATAGTTTGGTTTTTTTCTAAGGTTAGTTATGGTAGTGAAACTTGGACACTTTGTAAACAAGGTAACAGGAAACTAGATGCTTTTGATTCCAGATGCTTACGCAGTATCTTGGGCATTAGGTGGTTCAACTTTGTAACTAATGATGAGGTTAGACAAAGGAGTTTGCAACCTCCTTTAAGCAGCATATTGTGCAGAGAGAGACTCCGTTGGTTTGGCCATGTTACCCATATGGATAATTATAGATTGGCGAATAGGGTTATGAACAGTGTGCCTAAAGGCTTCAGAAAGAGGGGGAGACCAAGGATGCAGTGGGCAGACAATGTCAAACAGGACCTTATTAGAATTGGTGTTCAGTGCCCTGGTGCAGCAGATATAGTTCAGGACAGACTTGCTTGGAAATCTAAATTGCACGGTCTTGTTGGACCTCCGTAGCCCATGGCTGCTTAAGGATGATGATGATGTGTATTTTAAATAAATTTTGTGTTGCCAGATGCATTTTTTTACTACATGACTAAAAAAAAAGTCCTATTAAAATAAAACTAGTCATCTTTTTGGTTAAATATTTTATTTTCAGAAAATCCAGAATCAAATGCTGATTAATTGGCATATAAAATGCCAGAGTTAAAAAATAGCTGGATCTAGGAAGTGTTAATCATAAACTCGGGCAATTGTGGTTTCAAAAATATTTTTGGACTTTAACTACATGGAAATTATACTATTAGGTGTAAAAATCATGGCAAACCAAGTTTAGATAATGCATTAAAGATCCGTAAATACTAAGACTCAATTTTTCAAGCTGTTATGCATTTTGGCTAGGTTTTTGGCATTATATGTAACCACAATTTTAAAATTGCATACTTGTCATTCAGGGGCGAAGCTATGGAAGGAAAAAAAATCCCCCCTTAAAAAAATGTAAAATGGAGTTGGCAAAATGTGAAGCAAATTGGTAAAATCTACACAAGGTGTGAAAATTGGGATTGTTTTTGTAAAATTAAGAAGAATTGACAAAATCAGGAAAACTTCCAGCAATATGTAAAAATTGGGATTTTTTCTGTAAAATTATGGGAACTTGGCAAAATCTAGGGAAGTGACAAAATGGAGGAAACTTGGTATAATCTAGGGCAGTTAATAAAATTTGAAGCCACTTGGTAAAATACAGGTGAATTGTGAAAATTGAGAATGTTTTTGTGAAATTAAGGAGTTGGCAAAATTCAGGCAAGATATAAAAACAGATTTTTTTCTGTAAAATTATGGCAAGTTGAGAAAATCAAGACAACTTGGTAAAATACAGGCAAGTTGTGAAAATTGGGATTGTCTTTGTGAAATTAAGGAGTTGGCGAAATCGAGACAACTTGGAAAAATTCGAAGTGACTTGGTAAAATTCAGGCAAGATGTAAAAATACCGATTTTTATTTTGATAAAATTTTGGCAAGGTAAAAAGATGGAGGCAATTTGGCAAAATCTTGGGGAGCTGCTCCACCACACTCCACCACACTCCACCCCACACACAGAGAGAAAAATCCTGGGTATGTCCCCGATAGAGATGTGATTAAATATTTGTAAGGTATATATTTTCTCAGTTGGCAAAATTTGATTTCAGAGTTAGAAAATTTTCATCTACACCCCCCCCCCCCCAAACATAATCCCTTCTCTATGCCCCTGCTGTCATTTACAGTTTGATTAGCTTAAGAAAATTATGCAATCAACAAATCTGCAGTTTTGTGATCCGAATTTGTCTTAGTGATTTCTAAAATTCCATTTTCTCCCTACATACAAATTGGCTGCTATAATGCATTGATTGTAAATATTATTGCAGTGTCTACTACTAATGTTGATTTTTTTTCCTTTTAATTTATTAGCCGTGAAAAATTTTTAATAAGCTTCACAAATGAATCATCATTTCTTCAGCTTGATCATTTACTATCTCAGGTCACCAAGTCTCACGCAATTCATCAAAATGATATTGGCAGACGATACTTTGGTCTAAGTTTCGAAATTAAGTTTTCTTCTCTTAAGCTAGATGACTCTGGTGGGATACAAACCCACAACAAGGAGTTCATTTCCAATTTGGCACAAGACAATTTTTTCTCTACTTTATAGATTGTTCATCATACAAGTGTTTATTTATATTTTATGCTATTAAAATGTCCAACACATTCTGGCATTTATATCAATCATAATAATTACCAAAAATTTTGGGTAGATAACAAAAAATTTACTTAATGTACTTTTATCACAGTAGTGTTTTTCAGTCATACCACTGTATTTAAAGAGTTATTCTACAACACACAAGCAGAAATTTTAACCAAACTACAAGAGGATCATCTGGACACTTGAGTTAATTTTTAGAAACCACCACTCTGAAGGTCAACATTAGAAATATTATACAGTGGACTCCCATACAACACAGGGGATACATTCCGTGTTATACGGGACATGCATTATCAGACGAATTGTCTATCCCCATATTTTCAATCTAAAAATGATCTGGAAAAAGAAATGTTTTTAAATAATGATAACAATAAAGACGAAACTATGGACTCTTCAAGCAATGAATCTGTACAACCCATGTTAACAAGACAGTGTCGTTGGAACTTATTTCTTGATGCTTCCGATAGTGAATGAATGTTAAATATTGAAGTACATATTTTTATTTTAATTAAAAGTTGAATAAAAATATTTTCCTATTATATCTTTAAATGTGCATATTTTTTTTGATAAAGCTGTCAGTTACACTGTGCATATATAAACAACAGGTAAGTGTATACATTTGCTTTTCTAAACAAAAAAACAAATTATGTCAAAATGTAAATTTATCTTATGCATAATACGGGACTCTTTATCACGCTGTATGAGTACTAATCGCAATTTTTTGGTTGTGTTATACGAATTCGCATTATAGGGGAGCACATTATATGGGAGTCCACTGTATATTATATTAAAATAATGAAATAATTCAATGAGAAACTAATAGGAATAAAAAATTAATACTATTATATGATGTTTCTTATGTCACCTAAATTGCAAATTAATAAATCAATCTGTAAAAATGGCAATTATGAGTAGATTCATAATTACTATTTTAACATATTCATTTATTAATTTACAATTTAGTTGACTTTACATAATAATTTATTTTTTATTCTTACTAGTTTCTTCTCACTGTTTCACTTCCTTTAAGAACTAACTCTACCCAGACAAAAACAATGTGTATATTAATTACATATTTTAGTCAATAAGACTACTGTAGCTGATAAAAATGTCATGGTTGTTAGCGCGCTTGGTTACTGATCTATGGAACCTGGGTTCGAGCCCCAGGTAAGGTATGGATGCATGTGTCGTTTTTCTGCTGAGGGCCTGCCATCCTCTCAGATCTTCTACTTTGGCATATAAACTGATAGGCTCCTGTCAGACCTCTGTGGCAAGCAGCTGCTTGAGGAAGTATTTTTTTTTTATTTGAAAATTGAAACCTCAAAAAAAAAAAACGAAGGGGTGATAGTGGTTTCAGGTCTCCAAATTAGGTTCTGTTTTATGTCATTTTATTATAATAAATATCCCATCAAAATTCAATAGCTCCTTCAAATTTCTCCCCCAGTGAAGTGGAGAAATAAGTGTTTTTGAATTTAAATTGCAATTCTATCCTAGAGATTTGAATTTTTAATGTAATATGGGATGACACAGGAGAAACAAAGATCTGGCATCAGCGAGACAAGTATTTAGGAAGTTGCAAGAACTGGAGAGGGTAAGAAGTAGAAAAATGTTAAATTGAAATTCGAAATGGTGAACTATAAAAATGAGCAGGTAAAAAAGTGCTTCAAGTCCTAACTTAAAATGTATTGTAGATAAGGGACTTCCATTTTTAATATAACACAGGGCAGTGTATAAAAATACAACATGTGGAAAGCCAGTGTATGGAATTTAGGGCCAGGCAGTGAAGTATTTCAGGAAATTACAAAGTATACATTAAAACGTAGCAAAATTTCAATACTCGATGAAGTGGTGTGTGCTTCTACCATGCATCTTGTTGGAACTCTGCCAAACAGTAAATAAGCAAATTACCTATAGATGTAGAATTTATGAAATAATATGGCAGAAAAAATTAGTTTCACCATGAGTCGGACTTGAACCATCTCCCAGTTACATGCTGGGTATTCTGGCCACTAAACTATCAATGACCAATTCATTTCTCCATCAACTGTGACTATCGATCTTTTCAGTCTTCTTGCCAGTGGCACCATCTATGATCAGGAATAGCAATATTTCAATATTGTTCAGAAGTGGTGGTAAATTGGATCAGCTACTAATGCTAAAGCATCGAATTAATCAATAGTAAATGGACGTGTTTGAGTCTCACTCATGGCAAAACACAAAATCATTTCTTGAATTCTATGTCTAGACAACCATCTGTGTATTTACTATTAACTGAATCTTGCTTTAACAATACTCTAGCATGAGTGACTAGTCCAGTTTAACCCTAGTTTTGAGCTACATTGAAAGGTTGCCACTTGCTTGGAGAACTAAATTGCACGGTCTGGTTGGACCTCCATAGCCCATGGCTGCTTGAGGATGATGATGAGTTTAAAAGCCAGAATATCTAGCACATAAATTTGTGATGTGAGTTAGATTCCCACTCATGGCAAAAATTCATCCTCTTTTGCCATTTCTTGAACTCTACGAAATGTTACTCAACTTGCAATATTGAGAGTACAACCTAGAAGAAACACTGTTACAGTTGCAATTTTCAATAATAAAAAAGAAAATATTCCTGGACTCATATGTGTGATCTTTTTCTAAAAATATCTGAAAAGAATGTTCCAATCTACATGAAACTGAAATGATTGAGTCAAAATTTATCATCCTATGATCAATAACTTCAGAGATCTTGTGCTACAAAGGATAAACACATGTACAGACACATATCAAAAATAATAAATGGAGGTGCATAACTCATCATGTAATAGTGGTAGATGCTTCAAATTTTAACAGTATTTCTTGTTGTAGTCTAGGTTCCATTGTCAAATTTCAAGTTGAAATTCCAAAAGGGGAGTTTGCAGTAGCAAAAATATTTACCATGCTATTCCTATGGGAAACTGTAATTGCTGCCAAATTTATTGTTGCCATTTACTGCTGCTTAACCATGAACATGAGTCATAACAATGTTAAAATATGCTGCCATTGTCAGATCCGCCACATTTACAGAGTAATTATTTTAAGGCATCCCATTTCAAGTACAAAACTGGCTTTTTAATGCAACATTGGGTCATGCAGGGGAACCATGTATGATATTTAGGACCATCTCCAATGTTCAGGGAATGCTTTAATACATGTTATTCAAGCTCTCAATATGGGTGGGGTTTGTAAATCATAATCCCTCCCTTCAAGTGAAACTGCTAAATACTGAAACCAACTAATACCCATGAGAGTGTATCAGCATTTGGAATCAGAAACACCAAGCTTCCTGTTGTTTTGCCTATAAAGAGTTAAGTTTCCCTACCATACCAAGTTTCAGAGAGGGGGCAACAATTGTCAGAATTTTGGCTTTAGGTAATCTTCCCATTTTTTCACTCTCCCACATATTGTTGATCTCTTGACAACCATTTGAACAATGCGTTTTTGGGGAAAATTATAGATACCAAAAGTCATTAATACAAATCCATAAAAAACACTAAGTATTAACCAAAGTAGTCATAATAAAAAAAAATTATAGCAATCAGGTTGAGATTCTGGAATCCATCCCAACCTGATCGTTTCCAACGTATTTTTTTGTTCCCTCCCCAAAACTTTTTGGTAATTATTATGATTGATATAAATGCAGAATGTGTTGGACATGTTTAAACTTTTGGAGACAGCTGTATTGGCAAGTTTCTAACCTAAAAGGATGGCGGATTCCTGTTAAATTCCACCCCCACCAGCACTATTGTCTTGCAGATAAGTGGTTTATAGTCCACTCATCATGGGTGGCGAGCTGGGAAGAACCCACAAGCCTGCAATGCTTTCTCTCTCCTCTCCTCCAACTAACTTCCTAATAGCCAGTTATGTACAGAGGTTGGTCAAAATAATTTAAGATTTCAAATATTTCTGAATGGAAAGTTCAAAGTCTCGTGAGTGTTGAAAATAAATTAAAAATCAATAATAACAGTTTGGGTCAAATAATTTTTATAAGAGGTTTAGTTTTAGGTTTTGTATTTTTTTTAAGTCCATGAAATTTAGAGTCCTTAAATATTCAAAAACCATGCATATAAAAACATTGCAGAAAAACTTATGTTAGAAACCTTAGAGATATTTAACTTCTATAATATTATCTATAAAGAGCTTATTAAATTAAAGGCTGATTAATTAAATGTCTGAATTCTGAATATCTCTGGATCTAGAAAAGAAAAAAAAAAAAACGTTAGGGGGGTGGGGGCAAGAAACACAGTCAAGCAGAAGAAATGCAAATGGGGGCAGGGGGCAGAAGAGACTGGATTTTCAATACAATATAGCATTTCTCCTTCCCTTTTGCAGGTTTTTAAAAAATTCTTGAGAACTGCATGAAATATCAATGTTTCATCATTTTTTGCCTTTTTGTACCATTATACATTCTGAAAAGGGAGCACAGCTCCCTTGCTCCCCCCCCCCTCCCACTAGATCCGCACTTGCTTCTGAACACACATTACCGTTGGTATAACACTGAAATTTTCGACTATTTTATCCATCTAATATAACGTTTACTGTATTAATATATATGCATATATCCTCTAAAGCAGCTGCTTGCCACAGAGTCTGCGAAGACGCGTAAGTTTATACACCATAGCAGAAGGTTTGAGAGGATGGTACGACCTCAGCAGAAAAATGTCACGAAAATCCATACCTAATCTGGGGCTCAAACCCAGGTCCTTTTACAACTTTCAAAACGAATTGAGTCACTGAAATAAGATGCAAATTTTAACTAGATATAAATACTTTATGAATATACCACAAATATTGCGCCAAGTCTGGGAAGACTAGAATACATTGACATATTTTCCCTGTTTTCAGTTTTCCATAATTTCTCTCTATCTTTAAAACATTTTTTCACAAATATATATATACATAAAATATAAATATTAGATTTTTTTGCTTCCCTCCTCTAAATCAACCTTTGCTAAAATGAATACCTGGGAATTATAAGGGAAAATATTTTCATCTGAGAATTATGTGATAGCAGGGATGCTCACATATTATATTTATAACATATGCAGGCCCAGATATAGAAAATAAATAAAGGAGGACAGAGGGAACAAAAAACTCAATCCAGTCAGAAAAAAAGTAGGGGGGGGGGGATTTCCATTGCATAGTATGGCCTACTGATCTGGTCATCTATGGCCACTTTTTTTTCAAAGATTTTAGCAATATAGTTACACATTCAATTGTAAAATTTCATCAAATTCACAATCAGAATTGGAATCAACAAATATTTCATCACTTTGAAACAACTGTCTTAGGATTTCTTCATCAATCAGAAGTTTCTTATGTTTTGCCATTTCCAAAACGACAATACAGAGAGAAAGAAAAATTTTTTTTGTTGTAGTCAAATAAGCAACTGACATGAGGAAAATAAATTAGTGTGACCTTTACCGGTGCCTCGAAATGAGAATGCCTGCCAATTTCAAGACATGAAGCAACAGCAGCACTAGTTACATTTTAGTCTGCTGTGGCGCTTGCGATCCGCTGTTTTGCTTGCTACTTGCTTAGTAGCAGTATATGTTATTATGCTGTTTACCGCTAGTTTCAAAATTGAATTCTGATATGGATATGTTCATATGCAATTTATTTACTATTCTCTCTACTTTCTGCCATTTTTAACCAGAAGTCTGAATGATGATGCAGTGTTGTGATGTTTTGCAGAGGCAAAACTTCTGAAACAAAACTGTTTCTATCAAATCTCTTCCAAACTGGATCTGCGAGACAAGTTGTTGAAATCAGTATGTTGGCAACGTAACATTGATATGAGCAATTGGAAAAAGTTTCAAAGATTATTTTTGAATAAATAATATTTTGGAATCGCAGGAATTGTGAGCAAGGAAAAGTTATTCCCATTAGCTCAAAACGATGAATATGTTTACAATATACAGAACTGAGTTACACTGCCCTAACAAAATGTTAGAATTTCCATGTTATGTGAATGGGAATCTAACTTCGAAGCTCTTGAAACTTCTAAAATATTCATTTAATGAAAAATTGTTACTGAAAATAAATGAAAGATCATAATCTCATCTATTTAAACCTCGATTTTCAACAGCATTTGTCTAGTATTTAAGGAATTATGGTAGCTAGAATATTTCACAACAGTGATGGACGGTAAGAATTTATTTCAGACATTAATTAAAACTTTAATAAGTATTTTTTCAAATCATTTAATAAAATATAAATTTTAAAAGTTGCATAACGATTATTTCAATGTTAGATAATTATGAACGATTTTTATAAAATAGGGAAATTTATTATTAAATTTTCCAGTTCCATAACTCTTTAAATACTGAACGAATATTGATGATAAATCGAGAATTCAAATAAATTTGATTATCTTTAACTTCAGTCACAATTTTTCATTAAATGCATAAAATGTGTATATGTAAAATCTGAGTTTGTGTTTATCAGTCACCTAGATAGCAGCAGCATTCTGACATGGTGTGACATGTACCCTTCTGCACACGCAAGTGACTCAAAAAGAATCTAGCTCTGACAGGTCTACAATCTTTATTTTCATAACATTTCTCTATTAAATGCATATTTTAGGAGCAGAAATGGCCAAACAGTCAATCACATAGCTGCCAGTTTTAGGTGGAAAAGATTGTATTTTAATTAATACAATAATGTCACGTTAATATGTTTGATGCTAAATTGATGCTTTATGCTTAGCTGCTCAGGCAGTGTTAAATCATTATTATGACTATGGTCAATAGCGAAAGATTATCTATCTTAAAAGTTGATCGCAGAGTTCAAAAGTGTGGCACTCTCTGTTATAGAATTTCGGAGTTAGATTCCCGTTTTAAATAACATGGAAAGATAATGCTATAGCTTTCTTTGAGCACAATACTGTTATCACTACCAATTTAAAATTTTTCACTAATTCAAATAATGTGTTACTTCTAAAAAAAAAGAGTGCTAGGTATAGTAATAAAAATGTCGCTCGTTTTCTTCGGATTGGGATATTCTTGTCCTCCCCCTCTCTTCTGAAACCAGTCTTGTATATGACTAATGGAATGTGGAAGTTTATAACACTTGTGAGCATTTGAACTGCACAAATATGTGTATGAACCAGGGCACATTAAGCAATTGGGAGACCTGGAGCTGAGTTCCAAATGGGTGCCATGGAACAAAGTTCTAAATTAGAACCTTAGAGTTATATTCTAAATGGAGCCCCTTTTATCCTTCTAAACTGAAAAATAATGGAAATTGAACTACTTTATATAAAATTATAATTGACGTGATAAAAAAATAACATTACTTTAAAACAAGCAAAAAAAAACAAGATGGGCCCTGCAGGTCAGGAGTAGTAATTGAAACAAAAAGACTAACATATAAAGTCAATTCTGTACTGCAGCATAAACTTTGCACCTATTGTATTTAAAAACTATTACTTTTAATCATTAAATTTTTTTAGCAAATTTTCCATTTCATGCTTAATAAAAAAAAATTAGGTATTATCAAAATAATTTTCTTAAATCTATTGCTTTCCTTAACAAAAATATTGTTATTACCATGCATTTCCCTTAACAATAAGCTCTATTGCAATGCAATGAAAATTATTAAGATAAAGAATTGCTTTGAAAAAAGTTAAATTTTGTTCCTTAAAGAATTACCATTAAATAAATATTATTGGGTAAACACTTGAAAAAATCGGATTATAATGGATAATAATTTTCAAATGAAATCCGATTATTTTTAAACATATTTTTCATTATGAAAAGTTTTAATCATTATTTCCGTTGCATCTCTAGATATGTTATTCTAGTTTATTGTATTTGATTCTAGTTTATTGTATTTGATTAACCATCTAGCTAAATGGTAGCTAGGCGTAAACTGGAAGGAGAGCTGTGTACCAATCCCTAGTGATGATGCACACAACTGGCCAAGTCTAGTTTAGTAAGTCAAGTGGGGTCGGACATTAATAAAAAAATAAATACCCCCTCAAGCAGCTAAGCAGCTGCTTGAGGGGGTATTTATTGCTTGAGGGGCCACAGATGTCTGATAGGAGCCTGTCAGTTTATATGCCATAGTAGAAAGTCTGAGAGGATGGCAGGACTTCAGAAGAAAAACACACAAACGTCCATGCCTTACCCGGGGCTCGAACCCAGGACCCTTAGATCAGTAGCCAAGCATGCTAACCACCCGGCCATGGGACATTAGGGGCACCTAATGTCCGACCCCGCCTTCTCGTAGTGCAGGCCATTAGTACCTTTCAAAAGAGATTCTGTTTTGGAAGGGAATGGAAGAAGAGGGCTGCCAGTTCAGTATGGCCTACTGATCTGGTCATCTGTGGCCACTTTTCTTTTTTTTCAACCCTACTGAGGAGTGGTCAACTTCACACGGTTCTGGTGCTGACGATTTATACCTACTAGACTGGACTTATTTATTGATTTGAGCTTGATTATGGATCCTGGACTTGCTGCACTGGTGGGCCTCTGTTGAGGGAGAATCTGTCACTGTGTTTTCTTGTTTGCTTCTGGGTTGCCAGCCCTAAGTGAACAGAGGCATGGGATACCTTACATCAGCTAGTGGATAATCCTAATCAGAGGCCATCGCATGTACCTGAACCTTACTTAGCTAGTTGGGTATCGTCAAGCCTAAACTGGAGCAATGTGTCTCAGGCAGGCCATATGGCTCTTGAAAAAGTCCACTTGAAAAGGTGGTGCCTGAAGTTCCTATTAGCATCGGTGACTTCAGCCTTTAGTGGAGGAGGAACAGGTTTTTGCCCTATGCCTGCGATCAGGGGGCTGTTTGATATTGTTGGCCCTACCAATCTCAATAAACCTAATTTCCTTAAAAATCCTACTAATCATTTTCTCTCTGCTGGAACATAAGGACATTACATAGAGATTATTCTCTTGATGTCCTCATGCAGGAATTCCAGCGCTATAACCTAGATATTCTAGGCTTGCAAGAGACCAGATGGACAGGTAAAGGTGAGATTCTTAAAAAATAATCTTAAATTTCTATTTTCAGGGAGGGATGACAATAAGCATTACCAAGGCGTGGGTCTGCTGCTCAGCAGACATGCTAGTGATGCTCTTCTAGGATATGAGTGCATTAATGAAAGGTTTCTTACAGCAAAATTTCAGACAAGCATTAAAGACTTGAATGTTATCTGCTGTTATGCACCCACTGAGGATGCCGATGAGGATGAGAAGGCTAGGTTTTACAGACAACTTCAGGATATTTGGAATTCTGTCAAGAAAGGAGATATTACCCTTGTTCTAGGTGACTTCAATGCCAAAGTTGGTACTGACTCTGACTTTGGGGAGGGGTGATAGGCCCTTTTGGTATTGGTAGCTGCAATGGTAATGGGCAACATCTCCTACAGGTAAGTAAACTCAATGGTTTCAGAATAACTAACACTTATTACAAACACCGCAACATACATAAGTACACATGGGTTTCACCTGATGGGCTGAATAAGAATATGGTTGATTAAATATTAATTAACAGCAAATGGGCCAGTTCTGTTAGGAATACCAGGGCATATAGGGGAGCTGAAATTGGATCTGACCATTGCATATTGTTAAAAGTGTCTTGCAACTTAAACTTAAAAAGTGTTGTGCTAGGGTTAAAAAATTTACTTTTAATACTGAAGCTCTGCAAGACCCAGTTATAGCTAAAGCTTACCATGATAGGTTACTTAGTCATTATGACAGTCATGGTTTGTTTACTACTGAAGTTGAGGAAGAATGGGGCTGTTTTAAACAGGCTTTTTTGGAAACTAACAGTACTCTTTTAGGAAAAAAGGAGCAGAGGAGGCAGAATTATTTAAGTGATAAGGCACTTGAGTTTATTTCAGAAAGAAGGAACTGCAGGAATGTACTTAATCAGTACCCTACTAGTCCTAATAGAAAGGATTACAGAGAGCTTAATAAATGTGTAAAGGATCAGTTAGCTACTGATAAGAATCTTTGGCTTGATGGCTTGGCTGACAAAGCTGAGAAAGCAGTTAGGCAGCACAACAGCAGAGAGCTGTAGCAGATAGTTAATGTTTTATGTGGTAGAAAACGGACAGGTATACAAGGATTGAAGGATAAACAAGGTAAGGTTACAGAAGCGGAGGATTCTGTCATGGCTAGGTGGGCTGAGCATTTCAGTGATATTCTAAACAATATAGTTAGTTATGCTCCCATTGTTTGCAATGATGATAGATGCATTGGTGGCTTTAATGTTGGCCCTATAACACAATCTGAAATTATTTTGGCTGTTTCTAAACTTAAATTTCATAAATCCCCAGGGGTAGATGAAATTACTACGGAAATGTTCAGAGCTGGGAATGTTTCGGTTACCACTTGGATGACTGAAATTTTGAATAACTTTTATGATAAACGCATGATTCCTAAAGATTTTACCAGAGCTATTATTATCCCTATTTTCGAAAAAGGTGATCGTAGTTCTTGTGATAACTATAGGGGTATCAGCCTACTCTCTGTTCCAGGGAAAGTTCTTTGCATGATTGTGCTTAATAGAATTAAGAATCTGGTTGACAGACAATTGCGTGATGAGCAATGTGGATTCAGAAGTGGTAGGAGATGTGTAGATCAGATATTTTCACTTAGGCAGATTCTTGAGAAATGTTTAGAGTTTCAGAAACTCTTAGTTGCTAGCTTTGTTGATTTCAAAAAGGCTTTCGACTCTGTTGATTGTCATAATTTGTGGTTGATTGTGAGATCATGTGGTATACCAGACAAGTTAGTTAACATAATGAAAGCTCTCTATAATAACATTGAGTCGTGTGCGAGAGTTGGTAAGTCTTGTAGCAAATTGGTTTAGCATTACGTCTGGTGTTCGACAAGGGTGCATTTTGTCTCCTTTTCTCTTTAGCTTGGTTGTTGATTATGTTATGCGAAATTCACTTCAAGGGAAAGATTTTGGCCTTAAATGGGCTGGAGATACAAAAATTTCTGATTTAGATTATGCTGATGATTTAGCCCTTTTGACAAATGATGTTGATGAAATTGGTAGTAGAGTAGGTTTGGTTATAAACAGAAAGAAAACTGAAGTGATGAAAATTGGTGAGACAGGTTGTGCTTCAGTTCATCTGAATGGTTGCAGTCTTGAGCAGGTGTCACAGTTTAATACCTTGGGAGCTACATTACATAACAGATTCTGGTGATATGCGACATGAGATTAAGAGACAAATAGGGATTGCTGCTGAGACTTTTAAGAATCTATGGAGATTGTGGAGAAATAGGCGTATACACCTAAAGACTAAAATTAGACTGTATAATAGTTTGATTCTTTCTAGAGTTAGTTATGGTAGTGAAACTTGGACACTGTGTAAACAGGATAACAGAAAACTAGATGCTTTTGATTCTAGATGCTTACATAGTATCTTGGGTATTAGGTGGTTTAACTTTGTAACTAATGATGAGGTTATTCAAAGGAGTATTCAACCTCCTTTAAGCAGCATATTGTGCAGAGAGAGACTCCGCTGGTTTGGCCATGTTGCCCGTATGGATAATTATAGATTGGCGAATAGGGTTATGAACAGTGTGCCTAGAGGCCTCAGAAGGAGGGGGAGACCTAGGATGCAGTGGGCAGACAATGTTAAACAGGACCCTGTTAGAATTGGTGTGCAGTGGCCAGATGCAGCAGATGTAGCTCAGGACAGATATGCTTGGAGAATTAAACTGCGCGGTCTGGTTGGACCTACGCAGCCCATGGCTGCTTGAGGATGATGATGATTCTTTACCATATGACTTCAGCCAGATCTCTTATACTTACCGTTAGCGTACCGCAGAAAGGTGCTGCCCTCATGTGGCAAGTTCTGAAGCTTCCTATGCATGCTTGCTAACATGGAGATTCGCAGAAATCGGCAGGTATTTCCATTACATAGGCATCGCCTTTACTCTCTGCTCAGCTCCGACCCACACTCCCTCTCGGCTGGCGGCAGAGACACCACTCCCTGTCATTACCGGCATAGCTGCCTTTCAACCCTGCACTTGGGTGAAAGAAGTAGCTGGTACAACTGCTGTACCAGAGCCATCTTTTTTTCTCACTAGTACAACTGCTGTACCAGCTGTCTTCAAAAGGTTAATAGCATTCAACTCCATTTACATTATTTATGAGTTTGACTAACATCATTTCCCCATACATTATTTAAAAAAAAACATCTACAGTGTTAGTTGGAGACTGGGAATTTAATATATACATTATTGAAAAAACAAATAAAAAAGAAATAGAGAATGAGCATTTAATTGAAACAGAAAATCGGGAGGTGACCAAAACACTAACAGTGATTACGCAATATTTTTTTCTCCATCATTATCCCAAAACCAAAGTACTATTCACACCATCTATAAAAAATCAGATTAATTCTCAAAAACAGAACTGAATAAAACTAATGGAAAAATTGTTAAAAAAAAAATTGGTTATTAGCAAGAAGTTTGATTTAGTCTAGGGTGCTTTTTTGAAGTGCGGATCAGCAGTGGCGGTATTTTAAAATTTTGTGTTTTTCTGGTAATTAACCATTGTTTTTAAGGTGTTACAAAACGAAAATAATTTTAGGGACCATTTATTGTGGGAGAATATATTTGAAAATTTTTATATATAACGAAATAGCTCAAGTTCTGTATACCACTAGGCAATTTTTTCGAAAACATGTGGTAGCAAGATTATGAGTGATATTTTGATATCACATATTACTGGTTCACTCCCTCTGTGATGCTATATTTCTTAGTGGCTTTTTTCATAATGTGGCCGACAGAATCATGTGAAACAAGAATTCATACTGTGTGTTTAAATATTTATAATTATAAAACTTCATTATTCTGCTGGCTAGTAAAAATTGCCATTTTTATCACCCATTTATTTAACTCTGGCAAAGAGGAATATGTACAGTTTGCATTAAGAATTTTATATAAAAAAATTAATAAATAGTTCATCATATAGTTATGAATTCTCATTTCACATGAATCCATTGGCTACATCATAAAAAAGCAATGAAAAATATAGTGACAGTGGGGGTGAATCTAAAAAGTGTAGAATCAAAAAACCATTCATAATCTTGTAACTGCATTTTTTCAAAAAATTACATGTGAGAAAATAAAATAACAGTGTAAAATTTTGAGCAATTTAAATGCTTTTTAAGTTGCTACAATGCTATCATGGCTACATACCATCAAAATAACCATTTTCACTTCATACTAAATTATTGAAAATTTATTACTTTATATACTGAATTTATCAAAGATATTCTCCCACAGTAAATTAGTCTGAAAAATTCTTTCTAGTCTATATAACAACATAAAATAAGGATAAATGCAATACAAACAAGCAAGAACAAAAAAATTTTTAAAATGCATCCCAGATCTACACTTAAAATAGCCCTCCGATCTAATCCTTTATGGCTAACCCTTGATTGTTTTCATGCACCAGATTTTTTCATCATATGCGTGTGACTCAACTTCCCAAACTTAATTTAATATTAGTTCAACAGTATTATGCTTAATACAAATCACAATTATTTTTCAATTCTGTAATTAATCACACTTGATGGGTAAACATAGCTGAGAAAATACTTATAAAAAACTGCACACCCCTTAATATTATGAATACCCAATTCCACATAATTACCTCTTATTGTCTTGTTTACCTCATATCACACATTTTTTAGTATCTGTCCTACAATTCTTAAGGTTTAAACAATAATTGTTACCTATTAATCACTGTTACCTATTGATGTTTAAATGTCTATAAATCAATGTTTTCGTGAAAAATTTTTCGATGATATACCAGAGTATTCAACAGGTTAGAATACTCTGGCATGTTTCTGGAGAGATGCTGGTTTTAATCCCGTATGTTGGCAAAAAAAATTTTTACACAAAAACATTTATTAACTCTCTCCAGTAAAAAAATAATTCCAAAGAACTAAATAAATATTTCCTTGATGTGTTATTACTTTTATATTTAATGTTTTTATTAGTACTTTCTCTTAGTTTTTTGATCCACATCTTGCTATCAACCATACTGAATTTGAATATAGTAATATATTTTTAATAGTTTTTGAAACAGACAAAAAAAAAATCCATATTTTTTCGTAACTTTTGGGTAATACTAAAAGAAGTTATGGAATACAAAAAGGCTGAATAGCCAAACTGTTATTAGCACTACACATCTTACATCTTGGTCATCATGGATATGCTTCAGTTCCATGGAAACACACTGAGAATAAGTTGTCAAGGAAGGGATCTGCCACTATACTGATGAAAAATGTCAGATGATCAAAATTCATTGATAGTAGGCCATCTATAAAACTGCTGCTTTTGCATATATGTTTCCTATTATGTTTAAATTTCCCCATAAACTGAATTCAAATATAATTTACATAAAAGTTTCATAATCTCAACAAAGTACATTTTTTGTTAATTCCAAAGATATTAAACACAGATTTTAAATACTAAATTAACTGTTTTTGCATGATTATTCATACAGATAATTTATATACAAAATCATTCAGTTTACAGAGCAGAAACATGTTTCATTACACCTGAACAACTGAAAAAGTGTTTCTGAACATATAATCAAGTGGTGCAGCTGAGATAGTGATCGTATTAAATTTCGTAACTTCATTTTATGTCAACTAACCAAAATTCAAGCTTTATACACAATCCGTAACTTTAAAAGAAATTCTGTATACGTAAAGAATCGAAACATTATTTCGTGCAAACCTGTGCACTTATAATCCCTAGTTAAAAAAAATACCTACAAAAAGTTTAACATCAGCTTTACCTACTAGCTTTTGATATTCATGACGCAAACTTCAGAATTTAACTAACTTTTCTACATGGTTTTCATCTTATTATATCTCGAACATTGAGCGTTATACTCCTTAATGAATGATTCACACGAATCTTTGCTCGGCAACTGAAAAATAGTTTTAAAATACAGAATTCAATGTAAAGAACGCATAAAAAAAATTAGTTTGATATGAACAAAAATCATCAATCGGACAGGTGCATCATTATGCATTCATTTCAAAGGTTATTAATATGTCACTACATACCTTCTAGTAGTACAACCATGAGACTGTGTAAATTACACTAAAACCATTCAAAATTAACACATTACAAATTATTACACCTGATTTGGGTGCAGACTGCAAAACTTTGCTTTACAACTCTCTTTCCTCTTGCAACAAACAGCTTCTCTGCGCATGGGCATCATATTGGAATTATAATTTGCATTATAATCACGCTGATAGAGGTCGCTTTATTACACACATATGATATTTTCATTATTTTCATCATGTTCTCTGGGATGGGTATCAAAAATGTCAAAACAATCACTAGCCATATATGTTGAACAAATTATAAAAAATATACTAATTTGGATATCGTAACTTATAGATATTTATGCTATTACACCTTACATTGTTAAAACTGTTCATGATTTTTTTTCCTTATTGCTTTGAAAACAAAAGAAGGACGCTTCATTTTTGATTAAAATTGAAATAGTTCTAGATACAGTGTATTTAGTTTTCAGGGTCAGAGTATTCCAAAAAATGTAGTTGCCCCGCCCCTTCTCAAAGAGAAATTTTTATTTTGACGTTATGATCTATTTTTGGACAGAATATTTAAGATAATCCAAAAAACCAGGCAGGCAGCCGTATCTTTACGAAATCTAAACCATAACTACTTCGCTGAATAATGAGATTACAGGTTATACAACGAGGAGCCAAAACATTATGGCCCCCTGCGTAATATGATGTTGGACCTTCACGTGCCGCTAAAACAGCTCTTACCTGGCGAGGCATAGATGCTACAAAATTTCTAAAGGTGTCTTGTGGTATCTGGTACCAACACTTTACGAGCAGACCCTTTAACTCTTGTAAGTTAAATGGCTGAGCCACCATAGATCAGATATACTGTTCCAACCCAAACCACAGATGCTTGATTGCATTGATATCTGGTTGAATTTGGAGGCTAGGACAATACCTGGAAGTCTTCCTCATGTTCCGTGAACCATTCTCAAACAATACGGACAGTGTGACATGGCGCATTATCCTGCTGAAAGAAGGTGCAACTAGAAGGGTTTACCCTTGCCATTGAAAGGATGCATCTGGTCTGCAATGATGTTTAGATAGGTGGTAGATGTCGTAGTTTTCTGCACATAAATGACTAAACCAAGGGTTTCCCAGCAGAACATTGCCCAAGGCATTACACTTTCTCCACCAGCTTTTTTTGTCCTATGATGCATCCTGGTGCCAACACTTCGCAAAATAAACGATGCACATATACCCAGTCGTCCACATGGTGCAACAGGAAACGAGATCCATCAAACCAGACAACCTTCTTCCAATCATTCAACGTGCAGTTTGATGCTAGCATGGCCATTGTAGGTGCTTTCGAGGTGAACAGAGGTTAGCATATGCACTTGGAAAGGCCTGCAGTTATGCAGCCCAATTTTCAGCAGGGTTCGATGTACTATGTGTTGTGACACATTACTTAACCTAAGCAGTTAAAGTTGATGCTAGAGCGACTGCGCGGCAGCCATGTTGTTCTATTCAAAACATTAGCTGTAACTGTAGTAACAGAACGATATCTGCTCTGAAAAACTTGACAATTTGTTAACTTTATATTATCGCTGCCTGTTCATCATTCAATTATATGAATTGCCCTTCAAAGCAGATACCGAAAATTATATTTCACTGCTAATTTTATCAAATTAATCAAAATGAAATAAATCATATAACATGGAAACATTTTCTGTTTTATTTATGCAGTCATGAAATCTGAGTTTAAATTCCATTTAGACACCTTAGTGAATTTAAGCAGATTTCTCCATTTTTTCAGGTTTAATTCACTAATGAATCCAGTGATTAAATATGAACATGATTTTATGATATTAATATTCTTTTTCACCTTAAAATAAAGGAAATGCTTGATTTCTGAAAATCAAGATAATTTTGTTTGATAACTGAAATTTTGTTAAGGGTCTTGATTAAGACAGATATATTTGCTTCAAGTAGGAAATTATAATAATGCATTAAAGATATTTTCATTCCACTCCGGAGTTTCAGACTGCATTCTTATAAAAATTCAGAGGATTTTCAATTCTTTTTTTTTTCATTGATTACCACTTTTTTTACACACAATGGGATAAATGGTATGTCACAAGGACCCAAAGGACTCAAAGAAGAGTGGGTAAGGTGACCCACTGGGTTAGGCCAAAAGGCCATCTGTTATAGGAGACAGATGGAAACTTTCCATCAAGGTTATTCAGCATTTCGTTTAGAATGCACAGGATGTGGCTCTTTTCCCACACAGGCATGGTTTAATGTCTCATCTGATGGATGGCAGTCTTTCAAGTATATTCAAGAAACTTTACTGATGAAATGAACTCAAATTTCCTACCATAAAAACCTTAAATGAAAATTAGCTTCAGTCTTCCAGTTTTTCCCCCCAATTATTATTAATAATAAGAATCTATTGACACCATAATTTTAGCTTATCTAAATTGTAGCTTATTTGAAAAAATGCACTAATCAGTTTTCTCTCGTTCCGCGAGTAATTCCGATATAAATTTTAGTTTCATTTATTTTTACCACAAAATTAGTAATTTGTGTTTCATCTTATGATAAAAAATATCTCTTAAGAAAAATTATATTTAATTCGTTTGTAAATTTTAATAAAATTTGACAAAAAAATGCGTACATTAAAAATTTTGCTTTTTCACCTTTATATTGTTGAATTATTCATATATGCTTTGTATGATTGGGCTTCTCAGAAAAATATAAAACGTAAAGAAAAATTCATTCAGTGTAAGAAAAAGACACTTGTTTGGTATGAGTTCCAAATATCACCTAAAATTTATTTCAGTTTTTTATCTGATAATCCTAAACCTGCCCTTTGTCAGAAAGGTGATACCAATGGGCTTGGAGAGACTGCCATCGGTGAGATGGGACATTGAGTCATGGTCCTATGTACAGGAGAGCCATAAACTGTGCGCATTAAAAAATACACTGAATGGCCTTAACAAGAGGATGCCATCTGTCTCCTAACAGCTATCCAGTGGGTTCCCTTCCCCTACTTCCTCTGAGCATTGGGGTCCTGCTGACCTGGCCATTTATCCCATTGTTTATTTGTTATTTTATTTATGCTAAAAGGTGCTTCTCAGAGGTATAACACCCCAATAACTCTCTTGCGTAAAGGATCATGGCTCAATATCACATACGATTGATAATAGCTTTGAAAAAGCTATAAGAGTCCCCTTTCTCATTGAGGGCCAGGTAAAGTTTTAGCATACATAAATCCCAACGTTGGCACAGTTGGGACATATAAATTAAAATTTCAGCAAGATCAATTTCCCATGAATCAGTACCTATATATACTCATCCTGAGTAAGCAATGCTTTCTCTCTTTAAACGATTACTGGGCAAAGAAAGTAGAACTAAACAGACAAAAGTCGACTCCAACCAAAGCCTTTCGGGACAATGCAGTTCACATATGCCGTAGTTGTACCGTGTTGTCAGAAAATTGGTTACGTTCATCTCATCTGCCGTAGTTGTCTGGGTTCGGTTTAATTACCACCAGAGGCAAAATTGGGAAAACGGAGTGACAAATCTAAGAAAGGATATGAATTGACATAGATGTTGTAATCCACTGAAAGCTACTAAACGCGTATATTTATGGTTTCTAACCATAAATTATGCATAATTCCAGCCCTGGTAAAAATAATTTTATTTTCTTATGGTCTTATGTATAAAGCAATTTATTATATTATTAATACCAGGGCCAAGACTTAAGAATAAGCTAATTTAGCTACAGCTTAGGGCCTCATGATTATGAGGAATAAAAAAAAGATGTGTGAAAACGATCGGTTTAAGCCTTTACAATCCGTTGAGTGCATCACCACCACTTGACAAGTACACAGGGTACATAAAAGCCAGGTGCAGCGGACAAGAAGGTATTCCGTTACACTTCTCCTCCTAGGAGAGATTTTACGTCAACGAATGTAGCTCTTATTACTAAGACATAAGATCAGACATCAAAAGTTTGCAACTAAAATGTCCGAGACTGCGAAATGAGAGTATATTGAATCTGAGTTGTTCGCGAAGCATTGTAGCAGAACAGCGCGAAAGTACAACACACGATGTAACACTCTGGCAAAGGTAGTGATGACATGCTTGCACAAAAATCTGAAATAAGCAGCGAAGTTGTAGAGAAAAAGCAATTAAATTAAGCGAATTTGAGAAAGTCAAATTTTGTTGTGGCGGTAAAATTTTTGCTGCAATTGTCGACTCAGGGGCACAGATTAATATTCTTACGCATGATGTAGTTCCTGAGGAATTCCGTACACCTGTGGGTCAAATTACTTTGAGACCATCGTTTGTACAGGATGTTGTTGCAGATTTAATCAATGTGTCAGTGCGAATTGTGAATGACGATTTAGTGTATTATTTTACCTGAGTTCGAAATTGTAACAGCCTTATGCCAGGAGTTAACTGTATCTTCTTTCTTACCAAAGACACGGCAGAATGACTGAGACAACAATTAACTGAACACAACACTGAATCTCCAATTTATAACACGAATCATGAGCTTAAGGAAAAAGTCAGATGACTTCACTAGTGCCCTCCTGCTGCCTCATCTTAAGTCAATGGCGACTGCCATTACTTGCAAGAGGCAGGAGAGCATGGCTGCTGCGATGGGTAGCCAGTAGATAAGTTGGTTGTTTGGTGAAGAAAACTGGTCAGGCAGATAGTGCTTCAGCTGCTTTGAATAGCTACACTCTTGAGTAAGTATCTCAGTTTAATTATCTTGGAAGTAGATAAGTAGATAAGTAGGTTGTTTGGTGAAGAAAATTGGTCAGGCAGATGGTGTTCGGTTGATTTGAATGGCTACACTTTTGAGCAAGTGTCTCAGTTTAATTATCTTGGGAGCTATGTAACTGATACCGCTGATGTGCAATATGAGATAAATAGAAGAATAGTGATTGCCGCTGGGACTTTTAAGAATCTAGGAGACTGTGAAAAAATAGGCGTATACACCTAAAGACTAAAATTAGGTTGTATAATAGTTTGGTTCTTTTTAATGTTAGTTATGGTAGTGAAACACGGACCCTTTTCAAGCAGGATAACAAGAAGCTTGATGCCTTTGATTCTAGATGCTTACGCAGTATCTTGGGAATTAGGTGGTTCGACTTTGTAAATAATGATGAGGTTAGAAGAAGGAGTCATCAACCTCCTTAGAGCAGCATATTGTGCAGAAAGAGACTGTTTTGGTTAGCTATGCACAGGGCCATGTTACCCTGTGCATAGCTGAAAATTTTCAAACAGGATTATTAACAGTACACCTAAGGGTTTCAGAAAAAGGAGGATTCCTAGGATATGATGAGCAGACAATATGAAACAGGACTTGCTGGAATGGCCCTAGAGTAGCCAAATACAGCAACTTTAGCTCAGAACAGACACGTCTGGAGAGGAAAATTATAGTCTGGTTGGACTTCCATAGCTGCATGAGGATTTTGTATGTGTCTATGTGTATGCATGTATTGGGGTTTAATGGTGCAATGGCAACTAAGTCTACATTGCACCAAATGCATGATAGATACAAGAAAAAAGAAACAGGTAAAAATCATAAACAGTCAACCAAAAGTTAAAAGCAACACACAAAGAGGATGAAAGCAACAATAATGTAAAATGCGAAATAAGAAACCACAGTGTAAAAAAATGTGTATAAGAAAAAGTATAAAAAGAGCTAAAAATTGTAAAATAGGAAAACAACGAATGAGTATATAGGACTCATTGTATAGAACCATATCAAAAGGTCAAAATTGACTGAAACATTAAATACGTGTAAAATAACCAGTGAAATGTAAAAAATTAAAGACAGGAGTTAAAAGCAATTCATCAGATAAAAGATGTCCGAGTGTAATGGCTCAGACATAAAATCATGAAAGGTAAAAAATAAACGTATCTCAAGGCTAAAATTGGGACATGGATTAAATGTGTTTAATGCTTAAAGTGGTATCATAGAACTCGCACTAAGGTCCGTAGTCCACTCGAAAAATCAAATGAATGAGTGGTAAACGAATGATGTAAGCAGAGCCGAGTAAGTACAATTTCCTCCTTGCGATTCTTATGAAAACATGACTGCCACTGTTTGAGAATTTGCTTGATCTTGAAAAGTTTGTTACTGACCTGTTCAGACCAAGATCTCTTCAGCCACTATGCCCAGAGCTCGGTGAAAAAACACAGCCGAAATCGCATATGGAACCGGCGGTGGAGAGTCGGACATGGACCGACTCTCCACCGCCGGTTCCATACGCCATGCTTGGCAGCAGCATCTGCCAAGTTACTCCCACTGATGTGCCGAATATCGAGCCTTCTGTGAAAATGAGCAAGATATCCGGTTGCTCAGCATGATGGATGGCAAAGAGTTGCTGATATATGTAGTTGGGTGTAAGGCCTTCCCCATCCTGCAAAAAGAAAAATCGGAGGGAAGGGAGACAGCAAGCCACAGTGTTAGTGGCTCGGCTCTCGACAGTGAGAGTTATCGAGACTGGTGTTAATGTCTCGCAGATAACCTTGGATATATTACCAAAACGACGAATGGCATTTGGCTTATTAGTGTAAAGCATTTCCCACTGAGGACGAAAAACGCAGTCCCAAGTGGGAGGTCTGGCAGGGATCAAAATGTAGCTACATACCGCAGGTAAATGGTTAGTCAGTCTCTATGTAAAGACTCTGGACTAGAGAGGTGCGGAAGCCCCCATGCAAACACGTAGGGCCTGATGATGTAGAGGGTCCAGAAAATTCACCACTGAATCCCAGGTGGAGTTGTACACCTGGGATCCATAGTCCAGTTTCGATCACACAAGTGCATAGTAGAGGCAAAGCAATGAACATTGGTTCGCTCCCCAAGAGAGGAAGGAGGACCTTGAAGATGTTCAATGTTCATATGTAGTTGGACCTGAGATGTCATGTGTGTGGTAAAAAAGTCAATTTCCGGTCGAAGATGAAACCGAGAAACTTGGTCTCTGCCAAAACTGGAATGAGCCACAGCTCAGGGTACTGATGACGATTATGCTTGCGGCAGAGGTGCAGACAACAGATCTTCTGAGGTTGTTGTTGAACGACACTTCAGTTGTTGCTCAATGACCCTCATGCTGAACAATGAGCAAAAGGTGCAAAAATAGTCATCATAGAGGGTATTGCCTAGAGTTCGAGGAAGTTGTCTTGTGATGGAATTTATCTTGACAGCGAAAAGCAAAACACTCTGGATGCAACCTTGTGATACTCCATGGACTTGGGGAAAGGCTGCTACAGGGTATTGTTGACATGAACTTGAAAAGTACGAGAAGAAAAAACGTTTGTTATGAACATCGGAATGTGACCGCTCAAAACCGAAGCTATGGAGGAAGGTCAAATCTCCACACTGTGATCGTACGCTTTTACAATGTCAAAGAAAATTGACACCAGGTGCTCTCTCTTTTAAAACGAATTCCTGATCGCCGATTATAGGCGGAACTGGTGGACTAAGGTAGACCGTTGCCTGCGAAAGTCACAATGAGTGTTGGAAAGAAGGCCATGGTATTAATACCAGGCCAGCCTGGTATTTCCAATCTTTCCAACACCTTGCACACACAGGTAGACAAAGCAATTGGATGAAATTTTGAAGGAATCTTTACCTTGCTTGGGGAAGGCAGAACCGTAGCCTCCTTCCAGGAGTCTGGAAACTGCTCCTTGATGAAAATACGGTTAGAAAGTTGGAGCATCCGATCCTTACTTGATAGAAAAAGATGTCGGAACATAGCATAATGTATAATGTTTGGCCCGACGGCAGATGCATGAGAGATGTACAGAGCAAGGCGAAGCTCCTTTGCTGTGAATGACCTGTTCTAAGGCTACAGACCATTTGAATGGAAAGACAGTAAAGAGCGTTCCACCTAGAACCATACTCTTCAGGGCCAGAAACTCTGGGGAATATACAGATAAAGAAGACATGGAGGAAAAATACTCTCCCATAATGTTAGCAATTGCTTATGGATTCAGCAATTTCTTGTCCATTGTGCTCCAGGATCATAATGAGTGGAATGTGTACATCCCACTCATCCTCCAGACTTTATCCAACACGACCTTAGAACTGGTTGTGCAGGTGATCGAAACGTGTATTTGATCCAAGATTCCTTCTGGCCACAGAGCCGAAGAAACTGGGCTTTCGCCCTGGAATGCACTGCCACTGCATCAATGATTTCCTCCTAACTGATATAGTGTTCACTTGCTCAGAAAGGAGCTCAAATCCACTACATTCAGCCCAATCAAGCCTCCACCGTGAGACACGTGAAGGGCTGCAAAACCTACCACAGAAGATGTACACACCAAGGGGAGGTGATCACTTTCGTACGGATTGTCCTCGACCTCGACCATGTAAAGAGTGGAAGGATCGAGTAGATGAGCAGATCAATTTCAGTGAATGTGTGGGATGGGGAGTGGAAGTGTGTACTGACACCAAAGTCAAGAGGGAGAGTGATGGGTCCAGGACCACGCCCCTTCTATTGGTGTCAGCACTGCCCCAGAGTGGACTGTGTCTGTTGAAGTCCCACATGATGAGGAAGGGGGATTTCAGCTGCAAAACAAGGTTATCGAGGTCTTCCCAAAAGACGATGCTTCTGGGAGGTAGGTAGACAGAGCAGAGAGTCAGGGAGAACCCCACAAAGAAGCGAATAGCTACCACTTCTAAGTTTGTGGTGAGGGCTATGACCTGGAATGGAGAATGTTTGCTCACAAGAATGGTGACACCCTTGCGAGCTAAACCATCTCCATCCCAGTTTTGACAGAGGAGAGAGATTGGATAATGGATTGTTGGTTGCCTGCAAGTATGTCTCCTGCAGGCACATGCAGATGGGTTTGTGTGCCCTGAGGAGGATCTTGACTTTTCAATATTCCTCTGGCATCCACGACAGTTCCATTGTAGGAGTATTGCCATCTCACGTCTTAGAAGAATTGGTGGACAACTTGCGATTTATTTTTACCGTCTCCAGCAACGGTTTTGGAAAATTTTGGAGTTCGGTATCCATGTCCTCAGAGTTGTCTGAAGGACATGGATCCGAAGTCAACAAATGGAGAGAAGATAAAACTTTCCTTTTGGGCACTGGGGCCCATTTGGTTTGGAAGGTCTGGTTGTCTGGGAATCGGGACAGAGTGGTCCTTCTGACAGTGGTAGTGGAAGGCACGGAAGCAGGAATAGAAACCACTGTTGATGATAATGTGGAAACAAACTGCCGTTTCGCCTGTGGCAGGAGATACTTTGCAGTAGACGAGAAAGATTCAGATTATGGTGCATTGATATCTGTCTGCACTGCCACAAAAGCCATCGCAATGATGGGATCACCTCGCCAGCATAAGAAACCTTGCCAGCTGGGGCAGGCAGAGAAGAAAGCTTTCTCGCCTCTGGATAGGTGTTGTTATTGAGCATTTTGAGACGTAGACCTCCTCCTACAGTCACTTTGGACAATCAAGCGAGCACGATGGATTTTCATCACATTTCACACAGTTTGCCTTTTCTGTTGTGCAGTCAGGATCGAGGCAATCCTGGCAGCCACAACGAACACAGCTGAGTTTGCCTCGGCAAGCTGCGCAGTTATGGCTGTACCTCTGGCATTTAAAACAATGCAGAGAGTTTGATATGTATGAACGTATCTCACAGTGCAAGTACCTTGCCTTGATGAAAATCGGCAGACGTGGCATATGGAAGGTGACGATTAGTTCCAGGGTGGGTACTAACATTCCATCACGGTGTTGCAAACCCCATCAGGAACTTCCATTCGATCACACCCTGGGAGGAATTAAGCATTTTGTGTGGAGTGAACAGTGATTGTCACTCCACCAATCGCTATTACTTTCAAGAGAAGCTCAGAATGTTTTGAGCAAGCAATTTCCATCTGCAAGTCGCCAGGAATTAGGCACTTGAGTGATTTCAGTGCTGGCGCAAAATCCTCCAGACCTTTATTAATGAAAGAAGGTGACATGTCCCCAGTGACCTGATATTCTTTGAATGGATTATCAGGAACCTCAGACAATGAAGAGACTGACATGGATGACAACGGTGATGAAGACAAAGAAGATGGAGATTCATGGCAAGCCCTCTTGGCAGCATTGGCCTATGAATTTCATTTATTGGAATTCATGGTTATTGATGGGTTTTCAGTGCGCGTTGTGCCCACCCACCACGGAGTTCAACAAGGGGATGCTTAATAGGTCACTAGAGCTGCCCTAGTATATCCACACAGCAAGCGAGTCAAGCCTTCACAACTGAACAAGAATGAAAAGGAAAAGAGAAATGTGAGAAACTCGAGTCCTCACTCGAGTCCTCACAAAATAGGCAAAATATTTAAAAAGTGTGAGAACCAAACTGGCCTCACAAAAGAAAGAAAACTACGAAATTAGCTCTCCACCAGGATCGCTTCTCCAATCTCTGGAGAAACTCGCAAACCGTCACCTGAACGTGGGCAAGGCATTCACCTACTGCACATTTGGCCCTAGCAAGTTCATCCCACTAGCCAATTGATCCTGGAGGACCACCCCAGGATCTTCCATTTACTTGAAGCAGAGGCCAAAGCAGGGTATAGCAGCTGTGCCGGAATATGCTGCCCAGCATCGCAACGAACAGGCTCCCCAAAGGTAGGTGGGCCAAAGGGAACCCCATTAGTCATGAGATGAGGACAGCAGACAGGGACCCACTAGCAACTACCAGGATCCACCTTTCTGGGGACATGGGTATCTGCACACAGCAAAACACTTGGGTGAGCGTTCAGGGCCCTGTGAAGGTACACAAATCAGCAGAACCTTCAAAGGGTGGTCCCGTCACCACAGACAGGAGTTTATATCTAGGGGCCAGTATATAGAAGCGAAGAGCAGATCATGACATCAGAGTCCGAGAGCATAGACAAGCGAAATGCTCTCTTCAACGACAGGTTTTAGCCATCAATCAGGCCATACAGTTTCGTATCTCACAAGAGGAATTCTTAGAGTAGCTTGTGGGTAGATGCCAGAGAGGTCATAAACAACTTCCTTACTTGCGATGATCTTTTGTTTACGGTGGAAAAAGGAATCGATGGTAATTTTTTACAATTATTGGTACCTGTTGTGAGACACAACGAGGAAATGGCTTTAGTTCATAGAAGTGTTTGAGCATCCCATCTTGGAACTACAAAAACGAAGCAGTGGGTCCAACTCTGATTTTATCGGCCACACATGACGCTATTTATTAATAGGCAATACTGCAAGTCTTGTGTAGAGTGCCAGTTGAGAGGAGGGCTGGCAGGAGTGATAAAGAGTCAATCGAAGTTATCATGCAGCTGGCATTGTCATTCCAAGTTGTAGGGTGTGTAGATGTGGCAGGGCCTTTTGACCCTCCCAGTAAGAAAGGCCTATCAATTATGGATTACCATACTAAATGACTAGAGGCAGTATGCCTAAAGTCGCCGAGAGCTTCTGCAACTTGTGTGGCTCTTCTGCAAACATTTACTTAAATGGGTGTGCCAGAGGTGATAATTTCTGATCAAGGGAGTAACTTGACTGTGGAGTTAACGCTTGAACTCTGGGCTTGGCTGGGCATTCTACCGAGGTTCTCTCTTCCTGTACACTCTAAAGTAAAGGATTGATTGAAAGATGCAATAGAACCATTAAGGGTATCTTACATCATGTAGTTCGAGAACGCCCAGAGGAGTGGGACAAGTTTTTGCCATATGTGCTTATGGCCCACAGAGAGGTACCAAATGCAACAACAGGTGTGTCTCCATTCCAACTTTTATATGGCCGGAATTCCAGTTGGGTTCCTTTTGATTTTGAGGAATGCTTGGGCTGGAGAAGCACTACAATTTAAGGTCCAAGAGAAAGGAATTTTCATTTGGGGATCAGGTTATTATGTTGGCGCCAGACTCTGTGAGTAAACTGTATGCCAGGTGGACTGGTCCACATCAGATTATAGAGAGCACATCTGATTATGGATATCAGGTTCGATATCCATAATATAAATGGATATCAGGTTCGATATCCAGCGAAAAGAATTTGCTGTATTGTTGCATACTGTTGCCCCCTCCATACTTTCCGATTATCGAAAACAACGCTGGGAGGTATCGATGGGAATGTCTAGAACACCTTTCCCAGAGTAGAAAACTCTCTCTAGAGGAATTTCATATTTTTGGTTCTCTAAAATAGAGAGAAATTTGAGTCTGCCGGGAAGTGCAGCACATGCGCACAGGATTCTTCAAACAACAGTTAAAGTCATTCTATGCAGAATAAGGGATCATATTGCTCACTTAACGTTGGGATAAATATCCCAAGAAGCATATGCAATATGAATCAATAAATGAATACTTTACGCATTATTTCTGACTTCTCCACTTTTCATTTGAACAAATCTACAATTGTTATATTTTGCAACATAAAGTTGCTCAAAAAAGTATCCGAACACTATGATTGATTACAGAATTCAGAAAAAATATCTGTCAACGATATTTTTAGACATTACTGATCTGGCAACCACGTGACACGAAGGTTGCCAATCACTAATGTCTAAAAAAATCGTTGCCAGATATTTTTCCTGAATTCTGTAATCAACCACAGTAGTATGACCCAACTATACGGTACCCCGGTACCCCCTTTGCACAGTGCTTTTCACATGACGTCACAAGCCACGCCCACTTCCGCCCCTTTTTTAATATTAATAATTGATAAAAATTATTTAATCCCCCCTTTATTAAAAATTCCTCTCCCTTTCTTCCCCCTTTATTAAAAATTCCTCTCCCCTTCTTCCCCCCTTTTAACCCGTGGCGCCATCTGGTGACTATGAGTACTATTCTTAGAAAAAACCCTGTTTTAGCTAAAATTTCCCGATTTTAGACTCACCCCATTAAAAACTCACCCCCTTTTAACTCCTGGCGCCATCTAGTGTATAGATTGAGTACTATTTTTAGAAAAACCCTCTATTTTAGTCGTAATTATTCCCAGACTCCCCCTCATTAAAAAATTCCCTTATCAAAAGTTCCATCCCCCTTTATTAAACCCCCTTATCAAAAGTTCCCTTTATAAACTTACCTGATCACAAACTCCTTTGTTATCCACGTTCATTTTTCCAAGTCCAATAACTTGGGGTGGCAACGATCAGAATGGCTGATGCATTTTTGGAATTCAACCTTCATCGAGTCATGCATGTAGCAACAAGCAGGGCAGCGTTCATCAACAGATCTCTTCTTATTGGGGTGAGGGGTCAAGAGGAATGTCACCACACGCTGTCTGCAGCACAGTATTTGCATTTGTTGCTCTGAATTCGTCTTTTAATATCTACAAGCTTTATCCACACCTGAGCGAGTGACGGTTCTTATCGCTACACTGTCATGGTGACATCTTTGACGTTAAGTCGTTTTGCCTTATGAGACTAAAATTTATGGTGTGAATGCCGATGGGGGGCTATCTGTTTACATCTGCTACTGATAAACGAAAATATTTCGGATGATGCTCTAGTCTCTTGAAAGCGAAATTTATTCTATCCTCGCTGGGTATAGCTTGTAGCCTTGCAGTAAAAATATCTTCTATATTTTCATAACGTCCAGGAGGGATGTCATGCGTGTCTTCCCGTATGATGGGATGTGGAACTAGGTAAAAATAAAATGTTGCCACATCGGGCGTGAAGAAATCGTCGTCTTCCTCCACCTTGGAAACGAAGTTTGAATAGTGAGGAATTTCCGCGTCAACGTCTCCGATGTTGAAGAAATTGTTGAAGCTCGTTGCCTCTTTTTTAAACACCACACCGTAATTCATGGACCCGACTTGGAATACCCACAAATCATCTTTTTTTATCACTTGTATGCGTCTAGGAATTTGACTCTGGATGTTTTTTATAATCCGCTCCCTCTTCATCTTCTTTCCGTCGAACTGATGGTTTAGAGCAACCTTAACGGCGTTTTGAGGGATGGTGGGAAACCATCTGAATTGCGTGGAGAAGGTATTGTTCGAATCGTCGATATTATACCAACTCGTGGGGATGTGAATCTCGGCTAGTGCTACTTCCCATTCTCCATTCAGTTCGACAGGTTGGGCGAGTCTCGTGGAATAATCGCTTTGAGTGTTATGAGGGTAAATATCGCTGCTGGCCGTGGAAGGAAGGGTTAAGTAGAAAGCCATTTTCTAGGAACCCAACTGGGAGTAGGATAATCTTGCCACTTGACTAACACACCTTTTTTCCGATCTCGAGCCAAGATTTTTTCCACAGCATAGAGTTCTGGCGGGTTTATTCTCTGAAGTTCCTGACTGTAGAAAGTTCCGTGTATCTGTTTACCATCACTATCTTCCACTTCATAAACAGGAGGGGATCGTGGTACGACTCTTTTCACAAGGAATATTTCACGAGTCCACTGCTGTGATGCACCCTTCTTGAACGGTAGCTTCGGACTACTGAGCCTCACATGATCGCCCACTTTAAAATGCGTGGGCTCTCCCATCTTCGGACCTCCATATAATCTCTGCCAAACAATACTCTCATTAAAGAGATTAACGTCCTTGGGTGCAAACCCATGAGCGCGATGTCTCGAGGCGTTATACCCCTTCAATATGCGATTCAAGACATGTACGAATCGGAAGTTTTTATGTTTAGTGAAATAACGCCATAATTTTTCTCTTAGTGTTCGGTTCAGTCTCTCCACAAGGGCAGCTTTCTTGTCACTATAAGACACAAAGAAGTGGATATTTTTTTCTTTTAAGAATTTTTGAAACACTCGGTTTGTGAACTCTGTCCCTTGATCTGTATTTAGAGTCATGGGTTCACGCCCCTGAGCCAGAATCGTTTCGAAAGCAACTTTCACTGCAGTTCCCGTTTTCTTTTTCACCGGCACTGCCCATGCATAACGGGACAAAATGTCGATAACAACTAGTATGTATCTGTAGCCGTCGTTAAATCGTGCAATATTTTTCACGAACATTAAATCTGCCTGCCACTGTTGATCCAATCCCGCTACATACGTCTTGTTCCTTCTGAACTTGCTCACTGCCGGTCTGTGTAGAGTGTATGTCTCTTGACCCACTAACCATTCTTTGGCTGTCTTTCGATCCACTCCAGTACTCTGGGAAAATCGATTCACCCCTCCAAAGCTGCCAGGGTTCTCGGGATCGTAATAAACTTTTTCCAACACGTCGTTCATCGACCAGCAATAGCTTTCCCTCTTTAATCCAAATCTCGATGGGGAGTGAATCCGGGACGACTAGAGACGTACGGTCTGCAGCCTCTTCACAAAGCTCCTTAGATGTGTAAATGACTGGATGGTCGTAGTAAATCGCTTTTGTTTTCGCTTCTACCAGACAAAACCTGAAACTCGGAGCCCACAGCATTTTGAAGGACCCAACTTTCTAGTGAAACAAGTTTCTTCCACTGAGAAAAAGATAAGTTAATCCCTTTCACAGTCGGCTGCTTGTGTAAAAATAATCTTATGTCTACCGTTTGATTACACACGCTCAGCCAGATATTCCCGCCTAAGTGTCGCGAATCGCCACAACGTGTAGTTAAATAGTCTGGTGATGACGTAACCCCGCAAATCACAGCGACACCTATCAGCGTGCAGAGAACAGATGCTATCTTCGCGCGATTCATGATTCAAATGAGTACACAACACAGGGATTGTTAGGTAATATCAGACTTTTATTTACAAAACCAATTATCAGAAGTATACAGATTATCCTTCACTCTCTTCACCACGTCACAATATGTCAGAGAGGAAAGAAAAGCATCATCCACATAGCAAAGTAAGCCCCGGGTCCAGGCAGTATCCACAAACGCGTTAGCAATAGAGTCAATATCCAGTGCATGCACTGCATCGGACAGGTACATATTAAGACAGTGTTCTTTATCCTCGGGTTCGATGACTCTTGTGTTGGGTAGTAAGGCGTACACAAGATCGCGTTCGATGATATCTGTCAATAGCTGAATCAACTGACCTTCCCCCTCTGCAGGAGGTGACAGGAGAAAAGCGAGCAGAAGGTCTCTCTGTTCAGCAATGGCCTGACGAAGGTGGAAATTAGCATCAGATCTGCGGTGGTGGTCCAGACTTTTCTTAATGTCGTCACGGCGGATGCGGACCTCGTTCCATTGGGCTAGGGTGAGAGTTATGCCACATGCGAATTCTTTTTTGGTCGATTTGATGACGTCTATGAAGCGTCTTCCATCGCTGACACAATAGGCACATAGTTGCAGATCGCGAGTCACAAACCACGTTTCTCTTTCAGTAGAATTTGCCACGTCGATTCTGTCTGATGCAGATAACAGCTCTTGCCATTCTGGGAGCGTTAGAGTGACCCCCTCTTTCGTAGGATAAAGTGTCCCTCCGTCCGAAAACCTTTGATAGCGACGGAGATGTACGTGGAGTTTCTCTCGAAAAAGTGCGGGTACGATGAAAATATCGTCCCCAAGGGGATAAGTATGTTCACTACCAGGATGCATGGTGAAAACTGAACTGTTACAAGCATTTCAGGCGTTTAATTCTAAGCTCAGCGGCGGATGGCACCCGTTTCACCCCCCTGGGAGGTGTTGTCAGCTCCTCTATCGGAGAATCTTCATACTTCAAAGGTACAGGTTTCCACTTTCTTATGAACCTCCGTTTTGGAGAGGCCTCTTCGGGTAACATGCATTTTACAGGGTTCCGTCGTTCTGGAGGATCTTCGACTAATAAAGACTTTTCATTATGTGGAGGATCTTCGCCTAATAAAGACTTTTCATTATTTGGATGATCTTCGACTAATAAAGACTTTTCATTATGTGGATGATCTTCGTCTAACCAATGTCCGAAAAAATATTCTTCATAAAAACGCCAAGAACAAACCGCTAATTGATTGTGCGGTTCACCGATTAATGAGTGATACATTTTTCTCTATATAGTCGTTCAACCATGTACTAAACGATGCTACTTCGGCTTGAGAACAACGTATCTCTTTCCCCGTGTGATAACCACATTCAGTTCCTGGTATTTTTGTTAAATCTTTAAAGCGTGGACATCCAAACTTCTCTAGATCCAGAGATTCTATGCAGAGTCTCTCTAATAAACGTTTTTCGTGGAATCCTCCCTTGTAGGCGACGGTAGATGTAAAAGGCTTACGACACTTTTCATGGATATGGCGAACGATATCGTCTAAACAATCATATTCCCAAACCACTTCACCGGTTCGAGGGTAAAAAGAAAGTCCTGTTATGTGCTTGGTCACGTAACGAATGCTTTTCCAGTCGTGGGGAGAAATGTCCGTGACGAAGGAGAGGTCGAATCTGTAAACGCCTATAAGACCTCTACAGTCCGAATAACCAAGCTCACGTGTTAGAAATTTCCCGTTTACTGTGAAGCCGTCTAAATCTATAACGCAGCATACATGGTTCATAATAAAATCCCTTCACCCGTTCGTTTTTATAGAGTACTGACAGTTTCTGCTAAATCGTCCAGTAGGGCAGAGTCGTGATGTTGAAGCGCAGATCCCACAATTTCCATGTTCGGGAGACGTCGAAGAGAAGGTGTTCTAGCAGACCTGGGTATATGCGATGGCACGCGTTCGTCACCTGAACGTATCTGTCAGCAGATCGATGCCTAAGTCGTCTGAATCTATCGTTAAAATCGTCTGTATCAATTCGTCGTCTGTATCAATTCGTTAAAATCTATTGTCTCCAGTCCATCAAGCACGGGAAAACCGTATTTGTAGGCCTCCAAGGTGAAAGCATACGCCACTTTCTCGGGGGTCGGCTCTGGTAATTGCTCTGCAATAATGCCAACAAGTAATTGTTCTAAAAGACCAGGAAAGATTTTCACTAATGGTTCGGAAGGCTGTGCACACCAAAAACGAAACACAGAATCCAAAATAGCGTCTGCGAAAGTCATGACTGCTGATCCAACTTGATGTCCGAGCTTTTTTATACAATACTCTACCAATAAAGTTGCAGAACGCTATAAAAAACGCCAGCCAATCATAGCACTCTCATGATAACAAAACATTCTGATAAAAAATTTTCTCACGGGTGCACATTCTAATGAATAGGGCGGGAAGGTTAATAAACAATTTTAAGCGGGGATAAATGTCAACCCGTTCAAACGAATGCCAGAGGGGCTTAATTTTTTTCTCACCAGCGAGTCGACGGCCAATCCTTTATTCTTATGAATGCCATTCTTCCCTCACAAATGAGAAGGATAATTTAAAAGCGATGTCAGCCGTTCGGCTGTTTCAAACGAATGCCAGAGGGGCTTAATTTTTTTCTCATGGGTCTGCTGAATGCCAGAGAGGGCTAATAAATAATTTTTTAATCGGACATAAATGTCACCCGTTCGGCTGTTTCAAACGAATGCCAGAGGGACTTAATTTTTTTTTTTTTCTCATGGATCTGCTGAATGCCAGAGATGGCTAATAAATAATTTTTTAATCGGGCATAAATGTCAACCGGCTGCTTGCATACGAATGCGAGAGGGGCTTAATTTTTTTTTCTCCCGGGACTGCTGAATGCCAGAGAGGGCTAATAAATAATTTTTAAGCGGGCATAAATGTCAACCCGTTCAAACGAATGCCAGAGGAGCTTAAAATTTTTTTTCTCGCAGCTGCGCATTATAATGAATAGGGCTTTCCACGAAAAGGCTAATAAATAATTTTTTAATCGGTTATAAATGTCAACCCATTCGGACATCAGCTGCTGGCGTAGGGGGGAGGGGGCGCGCGGGGAGGAACCTAACTTCCCAAGCGACTACTCGACTACTGCTGTCATTGTGAAACCTAAAATAAATAAAATAAATACCCCCTCAAGCAGCTGCTTTCCACAGAGGTCTGACAGAGTCTGTCAGTTTATATGCCATAGTAGTAGGTCTGAGAGGATGGCAGCATAGTACTTTGTAAATATCAGTACTGTCTGCATTGAAATATACTGTGCCATTTAGCTTAATAAATGTTTTTTTAAAAAACCAGTCTCTTTATTTTCCAATCTTCAACACTATATTTATGTGAGTAAAAAGATGGATCAGCAAGATGATGTTTCTATGGATAACATTTATAAAACCTAATATTTCAGTGTTGTAAAATTCACGGAAAGAATGAACAAGAGGCGTATATCAGTTTTAATTTCTTTTATTGGATATCACAAATTTTTAATACATTGTTTCTATCACAAAATGGTTTTTATCATAAATTTTTAACACAAGTCTTGGAAATACATTGTTTTTTTTACAGAAGTCTTGAAACAGATATCTTCAATATGAAGTCCATTCAAATAATTTCCTTTTCTTACGACGGATGGGAACAAAGTCGCTAATGTCTTTTGGAGGGTGATCATAAGTCTCTGATATGGGCTGTCTGGGAATGTTAACCTTTACTTCGTGGGGGGCTTCCAATTGTTGGTTAAATAACAGGTAATTTTTGAATACAGTCAGGTACTTTTCAGTTTTATCGTCAACGTCAGATTCAAGTATTTTCTCCATCTCCATGTCTAAATCACGTACTTTTTTTCGTATGTTTCGTCTCTGAACAGCCTTCACTGAAATCATTTTCGAAATAGAGACCCCAGCAGTGGTAAGGCTGCCGTAAGAAGGGGAAGTAGAAATCCCCATCCCTTTTGCAGGAGACGTTTCTTGTGACGGACAGATGCACGTTTGGAAGCTAAACTTCTTATGACAGTCTTGTGACTTCGTAAATTCTTTAATACTCAATGGGAGACAGGTATATTTCCTTTTAAAAAATTGGTACACACTTCACATAGAGCATACATCTGAGGGTCAGAGATGTGCTTCAACAGAGCTGCACATTGCTTTCCCCCAAGTTCTGGTAAACACTGAAGGAATGGGCCTTGAGATCTAACTTTCATTTGGGACGTAGAGTATCTCGGGTTCTTCAGAAGGGAGGATCTTGGCACGGAGCCTTTCAGTATCTAACGTTCTGGGATGAAGGTCCACGCACAAATAGCCACAGGGAGGTTGTGTAGCTAGTCTATAAGCATTGGTCAGGAGTTTGGATTGATGTGAAAATACTTGTCTTGCCAGATGTATTATTTGTTAAGCATCCCGACAGTTGCGAAATAAAAACATATAGTGAGCATTGAGTGATATAGTCCTTGAATGTCTTCTCTTTAAAAACAGATTTTGCAAGATCAGGACAATCATGATATTTTTACCATGACCTCTACGAATAAACAATTAAGATATGCGTTCGCTGGCCACAGACTGTTCCATCAAGTCGTCCAACACCAGAAGCGTCGGTCTGAGGGGGTCAAATTCCGGATTTACAGGTAGTCCTTCGAAAAATTCCACAGTTTTCTTAAAGGGTTCAAAGGCAGGTTGCCACTCACCGTAGCAGTAAACAACATGTTGGGGCAGGGGTTCGAACACCTGAGCAGCTTCTTTGAAGAGTTTCAGAGTGAAAGTCGTCTTTCCACACTGTGAAGGAGTGGCAATTGTAATATTTGAAGTAGTTCGGAGAGCCATCGTACCACCATATAGTCGTTAAAGTCTACTCGACACGTGTAATCCTGATGCAGTACTGTGGGAAGAGTCGAACCGCTCGCTCTTTTAAACAGGAAATACAGACAGTGAGCACCACAAGTGTCACCCATGGGGTCCTGCAGAGGTATCAAGGGATACGTGACGTATGCCTAGTCGACTGTAGTATTCTTGCATGGTGAAATCGGGACTCGTCCCCAGGGGGTCAAAATGATCCACCTGATCAAAATGATCCAGGCTTCTGACCGGTCGATTCTGCGAGGTAGTCTGTCACGTGGGAACACACCTAGATTTGTAGGTAACATCGAGAGGATGGATTCTAACTGATAGGTATTCATGAGCTGTAGTCAAACAGGATTTTACGATCCAATGGGATTTCCAGAAGATTCTGGTATTCTGTATACAGGATCACAGTGACTGATGTGGGTAGTGGCTTGGCAAACTTTAATTCGACTCTCACACTACCGCTCTTTATTAAAGAAAACACTTGATTACATTCACGTTGCTTGGGGGTCAATTGGAATCCACACAGTGTAAAACCCTCGCCATAGGCTTTTCGCAATAAGTTAATACCACTATCGGATTTCCATGCGTCCACAGCTTCCAATAATCCTTGGTAAGATCTGAGATAACGTCCATTCGTAAAGTCTGGGGTATAGGACTGCTGATCACTGTCAATGTCAAGTCTGATGTAGTTTAAGTCGAAATGTTGGAAGTTGAAAGAATTGTTTTCGTACGATCCATTCAGACTGGTACTTTCTACCATGCCCAGTACCAGACGTACCGGAAGTTGGCCCAGAAATAAATTGTCACAATTCACACTCATCAGACCTGCAGCGATGGAGAACATACGTAAATCTGTTCTTTGTAGGGGGTACTTGGCACTCTCTGAACCCAGCAGGCGAGCGTGTGCAAGGATGACACCGGAAGTAGGTTTGACTTTGCGCACGAAAAATTCAGCTTCGTGAATCTGTACTTTGAAAGAGGGGTCCGCTTCACCTGTCATGAGACAGAATTCGGGCTTGGACCTTAACAGACGCAGTCTCAGATTGACCTGATTGAGTAGGTAACGTTCTTGATTGAACAGGTCGGCATGGATCCACGAGATGAGTTCGATACTTGTTGACTTGACGTACCCCTTGCGCTGATGCCATCCCTCATTCTCCTGACTGGTCAGTTCCCTTTTACCAGGGGTGTCGAGGTACCAGAGTGACGTACCGAGCTGATTTCGCGTGGCATCGGTACCGTAATTCAATAGAGTCTCCAGGTAGGCCCTGTAGGGGTATAGGGTGTGAGAAGCACTCCCTAGGTGATCGTTGAGGAAGACGTCTACTTGACTGAAGATGGGGTGGAAGAAATGATTGCAGGGAGCAATCACTTCCGACGGTGGTGTACCATCGAATTTCACAATTTTCAAGCCGAGGCGCAGGTGACAGCGGGATAGATCAATGTAATCATCTGTCCCCTTCACGATGAATTCAAGTGGAGCATTACCTTCCAGCAAAGCCACAGGTAAATAATTGACATAGCAGCCTCTTTTCAGTTGAGAGACAGTGGGGGGAACCAGAAACAGGTCCAGTTCGGAATTGGTACAGTCGCCAGAATCAGCGTGAATTTTCTGAATGCTCATGATGAAAACACGTCCTTCACAGTACAGAGTCTCTTCACTTTATGAACACTAGGATGATGACGATGGCGTTTTATCCCTTTTCCTCTCTGCAACTTGGAACTGGACCATTGCAATAGGTCTACCCTGCTTTGGCGGCTGTTTTGAAGTTTTGCCCTTGGACCCTCTCTGAAACGAACCGTAGCCCACCCTTACATAGGGTGGACAGTGCCGGTCGTATGAGAGGGCTGATGAAACGTTCAATAGTGGCAAAGATGCTACCGAGCCCATCACCTCTCTGATAACGAGGGCCCCTGAACACACCCTGCCCCGTTTGGCTCTTGTAGTTGCTCACATAGGTGTCTGCAGAAGGGGGAACGAATTTAACCTTCATGGCAGAAATGTAAGTTGACTAAAACTTTACCGAATTTAAAATGCAGAGGTTCTCCTGTATCGGTACGAAGGAAAATTCTCACACTCTCGAAACTGTTTCTTACCAGGGGGTAGTAATCAGGTTGTTGATACACTGCAACAATGGCTTCGTTATTACTGGTTCTGACGGCAGGATTCACAACACGCAAACGTTCACCATGAGTATCACCTAATAACTGAGGTGCAATCAGGTCTGAATACAAATAAATACCGTACATTCCTCTGTTCATATCGATGGGGTAGTCACCCATGGCTTTATTCAGTGGAACATCTAATTTAGTGATTCCTAGCATGTCTCCTAATCCGGGGTTCAAAAGAGGAAATTTAATGAAATGTAGTTTGTCTGTATCCATCAACACGGTGTGATCAGCCTGTTGCTTGAAACGGTAAACTTTTCTTAACTTGTAGGGCATGACCTGGTTCATTGCATCGAATAATGATTCAGCAGTTTCGTATCGTCTGCAGGGTAATTTTTCTTTTATGGAAACTACCCGGTGGAATCACGTAGAAATAACAGTCGTCATCTATATCGAATGTTGCAGTATTGCACAGTTTGGTAGCAAATCGCTGGTGGATGGGTTTGTCAACTTCTCCCTCGCCGACACACAGAAGCCTGCTGAAATTCGTTTTAGGGAACATTAAACCGTATCCCTCACTCGGTTTGAATACCCAGTAACCACTGTTATAGGACACCATTATTTCTTTGGGGAGCTGTGTGGAGAGGTGAGACAACAGTTCCATTCGTGTTATTTTGCCAGGTTTAAGCTTGATTTTCCAGTATTCTTCAAAGGGAGCAGGAGCATAATATTCATTCATGTCATTAGAACCATCCACATTGTACCAGCTCATGAGTAAGTGAACTTCTGCTAGTCCCACTTTCCATTTTCCACTTAGTCTTAGGTGTTGTGCTAGACGAACCGTGAAATCACTCTGCGAATTGTTTGGATAAATATTCTGACTAGACGTGGAGGGTAGGGTCAGGTAGAAACTATCCATTTTTCAGGAATCCACGAAGGTTTGGGATAACCGAGAAATTTGACCAATGCCTTGTGACCTTTTCTCTCGATTTTTTTCTCAACAGTGTAAAGTTCGGGTTCGGTCACTTTTTGAAGTTCCGATTTATAGAATGTACCCTTCAGCACTTCTCCCTCAGAATCCCGTATGACGTTGTAGCACCTTGTTGACTATAAAAATTCCTTCGGTCCACAAATGCGTACCTGCCTTCTTGAAGGGTACTTTTAGACTGGCTAGTCGAACATGTCCCCCACTTTAAACGTTGGTTTTTCTTTTACTATGGCAGGATTGCGGTAGAGTCGAACCCACACAACGTCTTCATTGTGTAAGGTGTGCACTGTGAACTGTAGCATTGTAACCTCTTACAACACATTGTAGCATGTCCACGTACTGGAAGGTGTTATTGAGTGTATAATATCTCCCCAGTCTCTCGCATAGAGTGCGATTCCATCTCTGCACCAAACCTGCTTTTTTGTCAGAGTAGGTGACGAAGAAGCGAATACCTTTCTTTTTCAGGAATTTCTGGAATACTCTGTTGGTAAATTCGGTATCTTGATCCGTATTTAAATTCATGGGAATCGCCCCTTGGAAAGGATTTTTTTTGAAAGCCGATATCATTTCTTTCCCTGTTTTTGCCTTCATAGGCACCGCCCACCCATACCTTGAGAACACATCGATGACTGTTAATATGTAGCGATAACCGTCATTGAAGCGAGTTAGATTTTTCACAACTACGAGACTGTGAAACCCTGTGACGTAAACTTTGTTACGGGGAAATTTTCTGCTAACAGGTTTATGTAACGTGTAGGTGGGTTGCTTTTCTAACCATTCTCGGAAGAGTTTCAGTGGCAGTCCCGTATTCTGAGCTAACTTTTTTACACTATCGAATCCTCTTTCAGGGTCAAAATAATGGAACTCCAAAGTTTTGTTTTCTGCTGCATCCAGACGTCGTATCCCATCAGGTTTTGCCATTGATTTAGTGAAAGTGTAACACCTGTAACTGTAGGGATGTCTCCTATAAACTGTCTGACGTCCACTGTTAAGTTGCACACGCGAATTTTGTATTCACTGCCTAAGGCTTTTGACTCCCCACACTGAATATTTTTACTAGGGGCCACAAGTTCTAATACAAGCACCACTATCGTTAACACTGCTATGATTACACTTCCAACACTAGCTAACACCTTCTTTCTCCTATCCATACCAAGACAAAAATGACATAGGATGAAAAGACAGATACATTATATGGGTTACAATTATTTATTTAATTTATACATTTCATTTTTTGCATCATCGACAATAGTATTATATTTCAGAGTACATACAAATCCAGAATATACAAAATTCAACAAACCTCCTTTCCAGGTCATGTCCACAAACACTTGTGCCAAGGCATTAATGCCCAAGTCACCAGACCACCCTACGATGGTCACTATTTTTTCTTCAGGTTGAAGTCCATCTAACGGAATCAGACATGTTAGTTCTTGTCGGAAAATGTCCACCAACAGCGGATAAACACACTCAGGGCAGTCGAAAACAGGACCCAACAGGAAGGGTAGAATGGATTCTGAATGTTCTATACTAGCAGTATGGAGATGGTGATCTTTGAGAGTTCCACACACGTTATGCACAACACGCATCACTTCGTCTACGTGGATAGCCAGCGTGAACCACTGTGAAGCGTTCAGCATTATACAGCATCTCACAACACAGAACTGTAGAGTTCTTTGGTCAACTGATTCTTTGATTAAGTCGACACAGCGTTCACCACCTACATTGCGATACATGTAGGCACGTAAACCAGGTATCACATGCCATGTCTGTTGATCGGAACCGATGTTCACTTGGTCCTCTATGTGGGGCACCGTGGCACACAAAGCCTCCCACTCAGGTATGGAGAGGGTAACCCCACAGGTGTAGGGTAGATGAGTTCACCATTTTCATATTTCTTGTAGCGACGTACATGCACAGAAAACTTATTTTTGAACAGCGAAGGCACTACGCAAACATCTCTTTTATAAAGGGGGATTAATTTTATATAATAATATATTATATAATTTATATAATTTAATCAATATTTTATATATCAATATTTTTATATTTTATATATAAATCAATATTTTATATAATTTATTAATAATTATAAAGGGGGATTAATTTTAATTAATTACTAATTAATGCAAACATCTTCGCCGAGACACCACGGGATTGCTAGCCTGCATCGTGAACAATGACACACCCGAGGGTTGCCACTTATTTAATGTGGGAAAGCATCGCTACCTAGGACAACCAATCAAGTCCCATAGTTTTATCAGGAAATATAAGTCAATAGGAGACGATTGGACTTTGTAATTATTTATGAGGATTGCATCATCCCTTTCTGCGCGAGGTTGCCACCCAAAGTTTTGCAATTATTCTGAGACTTGCATCATCCGATCATTGCCATCCCAAAGTTTAGCTGGACTTGGAAGATGAACGTGGATACCAAGGGAGTTTGTGATCAGGGAAGTTTAATAAAGGGAACTTTTGATAAGGGGGTTTAATAAAGGGGAGGAAATTTTAATAAAGGGGGACAGAACTTTTGATAAGCGGATTTTTAATGAGGGGGGTCTGGGAATAATTTCGACTAAAATGGAGGTTTTTCTAAAAATAGTACTCAATCTATACACTAGATGGCGCCAGGAGTTAAAAGGGGCTGCGTTTTTAATGGGGCGAGTCAAAAATCGGGAAATTATAGCTAAAATAGGGTTTTTTCTAAGAATAGTACTCCTCATAGTCACCAGATGGCGCCACGGGTAGTAATAGGGGGGAAAGCACTGTGCAAAGGGATTACCATATATTGGGGTCCTACTACTAACCACAGTGTTCGGATATTTTTTTGAGCAACTGTACGTTAACGATGGAAAACAATGAATGGATATACGTTTTGCTGTACGCTCTTGGCGTGGGATTAAGAATTATTGAATACCAACTGAATGGTATCCTGCGCTGCCCAAGCCTCACTTTTAATCAACCTTTAGCATATTTTCAGCACAAAAAATTCCCCAGCGTTGCTCAGGTCGTTGCTGACGTCAGCGCGCGCTCTCCTAACCTGTGGCTTTGTCAGAAACTATCGAGAATTTTATTTCGGCAGGTTTTGGTACCCTATTGTTCCCGAGATACTCGTCTAGATGGTGTCCTAAATTTCCTACGCTTGTTCCCTCCTGTATGACTCCATGTTGGGTTAAAAACTAGGCTCCTGCCTGCTATGCGACACTTTAAAATAAAAATCCCTTTGTGAATGTAAGGGGATCTGGCAACGGCAGAAGATTTATCAGTTATGACTCTTACGTTCCGAGTCAAAGAGAAGTAAATAACAACATAACAAATTTTATTTACAAAGTCATTGAAGGATATACATTTGTGTCATCTGTCAAAATCCAGAAGACTTGAAGAATTCGCTAGTGGAAAATACGCACACAGTCGTATCAGAATAATATGACCACCTACGGTAGTATATATATATGGTAGGTGGTCATATTATTCTGATACGACGATGCATATAATAACAATTCAATTTTATCCGCATGTAGACAAATTTATACAAAACATACACTCAGTGAATACAACTAAATAAATTTCATCAAACACAATAAAATATACTGTTACAAGTTCACAGTGAATTCTGACTAACAATCCAAATAATTATCTCTTTTTTAAACACTATATTGCTGTTTTTCTGTTTAATTTCACATGGCATAGAATAAAACAACTGTAGTCTGTAATATCCATAGTAGCTTTTAAATATTTCTATATTATGTTTTGGATTGATAAAGTTGTTTTTCTACTGCTCTAGTGTTTATATACGTTAGTAACTGAAGATAAACTTCCAGAAAGGAAGCAAAATTATTAGCAAAATTATCACCCCCCCCCCCCACACCCTTTGGATTCCGACTTGAAATTCGGCACTGCAACTCTGACGACAACCAAAAACGCATTGCGAAATTCTGAAGCATTTTTCCCGATGAGTTATGGGTGCCACAAACAAACATCTCTTTTTCTCCTTATACAATGAAATCGCTTGGGTTTGGTTGAATTATTTTACCTTTGAGCAGCACTTTTCTACACACAATGGGCTAAATGGCCAAGTCACGAGGACTCCGAAGTCTCAGAGAAGGTTGGGGGGGGGGGGAGCAAACCCACAGGACAGCCGTTAAAGAGACAGATGGCAGCCTCCCGTCAAGGCCATTCAACTTATTTTTTAAGGTGCCCAGCTCTCCTGCACACGGAGCCACTGCTTAACGTCCCATCCGACGGACGATGGCTTTTCCAAGGTTCGGTGTCCTTTACTGATCGTGGGCAGGGCGGGGAGTTTTGCGGAGATAGATCTCAACGCTGGCCAAACTGCGACTCGAAGCTGGGAACTGCAGAATACGAAACTGGCGCGCTACCGACTGAGCCACTCCCGCCCCTAGAATCCTGGTTATCCGGCTTTTGTGAGAAATTGGGTGTACCATTTGCATGAGAAATATTCCTATAGGAACGAAATACAGTAGATCTTGTAATCAAGCCTTAGTTGGAAAAAATAACGCACTTGAAAGCGATAATAATAAAAATGAAGTATAATGCGCTTATAATACAAACGTAAATATCTAAAATATAATTGTTTTTATACTTATGTTTAAATCTTGCGTGGTATTCTTCTTTCACAGCATTGCAAATCGAGAGGTGAAAGATTTCCGATAAACAGAATAACACGATCACAAATTCAACTTCTTTTTATTTTAATGGCCGTAATGGAACTGTTCTGAATACCGTTAATGTAACAATGCGTGAAGGAGCACGACAGCCCTATTGGTATGCGAGTGATGTACCCCGTACAGTCGCTGAAAAAATATCCGAACACTATGGTTGATTACAGAATTCTGAAAAGATATCTGTCAAAAAAGTTTTTAGAAATTACTCATCTGGCATCCTTCGTGTACATACACGAAATCGTTGCCAGATATTTTTTCTGAATTCTGTAATCAACCATAGTGTTCGGATATTTTTTTGAGCAACTGTACCTTGAAATTTGCTGTAACTAATTCAACTTAAAATTTATGCCCGTTGATATAGAATTCCGGATACTTAAGTACCAGATTACCGAGAGTTTGCTGTATACATATAGACCTAATGCTTTTCACCTTTTTCTCTTGTCGATACACTTCTCAAATAATCGATTTACTGCACCACACTTCTTATATTTATTCCATTACTGCGGTACAATTCTCAAATAGTCCATTTACTGCGTCACACTTTACAAAAAGTCCACTTACTGTGCCTCACTTTACAAAAAGTCCATTTACTGCGCCACACTTCTCAAATAATCCATTTTCTGCACCACACTTCTCAAATAGTCCATTTACCGTGCCACAATTCTCAAATAGTCCATTTAATGTGCCACACTTTTCAAAAAGTTCATTTACTGCACCACACTTTTCAAATAATCAATTTTCAGCACCATAATCAAATAATCCATTTATTGAACCACACTTTTTAAATAATCCATTTACTGCATAACACTACTCAAATAGTCCATTTACAGTTGCTCAAAAAACTATATTTACATTTTTTGAGCAACTGTACCGCGCCACAATTCTCAAATAGACCATTTACTGCGCCGCAATTCTCAAATAGACCATTTACTGCGCCACAATTCTCAAATAGACCATTTACTGCGCCGCAATTCTCAAATAGACCATTTACTGCGCCACACATTTCAAAATGTCCATTTACTGCGCCACACGTTTCAAAAAGTCCATTTACTGTGCCACACGTTTAAAAAAAAAATCCATTTTATGCACCACACTTTTCAAAAATGTCCATTTACTCCACCAGACTTTTCAAACAATCCATTTTCTACACCAGACTTCTCTCAAATAGTCCGTTTACTGCACTACATTTTTCAAAAAGTCCATTTACTTCGCCACTTCTCAAATAGTCCATTTACTGCGCCACACTTCTCAAATAGTCCATTTATTGTGCCACACTTTTCAAATAATCCATTTACTACACCACACCTCTCAAATAGTCCATTTACTGCAACACAGTTTAGTATTTTTTTTTCGATTTATCATAGATCTTACAACTACATTTCTTAAAAGGCATAATAAACTCAACATTTGACAAAGGACAATTAAATCAAAATAGAAATTTGTAAAATTATTACAATATGTAATTTTACTGATTTTCTCACATTTTCGCGACTTAGCGGTTGGTAAACATTGTTATAGAGTATTTCAAAAAAATTATATAGTATTTGAGTTTCACTACTTTTTTATTGTTAAATCCTCTAAGTTTATATTTCATTTTATTTTACCAAAATTCGTGTTTGATAAAATGGATCTCAAGGAAGTTTCCTTTGTGGCACAGAAACAATGTAAGTTAATAAAAGGCAATATCTCTGTATACATGACAGCCATAACTCATCTGAAAATCGTTGTAAGCTGTTCACAATTTAAGCGGTGTGTTTTGAAGGTTATCCAAGTTGCAAAACGGGAGCTTTCTAAAAGCAAATATATTGTAATTTTATAGTAGGAAATCTTGAGTGCGAGTTCAAAAGAATGTTTAGCAACAAAAATTGATAAATAAAATATTTCATTACAAAACTATAAATAAAAACAAAATATAAAATAAATTCACCAAATTCCTTATCTTCATTAGTATGAAAATAATAAAATAAACCATCGAAAGAATATTTCGTATGATCTAACAATACTTCAAATATTCGTATTTAAAATTCTTAGTCTCCACTCAAAGCATAAAGGAAAACTTGTTACAACATTCAATAAATGACACAATCATCTTTGCGAATAAATCTTTGCGAAAGCCTGTAAATTACAAAGATTAACCTTACCAATTCCTTTTGCAAATTAAGATGAACATGCATCAGACGATTAACTCTTCCACAGAGAAGTTGCTCGACTAACATATTACCTCTTCGGTTAAATCTTCAAGTCTCTTAAACAACTTTATACTAATTCACTGAGCAAAAAATGAATATACACATTCAACCACTACCGACAACATTTTCATAATCTTCTTAAACATCGTTATTGTTCAATTTTTAACTGTTCCAATCGACTAGTGACGTAATTCACACGCTAAAGGCACACGCGAGCATCATAAATGATACATACGTCATTGTATCATTGTTGTTCGATCATCTGTCGTAACAATAATTACCATGCCATTCGTTAGGAAAGCAATAATCACTATCAAGCCCACTGTTGCCATATTCTGCTCCCTGACTCTGAACATAAGAGTCAAAACAACATTTATATCTACCGCCGTTGCCACATCCCTCACATTCCCAAAGGCATTATTACATAATAAGACGTCCTATTGCAAAGAACCTGATTTTTTAACCCAACACGTGACGAAACACGGAGTACCCGCGTACAAAATTTGATACCATTCTATATGGTACCTAGGAAAAATAAGGTGCCACAATCTGTCTAAACATAAGTAAAAATTTCGGTAGTTTGCGTAAAAACGAATTCACTTTATGAGAGCAAACGTTAACATCAGTAAAAACCCGAGTTGAGTTGTTTTACCTCTGAGCGGCACATTTTTGTTCACAATGGGCTAAATGGTCAAGTCACAAGGACTCCAAAGCTGAGAGAAGGTTGGAGGAGGGGACCAACTGAACAGCTCTTGGCAGACAGTTGGTAGCCTCCCGTCGAGACCATCCTGGGTGTTCTTTAACGTGCACAGGGTCTGACTCTCCAGCACACGAGGCCAAAGCTTAACGTCCCACCCGACTGATGGCGGCCTTTTCAAGCCAATCGGTATCATCTACCGACTGTGGGCAGGGCGGGTAATTTTGCGGAGATAAATCTCAACGCTGACCCAGCAGAGACTCGAACCTGGGAACTTCAGATTACAAGCCTGACGCGCTACCAACTGATTCACTCCCGACCGCAAAAAACCCGAGCAATGGCAAAATTTGTGTTCAATCTGTGCTAAGTTGTAAGGGGAGAAAGAGGTGGCACTCTCAAAATTAACGGTTATTGCTGAGAAAATTTGATTTTCAGACCTACGCTGTACCTAACGCTGCAGACTATTCATCCTTTATTTTTTTTCAACATTTCTTTCACTCCTTTCAGTTATCCTTATCTTGTGTCAATCACCTTTTTCACTCCAGCTTTTAGCACAGATTCAACAAAAAAAAATTGCTGTGAATTGCTCAGGTCGTTGCTGACGTCAGCGCGCGTTCTCCTAGTCACGCAAACTATCGAGATTTTTATTTTGATAAATTTTGGCACCCTGTAAAGCATATTAAGCTCCACATTTGACAAACGACAATTAAATCATATTAAAAAAATGTAAAAATTCTTAAACTATGCAATATTATTGCTTTTCATAAATGTTTACCACACACCTGGACTTTGGACGCCACACACAGGCTGAGAGCACTGTTCTAGTTAATTCATTCACAAATTTATATGGCATTAATATTGTTGCGAATTTTAAGATGGATAGGCACTGAGCGTGAGTTCCAAAAAGTGTATTTTCAAACAAATTACAATGGTATGGATGAAATAACTTATAAACTAACTACTATTATACATAAATCAATAACACCTTTTCTACAGAGCATACAAGACCAGTCTGTCTGTTCTACTAAATTACTACCTCTTCACTGTCTGTTGTATCTCTTGAATTCCTCCACTTCCGGCGTAAACAAATCCTTCATCTTGTGATAGATCACTAAGCTTATCTTACTAACAACACAAAATAATTATCCGCGCACACACCATAATAAAAATACTTCTTGTTTTCACTTAACACGCACTGACTCAAACTATTTGAATGTCCTTTTCAGATCTCCAATTTTTAACAGACTTAACACGTAAATACTCAGAACTTCTTCATCTTTCACAATACCACGCACTACTGCATTACATTTCTCCCATTTTCATTCTTCCGAACTGTTCTAAGTTCCAATTCGTTGGCTAAATTGAATCTCACGTAGAAGCACACACGAGGGTTCAAGTCGTTGTCATGAAGTCACAGTTGCTCGCTCATCTGTCGTAACAATATTATATACTTAATTTGCTTTCACTAATATTTTTTAAATAGTAATTATACAAGGTGTCTCAAAAATATAGGTACAAACTTTTAGCGGAGGTAGATAACATCTAAAGGAATGAGAATTGCATAGGAATCCATAACCGGAAACGTCATGGGAAAGTGGTAGCAGAGGTACAAGATCTGAAAGGACACAAGACAGTGATTAATGGGAAAACATTTAGTGGACATAAGTATTACAAATTGCGTACTAGATGATACATTTCATAATGTTACAGCAGATGCTCGAAGTTTCCACCATGAGACGCGATGCATGCGTGACACCGACGGAGCAGTGATTGCCAGACACGGTCAAACACACCTGGAGTTTCTTTGATAGTAGATGCAGCGCAGACGAGCCTTGTCACGAGATCCATGTCAGACTCCACAGGCGATTCATACACGGTAGCTTTGAGGGTCCCCTACATAAAGAAATCTACGCTCGTTAAATCAGGTGAGCGTGGTGGCCAGGCAACTGGTCCAGCACGCCCAATCCATCGTTGCCCAAAAGACATGTTCAAATGCGCACGAACACACCTTCCATAATGGGGAGACGTCCCATCATGTTGAAACTACATGTTACGTCTCACATTTGCTGGAACATGGGCAAGTAAGCCTGGTAGAACCTGTTCCAGAAAGATGATACTTTGCGGAGGTCATGTGGGATGGTAAAAGGTACGGCCCGACCATATGGTCAGCGACTGCTGACCATATATAAGTATATGGTCAGCAGTCGCTGACCATATACTTATATTTTATATATAAAAATTAAGCATGTATTCTGTAGAGTGTAAAACGAAAACTTTAACAGATAGCATTGAATATGTCACATCAAAGAATAAAAGAGTAATGATGAGAGGTAGATGCCGAACATGTGGAAAAACGAAGTATAAATTTCTGAAACAGAAAGGAAAATTTGTAAAAGGTGGAGATATAGTGAGCTGGATTCAAGAAAAGTTTAATCCACCTGAAATGCACATTCCAGGTTACCAGTATTGTGGACCTTTTACGAAACTGGAGAAAAGGTTAATGCGAGATCCTGGTATTAACCATGGGGACAAAGCCTGCAAAAAGCACGACATTTCTTACAGCAAATCTACAGAAACTAAAAGGAGATACGAAGCCGACCAAGAATTATTAAATGATTTGGATAAAATTCAGAATCCAACTTTAGGAGAAAGAAGTTCAAGAACGATAATCAAACCTATCATTAAAACAAAGAAACGATTCGGTTTAGGACACAAGAAATAAGATGCTTTCTTCCGTTTACTATGATCCATTATAGGGATTTTACGATATAAAAGATCTAATGTGAAAAACTGGATTGAAGGAAAAAGAAGTAAAAAAAGATTTCTCCAACAACAAGGTGTGTACACGTTACTCAAACCCATTTATAAAAAATTCCAAACCAGACGGGTTTATGTCTCGAATGTAGATGACCAGTGCCAGAGTGATTTAATCAATATGCAAAAATTTAAATTTCACAATAACCACACGAATTACATTTTAACCGTGATTGATATTTTCAGCAAATTCGCCTGAGCAATAAATAAATAATAAATACCCCCTCAAGCAGCTGCTTGCCACAGAGGTCTGACAGGAGCCTGTCAGTTTATATGCCAGAGTAGAAGGTCTGAGAGGATGGCAGGACCTCAGCAGAAAAACAACACGAACATCCATGCCTTACCCGGGGCTCGAACCCAGGTCCCGTAGATCAGTAGCCAAGCGCGCTAACCACTAGGCCACGGGACGGCTGCCTATTAAAAAGAAAACGGGTAATGAGATTACCAAAGCATTTGTCAAAATTTTTAAACAACGTAAGCCATCCAATTACAAACGGATAAGGAAAATGAGTTTATCAATAACGAAACTCAAGAACTGTTTAACCAACGAGATGTCCATTGGTTTGCCACTGAAAATGAGACTAAAGTGCAAATTGCGGAAAGATTTAATAGGACTCTAAAGACAAAAATGTGGAAATATTTTACTGCCAATAACACTAGAAAATGGTTCGATGTTCTACCAAAACTCGTTAAGAATTACAATACTTATCACAGATCAATAAGAATGACCGCAAAAGAGCAAGCTTACAGAAAAACAGAGATATTGTGTATTTTAATCTTGTAAAAGAATTTACAAATCTATTACAGCACCAAAATTTAAAATTGGTGACAGAGTTAGAATCGCCAAGTACAAGAGACCGTTTAGAAAAGGTTATCTGCCGAATTTTACAGAAGAGATTTTTGAAATTGTTCAAGTTTCGAATACAGATCCCATAACCCATAAGATCAAGGATCTGATAGAACCTATAACTGGTAGTCTTTACACCCAAGAAAAGGTGAAATACGAAAAACAAGATGACATTTATAAAGGTGAAACCATTCTGAAAAGTAGAGTGAATAATAATAAAAAAGGGTATTTATGTTAAATGGTTTGGTTATGATAATACATTTAATTCCTGGGTCAAAGAACATGATCTTTTTAAATAAAGCAAATGAAGATTCAAAATTTTGACTATGAAGATGAGAAATTCTTGAACAGAAGCGTAATTAGCACCTCTCTGGCCTTTTAACCTCTGGTCCATCGGGCTCAGGAAAGACGAACCTTTTGTTGAACTTAATATTTAAACATCTCTACTATAATAAAATCTTTTTATATGCCAAAGATTTAACAAAGCCGAAATATCAGTTTATGCAAGAAATATTCGATGATTTGCACGAAATTTTAGAGAAAACATTTGGCGAAAAAATCTCAATTGCAACTTTCTCTTCCAGTAAAGAAGATATCGTCAAGGTCAACGAACTGGATCCCGACAGGCAAAATTTAATTGTTTTCGACGATTTCGTAACGGAAAGAGATCAAAAACTCATCGAAGAATTATTCGTCAGAGGAAGGAAAAAGAACATATCATTTATTTACCTGATACAGAGTTATTTTTCGACTCCAAAAGACATTCGAGTACAGTGTAATTATTTTATATTCTTTAATATGCAAAACAAGAGAGAAATGTTAGATACAAATGAATCATGCAACAGAAATCAGATATTTTTATGCAGCTTTATGCATATGCAGTTTCAAAACCATACGATTTCTTATTAATCGATAAAAAAACCAAGCACATGCCTCTGAAGTACAGAACAAACTTTGGTAAATAAAGATGAATTACTTGACAAAGTTTAGCATCATCAGCTCTGAGATCGGTTCCGAAAGAGGACCAGCGAGAATTCTAGGTGTTGGTTTTAAATTGATACATGATGGGGACTACGATATGAGTAATAAAAAATTGAGAAATGTTGCCAATCCCCAAGTGATCCCTCTGTGACAAAACACTTTCTACAACAAGAGTCTATAACATTGAATCGCACAAGAAATTATGACGCAAATCCTAAAAGAATATCGAATATAGGCAGACCTATAAAGAATGGAGATGCTGCTACCATTCAATACGTTAATAATACTTCTTTAATTTTTCGGAACAATCACTACGAGGTGCGAAACAAACAAATAATGAATGTTACTGAAACGGATGCAGACTCTGGAGTAGTTACAAAACGATATTTTGGAAAAAGAGCACTTTGCAATGCCAATTCCGATGCAAGCAATATATGCATTAAAAATCTTGCAAACCGACCGATTCATCTAATGCCACTACGTCGACAACTTGACCACTGTTCAAAATATCCAATGAATACATTGGTGAGAAATAAAGATGGACTTTACGTTCCACGAAGCATTGCACTCAACGGGCATAGTTTCAATGCATAAAAAAAAAATCCTTGATACTGCCGATCCCGAGTCTGATTCTACTGCTGTAACTAAGAAATATTTGGAAAAGTCACCTTAACTGGCGAGGATGTTTTTAATGTGAACAATAAGGGAATAGATATTCTCGGGGAACCGAGGCACAACAGAAATGCGACCACAAAAAGTTACGTTGATGGCTTGACAGTTAGATCGCAATCCATCCAATGCCTTATTGAAAAATGAAAATGGACTTTTTGCATCAAGTGAGAGTAGTTTCGATGGCGATGCAAATGAAAGACCAATTACGAATATTGGCACCCCAATTCTAAACAAGGATGCTGCTACAAACTTTACGTTACTAAAAAATACTGTAATTTGCTTTACCTATGATGATAAAGAAGTGAAAGAAGATATATTGCACTCATCCAATTATACAGATAAACACAAAATTCGACCTACTAACGCCACCTATTTTCAAAGATAATTACCATCTATGCATTTCTAATGGATATATAAGCAAGGCAATTTGCTGCACAACAAATCCTTCTTTTAGTATAAATTATAGTATCAACTTGGACGATCAAAAATTCATTGAAGTAGTAAGACCACAACTTCAGCAGTTTTTTTCTGTTATTCCAGTAAACAAGAAATTTGACAAGGACAGCAACATTAGTGTTTCACTTGCTAGACACTATCCAGATCCAAAAGAAAGGTACCTGGAGGTCTTGTTTCAGACTTTCATTACTGGGTATATGTCTTTGGCCGTCCCATGGCCGAGTGGTTAGCGCGCTTGGCTACTGATCTGAGGGACCTGGGTTCGAGCCCCGGGTAAGGAATGGCTGTTTGTGTCGTTTTTCTGCTGAGGTCCTGCCAACCTCACAGACCTTCTACTGTGGCATATAAACTGACAGGCTCCTGTCAGACCTCTGTGGCAAGCAGCTGCTTGAGGGGGTATTTATTTATTATTTTTATTTATGTCTTTATTTTATATGAATAAAGATGAAGGATCTTAAGCAATTACAGTCTTATAGATGAAATCTTGAGCTACTATAAAATCGAAAATTGAAGACACTGTTTTGGGAGAGGAACGAGTTAAGGAAACGCTCGAAGAATTTCAAACCAGTGGTGGAACGGTGAAAAGGTCTGGAAACTGTGCGTGAAGAAACCATGAAAAACATACAAAATGTAGTGAAAACTTTAAACCAGAAGAGCCCACTGAGATGCCAGAAAAAATGTTCATTTATAATCCAGATTCCAACTTGCAAGATGAAATATTAAACCAATATGAACTTAAACATCCGAGTGAAATCTTACAGGCGAGAAATCCCATTCCTAAGCTAAAATATTTACTAAACAATCGGGCATCTTCGGAAACCAAACGCTCTGGTAGAACTACTGAGAAATATCGATAATCACATTGAGGCACTTAGAAAATATTTAAAGGAGATTAAAATGATGCTCACAGTAATAGAAAGTCAGCAGTTTGGTTCTGGACTATACAAGAATTTCCGACGACATATGCGAAAAATTATCAACTTTGGTTGCCAGTAAACGAGCTGGAAACAACAGTACAGTAGTAAATGAAATTGTCGAAATTTTGGATATTTTGCTAAAAAACGATATTATTGGCAAAAAGGAACATCAGATTATGTTCAATAACATCAACATCGGTATTGTTTAGAAATTACTCTTGAGCACACACTACAGTTATGTCTATTTCAACTTCCGATCATGCAGCCTCAAGAGACCATGATTTTTAGCTACTATAATAAAGAGGGTATAACTGCTAACTCAAAGATGAGCACAACTATTCAATGTACCAACCGTGGAAAATCTATTCACAAGTCCAATATGAACAGTCATGTTAAAATTGTATGCATTACTCGCACATTTGAAAAATTCGAATTTTGCAATCCCTGTGTGGTGTCATTTGTTTTTGTTTGAAATAAAAGTTGTCTGGTCATAAATTTTAGCAAAGGATCTTGGTGAATGACACTTTTTGCATGCAATATAGACACTTGCAGTTAAAATTGTAGCGTAATTACATCCCTTTACGAGTTTTTAAATTTAATTCTTTTGTGCAATTTTCACACATTCAGCACTCATTTGTTTGTCAAGTGTTTAATTATCTCCTTTGTTCTCTTCTCCCAGTTTCCCCACCTCTACCGTAGTATTCGAATTAACGTTGACCGACACCCAATTCGTAAGTCGAGCGGATAAAGTCGCCAGTTGCCTGATTTTGCTTACATGCGTGCGGATGGATCGTATTAAAGTTTGTATTGTTCATAAGTTTATTCTTTTATCTCCCTCTGATATATCTTCTTCTGTTGTGATGGTGGTAGCAACAATCTTTTCTAGGTGGGGTAACAAGAAAGGATCAATCTTATCTGGGAAAATTATCTCGAAATAGATTACCATTTTTTATTCTGGGTTGAAAAAAATAGGCAAACCTTCGTTTTCTATACAATAAAAGTTTCCGGACTTTATGATTTCATTTACCGATATTGATTAAATATTTATATATTAATTTTCGAAAACCAGTCTTTTAAGGAAATATCCATTTTCATAGATAAATAATTTTTCCACTTATCTTGAAGAGTTAGTGTTTTTTTTTTCGATGGTAATTTCCACGTTATGAACATTCATTTTAATCCCAGATCGCATTCCCCTTTTAATATCTACTATTAGTTAATGAGACCAAAAACATAATAGTCATGTTATTTCTTTGTTGGAACCGTTCTAAATTTCTTCCAAAGTAACACAAATTTCACTTTTGCGTTTAAATATTTAATGTCTTAAAGATATCCCCATCTCTCTGAAAATATCCTTGTGCCCTAAACAATGGGTTATTTAGATCAAAGAATGATCTAAACCAGGCATATCAAACACGCGGCCCGCCAAGATTGATAACCAATACGTTTATTTAACTTTTGACAACACCGGATTCTTTAATTAAAATTATAAGTACGTACACGGTACATGAATTAAATAAACGTATTTCAGAAAACATTTCCATATATATATTAGGGAAACTATTGCGCATAAATGTATATGTCGGAGCCCAATCGTAGAATTGCGAACAACTATTTTCCACTTTAAAAAAATAATAAAACTGCGGAAATATCAAGATTAACAGACAAGCATGTGCAAGCAATTTAAAAATAACTACAGCTCAACAAATTTTGAAGATTTGGTTAATGAAAAACGTTGCCAAGTTTCTTCAAAAAAAGATATTTTATTTAAATAATGTTAAATTTAAAAAAAGAAACTTTCCTACATACATATGTATTTTTTAATATGTTTATATTCTGTGTATTATTTTGTATGTATTGATTTGTTTATAATAAAAGCTATGCTTCATCTTTATTTCCATGTTTTTTTTTGCGGCCCCGTGATTTTATATAATACTTAATATGGTCCTCGGTGGTTAACGAGTTTGACATGCCTGATCTAAACCATAGCTTCTTAAACTATAGGTCGCGTAACAGAATTTGGGGGGTCGCGAAAAATTTGGCAACAGGAAAAGATTTATGAACGCGCAACAACTAAAAATGAATTTACCGTTCCAAAAGAATTTCTGAAATTAGTAAAGACCAATTCCAGCAGTTTATTATCAGGCTTAAAGGCAGCCCAAAGTTTGCAATTCAGTTAGATGAAACTATTTCTAACATGGCACAGTTGTTACTTTATGCAACATATGTTTATGAAGGAAGCATACAAGAGGAATTGTTTTGTCGCCCTTTGGAAGGGCACACAAGAGGGGAAGATATATATCTTAAAGTCGATGAATTTTTCACAAATGAAGGTTTACAGTGGAAAAATTGCGTTGGAGTGTGTAGAGTCGGTGCTAAAACAATGATGGGCGAGAATGTTTGGATTTGTAGCAAAAGTTAAAGCTGGTGGCAATTAACATATCACTTTTACTCACTGTATGATCCATTGAGAGGCACTCCTAGCCAAAAAATCATCAGAGTTAGATGCGATATTATCAAAATCATTTTCATTAAAAGCCAACTTAGTTTTTCAGTCTAAGTAGTAGTTGCCCTTAACAGTCGTTTGTTTTCAAACCTTTGCAAAGGTATGGACTCCGATTACAAAAGCTTATTACTACATGCAGAAATCAGGTGGCTCTCAAGAGGGCGAAGTTTAAATAGATTATTGAAAGATGTTATATTTTTGACTGAGCAGATATCCGATTTCGGTTTTTCTTTTCGGATATTTTTGAAAAACTCAACGATTTAAAAATGTCGCTTCAAGGAAAACATTGCAACATATTTATGTTAAAAGTTTTAGTAAAAAAAGGATCTTTTAATTTTAACATATGGAATAGGGTGCAAAGTGGTTCTTAAGAAATGTTTACAGCTACAGATAATTTAAAATAACCTTCCCAAAAATTTAATTCCAAGAGTTATAATTGATCACCAGAAGTGCCTGGATAGTTTCAGAAATACTTCCCTTCAAATTTTGATTCTGAAAAACTAAGTTGGGTTCAAAAGCCATACTCAATTGAAATTAAAAACGTCAGTCATCTACCATTAAAAGTTCAAGAAGAATTTGCAGAGTTATCAAGTGACACAGGTTTAAAACTTGTGTCCTAAAAAATTGTTAAATGAATTTTGGCTTGGGATTAGGACAGAATTTTCAACAATTTCTGAAATGGCCCTAAACATACTTTTCCCATTTTGTACTAAGTATTTATGCGAAACAGCGTTCTCAGCTTTGATTATAAAATCAAAATAGCAATCAACTCTGAAAAACGTTGAAGATGCTCAATGCTCTACGTCATACAATGTCAAATATTCAGCCAATCTTTATGTATGTAAAAATAACCAATCAAATCCATCTCATTAGTATGCCTATGCCAATTTGCTTTCATCTTTAATATATCGTAAAATCACATGTATACCAGTTGTTTTGAAATAAATTTCATAATATATTATCAGTAAATGTTTTATTTGTATACTTATATACCCAGGTCTCGTGAAAATTTCCCGGGCGAAAAGGGATCGAGGGTAGAAAAAGTTGAAGCCCCGATCTAAACCATACGCCTACAGGATCAGAATACGATGGTAAAATTCTGCTTTTAAAAGGGTCCAAGTAACATCAAATTCTTTTCTGTACATCATGCAGTTTCATACGCCTCAGTAATTGTTAACATTTCACCCCCATCCTGATCATCACTCTTATCTGGATATTTTAATATTTAAAATATGCCTTTTTAATTTCGTCTTGATCAGCATTCTTTCCCCACCCCTAATGTATAGTAAAACGATTCAGCCAGTATTAATACTGGCAGATTTAATACTATTTGAATTTTGAATAACTGTATTAACATATTTATAGCAGGCGGCAAACATGAAATAAACTTTCTTAAAAAGTCCATGTGTCAACTCAATACCGATTAAAATGGAAATAAATATTTATATAAAAAAACTGGGTATTATTAAATATCAAATGAGTAAAATGGTCATAAACTGGGACATTAATAATTTATTTACATTGTTTTATTTTTATATTCTATCATCCCATCTTTCCATTTTTCTGTTTCAAGTTGCCACTTCTCCAGTTCCAACTGCCGCCTTTCGATGTACAATTTTCAGCGTTCCTCCCATATTTCATTTTCATCCTGCAATTTTTCATTTTCAATGTTTTTCTTTTGAATGGTAATTTTCTTCCATACTTCCAACTAAAATAAAAAATTGTTATAAGTAACAATTAAACTATTAATGCAAAATTATCAGTAATCGAATGTATATAATGCTTAAGTGTATATTTCGTATTAAAGATATGGTTGAGGAAGTTATGTTAATCTAAACTAGTTCATCGTAGTTTTATTTTTTGCAACCAATAGGATATGTAGGGGGAAAACGTATATTCGAATGAATTTTTTTTCAGCCTTCAGCATCCTCTAAAGTCGGAAAATGTTTTTAATTGTGCATACATAACAATTTTTCCCCAGTAATAGGGCAAATCAGCAATGTAAACCTATTGACCAATACACTGTACTACACCTCAAATTCTACTCGAATTAAATCGAAATATCCGTTTAAAGATTTTAATTTCCAAAGTTAAAAGGTGTACGGAATTTCTTTAATTTGGAGTGTGAATCGTAATACACTGCTCACAAAAATTAGGGGATATTTCAAAATGAATATGAAGCGATAAAAAAAGAAGTATTTAAATTTTTTTATTAAACAAGAACATCAGAAAAGCAAACGGCAAGTCAAAGAAAGTTGTTCGATTATGCAAATGAGATGCAAACTCAATTGTCGTGATTGAGTAGCAAGTGACATACTGGTGGGGTGAACAGAAGCATGTCAAACTGGTCGAGAGTGGCACACATTGACTGTTCAGTAGGGTGTATGGTCACCCAAGACTGCCAAAACACACTGACAACGATGGGGCATGTACATGATTAGAATGTCCAGGAGTTCTTGTGGGATCCTCTGCCACTCTTGCTCCAGGGCAACTTCCAGTTCAAGAAGCGTCGTGGGAGGCATTGGACGGTTTGCCAGACGTCTTCCCAGTGCATCCCAAGCATGTTCAATGGGATTCAGGTCTGGAGAACGTGAAGGCCAGTCCGTACATTCGATTTCTGCTTCCTGAAGCATGTTGTTGACGAGATGTGCATGGTGGGGCCTTGCATTATCATCCACGAAAAGAAAGTTGTTTCCAACTGCTCCAGCATAGGGTACCACTATAGGGTGCAGGACCTCATCTCGATATCCGACAGCAGTCAGCGATCCGTTTCTGATGACGTGGAGGTCGGTACGACCACCAATGTTGATACCAGCCCACACCATGATTACACCACCACCACCGAAGGAGTACCTTTCTCGCATGAAACGTGGATTCTCCCGTGTTCCTCGTTCATGCCAGATCAGGACACGATTGTCAGGCTGCAGACTGAACCATGACTCATCAGAGGGCAGTTGACCACTCATCACGGGTCCAATGACGTCACCCCACCTTCTACGGTGTTCAGCAGATAACGGAATGCATATACCATTGGTCGGCAGCATACAGTCCAACATGATGGAGCCAATTTCGTATGGTCTGGGTGCATATCTGTCGTCTATTGGCAGCAAGAAACTGTCCCCGCAGCTCTGTTGCATTGCTGCGCGTGTTCCTTCTTGCCAATAAGATCAAGTAACAATCATCTCTTGCTGTTGTGGCAGATGGGCGACCCTGCCCTCGTCTTCTTCGTACTGTGCCCGTCTCTTGAAAGCGATTCCACAGGCTCCTAAACACGCTTTGGGATGTTCCAAGTGCTGTTTCCACTGTCGTCTGTGTTTGACCAGCTTCAAGACGTCCTATGGATCTCCAGACTTCGCATTCGGGCAAATCATGTTGCAGGGGCAATGCAAGGAGCTGGGAAATTGCAGGATGTGCACTTTCAAAATCAGGGAACGTGCAGATACTCCAGTACTTTCAGCCTTTTGTATAGTGCATTTTCACCAATGAAATAAAAATTGGTTTTGTATCACATTTGCATAATCGAACAACTTTCTTGGACTTGTCGTTTGCTTTTCTGATGTTCTTGTTTAATAAAAAATACGCTTTTTATCGCTTCATATTCATTTTGAAATATCCCCTAATTTTTGTGAGCAGTGTATATGGACACCTATCCAACTTTAAAACAACTTTTAATATGTATAAAAGAAAACATTGAATTTCCCGACTTACCCCCAAGGTAATTGTGGAAAATCATTGTTGCAAATGCCGTGGCCTTCACATTTCAGTAGCAAAATCTCTAGCATAAATACATCACTTGCAACATTCCTTTAAAATATCGCCGTTAGAGGGCACAATTACGACTTTCGGGAGATTCAGAAAATGCGAATTCGTCAACACTTTCCTAACCAAGGGCTGGCAGTGTCCCAGTCGGTAACATTTCAGGCTAGTTTGAGTTCCAGCGTAGAGATTTATCTCCGTAAAATACCCTGCCCACAGTTAGTTGGGGGCATCGAGGGGGGCTTGGAAAGGCCACTAGTTCGCCTGATCGGTCGTGTGGCTCTGGTTGAGGGAGAGACATAGCTTGTGTATATTAAAGAACATGCTAGATGACCTTCATGGAAGGCTACCATTTGTTTGGCAGTGGGTCCTAAACCTTCTCTGAGCATTCAGAGTTCTTAGCCATTTTGCCCATTACATGCAGATAAGTGCCTCTCAGAGGTAAAGTAATCCAACCCAGTAAGAATTTACTTCTATAAAAGAAAAGGTGGAAAGTCTATAAACAAACAACGAAATGAAAGTACGTTTTCTAAAAACAAGCTAAAAGTAAAAATCCTTTTTTTTGTCACTAAAACACCTTTCTCTGCTACTTTATAGATTCTTAGGGCACGAAAGGAGAGGAAGATTAGTTTTAGTAGCTTACAGAGGTCTGACGGGAGCCTGTCAGTTTAATACGCCATAGTAATCTGTGAGGATGGTGAGTCCAGAAGCTTTTGACTCGATCATAAAGATGGAGGGATGCGAAAGAAAACTTCACAAATCTACCGGCATTTAAATATATATTAATCGTTAACAGCAGCCTTTTGTGCATATATACATACACAACAAAAAGTAAGCAGTCTGCTGTTAAGTGTTCCAACTTTAATAACCCTTTAAATATTAAAGAACATTGTTGCATATTAAAATTTAGAGATATTTGAGGGAGATCTTCAGTTTACACCCACAGGCATTTTTCCATAAAAAAAAAAGCTTTGAATGTGGCTTTTCACATAACGTGGAAGTGTCCGATATAATGTACATACATGGGTTGGTTTGCAATCTGTAGTTCCACTTTGCCACATTTTTTCCAAGCAAATTTTCACAGTTAGTTGGTACTAAATTTATTACCTTCGAAACGAGTTTTTAAAAGCAACGTTCACTGGGGATGATTTCTTTTTTTTTCGAACACGAGCTGAAAACAGTCATATATTGAAAGAACTGATATCGAATTCTGAGGCATCGTTTGGTGGAGCTACGTCAAAACTCCTATTTATACTAAATAGTGCAGTGTCAAAGTGTATACATACACACATATATAAATATAATTTAGTTTTAAAATACTGCTAGTAGCTATACATTTTAAATATTTATATAAAAAATAATATAATTAATATATTATTTTATTTCGTTTAAAAATAACAAATTGCAGTTAAAATTTCCCCTCCCCATCTTTTCTTTTGCTAAATGGCAGTCCAGTCCTAGTGTATCAAGATGGCCTTGGTCTGGTGCGCTACCATCTGACCCAACCCTCCTAGTTTTCGGGTACAACCTGAGTATTAAATATCTTGTTCAAGGAGTAAAAAACGGGTGGAAGGAAAAACCCGAAAAAGTCATATTCTACACATAACGTCATTGAACACATTTAACACAGAGGCCTCCCAACAGTTCTGTTATCTCTTAATGTCACCTGTGCAATTTTTAGTTTAAAAATTCCTAGTCTTCACAAGATCATCAAAAATAGTAAGTTATTACAAACACCATGACACACATAGGTTAATTACCAGCAAATGGGCTAGTTCTGTTTCAAAATCATATAGTGGAGCTGTAGTTTAAAGTGTATCTTAAAAAGTGTTGCATAAGGTTTCTGAAAGATCCAGAGCTAAAACTTACCATGATGGGTTACTTAGTCATTCTGATTTGCTTATTACTAAAGTTGAGTAAACAATGAAATTAACAGTACTCTTTTAGGAAAAGGAGGAGCAAAGATAATTTGAGTGATAAAGCACTTTGTTTCACAACTTTAGGTCCTTACTACTTGTCCTAAAGACATTATAGAGAGGATAATAAACGTGTAAAGGAACTGCTAATATTGGCTAACAAAGTCGACGGCAGAGAGCTGTACCAGAACAGTGTAATAAAAAACAGACAAATATACATAGGAAAGCTATTTGAAGAATTTTTTTCATGGCTAGGTGAGCATTTCAGTGATGTAAACAATGTGGTCTAATCCCATTTTTTGTTAGAAGGAATGACAGATGCATTGCTGGTTTTAATATTAGTCTTATAACACAGTCTATTTTTGTCTAAATTTAAACTATTCTCAGGAGTAGATTACTACTCAAATGATTAGAACTGGGAATGTTTCGGTTATCATTAAAATTTTGAAATGCATGGTTCCTAAGGATTTTACCAGAGCTATTATCATCTCTATTCTTACCCACTTTCTGTATTAGGTAAATTGTTTGACTGTGTGCTAGAAATGATTGTGCTTAATAGAGGTTGACAGGTTGCATGATGAGTAAATGTTGGACTCCAAAGTGGTAGGGGATGTGTAGATTATATATTTTCATTCCGAGATTCTTCAGAAATGTTTAGAGTTTTACAAAACCTTTGGTTGCTACCTTTGTTTGCGAGATCAGACAAGTTAACATAATGAAAACTCTATATAATATGCAGTAAGGCTTATAGCAATTGGTTGAGCATTGATTCTGGTGTTCGGATGCATTTTTTCTCTTTGGTTATGAAAAATTCACTACAGGGGAAAGATTTTATCTTAAATGGTCTGGAGATTTCTCAGCATGACAGCCCTTTTGATGATCATTTCAACATCAAACGATATCTTTCATTCAAGCTGCTGTTGATAAGACTGGTACTAAGTTTATGAAATTGATCAAACAGGCTGTTATTCAGTTAATATGAATGGTTGCACTTTTGATCAGGTGTATCAGTTTAATTTTCTTGGGAGCTAATGTAACAGATACTGGGTTGGGTTGTTTTACCTCTGAGCGGCACTTTTTTGCACACCATGGGCTAAATGGCCAGGTCACATGGACCCAGAAGGCTCAGAGAAGGTTGGGGGAGGGGACCCACTGGAACAGCTGTTGGGAGACAGATTGTAGCCTCCCATCAAGGCCATCCAGTGTGTTCTTTAAAGTGCACAGGCTATGGCTTTCCCGCACACGGGACCACGCCTTAACATCCCATCCAATGGACAGTGGCCTTTTCAAGTCCATCGGTGTCCCCTACTGACCTTGGGCAGGGCTGGGAATTTTGCGGAGATAAATCTCAACGCTGACCCAGCTGGGGCTCGAACCTGGGAACTGCAGCTTACGAGCCTGGCGCGCTACTGACTGAGCCACCCCCGCCCCAACAGATACTGGTAATGTGCAGAATTAACAGATGAGTTACTGCCAAAACTTTAAGAAAAAATAGGCATATAGAGAAGGTTCTCTCTAGGGTTAGTTATGGTAGTGAACTTTTTGTAAAACAACAGGAAACCTTCAATTCTAGATGCATACGTGGACATTAGGTGGTTGTAAGTAGAGTAAAAAGAGTCTGTAACTGCAGTATATTGTGCCGTTGGTTTCACTAAAATTTAATGAATAGTTATGAGCATCAGAAAGAGATCTAAGATGCAATGGGCAAATGTGGACTTCGTCGTTAAAATTGGTGAGCAAATGTTAGCTCAGATGTGCTTGGAGAATTGTGCAGTTCCATAGCTGATGGAGGCGAGTCAACTTGTCGAGATGATCAAGAATGCTTCAGGAAATATTTAAAGGGGCAATATTTACAGAGAATGTGTAAAACTTGTAATATTTACATGTGTAAGACATACAAGGGGATAATTTTAAAGTTAACTTACTCTTTTGGCAATGAAGCAGAGGAAGTCAGGCAAGGCAATCGGGCTGGAATACAGCAGCAGTCAGGTGGAGCAATCATTTTGGATCAAAGCAGCACTTAAGGAAGGCATTCTGGCTGGATCAATCAGGTGAAGCAATCAGACTGAGATGATGGGGTGTGAAGACATGTACAAATTTTACATCTTTTATACTAAAAATCAAGGATAACTTCAAGGAGAAATCTAACATAAAGTAGTTTTAATAAAATAAAGAATTAGTTATGTTAAGGTAGTATTGTTGACTATACCGAGGATAGTAGCAACTATGTCAAGGTCCGCCTAGATAGTTAACTGTGCGAAGCTGACAAGCTATATATATGAAAGGTGACATTTCATCCTTAAAACAAAATGCTAGAAATGCTATTCAAGGATAAAAGATTTATTTCCCATCAAATATCCTGATATATGGGAAATGTACAAGGCTGAAATGTCACTTTGGACAGTCGAAAAAGTCAATCTAGAGACAGACTGGAACGAAAAATTAAAGCCAGATAAAAAAATATTTAATTTCTCACATTCTAGCATTGATGGAGTGGTCAGCAAGAATTTGATCTTTCATTTCAGATAAGGGGGGGAGAGAGACGTATTGTTTAATGTTGTAGAATGCATTCCCTGCATGAAAAAAATAGTGAGCATTTGATTGGACCAAGGGGAAAAGTGTAACAATCCATGGCAGCCTTTGCTATTGCTGAAGGCATACAGTCATATCAGAATAATATGACCACCTACCTAATAATGGAAATAACCATCCTTGGCCCGGATGACAGTGTGGCATGGACGCAATGAGGCCTTGGAAGGTTGCCAGAGGCACACGTGCCCATTCGTACTCCAGCAGAGCAAGGAGGTTCCGGAGATGACGTGGTTGAGGGTCCACACACTGAATCTGTCAATCCAAATGATCCCACAAGTTCTCTATGGTATTCAGGTCTAGCGATTTCGCCGGCCAAGGGAGACATCGCTGTCGTGTTTCTGGAACCATTCACGCACCACCTTAACGACATGGCAGGGTGCATTGTCCTATTTGTAGACACCATCACTACCAGGGTAAATGTTCAACATGAAGCGATGCATGGGGTCAGCAAGGATGGAGAGGTAGCCATTGGCATTCAAGGATCCATCCAGTGGTACCAGCAGTCCCAGGTCATACCAGGAAAACATCTGCCAGACATGCACACTTCCACCACCAGCCTGTACTTAACCGACAAGCGTGGTGGTGCACTGGGTGTTGGTTCTCGTGTGTTCGACACCATATCCACCATCGCCTGTCACTCTGTGGAGTAGAAACCTCGATTTGTCAAAGGCAACCTTCTTCCACTGTCCAATGATGGTAGTCCCGTGCAAACTGCATGTGTCATTGCCTATGGACCTTGGTTAACATGGGTGCCTTTAAACAACATCGACTCCGGAGACCCACGCGTAACAGGATTCACTCTGTTATTAGAGACACGTACCTGGGTGCCCAGCATTCATGTGGTCAATGGCTGCACTGTTGTGCATCGATTGCCCTTTATCAGTCGATGGAGGTGACATTCTCCTCTAGGGTTGATGGCCTTTGGGGCACCACAGTTAAAATGTCTAGAGGTACTTTGGTGTGTCAGCGGTCCATTCTTGGTAAACCCTTACTACAGCACTTCATGAACAGCCCACAAAGTCTGCTGTTTCAGAGATTATTCCACCCTTGGCGCAGTAGCCAACGATTATTTCTTTTTGAGCGTCCGTCAAAACAATACCTCTGCCCATTGTGCTCATGTTATGCACTATGGCTCATCTGTCCTGGCCGGCAACTTATATCTCCGTGTGGTCAACCTTGGAATGTGCACTCTGTGACGTACGTGGGTGGGTACTCTGCGTTTCCATGTGTGGTCATATTTTTCTGATATGACTGTGTATGTTGCAGCTCACAAACTATCGACAATACCATCAACAGGGTGTAGCATAGAGACAGCCTGCCTCATGGCACCTGTGATGGTCCATCCATTCACTTTTATCATTTTGTGTGCAGAGCAGTGGGTAGCTCAGAAACGTTCAGCTCCCACCCCCAGCTAACTCTCTATATTAACCTACTAGGTGTAATCCGATTTCAAGAAGAAACCACCAATTTGGTAAAAATGTTTTTATCTCCAAGATAAAAATAGTTGTTGGTAAAAGTGTCATGTCATAGATGATAGAGAACATTTTGAGTTTTTGTGTATCAGGGAAAGTTTTTTGTCCGTTTGTTGCCAAAGAAATTATCAATCTCGTTTAATCTCACTACCAGCTCAATCTCGTTGAAATCAATACCCAAAGTGTTTGGTCATTAGGAGAACCGAATCTCTTCTGTTTCTATATTTACTGATTAATTTGTCTATTGCTGTTCAGTTGTAGTCATTTGCTGCTTCCCACGGCGACAACTAAACAATAGACAAACCAATCAGTAAATATAGAAACAAAAACAGAAGTGATTCGGCTCTCCTCCCAAATCACCAACCCCGAAATTACAACCTTTGACGGACCTATTTCTTACGTTTCTGCACTATATGAACCAGGCTGCAAATTACTCAAGAGCCCAAAATATCGTAATTGTTTTCGGCCAAGCTTCAAATCTGAAGAAATTAAGAGAGAGACAAATTTTGCTTACTTCAAAAATCGAGCGTATACCGATTCCCCCTACATTTGCCAAATAATTCCGCTGTTTACTACATCGGCAAAACCATACGTTCTTTTCAAGAAGTTCACAGAGCACCAAACTGATGTCAGCCAAAACTAACGATGGCTGCCAACAGGCTAGCAGTACAACATACGGCAACAATAGACTGGGAGCACATCACACTGCTTGCACGTGCGTCCACTTTCTACAGAACCATAGGCCACTAGGCTATTGAAATAATGACCTCATCCATCCCCACCTGCAATGAAGACACTGGACCTTCACATGTAGAAAGCTTTGTCTAAACAGGCCTAACGTCACTACATAGTGTCACTTCACTGAAGTCAGAGCGCTGTCACTGCCCCAAAAAGCTTCAGAATTAAAAAAAAATTAAAGCCAGATAAAAAACGGCAGTCTGGAAACTGCTACTCCATGAAAATACAGTTGAAGAGTCTTCTAAAAACTTTCAACACCCAAATAGTTTGTCATTGAGCAATTAAAAAAATTTTCCTTGAGAATTTTAAATTATTTTTAATCTGCCAACTCCCTGATCCTGACGTGACCGGACACCCAACAGAAGAGAATCGTGGTGACTGCTGATGATGGAGTTGCTAGTGGATCTTGGAGAGAACATGGTGATACCGATGCCTCACCAAGATCAAAGCCTGTAGCGATCTAAGTGAGTCCGTGTAGAGGACACACCAACAATGATGCTTAACCACTATGTAATCTAAGGCAACGCTGATAACATGCAACTCTGCAGTGATGATAGAACACTGCTGTGGTATCTAGTCTGCTATGATGACATCAGAAGATGCCATGGCAATCTCCCTGATATGCCGAACTTCAAGCCATCAATGAAGACAGGCAAGAAGTCCATGTGCTTGGCATGGTGGCTGGCAAAGAGTTGCTATTGAACAGTCAGGTGTAAAGGCCTTCCCTGTCCTGCAAAAACTCGCAGGAAGGAGTAACAGCAAGCCACAGTGAAAGTGGCTGTAAACTAGGCAACGCTACCGAGACTGATGTTGATGTCTCTAAGGTAGCTTCAGGCACACAAACTGAAAGGAGGAATCAGTCCGATTCTGGTATATTTTCCACTGGGGAATTGAAAATGCAGTCCAAAGTAGGATGGCCTGGCAGGGATCGCAATTTTGGTGCATACTGCATGGACAACTGCTGACAGCGAATAGAAAACAATGGTTCATTGGTCTCAATATAAAGACTCTGGACTGGTGAGGTGTGGAACACCCTTGGGCAAACATGGAAGGCCTGATGACAGATACAGTGCAGCACCTTCACCACCAAATCCTGGGCAGAATCACACGACTGGAATCTGTGGTCATTTTGACCGGACAAGTGCACTGTACAAGCGGAGGAAAGATCATCGGTCTGCCCCAAAGAGAGAGAGGACCTTCATATTCAATGCCTGCATACACTTACTTCGACCTAGAATGGCAGATGCGAGGTAAAGAGGTCGATTTCTGGTGAAAGATGAGACAGAAACTGTCTTTGCCACAACTGGAATGGTTGTATCACCAAGCCACATCTCAGGGTCTGCATGATTACGCTTGCTGCAAAAGTGCACACAATCTTCAGTGGGGAGAACCTAAAGCCATGCCCAGAGAGACTATTCAGAGTTGTTTGAAGTTCTCATTTAATGATCCTCATATTGGACGACGAGCAAAAGGTGCTAAAACCTACAACATAGAGGGAATTTCCTATAGTCAGAGGAAGTTGCCATGTAATGGAATTTACCTCAACGGCAAAAAGTGTAACACTCAGAATGCAGCCTTATGGCACCCCCCTGTTCGTTGGGAAAAGGCAATGACAATCTTACTGACACAAACACGAGAAAAACCAGAAGGTAAAAAATTAGAGACGAAGATAGGCATGACTTCTGAAACCAAAGCTATGGTCACCAAGAATGCTAAATCTCCATGCCACATTTTTTCAATGCCGAAGAAAATTAAACATCCCATGCTATTTAAAATCGAATTCCTGATTGCAGATTCGAGGTGGGTCAAATGTTCTATGGTAGCCTGTTGCCTGCGAAAGCACACTGTGTATTGCAAAGAAGGCCATGGAGTTACCATTCTTTACACTTCACAACCCACACATTCACTTAATAATCCAATTAATAATAGGATAATTGGAAGGAATCTTGGTATCCTTGCCTGGTTTAAGGAAGGTCAAAACGATAGCCTTCTGCCAGTCTGGAAACTGCTACTCCATGAAAATACAGTTTAAGCGTCGGAGCAGCCAAACCTTACTCTATGGTGGCAGATGTCCGAGATGGCATAATGGACATTGTCTGGCTCAACAGATGTATGGGAGAGAGTGCAGTGTAAGGCAAAGCTCCTCCATCCTGAATGGCCTGTTGTAAGGCTCCAGGCCATTCAAGTGGAAAGAAAGCAGAGATCGTTGTCATGCCCTTCAGGGCCAGAAACTTGTATGAAAATAAACAGATGGAGGACTCCCCCAGAGTGTTGGTCTCTATCTTTCTTCCCACCTGTCTTCCAGACTTTATCCCACCTGACATGAGAATTGGTGACGCAGACAAGATTTATTTTTGGTCCAAGATTCCTTCTGGCGCCGGATGAAACAGGCTTTCGTCTTTGTACTTTTGAATGCTTCAAGGTTAGGGTTATGTATGGGACCCTCCCCCCCATAAAAAGTCTTGTTCTGAACCTTAGGAGCTACGGTGCAGTCAGGATTCCATCATGGTTTTGGAACCAGTCAAGGCATCTGCACGGATAATGCATTCCATCATCTCCACCACTGCAACATCAATTGGCACCTGGCTGGCAGTGTTCATCAAGCTCAAAGCTACTCCACTCACCCTGATCTGGTCTCCACCTTGAGACCCACGCAGAGTTGCAAGCCCCCCTACCCTTATGGGGGGAGGGATCACTTTCCTATGGATTAACCTCGCAAGCAAAGAGTAGAAGGTTCGAGGAGCAGATAGCGAGATCAATAGCAGTTAATGTGCGGGTCGGGGAGTGTAAGTATGTAGTGCCACCAGTGTTCAACAGGGAGAGAGATGGATCTAAGAGCCCACCCCTCCCATTACTATCAACATTGCATTAGAGTGGGCTATGCCTACTGAAGTCCTATATGAAGGGGAGGGCAGCTACAAGACGATGGCATCTAGCTGTTCCTGGAAGACGAGACAACCGGACAGTAGGTAGAGCATATAGTCAACAAAAATCCCATAAAGAGAGAGCGCAACCACTTCCAAGATGGTGTGAAGGGGTTCACCCTTGAAAGGAGAATGGTTACTCACCAGGATGGTACTCCTGCATGCACACACAGATGGACTCGTCTGCCCTTAAGGAGGCCCTCGATGCCGTATTCCTCTGAAAAATGCACAATTCCATTGTAAATGTGTGGCCATGTCGTCTTTTGAGATTGAGCAGACGATTTCTTTTTTTCTAACCGTCGCTAGCACCAGTTTCGGAAAAACAGGACAGTCTGTATCCATGTCCTGTCATCCGAGTGACAGGTATCTGAAGCCACCAAACAAGGTGATAAAACTTTCTTTTTGGGCCCTGGTGAGGGCTTTCCAGTGGTGGTAGCGAAAGGCACATTCACAGGAAGAGAAATCAGAGTTGATGTCGAAATTGACACATACCCAAAATAACTACCTAATTATGCATAACTTTTAGCTAGATACAAAAAAAAAGAGCTAATATCTTCGTTTCACCGTAAGGCTTTACTCTGCTGAGGAGTGGTCAACCACACAGGGTCCTGGTGTTGATCATATACACCAACCGGAATTCAATAGCGACTTTCAGCTTAATTATGGATCCTGAATATTCTGCACTTGGTGGGCATCTGTTATGGGAGAATCTTCCGCTATTTTCTGTTTGTGGGTTGACAGCCTCAAGTGAATAGATTCACAGGATATGTTATATTAGCTGGTGGATAATCCTGATCAGAGGCCGTCGCAAATACCTGAACTCTTGCTTCTATGGGAATCATTAAACCTACATTGGTGGAAGTCTTCCAGTGTATATAACTTCAGCCTTTAGTAATGGGGAAATGGGTCTTTGCCCATGCCTATGATTAGGGGGCTGTTTGATATTGTTGGCATTTCTTATCTCAATCTCCCTAATCATTCTCTCTCCACAGGCAATTGGAATGCGTGGACTCTATACAGAGATTATTCTCTTGATATCCTCACACAAGAATTCCACCGTTGTAATTTAGATATTTTCAGCTTACAAGAGACCAGATTAAAGTCTTAAAAATTTGAAATTTCTCTTTTCAGGGAAGATAAAAAGCATCTCTGCAGACACGTGATGATCTTCTAGGATACGAGTGCATTTAATAAAAGGTTTCTTACATTAATGAACTCATATCCTAGAAGAGCAATTGCTTAACATTCAAGATCAATGATAATAAGTTTAAATGCTTATTATCCTTGATCTAGACGACTCCAATGCCAAAGTTGGTACCTACTCTGGCCTTCGGGGAGGGGCTGATAGTCCCGTTTGTTATTGGTAGTTGCAATGGCAGTGGGCAACGTCTACAGATAAGTAAACTTAATGGTGTGAGAATAACTAACACCACGACATATATAATGGGTTAGTTCCGTTATGTTCATATAGGGGAGCTGAAATTCGAACTGATCATTAACTTGTTAAAAGTGCCTTGCAACTTAAAAAGTTACTTTTGAGTCGATTCAAATTTTTAGAAAAAAATTGTCTTGAGCCAGGTGGGATACGAACCCACGACCTCCTGATAACATGTCAGTTGCTTTGAACCACTGAGCTACCAGCCGCCGATCCAGAACTCTTATTTATACGAACATTTTTAACCTACATCATATGTACAGACTGTTCATATCATCAATTTGAGATCTTGATCGGTGGCCGGTAGCTCAGTGGTCCAGAGCACCCGACATATTATCAGAAGGTTGTGGGTTTGTATCCCAACCGGCTCAAGGCAAGAGGAAAAATTGGAATCGACCCAAAAGTGGTAAGTACTTAATGTATATCAAAAAAGTCTAGTTTATTCATAATTTAAAAGCTACCTTTAACACTGAAGTTCTGAAAGATCCAATTATAGCTAAAGCCTACCATTATAGGTTAGTCATTAAGACAGTCATGGTTTGCTTACTTACTGAAGTTGGGGAAGAATGGGATCATTTTAAACAGGTTTTTCTTGAAACTAAGAGTATTCTTTTAGGAAAAGGAAGCAGAAGAGACAAAATTATTTGAGTGATAAGGCACTTGAGCTTATTTCAGAAAAACTGCAGGAAGTCCTTAATCAATATCAAACTAGTCCAAAGAGAAAGCATTAAGAACATAAGAAACGTTTAAAGAATCAGTTAGCAGCCGATACAAATCTTTGATTTGAAAGCCTGGCTGGCAAAGCAGTACCAGAGAGTTAATGTTTTGTGTGGTAGAGAACGGACAGGTACTGTACAAAATTAGACAGGGATTGAAGGATAAACAAGATTATAAAAGGTGAGGATTCTGTGGTGGCTAAGGTGGGCTGAGCATTTCAGTGTTCTAAACAATGTTAGTTCTACTTCCACTGTTTGTAATGGTGATAGATGCATTACTGGCTTTAATGTTGACCCTTATAACACAATCTGAACTTATTTTGGCTATTTCTAAACTTAAAACTACATAAATCCCCAGGGGTAGATTCGGAAATGCTCCGGTTACCACACGGATGACCAAAATTTTGAATATCTTATGAAAAAGGTATGGTTCCTAAGGATTTTATCCGAGCTATTATTATCCCAGTTTTTAAAAAAGGTGATCGCAGTTCTTGTGATAACTATAGGGGTATCATCCAATTTTCTGTTTCAGGTAAAGTTCTTTGCATGATTGTGCTTAATAGAATTAAGAATCTGGTTGACAGGCAATTGCGTGATGTGCAATCAGAAGTGGTAGGGAATGTGCAGATCAGATATTTTCAATTAGGCAGATTCTTGAGAAATGTTTCGAGTTTTAGAAACCTTTGGTTGTCAGCTTTGTTGATTTCAAAAAGGCTTCGACTCTGTTGATCGTCATAATTTGCGTCGTACTAGTTAACGTAATGAAAGCTCTACAACACTGATGAGAGTTGGTAAGGCTTATAGTAATTGGTACAGAATTGCGTCTGATGTTCGACAAGGGTGCATTTGTCTCCTTTTCACTTTGGTCTACCATGTTATGCATAATTCACTGCTAGGGAAAGGTTTTGGCCTAAAATGGTCAAAAGATCTGAAAATTTCTTATTCAGATCAAGCTGATGATTTAGCGCATTTGGCAAACGATGCTGATGATACTGGTAGTAGAGTAGGTTTCGTTATTATAAACAGAGAAAAATGCTAAATTGTTCAGGCAGATGGTGCTTCAGTTGCTTTGAGTGGCTGCACTCTTGAGCAAGCGTCTCAGTTTATCTTGGTAGCTTGGGCTTTTGGGTTGTTTTACCTCTGAGCGACACTTTTTTGCACACCATGGGCTAAATGGCCAGGTCACATGGACCCCGAAGGCTCAGAGAAGGTTGGGAGAGGGGATACCTTTACAAACAGCTGTTGGGAGACAGATGGTAGCCTCCCGTCAAGGCCATCCAGTGTGTTCTTTAACGTGCACAGGTATGGCTCTCCCACACACGGGACCACGGCTTTTCCCAGCCCATCGGTGTCCCCTACTGACCGTGGGCAGGGCGGGGAATTTTGCGGAGATAAATCTCAACGCTGACCCAGCTGGGACTCGAACCTGGGAACTACATATTACGAGCCTGGCGCGCTACCGACTGAGACACCCCCGCCCACTTCTGGTGCTTTTAAGATTTTATGGAGTGTGGAGAAATAGGCGTATACACCTAAAGACTAAAATTAGACTATAATAGTTTGGTTATTTCTAGGGTTACTTATGGTAGTGAAACTTGGACGTTTAGTAAACACGAAACTTGCCTTTGATTTTGGATGCTTATGCAGTATCTTTGGCATTAGCTGGTTCAACTTTGCAGGTAATGATGAGGTCAGGCAAAAAGTGTCTGCATCCTCCTCTGAACAGCATATTCTGCAGACTACGTTGGTTTGTTGCCTATGGATAATTATAGCGTATAAGGTTATGAACAGTGGACAATGCTAACCGGATCTTCTTAGAATTGGTGTGGAGTACCAAGATACTTGGGCAACTGGTTGGACCTCCATAGCCGATAGCTGCTTGAAGATAAAGTTTCTAAACTCATCATCCTCAAGCAGCCATGGGTTACGGAGGTCCAACCAGACCGTACAATTTAGTTCTGCAAGCAAGTCTGTCCTGAGCTATATCTGCTGCACCTGGCTCTGCACACCGATTCTAATAAGGTCCTGTTTGACATTGTCTGCCTACCAAATTTGGTGGGGTAGCCCCACCAAATATTTCCACCGCTCAAGTAGTCGTGGAAATATGGAGAAACTGCCACAAATGGCGTCATGTGTCCCTCTCCCCATGGAGGTAGGAATAAAAGGCACTTTTATTATCAGCTAGCATATCTGGCCTCAACTGCCATGTCATTCCTACCCTGAAAGTTGTAATCGCATTGGTAATGTTTTGTACGAATACTGGCACAATTAAATCACAATACTTCCTGAAAGTAAAAATATTATTGGGTACATAGGATTCGATTTAGCATTTTTAAAACCAGTTTAGTTCGAAATTGGACGCTATTGTACTAAATAACGCATAAAATTAGTGCAACAATAATCCCCTCAAGAAAAATGGTGATTAGGGACATTTCAGACCGGCAGTAATTTTAGGAATATGCAGCATCTTTACTTTCCAGTATAATCAAAAGAACTAAAAATTCTGAAAGAAAAACCTTATGACTTCTTACCAAAGAAATGCTACCCCTTTCATCTATTTCGTAGGTTTACCTCTGCAGCATTACACAAGGGCCACTTTTTTGCACAATTTCTCGTTCAACACAGGCAATATGGCATCTCCATCTCTTCCCACCTCTCCGTTCGGAATTACATCTATTTTATAATTTCACTGAAAATTAAATCATTACATATACAAGACCTCGAGTCGCAGCTACCTTAAAAGGCATCCGATTAGAACATAAAAATTACATTTTCAGAAGTTATTTTAGTACTATTTTTAATCTAATTTCATACTATCACGAAATTTTAATATGCATGAAATTTTTGCTATGGTTCTTAGTGCAACTTCTCGTAGCAATAGCAAATCGATCTGGGATGGTTCGGTTTCATTTTCAAAGGTGAAAAACTTTGCTTTGAAATGTTTTTAATTTTTGTCGCTTTATTATTTTTCGTCACTTTGGGTCGGAGTAATTCTTTGAAAACGTCCGATTTCTATGGGGACGCTGCCGTTGCTTACAATTGAGTATTATGTTGCGACTAAAAACATGTGATGTGGACAGCTGTGAATGAAACTATCAATGAACAATACGTTTGGCGGGTTTGGTGACTGGAGTGGTGAAACCTGTGAATGAATTTACCAATGAGAAGTGTTATCCGTTTCGAACCAAACTCTTGGTGGTGTGGGTTTAACTATTAATTGATATTTCCGATATACTCTTGTTTATTCATACTTTTCAGTTTTCATTTAAATTGTTTTTAAAGCAAAATGAATTTTTTTGACACTAATACTGTAGCATAAGTTTGCCAATAGACAAAAAATCCAAGCATAAGCATTTTTTACTAAAAATTAAGAAATTATGAATTCTCTCTATTAAAACAATACTTCAGAAAAGAGATAAAAATTAATTTAAAAAATATTAAGTTCAAATGAAAAAAAATAGCTTTTAAAAGTACTTATAAAATTTTACACAATTTCTTTGAATTTGCCTTTTCATTAGCCACAAATGCTTTTTCGTTTGTCATATAAGATCAATTTCTGCATATTAAAATTTTTTTTTACTTCGCAAAGCAGAATGGACAAAAAAAATATTTTTCAAACCAGTTGAAGCAAACATTTACAAAAAATATTTTTTTTTGTTTGTACTAGTGTTTTTCTTCAAATTAAAAGCTTTCTAAAAATAGCTTCTTTAATAAATTTGTAATGCCAGATTGTTTTATGTCAAATAAAGTTTTATCAATACTTCTCATAAAAAATTTAAACAACAGTTAAATTAAAATATTACCATTCGAGATTATATCAAAATAGCATTTTGATCTGTAAATAAAGGATAATAGGGATGTTAGCGACTTCTTGTAGTAATATGCAGTCTTTTCCTGTTGCACGGATCACTAAGTATCATTGGGTGATCCCTGCAACAGGAAGTCACTAACACCCCTATCCTGCTTTCACCGATTGAAATGCTATTTTAATTTACTAAAACAGCTCGGATATTAAGTTTTTAACTATACTTCTCATGTTTAGTATTTTGCATTGTTCAATTTGTATACAGTATGCATTTTTCTTTTATTAGTTGTTTGAAAGTTGTAAATTGCACTTTTTTTTGACTGAATACGTTTGAAGAAACCGCCTGGTACATTATTCGGTTTTTCAGACCTGGAACCGTATAGTTCAAATGCATATTGATCAAACTGTTAAAGTACTAAAATGTCAAATCTAATCACACAAAAAAAAAACTCACCTGGCAAATTAATGCTTTGGTCTTCATCGTAAGGACCCAGCTTACACTGGCAACAGTGATTAACAACACTGGCGTATCTTAGCACTCCTGTTTTAAGGAAAATAATTTATCTCCTAATTACCTAATTACTGAAAATATTTAACTACTTCAATAGAATGAATATAATTATCTCCAAACATTATAAATACTAGTGCGAGAGGAGTATCGATTACCATTAACCCTGGATCCATATTTTGAATATATGCAGAGATGCCAGTTTCTTAGATACACCACCCATCACATAAATAGTTCATTCCAACACATAATACGTCATATGAGAGCGTTAAAAACTGAGCGTCAGTATGAGCGAAACAAGTGATTAGACTTTGAACGTAGCAAGATAGTTGGTTCTAGGCGTGCCGGTTCTCACATCTCGCAAATAGCTAGCCTCCTGGGCTTTTCACGCACCTTTTCAAGGGTTTACCGAGAATGTTGCGGAAAGCAAAGTGATCGCAGATCCTGCTGACGAAAAGAGCTTTTAAGAAAACAGACATTTCATGCTTCCTAGTGTTAAAAATTGCATAATGCATAAATTAACCAGGCAAATCACAGCAGAATTAAAGATCGGTGTACAGAATGTCATCCGTCCCTGAATGCACCATTTACCAGACCTGGTCACGAATGGGCTACAACAGTTGCTGACCATGTAAAGTGCCAAAGCTATCAACAACGAATACGAAAGCTCATCAACAGGTGGCAGAAGAGAACGACACTGGACTGTTGAGGACAGGAGACAGCCTGGTTGGACAAATCAAGGTTACTTTTGCATTACGCTGATGGATCAGAATTTGCAGCAAGCAACAAGTCATATCACCTGGTGTCAACAGTACAGGCCGGTGGTGGCGGTATGATGGCGTGGATGTTTTCTTGGCACACATTAGGTCCTTTGATAACCCTCGATGAACATCTGAATGCCATTGTATACTTTTGAATATCATTGCTGACAATGTTCATCTCTTCATGGCTAAAGTTTATCCTCACTCAGATTGACACATTCAGCATAATGCACCCTGCTCACAAAGTACATATCCCCGAACGGTTCTAGGAACATCCCGACGAGTTTTCCTAACTTCATTGGTATGCACAATCCCCAGATCTAAACCTCATCATGCATCTTTGGGATAAAGTGGTAAGGGATGTTCGCAAAAAGACTGTGCCACCATTCAATTTACAGCAACTGCACAATATATTTTCTGCATGGTACAACATTCCCGCACAACGCATCCAGCAAGTTCCATGCCCCGATGAATTCAGGATGTTCCGAAGAAAAGGGGTGGGGGCAACCATTCAGCATCTTGAATAGCACAGGTGAAATTCCATTGACAATCTTAGAAGAGCACTCTTTCCCTGTTACTTGATTTAATAAATGAACTATTGAAAAGCTATTTAAAGAAACATATGTCAAACTTATTCTTGAACTATAATAATAATAATCATGCTTAATATAACATCTGCTTTCAAACTTCAGGCCATAAATACTCTTGCTTAATTGCTGCAATCCTGTAACTAAGAAATCGACTTCCCAGTGATTAGTTTGTACACTTTAATTTTAAAACTAAGGCCTATTTACAACCTTATTTTTTTTGTAATTATGAGTTTAACATAAAATATATCTCCTCACTGAGCGATGACCAATATTGATTAATAGTTGATAGAAGTTTTCGGTCTCAAAAATAAAATTACACCATAATAAGGTGCCAAAATCATGACAAACTTCATACCTTAGCTCAGGGGTTCTCAAAATATGGGCCATGACTTTTTTATTTGCAAAGTTTAAGATAGAGAATAAGAATCATAGAAGCTGCTCCTAGCTTTTACAATACTTCTCATATAAGGGCATGCCCTACTAAGACCAAAGTCCTATACACAAATGCAAAACATTGAATGTTGTACTTTTACATTCCCCTGCCGTTTCAAAGGCAGCCACTTGTGGATGGCTGCGAGGCTTTAAAAAGAATTACATTTGAATCAATAAAATTTAAGACTTTAATCATTTGAACGTCAAACTGAGCAACAAACTGCAGCATTTATGGGAAGAAGCAGAACACTGATTGCACATATGCAGGGTGTCATTAACGTCCACATGTGAAATTCACTATACACTATTTGAGGGTTGGTTGTTTTACCTCTGATCACAGCACTTTTTCGCACACAATGGTTAAATGGCCAGGTCACAAGGACTGCAAGGGTTCGTAAGTTGGGGAAAAGGGACCCACTAGACATGATTAGGAGACAAGAGGGAAGCCTCCCACCAAGGCTATCCAGCATGTCTTTACAGCTGTAAAAAATATTTTTCTCCTGCACACAAACCATGGCTTTGTAACCCATCAGACAGACAGCCTTTCCAAGCCCATCAGTGTCCCCTTTCTGACTGAGGGTGGGATGGTTTAACAGAGATAAATCTCAACAGTGGCCCAGGAGGGTCTTGAACTTGGGAACTGCAGATTTCTTAATATGTATATTATTTTCCTACATACTGGCTTTCAAAATCCCACCTTTATTTTTTGGACAATCTGTGGTACACTATCTGGTGCATTCAAACCCTTTGTGTCACATGTAAAAAGGTCCACAAATTGCATCTGCACTAGATTGCCATCTTTTTTAATAACCAGGTTGAAGTCCTAGCATTCTGTTACGAAAATTTCTAGATAATGTAGACTAAATTTTATGTGAACATCCCAGTACTCAATTTTTCCGTACTTTCCTCTTCCATCTCTCTTCCAAAAATCAGAGCTTTGTACAGATTTCAAAAACCTTTTCCTTCCCACCATAATACATACGTCATTTAAGCAACTGTTCTGCCAATCACAAATCTTCAGCAGTCAATCATTCCTAACATAGCCTAGTATTCTCATATAATTAGCCAAAGGGCCACGCAAGTCATCCTGATATCACTGTCCTTTTAAGACATTTTCTCTGACCTTCCTGAAATATTTTATAAAAACAGACTCCTTAACCTAATTATGAAATTTCTGGAATGGTGACTATGATGGAATAAGAAACTTCACACATTTTGATAACAAAGACCACTTCAAAATATTCCAATCTCATTAACGAAAACATAAGCATATACAAGCATTGAAAATTGTGTTGGGTTGCCAAAGGCCCTGTTTATACGTTTTAGAGTTAAGATAGCAATACTTTGTCAGCTTACAAAATAACCATAAAATTTTCTTTGATATTGCTCATGCAACCCTATTGAAAATTTCTAAGTCACAGCATAACTAGCACTCAATCATCGGAGTGGGGGGAGAGACACACACAGTATTCATTTACAAATACACACATTATGTAGATGCAAGATTTTTTGCTAACGGCTTAACAAAATTTTACTTTTTTTCCATTATTACAAATTTTTAAATGTCATTGAAACAAAAACCTATTTTGCTGTTATTAAAAGATAAATTAGCAATAATTGATGCTTTGAAAAATGGATAATGAGGATAAATACAATATTCTTATCAATATAATTATCACATCTAGGTTACTTTACAAAAATTTTAAAAACTGAAAATTACGGAGTTTCCCCGTATACTAAGGAGATAACCAAAACACTAAATCATGCTTTAAAAAAATATCAATTAACCTTACCACATACTACACCGAAAACCACAAAAAGATTGGTAATAAATGACAGATACACTAGTTACTGGGGGGTGGAGGTCTCTAATATTAATATATTGGATCCAACTAATAAACCAGAGGGAAAAACCAATTATATAGGGAAAACTTACAGAACATACATTCAATCAACGTATGAGGAAACATAAAAAACAAACAGCGTTAGTGCAAACAATAATTGAGAATATAAAGGTAAATAAAGTACAATATAAACCTTTATAAAATACAACTCACAGCTAATTTGATAAATTTAATTCATCACGATTAATTGCTGCACAATCGAAGAAAAAATAAAGTCGAGAGAACTGCGTTACATATCTGTTTAAGTAAGTTGAACTAGTAACAAGTCAGTTATAACTATTACGCTCTAAAAATGGAACCCTTCGTTGGTACTATCTAAACAGCTCTTCTTTTTCATGCAAAAGGGCTATAGAATAATGGAACCATATTTACCAGTTGAGTGAATCTGCTGGCACAGGTACAGGTTGCTCAGTCTTCTGTTGTTCTTTGAAGGTTTTGACCCGAGTAGTTTGAGGACTATTATCTCCACCACTGATTGCATTTTTTTTGATGCACTGACCATTCTTGCCCGATGATTAATGCTCTTAATTGGCAGTTGGTACTGTTGTAGCCTGTATACCAGTGTTTCGAAAAGTAGCTATTTTCTTTCTTCTAAATTAAGTTTTCACTACATCACTTGGTTGATATGATTTGCACTTAATATATAACCAAAACTCATATATTAATTTTTTGGTAGTTATATATTAACTTTTAAAACTCATTAAAATTCTTTAAACAAGTTTAAAAACATTACCCCCCCCCCCCCCCATCCAGCTACGTGTTTCACTAACTCTCCTAGTTATGACATTCTCAGGTTCCCATTCTGTGGTGTTCTACTGGTTTAAATAAGTCTCATTGACGTCATAGACTATTGCTTATTGCGTGTGTGTGGCATCTGCTCGCGCAACAGGAGATTCCATGCTGCTGGCAGGGGTGGAATCTCCGTTTTGCAAAGTTCATGTTGATTGATGTTAATCAACCTATTTTTGGTGTATGAAAGTTGAAATTTTGTCTGCGGAGTTGCCAGTGTGTATATTTTATTTGCTTTATTTTTGTCGTTATTTAAAATTGTTCGAGTTAATGCTGTATTTGGTTGTTTATTATATCTGTTTGATGTTCTAACATTCTTTGTTCGAATATTTTGCCTATGTAATTATTTTTTCCCGTTTAATTTATTTGTGGGGTCAGGGCATTCTATTTCATAAATCCCACCGGTTGGTTTTATTCTGTCCCTATCATTGATTATTAATTTTTTTTTATAGTGATGGGCAATTGGGTATCATTTTTTTTAAATATTAGTTAAGGTGTTTGCTACGTTTTCCATATATGGGAAACTGCATGCATATTAGGTTTTTTGCTCATAGGAGATGGTTAACAGTAAACCAATTGGAGGTGGTTGCCAACAGTCCTGGGTCCAGATAGAGGGGGTCCCAATTGGTTCACCACTGTCTGGACTCATGGCAGATGTGGTTTATGAGACATGTGGGAACAACAGCATTAGATAAAGTTAAACATAAACCTACTACTTATATTCATTACATTGATGACATTTTAATTTATTGGAATTATAACGAAGAAAAATTATAAGAATTAATCGATGTCTTTAATAGTATATTACCCATCATAAAATTCACACATGAAGCTGAAAATGAAAACCAATTACCATACTTGCATATCTTGATAAAGAAAGAAAATAAGAAGTGTAAAATAGAAGTATACCGAAAACCAACTTATATAACAAATATAATTCCCTTCAATTCAGCACACCCTTTAAAATATAAAAAATCTGCAATCACCCCATATTTTATAAGAACATTCCACTACTGTACAGAAACAACATTAAGGAAAGAGTTGAACTTTATAAAGAAAATGACCAGCGAGGCTGGATATCCATCTCACATTGTAAAATGGCTGGAAAAAACTGCTAAATATCACACAACGAAAGATTCACAACCAACACTTAACCCAACAAAAAAAAAAATCTAATAAATATGCACAGTTTTCCATATATGAAAAAAGTAGCAAACACCTTAACTAATAGTTTTTTTTAAAAAATGATACCCAATTACCCACCACTATGAACAAATAAATAAAATAAATACCCCCTCAAGCAGCTGCTTGCCACAGAGGTCTGACAGGAGCCTGTTAGTTTATATGCCATAGTAGAAACAATCAAAAAATTAGTAATCAATGATATGGACAGAAAAAAACCAACTGGTGGGGTTTATGAAATAGAACTCACTGACCCCACAAATAAATTAAACGGAAAAATTAATTACATAGGCAAAACGTATCGAACATCAAACAGATAATAAATAAACCTAATACAGCATTAACTCAATTTTACATAATGACATAAAAATAGAGCAAAATATAAAACACTGGCAACCCCACAGACAAAATTTCAACTTTCATACACTAATAATGTTGATTAACATCAATCAACATAAACTTTGCAATAAGGAGATTCCACCCCTACCAGCAGCATGGAATCTCCTGTTGCACAAGCAGATGAACACACAATGAGCAATAGTCTATGATGTCAATGAGACGTATTTAAACCAGAACACCAGAGAATGGGAGCCTGAGGATGCCATAATTAGAAGAGTTGGTTAAACGCATAGCTGGATGAGGGGAGCTAATGTTTCTAAACTTATTTAAAGAATTTTAATGAGTTTTAGAAGTTATATATTAAGTCTTGGGTAAGTGCAAATCATTATCTATATCAACTAAGTGATGTAGTGAAAACTTAATTGAGAAGAAAATAGCTACTTTTCAAAGCACTGGTATACAGGCTACAACAATAAGAGGATTAATCATCAGGCAAGAATGGTCAGTGCATCAAAAAAAATGCAATCAGTGGTGGAGATAATAGTCCCCAACCTACTAGGGTCAAAACCTTCAAAGAACAACAGAAGAGACTATGAACAACTGTACCTGCAAATTCATCATCAAGTTCTTCACTCAACTGGTACAGTACTGTGCAAATTAGTTGGAACAAGCGAAGGAACGCTAAGTCCCTTCCACTGCAGAGTCTAAACTGTTGCAAGTCTAAACTTGTTCGTAACCACCAAGGTTCATGTTTTGGGGATGTTTCACAGCTTCTGGGTCACAGACGTTTCACCCCATTGAAGGAATGATGGACAGCAAAAAGTACATAGGCGTTCTGGAGGCGAAAATGATCCCAACACTGCAGAAGCCGTTTCCTAATGGTGATGGCTAAGCTTGCTAAGAGCTTCTTTACACCCAGCAACATTTGAAGGTATTGGAGTGGCCAGGAAATTCACCCGATCTAAACCCCATTGAAAATTTGTGGGACATTATTAAAGTGAGCATATCTAAGATGGATTGCACGACAAAAACCAAAATGATAGAAAGTGTGGTACCACGACCCTGAAGTGAAGATGTGTGGAAAGCTAGTGGCATCAATGGTTGAGATAGTGGAAGAAGTAATTAAAGCTAAGTGTGGTCACATTCACTATTAACTACACTATTAAACAAATAAATATTTTAGTTGTGTCTTTGTTACTGCATTTTCCTATTGTCCCAACTAATTTGCACAGTACTGTAAATATGGTTCCTTTATTCTATAGCCTCTTTGCATGAAAAAGGAGAACTGTTTAGATAAGTACCAACAAAGGGTTCCATTTTCAGAGCATAATAGTTGTAACTGACTTGTTACTAGTTCAACTATACTTAAAAAACAGATATGTAACGCACTGCTTAACTTTGTACAGCAATCATGAATTAAATTTATAAACCTTTAGTTGCCCCACCTACAAAATTTAAGTTGCAATATGCAGAAACATAGTTGATTAACCTACATAAAGACTCAGTATGTAACAGAAATACCAACCGTGCCCACAGCATGGAATCTCCTGCTACATATAGAACCTGACATTTGAGTTGTGCAGTTAAACTGACTGCCTCTTGCTATTTATACTAGTCTCTCAGTCATAACAGACTGCACTTGCACCTGAGGAAGTCCTGAAACAGGAGGGGGTGAAACACATCATGATACGTAGTTTCCAAAATATTTTTAACATTTTAATGTTGAATTATTTTTTTTTGATTGATTTGTGACATACAGGACAGAGAAGAATCCTAGAAGCTACTCCTAGCTTAATACAGGCCTTCTCATACAAGGACATGCCCTACTAAGACCGAAGTCACTGGTGACCACTGCCTTAGAGATAACACAACACAAAGTTTGCCTTGCTGGAACAGTCACTAGCTGCCTAACCACTATGCCTATAAGGCTATATTTTACACATTTGTAAACTCTGGAGCTTTTTTTAACTTTAGACCTTGAATCTTCCTGGGGTGAGCAAACAGTCACCAAATGCTGAATTGGACTGTGAATTTAATTGTGTGCACATGATAACCATCAACATTAAAGGAAGGACTGGTAAACCTTAAGTCTGGAAGTCTAATAGAAAGATGACTACAAATGGGTGAAATGTAAATCACCACAGTAAAAGCTTTAAGGGACTGTACCAAATGGAGCCATTTCACCCATTTGTAGTCATCTTTCTATTAGACTTCCAGACTTAAGGTTTACCAGTCCTTCCTTTAATGTTGATGGTTATCATGTGCACACAATTAAATTCACAGTCCAATTCAGCATTTGGTGACTGTTTGCTCACCCCAGGAAGATTCAAGGTCTAAAGTTAAAAAAAGCTCCACAGTTTACAAATGTGTAAAATATAGCCTTAATAGGCATAGTGGTTAGGCAGCTAGTGATTGTTCCAGCAAGGCAAACTTTGTGTTGTGTTAGCTCTAAGGCAGTGGTCAGCAGTGACTTCGGTCTTAGTAGGGCATGTCCTTGTATGAGAAGGCCTGTATTAAGCTAGGAGTAGCTTCTAGGATTCTTCTCTGTCCTGTATGTCACAAATCAATCAAAAAAAATAATTCAACATTAAAATGTTAAAAATTTTTGGAAACTACATATCATGACGTGTTTCACCCCCTCCTGTTTCAGGACTTCCTGGTACAGTCCCTTAAAGCCATCTATAATTAAGTGCACAACTGGAACATCAAATCCAGAAGAACATTATGGCCAGAAAATTACTAAGCAGAACAAGTATAAGGTGAAGGGATGGTACCTTGTGCAGGATGTTAAATCGAGTGTCAACCAAGGAGGATCATCATTTAAAAGGCAACGAGACTGAGCCAGCCCAAGCATCATATACAGAACTGGTAATAATAATTTATTATCTTTTTTATACTGTATCACATTTGTAACGAAAGGGTAGATTTCAAGTAAATATGAGGCTTAATTTGTTAAATCATGAATATCACAGGAGATGCAATATACCTCTGATGAGAGGCAAATGATGTAAAATCACTCTAGGAATATTTTCAGTTTTTTAAATTTTTGTAAAGTAACAGCTAGATATAGTGAAAATTATATCGACAGAGTAGCTGTGGTTGTAATTTATCTATTACCCTTTATTGTACGAAAAAGCATTTTTTAAAGAAAAATCAAATTTCAAACAAATCCATAGTGGCTCAGAAAATTTAGGCTCAACATGGCATTAGAGAGCTGGAAATTCACCGATAAAATCTGTCTGCCAACACATCCTAAGCCAATATTTTCACACTCAGTTCAGAGAAAGTTTAAAGAAATTAGTTGAAAGGGGATGCAGTGAAAAAGCCAACAAGGAACAAAATACACATCACACTCTGAAGCATTTAAATGTTTAGAGTTACTGTGTACTGTTGTGAAGTGGTTTGAGAGACCGGAAGAATGTGACTGAAGACCATGTTTAAAAGATGTATATCATTTGAGAGCCATAAAAAGTAAATCAGGTTCATATAAACATTCTTAAAGTTTCTTATTGACCTGTTTTTATTTAGAGAATTAACTTTTACGGAGTTTTCACGTATTATTACCCAAAAATTAATTAGCTTTTTATTTGAAATCAAATATCCACATTTCAATTATCAGAATTATCTACATCCCCAATTAATCTAGATTGGAGTTTGTACTGTATTTTTACACTTGCTACGGAAACACTGAAAATTAATGAATTAGAAAACCTACACCAACAGTTAAAATATAAATTAACTATTTACCGTATAAAATGAATTTACTTTTAACTTTTCATGTCAGTCACATTGTAAAAACAATTTTGCAGCATTATAGTAATATTTATAAACATAACTTCATATAGCAATAACTGCACTTCCTCTAATGTCCACTAGTTGGTAGCCAAGAGCATTAGCTGGGGAATAACCATACTTAGCTAAACCATGTGGTCACCACAAAGTTCTACATATACTAGAGGCAGATCTGGCAACCATACCATGGACAATGAAGCAGAGCAAATTGGGTAGAAGGCTTGTATTTTTAACGTAAAGGGTATTTTGTACAGCGATTATAAAATACGGTTGAAACATGTTCAATTGTAGGATACACAAATAATTATAACAAGGATTAATCTCTTAATTTCTTCATAATCTTCTAAGTTAAATTTATTGTTCATGATTAGTATTAGTGGTAAGTACACATATTACCTGCAGTTTCGATTAAAAATAATTTTGAAGCTCCTAAAACACATCTTGTATCTCAAATCTACTTAAATCTCTATTTTCAAAAATATTCATTTCATATTTAAAGAGTTATGGATTTAACTAGACTAGAACCACCTAGAATTACCCACAGAATTCCAGGAACCATAATTCCTTACAGTTTGAACAAATATTGTTGTGAATCGAGATCTTTATCTTCAGCAATTTTTGAAACAAAGTACATTTTAGAAGTTGTTGGATTGGGTTGTTTTACCTCTGAGCGGCACTTTTTTGCACACCATGAACTAAATAGCCAGGCCACAAGGTCCCCGAAGGCTCAGAGAAGGTTGGGGGAGGGGACCCACTGGGAGACAGATGGTAGCCTCTCGTAAAGGCCATCGAGCGTGTTCTTTAACGTGTACAGGGTACGGCTATCCCGCATATGGGTCCACGATGTAACGTCCCATCCGACAGATGGCTGCCTTTTCAAGCCCATGGGTGTCCCCTACTGACCGTGAGCAGGGTGGGGAGATTTGCGGAGATAAATCTCAATGCTCACCCAGCTGGGACTCAAACCTGGGAACTGCAGATTACGAGCCTGGCATGTTACTGACTGAGTTACCCCCTCCCTTTTCAAAAGTTGTAATGAACAAAATTCCCACTGACATGTTGAAATTGCTTGATACTATATTCAGTACTTTGTTTTCCTGTTAGTTTTCAAATGGAGGCCTTTCCATCCATGCATTTTTTCTGAACCTTGATGTACGGTGTCTTACTTGTTATGGAATTGTCAGTGTGTGTGGGCACTGATGGAAACAGTATGGAGACTTAGAAATAGACAGAGGACAGTGATGTTTTATATCCTACGGTAATACCCATAACATAAACTTTCATTTGACACAACTATTTATGATCAGTAATCATATATCGAAGACATAAAAGGAATAAAAACTATCCTTTTTGGTTTGGGTAGGCAGAGGAGATGTGAAAAACTTTTCGTTATCTATTAATCCTCACCTCAGACTTTCATATGATGCAGAACCCATTATGACAATTCCTAGATTAGGTAGCTGATCAAAACATCTGCTTTGACAAATGGTGTGCGAAAGCACTAGGAACATTTTAAGAAAAGTTTTTCAATGGTAAAACCTATTTCTCTACAAGAAGTACCTAATTACTCATTTCCTTGATACTTTGAGTATTATTTATGGGGGAGAAGTCATTATGCCTTCATTATAGAGAAATCTAAATTGTTGCAGTACTTCAGCTACAATTCCAGTTTCCTCCTTACTGATCCATGGCACTTCCATACGAGTTCTACCTCTAGTTATACAGAACTCTGTGTTGGTCACTACCAGATTTCCCTTGTTAGGCACTTGCCAATTCAGTGAACTTGCCAGAATTTCAGTGTTACATTTCATTCATTCAACTGGAAAAAAAAAACCCTTCAAACTTTTACAAGAGTAAAAAATATACCTCTCTATAAAATGTTCTGCTCTAAACCCACATTTCTCAACTACTTTCATAACTCTAAACTTTTTTCTGATTTCAGTAAAAGTACAAAGAAAGTTTTCTTAATGATTTTATATGCATTTAGAATACTAAATATGGCTTTTGCATCCATAATTTATCAAAATACACTTTAAATGTTTATCCATAAAAACATGCACAAATCCTGAAAATATTTTTAAGGGGAACAAAGAGAATTTTAAGGAGTCCAAAATACAGAAATTCAGTATAGATGAAATATCTTATTTACTGCTGGAAAAGCATATAAATAAATTACTACTCAAGCAGCTGCTTGCCAGAGGAGCATGTCAGTTTTAATCCTTTGCACTCGAGAGGCAACCTTCAGTCACCACTTGGTTTAAGGTAGCACCTTGAATGGCAACTGAGAGGCGACAATAACTTTTATAAACAGATCTTTCCTGTTTACATTTTAGATGTGTAAATCTATTGTCTATGTGCACTTCATAGTACAGCATTATGTTTAATTAAAATCATTTTAAACTTAGTCTGTTTTTAGTGGTTATAAAATGGAGCCAAACGATGAAATTAGCAGCAGTGAAGATGAGTTTGATTTTCAACTGCAAAGGGTTAATACAACCCTAGGTCTGTGAAGAAAGCAACTGAGAAAGACATAAGCAGAAATTTACCTCTTGAGAATGATAGATAGTAAGGGCAATGGAGACAAAAAATTATTCAATTTATGTATATTTCCCAAATTTTAAGACCTTAAAGTGGAGTGGAAAATGTTATACTGCAATGCAAAACCAGTCTCTTGCTTTTAAAATTTTTTTTTTTTCATCTTAAGTCACTTTACACACACTTATTGTTTTCTGGATCTGCACCTAGACCTTATCAAGGGCTAGGTGCAGATTGATCAAGCATGTTAATCACTTGGCCACCAGGTGGATGTGAAGTATATAACTACATGAAATAAATATTTAACAGAATTCCTTTCTAAATCCTTCTGTGTGGAGTGGAAGGAGGTGCATGTTACCAGCCTGATCAACAGGAAATAACTAAGGTTGGGTTCTTTTACCCCTGAGTGGCACTTTTGCATACACAGTGGGCAAAATGCACAGGTAACAAGGATTCTAAGTGCACAGAGAAGGTTGGGGAAAGGGGAACCATTGCACAGCTGATTTGATACAGATGAATGCCTCCCATTAAGAGTATTATTTAACATGTATAGGAAAGAGTTAGGGTTAGTGAATATAAATTTCCATCAGGCACAGTTGGAACTCTAACCTGGTAACATCAGATTATGAGCCTAGTGAAAACAAAAGAGGAAAATATGGTGAAAACAGTGCCAATAATATATGCTATAGTCCTAATGTTTACCCATGACAATCCAACACTGCCAAAACAAAATGTGTTGCCTAAATGACAAAGAGCATTAACATTTAATATCAGGTAGACAAATGAGCATATGCAAACACAGAATTCATTTGCAGTAACCAAAAATAAACACAGATACAGCTAAAAGATCAGAGTGCAACCAATCTTAGTTTAAGTAGAGCAATTATCCAGATGTGGCAATCATGTTAGACACCAAGCCTACAGAGCAAGTCCCTAACGTGTACAAAAAGCAGACAAAAACTTCAAATTTGCAAAAATTAAGATAAGCTGCCAGGTTTTAACAACCTGATCAACATCTTTGATGTGTGTATATTTAACCCACATTTTGAAAATCATTTCTTTAAAAACAAAACTAGTCTTATATTAATGAAGACCACAAATCTAATGTCATTGTTGTAAGATAAGTGTGTGCTACTGACAAAGGAATGAAATATGTAACCGACATCCCAGCATGCTTAATATCGTCTATAAAGGCAAACCTAGCATAACTGCTGTAGACAGTTAATAACACTCAAAGTATCAAGGTAATGAGTAATTAGGTACTTCTTGTACAGAAATAGGTTTTACCATTGAAAAGCTTTTCTTAAAGTGTTCCTAGTGCTTTCACACACCATTTATCAAAGCAGATGTTTTGATCAGCTACCTAATCTAGGAATTGTCATAATGGGTTCTGCATCATATGAAAGTCTGAGGTGAGGATTAATAGGTAACGAAAAGTTTTTCACATCTCCTCTGCCTACCCAAACCAAACAGGATAGTTTTTATTCCTTTTATGTCTTCCATATATGATTACTGATCATAAATAGTTGTGTCAAATGAAAGTTTATGTTATGGGTATTACCGTAGGATATAAAACATCGCTGTCCTCTGTCTATTTCTAAGTCTCCATACTGTTTCCATCAGTGCCCACACACACTGACAATTCCATAACAAGTAAGACACCGTACATCAAGGTTCAGAAAAAATGCATGGATGGAAAGGCCTCCATTTGAAAACTAACAGGAAAACAAAGTACTAAAAGGAAGACATCTGCAAAAGGCAACTGTGGGCAAAATGCATACTCCAGAGTCAGGACATTCAAAAGCATTAGTGTGATGTGCAAAGCAAAACTTGAGAGCTACAGCTGATGAGTTGTGCACACATTTCAAAGTAGGACACAAGAGGCCAGTTTCATCAAATACAGTATGTCGAGAACACTCCTTAGAGCTGGATATCAGTTGAGATGAACTTCACAAGCCATTCATCCCATCTGTCAATCATTACAGATAGTTCAGAGGGAAATTAGCTGTAAGCCATCAGATCACTACCATCTGCATGGAACCTACTCTGGCATCTTACATAGCTAACAGCTCAAAGCACACTAGAGGGCTGCTGCTATTTACACCAGTTACAGCTCCCACTACACTGCCAGTTGAAGCCCTGCATGTGTGGGGGCAAAATTCATCACTATCACTATAATGGATATAATAAACCTGACGGATTCATCATTTGAGTCAGATTGTTTTTTTTATCTGTCTGAGTGCTGCAGTAGTAACAGTGAATCTTAAATGGGAAAAGTATAAGGAGTTCATTAATCCTTCCCAGATCAAGGATGTCTATACAAGTTTCTTTTTTTACAACACGTAAAATTTCGAGATTTTTTTTTTGTCATTTGAAAATTTTCTTACATATATCCTTTAAAAAAATACATAATTTAACTTTGAAAAATAATTCTTTTTTTCACCTGATGCATATTAACCCTTCCACTGTCTACAACATATATACCCATTTTTGGTAGAAAAAAATAGATTTGACAAAAAATTTAAAATGACAATTTTTATTTATAAAAATTAAAAATTTTTTAATAATTTTTAATAATTTTTTTAATTTTTTAATAATTTTTTTTAAATTTTAAAAGATTTTTATTTATAAAAATTGTCATTTTAAATTTTTTATATACATGCTCATAAAAATATAATTCAGGTTGGTAAATACAGGACTCCCGTACAATGCAGGGGATATGTTCCGCATTATAAGGGACATGCATTATCAGACTAATTGTCTATCCCCATATTTTCAATCTAAAAATGATCTGGAAAAAGAATTGTTTTTAAATAATGATAACAATAAAGACGAAACTATGAACTCTTCAAGTGATGAATCTGTACGACCAACGTTAACAAGATGGCATCGTTGGAACTTATTTCTTAATACTTCCGACAGTGAATGAATGTTAAATAGTGAAGTACATATTTTTATTTTAATTAAAAGTTAAATAAAAATATTTTCCTCTTATATCTTTAAAAGTGCATATTTTTTTTGATAAACCTTTACATCTTTTAAAGCTGTCAGCTTCACTGTGCATATAAACAGTTAAGTGTATACATTTGCTTTCCTAAACAAAAAAAAAAATCAAAAACTATGCCAATATGTTAAATTTATCTTACGCGTAATATGAATTCGCATTATAGGGGAACGTATTATACGGAAGTCCACTTAATACTATTTTTTATTTGATGCATATTTTGTTAAACTATGACAAATAGTTTGTTAACCCATTTCTTCCCAAGTGTTGCGTACACGCAACACTTCTTATTGCGTGTACGCAACACTGGGAAGAAATGGGTTAAAGCCATTTGATTGCCATTTTTTAGAAGCGATAAAAGGTGTTGCCAATTTGTTAACATTAATCTATGCTGAAGCAATACCCTAATTTCAAACAATTTTTTCCTTAAAGTTTCTAAAATCCAATGATAATTTATCAAAAAACTCCTATTTTCAAAAATGGAAAATTTTGGAATTATAAAATATGTACTTTTTTGGTATACCACTGTAAAAAGTGTTATTCAAATTAATATTTACTTCAATAAAATTAAGAATTAAATTCTTTTTAATTTGGTATATAACATGATCTATTTCTGTTGATTAGTTATTTATTAAAAATTCTCTAAAGTTGACTTGTTTTATTGGACTCTGCAACAAGCCTGGACTTTTCACAAAGTATGGTACAAAAAAATACCTCCTCAAGCAGCTGCTTGCCACAGAAGTCTGATGGGAGCCTATCAGTTTAATACAGCATAGTAGGTCTGTGAGGATGGTGGGATTTCAGCAGAAAGACAACACCAACATCCAAGCCTTATCCAAGGCTCGAACCCAGGTCCCTTAGATCAGTAGCCAACCACTCAGCCACGGGATGGCCGAAGTATGGTATGGAGAAAAAAAATTACAAAATGGAAGAAATGTTTTACTTTAAACAAGGATTTTTTTTGTTATTCAGAAATAGTCTTTCTATTTGTGTGCATTATAATCATTTCTATTAGTGTTTATTTTAAATAAATTATGTGTTGCCAGATGCATTTTTTTACTACAACTCTAAAAAAAGTCCTATTAAAATAAAACGTGTCTATTTGTTAAATATTTTCAGAAAATCTAGGAATGCTGATTAACTTGGTATATAACATGCCACAATTCCTTTCATTAGTTATTTGGCAAAAAGTTCTAAAGTTAATTTTTTTTGCCTATCAGAGTGAAAAAATAGCTGGACCTGCTAAGGCCTTAATATAATTCACTTAGGATGTAAATTCCATGCATGAAGAAATAGTGATAAAAGTTATTAACTCAGTGCATCAAGTTCAAGACTTGTCCATTATACATCAGTAACGAGTGCACCAGCTTGCAAAAAGAAACATCCTATGGTATTTCCTTAAAAGAAAAAGAGAACAGCACCAACAAAAGCTAATGATTTCTTCACAACTTCAAATTGGAACTTTAAAACAACATGAAGTACCAAAAGAACTCTGTTATCACTTATAATCTAGAAGAATGTAAATTTTGTACAGATGAAACATCAAGTGGTAATATACTGTGCTTTTCTTTACGCTATAATAAGACTTCATTGCATTTTATTCGATAAAATGTCTTGTTAAGTTTAAATAGCAAAATGAACAATGTTGATATACTAGCACTGAAATGGCATTCATGTATTTATATTACAGTAAGACCTCTGTGGCAAGCAGCTTGCTTGAGGGGGTATTTATTTATTATTTTTTATTATAACATCATGCATATAAAGATTTCCCAGATTATATACTGTTATATATTTTATACCAATCGCTCTTTGCACAAAATGCTGCTCAAAGGAAGTTGAGGACTCCTAACCTCATCATTACTTACAAAGTTAAACCACCTAATGTCCAAGACAATGCATAAGCATTCAGAATCAAAGGTATCAAGTTTCCTGTTATCTTATTTAAAAAGGGTCCATGTTCCACTACCATAATAACCCTAGAAATAACCAAACTATTATACAGCCTAATTTTTGCCTTTACATGTATTGTATATGCCTAATTCCTCTCTCTCTCCATATAGATTCTTAAAATCCTAGCAACAATCTGTTACATAGCATAATTAAACTGACATTTGTTCAGATTAAGTGAACCACAACCTGCCTGCCCAAACACTTGTTTTCTCTCTTTATCTCATAGCAAGGAGACAGTCTGTTTTCATTTTTCACAGGAAGTCTGCACCATGCATTTGATATTAAAGAAATTTCACTTAATTGCTACATCTATAAAAATGAAAGGTCTCTATGTGTCTGTCAGCTATAACTCATTGGAAAATCATGGTAGATGCTCAATTTTCATAGAATGTTTCTGGTTGTGGTCTGGGTTGTCATGCAAAATTTTAAATCGAAATTCCACAAGGGGGCATGCTAGAAGCGAAAATATTTACTACACTATTCCTACAGCAACTGTTGGTTGGTTGTTTTATTTCTGAGCGGTCCCTTTCTTTGCACACAATGGGCTAAATGGCCAGGTCACAAGGACTCAAGAGGCTCAGAGAAGGTTGGGGGAGGGGATCCACTGGAACAGCTGTTGGGAGATAGATGGTAGCCTCCCATCAAGGCCATCTAGCGTGTTCCTTAACATGCACAGGGTATGGCTGTCCCATACATGGAGCCACAGCTTAACATCCCATCCAAAGGACAGCAACCTTTCCAAGCCCATCAGTGTCCCCTACTGACTGTGGGCACAGCAGGGAGTTTTGCAAAGATAAATATCAATTCTGGCCCAGCTGAGACTGAAACCTGGAAACTGCAGATTACAAGCATGGAGAAGTACTGGCTGAGCCACCCCTGCCCCCTACAGGAAATAATAATCGCAGTCAAATTTATTATTGCCATTTACTGCTCCCTGTGAAAAGTCTAACATTCAAATTTTCTGCCATTGCCAGATTCCTATTCCAAAGGCATTGTTTTAAGGCAGCCCATTACAGCTAGAGACCTAGGTGAGGCAAGGGAAACCCACCTACAAAATTTGGGCCCTTCTGGTCAAGTAGCAAAAAAAATTTAGAAAAATAATTTTGGTACTCTGATTAAAAATCAGAGTACCAAAATATCAGATACTCATGAAACTAACCTTAGTGCAGTAAAAAATAAATCATGCAGATTAAAGGTGAGACCCAAGCAGTGACAATTTGTGTAGAAATGAAGCCATAGGCCAAGAAAGAACCTGATAGTTTAACCAACCATCTGGGCACATGGGGGAAGCTGTGCCATGCAGTCAAGTATATCACAGGAGCCATATGGCAGCAAAATCTGTTGTAAAATAAAAATCAATAATTTAGGTAGAAACTAGGCCATGGGCTATGAGAGAGCACACTGACTTCAGCAATGACCCAAACAAATGATGGGAATATATCTGCACTAAAGTGTTGGACAGGGGTGACAAAACTTTAGTGCAGTGAAAATAAAAATATACAGATTAAACACCATTCAGCTACTAGTCAATAATTTATGGTCAAATACGTGTCATTTAATGATTAATAGATTTGAAATATAGAGGGAATAGCAAGATGTCACTGCACCCCTTTCTTCAGTGTTCTTTTAGAAAGGGCTTGTACAACAGGTAGTGGAAACTTAACATGGGACAGTAAGTAATGGTTACAGTATGTGTACTTCTTAATATTAATGAAAATGGCAAGAATTATTGTATAAATTGAATAGAAGCATGCTCACAGATTGACCAAATTCTTAATTGAACAAAACCTGCATGACTACCAGTTTAAGCCAACCCTGATAGCAATAGACATGGCATGAGACCCATTACAATCATGACACACAGATTAGAAAAGTTTTCCAATCTGTGTTACCTTCCTCACCTCAAAACTTCAAAGCAAAGGGTTCTAAATAATCTGATTTGAAATTAGTTGTCATAGAGGGGAATAGTTTCAAGTTGTATACACACATTTAAATACAACTTTGCAACCTGCAATTCTATAAAAGAATTTAGGTGTGGTGTTTGCCTGGAAATTGTCAGCTGAACTCCTAAGGACTCTGACCACTTTTTTTTACTGCAATGTAATGAATAATACATTGCTTTTTAATTGAAGGACAAACCTCCTGCCCCCTTACAGCAACTGGTAGAAACAAAAGAATTTCACCTCCCCCCAGCAAACATTAAAATCAGCTCTCTAAATTACTCTAAAGAAATTTAACACTGCACAACTTAAAATAATGAAAAAACATTTTTTAAATAGTACATTTTTCAAGATTATTCAACATAGTGGTTCCAATAATGGCCTAAAACTGAATTATGAGCTAGCACTGTACAACGAGAATATGCCAAAAAGAATATAATTACAAACACATATTGCCAAACATTAAATTTTGATTTAGGATTTTTTAAAAATGCCAAGAAAAATGCATTTTTTCTTAACAGTGCCCATCACTACACAACATGCAGCACTTGAGCACAATAGCAATAAAGCCACTTCTTTCAACAGAGTGCAGTCTAAATATCCCAACACCCAAAAGAAACAAATCAAAGAGCCATAGGCCACCAACAACCAACAGTTACATTTCTACGTCATACTTTACACTCCAATGTCACACGCCATTTGAGTAGTGCCATCTGTTAGATGAGGACTGTAACCTATACACCGACTGCAGTGTGTTTAACTGGAGAAGAATTTTTATTCTGAAACCCACCATACAAAGAAAAAAAAGTTGGATACCATTTTAGAGTTATATAATGCTAAACAATAAAAATGGGTTCTAACCTTAAAATAACACCCACAAAGAAACATTCATCTGAGAAAACTATTTCAGCTAGAGCACATCACTAAACAAACTTTCAGTCTGCACTTAAAACCCAAAATATCTGCATCAGACAATTATTTCAAACAGAGCATATTTGCTAAACAATAACAAGTATAAACAAAAACATGAAATCAAAGGATAAAACACATAAAATCACTTACCTATAAACACCTAACCAAGAATTTCAGTTGGTAAGGGTCTGGCTATGTAGATAAGTCTGTATTGCTAAAAACAAATTTAATTTGCAGCATCCATAAAACTCACACTTCAAATCCACAAGATTCAAAGTTCCCCCACATCATACTTTAAACCACAAATATTCATTTCAGCTAAATATCAGACTTTTTATAAATCTAAATGCAATATTTACATTTCAATTCTGCAAAAACCTCCAATATTGTATCAAAAGTTACATTCTCACTCTATTACATTGCAATTTTTAATGTACCCTCTACTTGCATTTCATGTAGTAACATATCAAACTGCAGGCTAACCAGTTTTTTGGTGTTCCTCCTTTTAACTAATTTAAGTAACAATTTTTTTAAAACTGTTTCTGAAAAACACACATTTTATTCTATGCATAGTGTGTTTCAAAATACTAAATTTATCATGAGGAAAAAAAATTATAAATTACAAAAAAAATGCATATCCAGACAATAAACAACAGCAATGTGTGAAGATTACCAAAGGGGAAACAAGATGTTATGTGTCTTTAAAATCTAGTCAGAAAAGTCCATAGAAATTATTTGGCTAGTTTTCTTAAACTTTCTGGGGCAGGGGTGGCTCAGTTGGTAGCGCGCCAGGCTCGCAATCTGCAGTTCCCAGGTTCGAGTCCCAGCTGGGTCAGCGTTGAGATTTATCTCTGCAAAATTCCCCCGCCCTGCCCACGGCCAGTAGGGGACACCGATGGGCTTGGAAAGGCCGCCGTCCGTCAGATGGGACGTTAAGCCGTGGCCCCGTGTGCGGGAGAGTCATACCCTGAGCATGTTAAAGAACACGCTGGATGGCCTTGACGAGAGGCTACCATCTCCCAACAGCTGTTTCAGTGGGTCCCCTCCCCCAACCTTCTCTGAGCCTTCGGGGTCCATGTGACCTGGCCATTTAGCCCATGGTGTGCAAAAAAGTGCCACTCAGAGGTAAAACAACTCAACTTAAACTTTCTGGAAAGAAGTACAATTCACTTTTAAACTGTAGCTTTCAACAAGCTATTTAAAAACACTATTTCTGAAGATTTAATTTGTAAATTCAAGTAAAATTACACTAATGATATTCCCTTCAATCCTGTACTTCATGTGTTTAAACATTTGGTTAATCTTAATTTTACAAAGTAGTTAGAAATATTACCTGTTCTTCAGTCAAGAAAGGTTGAAAGTCTGAACAAGTATCATTCCTTCAAGTGCCATACACCCATTCTCGATATTTTCCAAAACCAAGACTTTAAAAGTAGCACTAAACATCTTCCGATTTATTATAACTTTTAGATTTATGATGGAATACCATTTAAAATTTAATATTCATACAAAAATCCCTGTTTTACTCTTACGAAATAAAGCATATTTTAATTATTAAAGCATATTTTAATTTAATTTCTCGTGACACTGTATATATTAGCTATTCTTTAAAAAAAACTTGATATTTAAAATGCTAGTACTGAAGAATCACGAACCAATTTCATATCGAAAACACAGGAGGCCTACCTATGCTGGACAAACTTCAACCACGGTGACAAATGAATTCGGCAGTATCTGAGAAAACTTCAACTGTGCCTGCTGACAACTGAATGGCTTTTTCTGTAGTATCTGAAATATTCAAAAGTTATACAACATGCCCTGAAGATCTTCTTTTAGTGGTTCATGTCTATACAAATAAAGAGAATTTTTTTATAACAAGTCAAAATGTCTTGTTTCGCAATATGGTGCAACTAATCTGGATATGGTTTCATTCCGAGTTTAATTCTAGGATATATAAAAATCTTTAATTAGAAATAAGGCTTCGTGATTTGTATAAAGCTGCAGATTTTGATCTATCACAGTTTAGAGAGGTTGATCCCAATGAATAACTTCATAGGACAATTAAGCTTACACTGTGGTAAGATCTTACAAAGAATAGTGATATTGAACTTGACCAAGACACTATTACACTCAACTAGAGAAAAAGCATGTAACTTCCATTTTCGACGCTGCATGTGCAACCAAGATGCTTTAAACTATGCATGTACACATTTGACAAATACATGCAAATGTTTACTCCTGTTTCTGTATGTATTTTTCCTTAAATCATAAAGATAACATTTTTGTGACACCGAAGTTTAAGAAATTAATTTGCTCACTGAAAAATAACTTTAAATTTCATTCGATATACTTCTATTTCGAACACTTAGATGTTACAAAACCAATTTCTGTGCCAACCGAGATATCAGCCAACAGGAACATATCATACATAGATTTATGTTACTCTATCAGAGCCAATTCAGTCACACTGTTCAACAGAAAAGAGGAGCTTAAGTACTATTCCTATTGATTTTTGCAATACTTAGGGAATTTCTCATTCAAGTTTAATAAAAATTGATGGTTCCAGATTCCAAAAGCAATGCAACTTTGCATTGCAGCAGTATAAATGGTTTATTAGAGATGTAGCATAGCATTTAAGCCAACAGCTCTTCAAATCAGTTCAAGAACCATAAAATTATTCATCAGCAATAATAAAATATTTTACAACGAACAAAATTTTTACATACAAAAAACGTTTAAGTTCATTTTGCATTATAACACAATAGTTGCACTTTAATGATTCAGAGCCATTATTTAAAATTTAATCTTCAGTAATGCAACTATTATTGAGTTTCATATATTATGGGTTAAATAATTAAAACTGTCAAGCCAACAGATTGCAATAGCTTTTAAATTTAGCAAAAACTGAATATTAATTAGTTTTAGCAAACTTATGGTGATCAAATGCTCAACATATTCTAAAACTATGTTAATTCCATTAAAAGCATTAAAACTAAAAACTACAAATCACAAGTTTCTGCAAAACATTTCAGACCACTGCCTTTAGATCAATTTTATAAACAAATCATGATCATTTAAAGTTAAAAATGCTTAAACTTTATTTTCCCCTTTAAGATCTGCGATAATCATTTGAAGACAAAAATAAATTGCCAAGGTTAATCTGATTTCATACAGCAAAATTTCAATAAATTCCAACTACAAATTTGAGTTTTAATATCATTTATTGTGCAATTTTTTTTAACTAATTTTCACAAAAACAGCTTTCAGCAAAATATATTTTACCATTATTTTGCTCCTGCCCATTTGTGGGTGGGAGATATCCCAAGATGGTCCCATGCACATTATCACAGGATGGACAAACTGCAAGAAAAATTTTATACATAAGCACATCATATCAATATATTAGAAAATAACCCTGTTTTTATGTACAATTATTTACATAGATAACTGCCTACAGATTTTATATATCATAAACTACCACTTTTTTCTGCAATTTTTTTAGAACTAGTAGATTTTAAGTTTTGAAAGAACTGACTTAAATTCAGAAAATCATCATCATGAGGCAGTTCAGATGACACAGGGTCAACCTGATTTATGTCCACGATTTCTTCTTGTCGTGCCTTTTTATACAGGTCCATCTTTATTTCTTCCCATTTTCGTTTCCTGCTTTTCTGCTTTTCTTTTAGTTCACTGTTTAACCATTTAAAAGTAGATTCCAAAACAGCTTCTAACCTAAGATTGCCTCTTACTTTTGTCTTCTTCCTTGCAATACTTGAAATCATGTTTAATAGGTCCTCAGTCTGGACAGTAGTCTTACTTCGACACATCATAACAGTATTAAAACTCAGCAGCAACTAAGTGTTGGATGCAACTGTCTAGGAATTCAATATTATTCACAAATCAAAAATAACTGTAGTACGTATTACCTTAGCAGATTTAGTAGCTGATGCTTTCGTAACAGAAGACACCTCAGTTCAACGAGCAACTTTATATTTCAACGAAAGTGCTGATAAATCTTCTTATATAAGCGAATTTTTCCTTCACATGCACATATTAAAACATCGAATATTTCTCAACGAGTTTCACCAATTATTGCTTACCTCGTTCTGATATTAAATCTTCGATACCTAAGATTTCCAATATGGAGGACATTCTTCCAGCAACACAAAATGGCTATTCCTCTTTGTACAATAACAGGAAGGAAATGCGTAATCCACCTACGGACCGCATTACTCTATAAAAGAGCGTAGAGATGAGAAATAGTTACAAAAACGTTTCCACTTCTCACAAACAATATTAATTCTCTTAAGCATAAAGAAGATTTCAGACCTAATATTAGATTATTTACACTTGTAATATAACAAAATGCTATTTATCACCACATTATTTTTCAAAAATCGTCATTATTTTTGCGCAGTCACACATTCAATACCACATCACATATTATGACGTCATTCTTAACTGACCGAGGTCATAACTGACGTAGTTAGACATTTTTGGGAATATAGCAGCGCCCCCTTTTCGCAGAAGCTTCTTCGAACGTATTCTTTTATTCTTTATGATAGTTTACTGAAATCTTCTCGTGTAAATAAACTGGAGCTTCCATAGTTACTAAGCCCGAGTCAGTAAGGATTAAAAAAAATCATGATACATCATTAGACATAAATATAGACATGTGCATACTGTTAAACCATACTTTAGAAGAATTATATTTTTGGAGGACATTATTAAAATTCGAAGTTACTGGAAAGATAATACTAGAAATAATTCATAGAAACCGAAAGTTCTTGAATATTGTCCTTATAAACGCTACGACAGACTTATTAACGAAAGAGAGAGATTAGCTGAGAAAAGAACAAAAGACTGGATGTAGCTTATTTCATGAATATTTGTGACGTTTTTTGGTGATGTCCCCGCCATCCTCAGAGACCTTCTACTATGGCATATACACTGACAGGCTCCTGTCAGACCTCTCTGGCAAGCTGCTGCTTGAGGGAATATTTTTTTTATTTATTAAAGATCATGGACCGACTGCCATTTTTTCAGGGACCCAGCAATAGCAGGGAAGCGAGCTGCGATAAAAACATTCATTTCGATTTTTTATAATACTCATTCTGTTGGTATTTCGTACTTAGCGTTTAAATTTTTTTTCCCAATTCCGTGGAACTTCTGCCAAACTGGTATTCTTTTCCTTCAAGAGCGCAGCTATAGCAGGGATCTCGGGATGCGATAAAAGAAACTCAATATCTATTTCTTGCAAAAATCTTGACATTTCATACTTACTGCTTAAAATAATTTTTCCTGAATATCGTTGAAATTGTGCAAAATTAGAATTATTATTATCCAAATAAACAAAATGTTTCCTGGTATGACTGTCAGGGATGTCAGAGCACCCTTTTCTAGCTTTTTCCAGCCCATGCCTGACTCGCGCAACAGTTTTTAGTGGCAAACAAAGTGGTCACTGGCAAACGGTGCTGATATCATATTGAGTTACATTTAACATCCAACGCGATAATTATACACTGGAAAGGATTTCCCGCTGAACAGTGTCACGAACACAGAGTTCTATATATACTAGAGGCAGAACTTGCATAGATGCATCATTGAATGCCAGGTAATGTCATATCCAAACAGTTAGGCAGAACACCAGAACCCTAACTCGAATAATGCATCAGTTTAGTTCCCTGTACATGTTACAAAGGGATTATAGTAGTAACATAAATGAGGGTTCTGGGCCAGTAAATGGGTCCACAGATTTATGCTACTACTGATTATATATGAATATATACTGTATACCTCAATGGACAAATTATTAAATACACACCAATAACAATATGTGAAGCAGAAGTATCGTGTTCAGTCACATGGGATGCTGAAACTGGCAATGCCTATAAATAGAGCAGGTTTCTATGCATTACAAACCAGTCACAGAAAAGTAAACGTGGGTAAAGACAACGACGTAAATGAGTTTGACCGTGGCCAGATAGTAGCCCATGGTCCTACAAGCAAGACCAGTTGTTCAATCACAGCAACTGCTGAACTGTTGGAATTTACACATCAGAATGTCACATGTGTATATCAAGACTACATCAAATACAGCAAAACTTCCAACCAGAAGGAGAAATGTCGATGTAAACGAGTAATTGGCTCTCAAAGTGAGTGCAGACTGTCCCACATGATTACAAGGAATTGCGAGTGGCTATCATGGAGCAGATATTATCAGAATTGAATGAGGGCATGTCCACAAGCTTATGCAAAGACTATCTGCGATACCATGGGAAATATAGGCCGTGGCAGTCGACGTCCACATCGTGTGCCCTTGTTGATTGCAAGGCACTGAAAGATTAGGTTGCAGTTTGCAAAGTCTTATCGCAACTGAAGTGTGGAGGACTGAAAATATGTCATCTGGTCTGATGTTTCGACTCTATACAGCGATGAGTGTGTGTGGGCGAAAAACCCAAGAAGCGATGGACCCACATTGCCACGTTGGGTTCATACACACAGTGAGCCATTTGGGGTGCGTTTAAAGGGGCTTCCCTGAGTCTCCTCGTAACCATCGAGACCTCTGTCACCAAAATCAGGTATGTGAGCATCCTCACTGATCATTTATACCCGTCCATAACAAATCTCTTTCCACATCATGACGCCATCTTTCAACAGGACAAAGACACCGCAAACTTCCCGAGTAGTGACCAATTGGCTCTAGTAGCATTCAAGTGAGTTTACTACACTTGAATCGGAGGGCGATCTACAGGCGATCCTCACTTCATGGGTAGCAATTCCACCTCCGTGTTTTCAACACCTCATTAAGTCCTTACCAAGACGTCTGGATGCTGTTGTGAGAGCAAAAGGTGGAGCAAGAGGATATTAGGTAGATGAATATAATAATTTGTCTATTCAGTATATATGTGTACCGTGAAACCAAATGGTATCATGGTAATTACTGTGTAGATATTTCTTAATTCATAAATATATTTATCATTTGGATTTCTTTAAAAACGTGTTCCATGCGATTTCGCACGCTTTTGTCGCTGAATTTGTCAAAGCAGTTTTTTCTATTAGCTTCCTAATCTAGATAATTTCTTTCTAAACTTCGATAAATTAAAACAATCCTTTTTGATTCAAAAGATGCTCAGCCTTGGTGTAATTAGTCTGATTGTAAAGATTCTCTCCAGTCTGATTACTCATCGAACACTCCAAGTTCGAGTTGGGAACAGTTTATTCTCCATCATAACCGTAGGAAATGGAATAATTCTACAGTCCGTTATAGTACATTGCTCTTTTAATCTTCACCTCTAAAATTCCTAGTATTCTTCGTCCTATCCAATGTATAAGATACGCAGATGACATTAATTTCTTTTGCACCTCCAGCAATGAAGAAGAATGCAGTTCATTAAAAACCAATGGAGCTTAAAGTACGAACTATGTATTATCAAAAGACAAATCAAGAATTCTGTACTTTGGAAGCAAGAATCCTCATTACAAATACAACTTCACAAATGATCCAATTGCAAACGTATAGACGCAGAAAAACTTGAGTCTTATTCTCATACAGTTAACTTTTGGTAATCACAATAACATTGTTAGAAAGGCTAATCTCACCGTTTTCTTCATTCTGAAATGTTATGGCAAATGTGGCATTCATTCCCTAATTCGTGTAATTGTGACTTTCATCAGACCTTCACTAGAATATGCCTCACCTTTATGGACACTCATCTAATATCAGAGAGCAAATCTCTTGAACGCACCAAAAGATGGTTTACAAAGAGACTTCTTGGGTTTCACAATATGTATATGAAGAAAGATTAAAAAGGAAAACTGACTTAAAAATATGTAATGAACTTATTCATGGAATAACTCCCTCTATTCCCATATTCAACCTTATCAACAGAAGAACAAGAGATCATCATCTTAGGATCGGTGTGCCTTTTGCTCGGAAGAACTATAAGTACCGCTCCTTTATGTCCGTGTTGGAACTCCTTTCGCAGCGAGATTGTCACTTCCAAAACTATTCATAGTTTTACTTTTAGACTGAAGACATTTGACTTATCACCATTTCTCAAATGTACTTATTCTTGTCCTTATCATAATGTTGATATAGTACTTTCTGGTCTTTTCTGAAATAATAATAATAGCGGATTCTACAACAAACGAAAGTTTATGAGGTGAACAGTAACAGATGGCATAATTTCTTTTACATATTTCTCCCACCTAAAGGCTTATTTAGGGCTTATCCCCCCAGGAGTCACAAACCAGAGGTCGGCAAAATAGCCTTTAAGAAGAAAATTTTCAGAATTTCTTTTAATTTATTTAGGGAATTTTCCTATTTTTTCTCTGCTGCGTTAAGGTCAGAGGGCGGCAAACATGATGCACTACATGCACTAGACATGTAGGTAATATTGCAGAGATAATATCATAGAAATAATAAAAGGGAACTAGATAGCTCATTATCAGCAAATTGTTGCTGGTAACGTGAGGCCAAAATTTAAATAACCGTGAAACCAGTTAGCCACCAAAATGGTGGTCTTTCCGTGTAAATGAGTAGCCGAGAGAAAAAAATACTGAATTTAAAAATATTAGCTCATGGTGAATTATTATTAAACCTGAACTTCATTATTTAATTTTTACATACTACTAGATTATTATATTCTTCTTAAGTAAATTTAAGCACTTATTATTTAAATTAAATTCTCTGCAATTCGCTGAAACTTAGGTTATTTTTGCAGTTTAAAACGTCCAGCTCACAAGATGGCGCCACGAGTTACAGCTCTTGGCATACTTGAACGTAAGGTAAGATTCGTAATGTAAGTGACAAAGAGGACCACGAAAAAAATCCCTAGCGTAAATACGTTTATGTTAAGCGGGAAATGCGGGACGATGGGATATTTTTATAATGCGAATCGGCGGTAAATTGTTTACGATTTTCTTGTTTTTTTACGTTTGCTGTTGTGATGGGATTATTTAGATTTGGAGGTGTTTTTATAATTCGAAGTGGAAATGAATAGTTTACGATTTTCTTGTTTTTTGCGTTGGTTGTCCCTGATGGGATTATTTAATTCTGAGGACTTTTTTTTATAATGCGAATAGGTGATGAATTGTTTACGATATTGGTGTTTTAGGCTTTTGTCTCTGGTGGAATTATTTCAATTTTTTAGTTCTCTGATGGGATTAATTTATGCGTTCTATATAACTGCAGATTAGCGAAATATTGTTTAACGATTTGTTTTTTCGACTTGGATGACAGAAAGTGCATAATCGTTGTTTAATGGTATACTCGGTTTATTATGGCTGATTGTGATAAAATTGTTTTATAATTTTTTTTTTAATTGTGGGACGACAATTCGTTGTCCAGCATTATGTGCTTTTAAAAAGAACTGCCACCGAAATGATTATTGCCTTAGGTGCTATTATTCAGGCTGATTATGTGTGGAATCACAATTTTACATTTAGAAATAAATGTTTACAATTAAATGTTTTATCAGACGTGTTCTCATTTTGCAATGTCTCCAATACTAGTGTAATTTTTTAGGCATTTACGGAACTTTTTTGGGTTGGATTGGGTTGTTTTACCTCTGAGCAGCACTTTTTTGCACACCATGGGCTAAATGGCCAGGTCACAAGGAACCCGAAGGCTCAGAGAAGGGACCCACTGGAACAGCTGTTGGGAGACAGATGGTAGCCTCCCATCAAGCATGTTCTTTAACGTGCACAGGGTATGGCTCTACCTGCACACGGGGCCACAGCTTAACCTCCTATCCCAAACACGGCGGCCTTTCCGAGGCCATCGGTGTCCCCTACTGACCGTGTGGTGTTTTGCACAAATAAATCTCAATGCTGACCCAGCTGACTTGAACCTGGAAAGTACAGATTACGATTCTGGCGAGCTACCGACTGAGCCACCCCACGTTTTTTGGAATTGAATATTCTTTGTGATAGTTCAATCTTTTTTCATTATTTCAAATCGTGTATTCAGTGCTTTTTTCTTAGGGAAATACCTTGAATAATAATTTTTAAATAATTCTTTTGGAAAAAAGAAAATTGGTCAGTTGGCTGTTCAGTTTTCTGCCAACAGATGGCATGCTTAGAATACATGAAGCAACATATCATTGCCTTGCACCAAACCATATGGCGGCTGAGCCATCAAAAGTTCAGGTCTGCTATTACTTACATTCTCTATCTAGCTTTCATTTGATGAACAATTTGTTAGTATTGTAAGCTGTTAGCGTTAAGGATATGTTATTAATGAATCAAAAGTTTCCCTTTCCCAGAAACAGCTGTAATGACAAATCCTGTTGCTGCCCAAGTCGAAAATATAACGCAATTAAAAGAGGTAAACAGATATACGTTTTAGATTTATCCAACTACAGCCTTAACAGCTGTAATGACAAATCCTGTTGCTGCCCAAGTCGAAAATATAACGCAATTAAAAGAGGTAAACAGATATACGTTTTAAATTTATCCAAATCAATGCAGCATAGGATATCTGAAGCGCAATTTTATATTTTTTAAACGAGTTCAATACAATGAAAATGCAATTTAATAATTTTAAACAAGTTCAATAGAATGAAAATCACCTGCAGTATCAAGCTTTTACCACCAAATTGGTGGTCTCGAGCAAAGGGAGGTTGCGGTCGCAGTTTTGTTGCCAATGAATTATCTAATTCCCTTATGTGCAGCATTGGCAATGGACGCCATGAACATGTACAAATCTTAAGCCTACTCCTTTGAGAGCCAGAAAGAGTATTTCGATTAAGCAAAAAGATCGTTCACCCCGATCTTACATTAACTTGAACTTGTGTACCAACTGCTGAAAAGTAGTGTAAAAGCAGTAATTTGACATTTCACAAGTTAATAATTCACGAAAATTGTAAAATACTTTTAAATTGAAAATGTTAAAGCAAAGAGACCTAGAAATAAATAAAGCCTTTTCAATATAATGTTTTGTCCAGCTACAAGTAGTTAGTTCTTTTGTCTCCGCTGAAATGAAAAAAAAATTGTTTTTTAATAGCATAAAATTCCAATTATGTCATTTGTGTGTGTGTGAGAGAGAGTGGGAGAAATATTGGGATTTTTTTTAGCACGAAATTTCAATTATATCATATACCTGTATTGTGTATTCTTATATTTGCAGCAGTCAGCAGCTCATATTATTACTATATCTTACCTGAAAGAAAATTTCACGTAATATATATAATAATAATGAAAATTTATATTATCATAATATTAATAGAAATTGAATTTATTTCTACTTTCGTTAAAAATGTCGCTCAGAGGTAAAACAACCCAACATTAAAAATGTTGACTTTTTATGTTTTTTCAAAAAAAAATACCTCTTTCACAATTAACATCAAGAAATTTAGCAACTTTTACTTATGCTAATATGTATTAGATTTTAAAATATTGTCACCACAGATGAAAGTGCTACAACGAACTTGCGATGCGATGTATCATTTTGATATTCGCATATTTCAGGGTGCGAATTACGTCACTAACCACTTCGAACGAATTTTAAAAAAAATAAGGAAGCAGTAATTAGGAAGAATTTGGGTGAAGGAAAACCTATTTTTAGTCTGTGCACTGTAATGTAAACAGGAAATGTTTTTATTTGGTGTGTTCACGAGAGGTTAAATAAGTTTATTAGTGTGATCGTGTTAGCAAACTAGTAAAGAAAAAGAATTTATCGTTTGAAGCGTGGTGATCAGTCTGAAAAGAATTGGTTCTGAGAAACCAATATACCTTAGAAAGAAGTCATTTGGTGTCTAGCTATTTAGGAATTGGTAAGGTTTTCTCTATAGATTGCAGGTTTGTGCCCTTATTAATGAACAAACAAATTTCCCCTCAAACAAAATGAACAAAGCTTGCCCCCAGAAATCTGACAAGGTACTTGTCAGTACAATATGCCACAGAGATTTGTGAGAAAGGCGAGACCTTAGCAGAAAGAGAACAGTCATACATTATAGCCAAGGCTTGAACCCAGGTTACTTAGGTTAGTAGCCAAGCATGCTAGCGTGTGGTAATGTGATGCCCCATCGTTCACTTTTGCTTTACCTTAACCAGTTTTTGTTTGATTTACGTTATATTTATCATTTTGGGGATTTTTATTTCCTTTTCGGCATCACAGCACTCGTTTTCAAGTTTCTAGGAGTTGCGTACGCGCAACTCCGAACTTCCGACCGTAACCGTTAAAGCGCGTGCCAAGGACACGCCCCCTCTTGCGTCATAGCTTGCGTTCGTCATTGTATGCAAATGTCTTTCCCGGCATGCGCCGGCCCATTGTAAAAACCGTGTCCTGCAAGGCACTGAGAGGAGAGTAGAGCACTAAGCACTTGAGAAGTAGTAGAGAAGAAGCACTTGAGAGCAGAGAGATGTAGTAAGGTGCGTAGCACCGTGCGTGTAGCACAGATTTTAGTTTCTTCATTGATGTCTTGGTGAGTTACTTATTTTGGAAATAAATCTATTTTGTTATGTTACAAACTTTTGAGTCTGTAGTTTTTATCTTGAGCAACGCTGATTTAGAATCTTTTTTACATTAACTCTTATTTGTTAAGAATCATTTTGACTCTCACTTATGAACGCTCACTGGCACTGGAACCCTAAATCAACTTATTCTACATTTTTGGCAATTTGTTAATGATTGCCTGGCGCCCGTCAAAGCTATCCGGAGCATAAAACTTTAATTATTTTGCATTGTTTGGAGCGTTACAGTAACTTTCTTCAATGACAGGGAGATTGCACTCTCAACCCCCAATTCGTTACTACACTCTATATATATTATTAACATTTAATTTAAAAAGTATAGAACTACTTTCACTCAATGATTCGGAAACATCAGGTACCGAAACGACGTTCCGGTTCAATGATTCGAAAATATCTAGTAGCGGAACCAGGGGTGTAGCTATGGGGGGAGCTCCTCCCAAAGTAACTCGGAGTTGGCAAAATTCGAAGCGACTTCGTTAAATCATGGTGAGTTGTGAAAATTTGCAATCTTTTTTTTTTTGTAAAATTAAGGGGGTTGTCAAAATCGAGGCAACTTGGCAAATCTAGGGCAGTTTGGAAAATGGAGAGACTGCAAAATTCGAAGCCACTTAGTAAAATACAGGCGACTTGGCAAAATTCGGTGAGACTTGGTAAAATCTTGGGTAGTTGGCAAAATTCAGGTGAAATGCAAAAATTGAGATTTTTTTTTGCAAAACTATGGCGAATTGGCAAAACTTAGGGAGTTGGCAAAATTCAGGTGAGATGTAAAAATTGGGATTTTTTCTGTAAAATTATGGCTAGTTGGCAAAATTCGGAGTGTCTTTGCAAAATCCTGGAGAGTTGACAAAATTCAGGTGAGATGTAGAAATTGTAATCTTTTTTCTGTAAAATTATGGGTGTTGGCAAAATCGAGGCAACTTTGCAATACCTAGGAGAGTTGGCAAAATTCAGAGTGACTTTAGAAAAATCAGGTGATGTAAAAATTGGGATTTTTTTTCTGTAAAATTGTGGCGATATCGAGGAAACTTGGCAAAATTCGAATCCACTTGGTAAAATATTGGCGATTTGTGAAAATTGGGACTGTTTTTGTGAAAATAAGGAGAGTTGACAATATCGAGAAAACTTGGCAAAATTTCAAGTGACTTGGCAAATTCGGGAGAGATGTAAAGATTAGGATTGTTTTGCGAAATTAAAGAGGTGGGAAAATCGAGGCAACTTGGCAAAACTGGAAACCACTTGATATAGGCGAGTTGTAAAAATTGGGATTGAATTTGTGAAATTAAGGAGAGTTGGAAAAACCGATAACTGGGCAAAATTCGATGCCACTTGTTAAAATATAGGGGAGTTGTGCCTTCCTTGTGCAATTTAAGGAGTTGATAAAATTCGAAGTGACTTGGCAAATTCAGGGAAGATGTAAAAATTGCGAATTTTTCTGTAAAATTACGGCGAGTTGGCAGAATTCGAATCCACCTGGTATAATATAGGCGATTTGTGAAAATTGGAATTTTTGTGAAATTAAGGAGCGACAGACAAATCGAAGAAACTTAACAAAATGTACGGCAGTTGGCAAAATTCGAAACCACTTGGAAAAAACGGGAAAGTTGTGATAATTCAGATTGGTTTTGTGAAATGGAGTTTTCCAAATCGAGGGAAAATTCACACCGACTTGCTACGATTCAGACGAGATGTAAATGTTGGGATTTCTGTGAAATTATGGCTAGTTGGGAAAATTGTAAGACAAATGGCAAAATGCAGGAGAGTTGTGAAAATTGCCTTAATACCTTCACCCCCCCCCCCCCCCCCCACGGAGCGAAAATGCAGGGCAAAAACGTGAGACATTTGCTCAGTTGGCAAAATTTGATTTTCGAGTTGGAAAATTTATTTTTGATATCCCCCCCTCCCCCACCGTCCTTGGCAGAACGGTATACCGTTTCAGTGATTCGGAAATATCGAGTAGTGGAACCATGTTCGATTTAGTTGCAGTAGTGCTTTTGTTAATTGCTTTCCCTATTCAAAATGTCACTCTTCGCCACTGTTATGATTCAATGTGCCTCAACTACCGTTTCAGTGATTCGGAAATATCGAGTAGTGGAACCATGTTCGATTTAGTTGCAGTAGTGCTTTTGTTAATTGCTTTCCCTATTCAAAATGTCACTATTCGCCACTGTTATGATTCAATGTGCCTCAACTATAGTGAAAGAAAAGTTTTAATCCCTTATCAATCCAATAGCACAACCCAGATAACAACAGACATGTACGAGATCCATTCATGCAATGACCCACAGATCAGGGAAGATCTCTAATCTTTATTTCTTCACTCTGAAGTTTAACGATTCTAAGTAATCCAATTAACATTTAATTGGCTAGAGCTGGCTGGGACAGTTGGGGTTAGATTGTTTCAAAATGGTAGTACCATTTTGAAAAAATCTATAACCTTCAACTCTAAAAGAATTTAAGTGTGACTTTGCCATGTGTTTTGTCCGGAAATGGTCAGCTGGAGTCTTACAGATATCCTCCGATTGTTAGGCAGGTGAGCCCATAAGCAAGCACAGATTACGGTGTGGTGATACAGCTATACTTTTAGTACAATAAAAGAGCGAAATTTGAAACAATTCTTTCCTTTCATTAACATTCTCCTTTTAGGAAAAGGGGCAAAAATACTGTACAATGTGAAGGCAGATAAAATGTATTTGAAGACCTTAAAAAATTGAATTTTCAACCAAAAACGGAGAAAATACGATAAAATCGAGAAGTTGGCAGCTCTGCAATGTCGCCACAAGAGTGTCGAAATGATATAGCATCTCCCTTAATCCTATTATCTCACACTTTGCAATTTTCACTTGTTTCGAGCGCTGAAAACAGTGGTCACTTTGAAAATGATGAGAAAACTTGAGAGTTGAGAATGGTGCTCTGAACACTCTCACACAGGCCTGGATCTAGAAAAATAACGGTGTGATGGGGAAACAGCCTTGTTTTACAGTGTAATATATTTCCTTCGTTTTACAGGTCTTTAAACACTTTCTGAAAAATGCATGAAATGTAAATAAGTTTAATATTTTTGCTTCTATTACCCTTATTAGCATTCTGAAACAGAGAGCCATGGTCTCTTTGCCCCCGCCCCCAGCCTTGCTTTTACCTAGTTGAAGGAAGCATTTGATGCTTGGGTTAGGCGATGTCGCAAATTCATAGCTTTCATTCAATGAGGAAGACTCGGCAGTGAAGTTCAAACAGTATCAGTCCATGAATAAAATGAAATTTATTCACTTTTTTACCTGTCGGTTTATCTTTCTGTACATTACAATTGATTAATCAAGTAATAGATAAAAACAAAAGGATAACTGAGAAAATAATTTTACACCAACAAATTAAACAGTTTTTACTACGTTCAACATACCACATTCCGGACCCCCACATAGTTTTTAAATGAGTACAGAATGTATATACAGATGTATGCTCCTTGTACTTCAAAATCTCTTCTCTACATAAAAAGTTGCATGATATACATATTTCTTGTGCAGTTTTAAATTTTATTTTTATATTTAAGTTATACAAAGTGGAAGTGGTTGGTCCATCCAGTTTCATTCCATCTTTCCCAGGTAGTAAATTTTCATCAATTAAAATACCCGATTCCAAAAATCGTAGAGAATATTGGACACTATTAGCTGAATCACCCAACCAACCAGAAGTACAGTGATAATTGTGATCCTTGAAGCTTGCGTCAAAACTGAATAAAGAAAAATGCAAATTAGACAATAGCTAAATCTGATTCGAAAACAGTGACAAATACTACACTGCTGGCCAAGTTATTATATAATATAGTTATATTTATATTATTAATAATATAGTTATTATTATAAACATCTACCTAAAACTTCATCATAGGTATCATCGTACAGTTTCCAAATTTCAATTTTCTGCACAATTCTCATTGAAATGGATTTTGATGCACTGCTAGGGGTATCCCTCTAAGCTGATGAACTGTAACAGCTACTTGTCAGTCAGAGGAATTCCCTACATTGGAATATTGTCCCTGTGATTTTCTGCTGAGATGCATCACCTCCGTTACGGATGTTCCTGCCCATGGTGCTCACCAATGAGCACCTTTCGAAGCCAGTCAGATCAGCTTTTTTTACCATGTCGTATTTGACTGCTTTTCACCATGCATTTACAGCTTTTATGACTTCACAGTGATGCAGAATACTTAGTCAGTAAAATATCTTGCATTGATTGGCATCTTTCATGGATTTCATGCCCGATGCAGTATTTATAATAATTTCGCCAAGCAGTGTATGTTAACACTATATTAAAAATTAAATTTCACATGATAATAGATACAATTTTTTCCCTATATAGCTGTTAACTAGAAGGATAACGGATCGCCTCCTGCGAAGATGCTCATTTTCAAAGCAAATGAAGTTTTTCATTCTGAATTTTGTACCCTTTACCAGTAGCAAATCGTAGTAATGGATGATTGCAAAAAGTAAATAGTAATATATTAGCCATATAAAACACCAATAGTAATATATTAGCCGCAAAAAGAATTTCTCTAACAAAAGTTGCGTTTTCTCTTTTCTCAGAGTTTAAGGGTCAAACCAATTAGTGTATATAAAATAATTTATTATAACATATATAAAATATTTATTTAGACAAGGGTGAATTTTGTCTCCTTTTCTCTTTAGTTATTATGTTATGCGAAATTCTTTGCAAGGGAAAGATTTTGGCCTTAAATGGTCTAGAGATTTCAAAATTTCTGATTTAGATTATGCAGATGATTTGGTTAATGATGTTGATGAAATGAATTTTTTCATTAGGGCTGTTGGTGAGACTGGTAATAAAGTCGGTTTAGTAATAAACAGAGAAAAAACTAAAGTGACGAAAATTGGTCAGACAGATGGTAATTCAGTTGCTTTGAATGGCTGCACTCTTGAGAGTCTCAGTTTAATTATTTTGGGAGCTATGTAATAGATACTAGTGATGTGCAGCATGAGATAAATAGAAGAATATGTATTGCTGCTACCATCTTTAAGAATCTATGGAGAGTGGAAAAAAGGGGAGGGGACACTTAAGACTAAATTAAGACCGTATAATACATGAATGAACAAATTATTATATACACCAACCTAATAATTCCACCTTTTGCTCTCACAACAGCAGCCAGATATCTCGTAAGGACTCAATGAGGTGTAAACACCTAGTGGTATTGCTGCCCATGAAATGACAATTGCCTGTCGTAGATTGCATGCACAGTTGTTGCTGGTGGTTGGCGAGTTTGAACAGATCTTTCCAATTCATCCCACAAATTCCAATGGGGTTGAGATCCAGCAATCGAGGGGATCATTCGAGTATGGTAAATTCATCTGCATCCTGTTGAAAGATGGTGTCATGGTGCGGAAAAAGAATCATTATGAACTGGTGGAGATTTTATGCGAGGATATTCACATACCTTGTGCCAGAGGTAACAGATATGAGGGGCCCCAAGGAAACCCATATAAAACCCAAACTGTTACACTGCTTCCACCTGCCTGTATGATCCCAACTTGGCAATCTGGGTCCATCATTTTGTGTGGTTTATGCACACATGCACCCTCCCATTGGTATATGGAGTTGAAACTGTGATTTCAACTCCATTTACCAATGGTATAATGTGTTGATGTAAACTGTGATATGGTATAATGGAGTTGAAACTGTGATTCACCAAACCAGATGACATGTTTCGAATCCTCCGCACCCCAGCTGTGATAGGCCTTTGCAAACTGCAGCCTTATCTTTCGGTGTATTGCAGTCAACAAAAGGGCTCGATGTGGACATCTATTGCTATTGCCTATTTTTTCCATGTTACAGTGGATGGTTTTTGTGCATAAGCTTGTGGATGTACCTTCATTCAATACCAACATTATCTGCTCTACGACAGCTGTGAGATTCCTTGTAACAATGCAGGATAATCTGTACTTATCTCGAGAGTCAATTGCACATTTAAGTCCACACTTCTCATGCTGGCTGGAAGTTTTGCCATATTACATGTAGTCTAGATATAAATGTGTAATGGTGTGACATTGAAATCCCAACATTTCAGCAGTTGTGGTGATTGAAGAACCAACCTTCCTTGCATCTACTATCTAGCCACGGTCAAACTCACTTACATCGCTGCATTTACTCATGATTACTTCTCCATGACTGGTTTCCAATGCACAGAGACCTGCTCTAGTTATAGGCATTGCCAGTTTCAGTATCCCACGTGACTGGACACGATACTTCTGCTTTGCATATTGTTAGTGGGGTGTATATAATAATTTATCTATTCAGTGTAGTTTGGTTCCTTCTAAGGTTAGTTATGGTAGTGAAATATGGACTCTTTGTACGCAGGATAACAAGGAACTTGATGCCTTTGATTTTAGATGTTTGTACACCAAGTGTTATAAATTTAATGGATGGAAACTGAGCTTGGGTTCAAAAGAATATTTAACAACAAAAATTCTAAAATAAGGTAATTTATTATAAAAACATTTTTATAAACTAAATTCAAACAACACAAATCTTAATCTTCATCAATATGAAACTAAACCATCCAAAAGAATATTTTATCTTATCACTATTACTACAAATAGCAGTTTTTATAATTCTCAGAGCCTCCACTCTAAGCATAAAGACTTTTTACAACACCGAATAAGTGACAGTTACCTTTGCGGGTTGTTTAACCTCTGAGCGGCACTTTTTTGCACACCATGGGCTAAATGGCCAGGTCACATGGACCCCGAAGGCTCAGAGAAGGTTGGGGGAGGGGACCCACTGGAACAGCTGTTGGGAGACAGATGGTAGCCTCCCGTCAAGGCCATCCAGCGTGTTCTTTAACGTGCACAGGGTATGGCTCTCCCGCACATGGGGCCACTGCTTAACGTCCCATCCAACAGACGGCAGCCTTTCCAAGCCCATCGGTGTCCCCTACTGACCGTGAGCAGGGCGGGGAATTTTGCGGAGATAAATCTCAACGCTGACCCAGCTGGGACTCGAACCTGGGAACTACAGATTACGAGCCTGGCGCGTTACCGACTGAGCCACCCCCACCCGTTACCTTTGCGAATATACCTGTAAATTATTAAGATTAATCTTACCAACTCTTTATACAAATAAAAATAATCACGCATCAAACTATTTAGTTCCAGAATTTCAGCCATCAAGTACTCCAAAACTGTAGCTAAGTATACTGGGCTCTCAGAACCAATTCTTTTCAGACATTGATCACCACGCATCAGAAGATAAACTCTTCCTACAGAGAAGTTGAGATCAGTTTTGCTTGCTCGACTAACATATTACCTCCTCGACCATATCCTCAAATGTCTATATTGACAACGAAGTAGTCAATATAGAATAGACATGTCATCAACTAGATCTTCAGAAGTGCTTACACCTAGCTTATCGATCGACGTGGGGTTGGGTTGGGTTGTTTTACCTCTGAGCGGCACTTTTTTGCAGACCATGGGCTAAATGGCCAGGTCACATGGACCCCGAAGGCTCAGAGAATGTTGGGGGAGGGGACCCACTGGAACAACTGTTGGGAGACAGATGGTAGCCTCCCGTCAAGGCCATCCAGCGTGTTCTTTAACGTGCACAAGGTATGGCTCTCCCGCACATGGGGCCACGGCTTAACGTCCCATCCGACGGACGGCGGCCTTTCCAAGCCCATCGGTGTCCCCTACTGACCGTGGGCAGGGCGGGGAATTTTGCGGAGATAAATCTCAACACTGACCCAGCTGGGACTCGAGACGTGGGGTCACCTGGAAACGACTGGATGATGATTTATCGCAACGGATTGCCAACAATGAAAATTTAAGTACATTATTATTCTTCCACTGTGGCACTAATGATTTATAATGTTTTATTTCTTTTCTCTGGAATAGATGATGACGGAGAAACTTGAAGTCGAATTATTGTGATTTATACTTAAAAGATTTTGAAATGTTTAATTTCTTGTTGAAACTTTGAGTTTCAATACTGATTTTTTGAAAAGCGAATTTACTATCCAAGATTTATAGTTTGAGTTTATAATGTGATGTGAATGGAATTTTTTATGTATTCTTGTTCATCTGAAGCTTCATTTGTTATATTGTATTAACGTGATTTAAAAAAGCATTTATGTATTTTTGCAGATTTTTTTTCATTTCAGCTGACTGAAAGCTGAAAATGTTGTAATCATTTTCAGCTTTCAGTCATTGGTAAATTTTTCATCAAAATGGTAAAATGGTTATGGATATGAATGATGAGAATGAAAGAGAATTTATAGTGTACAGTGATTAAATATTTTGAGGTGTATTTTGAAGCGAATTTTTTTTGTATCCAAAGTATGTTTTGATGTAAAAAGTGAATGAATTATATTAGATGAAATGTTAGCATTTTATAGCATAAATTATTGATACAACTTTTTCTTTACTTTTAGATACGATGTATGTATATGTGTTTAAATCTGTTTAGTGTCATCAGTGATATTGATGCATCAATGATGTGTAATTATCGGTATAGCATTGGCAGCATTTGTTTGCATATTATATGTATGAGCTGACCATGATGTCTTGAATTTTTTTTTGGTACCCATTTAGAGCTGTTCCTAATGGCATAGTCTGGTGACTGAGACAGTCACCAGCATAACTCTTTTAGGAGGGGAACATAAAGCTCAAAAAGGGGAGGTAACTAATGCATTTTTTTTTTTTAATTTCAGCTAGCTCACAATTATTGTGTCTAGGTAAAAGATTTAGCAGTGATTACATTCCAGCTCATTTTTTAAATTTGAAATTTCTTAGATTCGCATGTTTGACGTAGTTAGGAGGATTTAATGACGTTCCAATACCCATTTATTTATGTATGATAGGCACAGAAGATTTAGCTTTCACATATTTTGATTGTGGTTAGGGTGATAAGCAGAAGTTCTGTATCCCGTTTGATAGGTTTGTAATTACATTCTGTGAGAGAGCAAAATTTGATGTAATTGAATTTTTTCTCTAACCTTTTTAGAAGTTAAGAAGGACAGGAGTAATATTACCCAGCTTTTGTACGGTTATTGTATGCAACTTTTGAAGTTTGTATCAGAATGTGATACCAGGTAGTCTGATAACGCTAGCATACAGTTAACTGCTAAAGCCATTGGTATATAATTATACTAGGTAGCATTACACGTTTAGGTGGAAAGGGAGGAGATATCTTTGGTTGTGATGGAAAATTGTGTCGAAGTGAGAGTAGATCATCTTATCAAAATTTGTGTAAGCATACTTTTACTTTATTTTATGTTCAGTGATGTGTAAATGACAGACACAGTTGAATCAGAATAACATGACCACCCATGGAATCATAGTGTACCAGCCCAGGTGCATCACAGAATGCACATGACAAGGTCAACCACATGGAGATATAAGTGGCTGGCCAGGACTCATAGTGCATAACGTGAGCACAATGGGCAGAGGTATTGATTTGACAGACGTTCATAAAGGAATGATGATCAGCTACCATGCCAAGGGTGGAAGCATCTTGGAAATAGCAGACTTCGTAGGCTGTTCGTGAGGTGCTGTAGTAAGGGTGTACCACGAATGGACCACTGGCACACCAAGTACCTCCAGACATCATAACTGTGGAGCCCAAAGGCCATTGACCCCAGAGGAGAATGTTGCCTTTGTCGACTGGTAAAGGGCAATCGAAGTGCAACAGTGCAGCAATTGACCACTCAAATGAATGCTGGGGCACCCAGGTATGTGTCCCTGATAACAGTAGAGCGAACCCTGTTACAAAGTCTCTGGAGCAGACGCTGCATAAAGGCACCCATGTTAACCGAGGTCCATTGGCAATGATGCCTGCAGTTCGCACAGAACTGTCATTGAACAGTGGAAGAGTGGAAAAAGGTTGTCTTCTCTGACGAATCAAGGTTTCTACTCCAATGGAAGTGATGGGTGGTGGCAGATACAGCATTAGGCACACAAGAACCAACACCCGGACACGCTTGTCGGTCAAGTACGGGTCGGAGGTAGCAGTATGCATGTCTGGGGGAAGTTTTCCTGGTATGACCTGGGACCACTGGATGGGTCCCTGAATGCCAATGGCTACCTATCCATCATCACTGATCACATGCATCCCTTCATGTTGGACGCTTACCCTGGTGGTGATGGTGTCTACCAACAAGACAATGCACCCTGCCATGTCGATAAGGTGGTGATGGTGTCTACCAACAAGACAATGCACCCTGCCATGTCGATAAGGTGGTGCGTGACTGGTTCCAGGAACACGACAGCGATGTCTCCGTTTGCCCTTGGCTGACGAAATCGCACGACCTCAATCACATAGAGCACTTGTGGGACCAATTGGATCAACAGGTTTGGTGTGCGAACCCACAACCATGTCATCTCTGGAACCTCCGTGCTCTCTTGGAGTCCGAATGGGCACGTGTGCCTCTGGCAACCTTCCAGGGCCTCATTGTGTCTGTGCTATGCTGTCTTGCAACTGTCATCCGGGCCAAGAGTGGTTATTCCCATTATTCTGATATGACTGTGTAATTACACTAGGTAACTTTACACATTTTAAGGTGGAAAGGGAGGAGGTACCTTTGGTTGTGATGGAAAATTGTGTCGAAGTGAGAGTAGATCATCTTATCAAAATTTGTAAAAGCATACTTTTACTTTATGTTCAACAACGTGTAAATGACGTGAGAAGTATCCTATTATTCTAAATTTGCTCATCAAAATCTGTTAGGTCAAATTTTGACTCCCTTTAGGTGGGGAAGTTGTGATAGTCCACCATTTCACTTTTACTTTTCCTTAACCAGTTTTGCTTTAAATTTAATTATACGAATTAAGCTGTAACATTAAAGTAATCTACAATATCTTTCCACTCAAATCAAGAGGAGTGCCTCAGTTTAACATTTTCAGTCAAGTGGCTTTAAGCATAGCCTCTTCTGCCATTTCTTACTCTTAACTATTAAATTATGTCTTCATATCTAGGTCAAAGACATACTAACAGGAACATACATAAATTCTATTTACCATTAACTTGAAGGCTGGAACAATTGCATTGGAACACAAATCAACGATGTTTGTATCTTGTTGGGTGTATGCACAAATTTTATGTCCAAAGAAACCAGTCCTTATTAAATGCACAACACTGTAATGTTATTATGATAAGCTTGTAATTGCAATGTCCTTTGTTGTTAAGTCACTTCCAAACTGAAGACGATGTTTGCAATTATTATGGCTAAGTAGCAATGACATCAATTATTAGGCAGTGTCCACATCCTTTTGATGTAGGAGTTAGTTCCCGCTAGATGTTAATCTACAAATTTAAGCATATGTCAAAGTATCTCTAACTTTGTAGTACTTATGCAATTGGTTGATTGGAGAACTTTGCCACAAATATATTTGCTTAATTGTGCAACAAATGGTAAAATAGCATAGCTGTAGCACTGGAGCACTTTCCTCAAGTTTTAAGCTCTTTAAAATATCATATTAAAACTTCAACCATCTAAACCAGCCAACATAAAGTTTAAAATAACATTTAAAACTATTGGCCCTGTCTGCTCCAGGGCAATGGAGCAACGTGTTTCTCTGTAATCCTACATATAGCTTCTTCAGGCTCAAGATGTCTGAGTGAACTACCCTGTTATAATTACTTAATAGTTTTGCTTCATTTGTTATATGAAGGGGATTATTTTGGAGAAATCATTTTGGGATTACTTCATCTTTTTGGACTGATTGCAATTCTCGTTTCCGAATTGCAGAAGTTGTGCATGCGCAACTCCAACCTTTTGATTGTCAGCCATTAATGCGTGCTTGTAGGACATGACCCCTCTTGCGTCATAGCTAGCGTGATCGTCAGATTATGCAAATGTTTGTTCAGTGTGCAACAGACATGTGCCGGATTTGTATGCCATATGTTATAACTAAATGACATTAGGTCACAGAGTTAGTAGTCAGAATGAGTTTTTGTGAGACAGTGTAGTCAGAATTGACAGTAGTGGAGAAAGTGCTGTCAATGAATTAGAGTAGAGTATTGTCAGCAGAGATGTAGTATTGTAGTGGAGAGAGATGTAGTAGAGATTTAGATAGATGTGAGTTGTTAGTGCTCCAACTTTTGTATTCTTCCATTGAATTTGGTTAGTTTTGAATTTTTCAGAAATAAACTTTGTTTTAGAAACTTTTGAATTTTTGCTATTTTTCTCTTGAGCAATGTTAATTGATTTTTTGATTATATTTAAACTTTAATTGAACTTGAAAATCCTCTTTGGATTCTTACTTGATAAGTAACACTATATACAAAACAAACCCTATTTCAACTTTATTTAGCAAGTTTAAATTGTCTGGCACCTGACAAAGCTATCCGGAATTTTGAATAAATCTGGATCAGACAAAAGGTCCAAATTGAAAAGTTTAAAAATCTTTGGAGCCTTACAAGCTCTCCTGGTTCTAATATTCAGCAGGATAACGCACATCCTCATATGGTACGCATTGTCCAACGGTGTCTATGGGATGTCAACACTCTATCTTGAGCTGCTACATTCCTGAATTTTCCCCCTATAGAGCACATATGGGATGTGCTGGTTAAACATCTCCAATGACATCCACAGCCAGCACACACACTGGACACCCTGCATCTCCATTTCGAGGAAGAACAGTGGAGAGTGCCTTGGGACACTATTAAGGACCTGTATACATCAATGCCTCAATGTCTGGTTATGAACATCATTCGCAATGAGGGTCAAACTCCTTATGCAGCCTTAATATGCATGCAGGTGATTGTGCAATTAATCATTACTACTTAATAACATGCTCTACCACTCTGCTCAGTTTTACTGAGGCTCAAGGCTCGCTTCATGATGTTTCAATTTTTGTGCCCATAGTGTATATATGTATGACTATTATATAATTTTGAAAACAAGGTTGACAGAAGAACAATAATTTTTAAACATAGGCCCTTTTGTTATTTTCCAACCAGTGTATAGAATATTGAGTATATACACTGCCTGGCCAAATTATTACAAACACCTACCTAACACTTTTTCATATGTATTGTAGTAAAATTCTCAAATTTCAAAGTTTTCAATTCTCTTTGCACAGTTTTCATTAAAGTGGAAAGTTTTGAAGTACTGTTAGCAGTCATCTCTCCCAGCTGAAGAACTGTAACAGCTCTGTTTTGTCGATAGTTCATGCCAACAAACCTCTGTCTGTCAGAGTCTTTTTCCTCTTGTATTTGCCATGATTGGTGGACGTGTTTTGGGCTTTTGCCATTCTCCATACACTCTGGATATTAATATTTGTGATTTTCCACTGAGTTCCATTTCCTCCCTTATGGATGATTCTGTCCATCATGCTGCAATCAAAGAACATGTAAGAAGAAGAATGAAAGGCTTCTTGTATCCAGAGCTGACTCCCTACTACTGCCACTCAGCTCCAGATACACGCTCTACTGTGAAATGTGCTTACAGGGGCAATGCAGCAAACCGGTTGTTGGTAATCTAGGATTGAATTGCCTCTGCGCATGTGCAATCTGTGGCTTTTCCGTATGTTGCTTCTGAATGACAGATATGATCTCGAATTTCAGGTACATTGAATGTATTTTTTCTGCTTCAGCACTTCTATTTGATACATTTGCTACTCCAAAAATTGTTAGTAAAAGCTTGATTTATAACAATATAGATATAGTTCTCCAAATACAATCTTCTTTACTAGATGCACGTGATTTACCTTAAGCCATGTCACCATTTTGGCAGGCGATGGCTTGTAATGTTCTAGCAGTACTTGTTACTATTCCCTCTATAATTGTAAGGTTAATTCCAGAAGTATATCTAGTATTAATAAGTGACTGATGCTTACAGATTGATTATCAGTTTTTCATAATTAATAATTAAGTAAACTTTTGTTATACTTATGTTATCATAAGTTGTGGACTTCTGTCACTGCATACTCTGGTCCTGCTGAAGAACAGTGCTTGCTGTGCAGCATAGTAAGTGCCGGCATGCTGTGATTGCAAGGAGTCTTCCTCGCCACAATTGCAAAGCAGCAAGGAATATGGATACATTTTCAGAATATTTGTAATTCACATGAAAATGCATGATTTTATAATCTTAGCATTTCTTTATAACTACAAAATTTGAAAGAGAGAGATGTGATATTTTGTAAACGTTGCAAATAAAATTTATACCCATTAGCATAATCTATTGTAGCCAACTTCTCATCCTGTGACCTCAGTTGAAATGAATATGATATTAAATAAATTTTCTTACCCCACTTCTTAAATTTTCTGTGCTTTTTTTATTTCAATTATATTCATTGCATATGTAAACAATTTATAAAAAGTAGGTGATGTTAAAATTCTAAAACGGAGAAAGATTTATGTCAGCTTGTTATATGGATTGAGATTTACTAAATAAATATAAAACAAATTTGGGAAGGATTGTATGAGACAACAAAAAAATAATAATCATCATGTCAAAAACCTTTTATCACATAAATTTGTTGAAAACAGCAAAAAAAAAAAAGTGGAGTGAGGGAACTGGAGGTGTTAATAAGGAATACAGTGCATTTGAAAACTATATATATATATTATAAAAAATTGTATCAATCAAGATTTTACTAATATTTCTATTCAAGAGCATATATAAAAGTGCCGAAGAAGGAAAAAAATGAAAGGCAAAAAAAAATATTTCATGAAATGCGAAAACATTAGGAAATGCTAATACACATTAAAAAAACAAACAAACATTACGACACTAACAACAGCTGTTGCTGAATCTAAAAGTTCTCACAGAAACATTCCTTAACACCCGAGATCATGAATAGCAGCTTCCCTGCAGCATAGCATATGTATCTGCATCCGTGTGGTGCTGCAGTCAAAAGTGTCTTACATTACACCTATGGAAGCTTTCACTCTTCTTATATATTCTTTGCTGCAATGATGAGCCCCCTTTCAAAGCTAGTTAGATCAGCCTTTTTGAACACGTTGCATTTGATTTTGCCTTCCACCTTGCCTTTATTACTTTTATAGGACTTCCCAACAACATAGAATACTTATGTAAGAAATTTTGCACACATTGACATGCACAGTAGGTTATATTGGGTTGTTGCAAATGAAATGGCCATCGAATGATGTCAGGTTTCTACTGGTTGTGGAAGAAAGCAAGTGCTGAGGTTTATGCAATTTTTTTATGTCATGTGGCAACATCACACGTGGCTGATGCAATCGTAGTATTTGTTTCGTTCAACGAGCATTAAACATTGAATACTACCAACATCAAGTCAATCATGGAACCCAGTCAATTAAGGTTGCTATACCTTTACGAGTTCAAATTGGGAAATTCTGAAGCGGCTGCAGTAAAAAACATCAATAAAGCATTCGGTGGAGGAACAACTAATGAGAGATCCACTTGCCGTTGATTTGCAAAAATTTCGCCCAGGAGATTTGAGGCTACAAAACGAACCCTTGGCCATCGTCCTTCCTCCATTGATTTGAATGAATTAAAGGATTTAATCGAATCAGATCCACGACAAACTGTACGAGAGATCGCCCAGACACTAAATGTACACTTTTCAACTGTTTCACGGCACTTGGCAATAATAGGAAAAGTAAGGAAGCTCGACAAGTGGGTGCCTCACGAACTCACTGATGAAAACAAAGCACGGCGTTTGGAAGTGTGCTCTTCTCTCTTAAGAAGAAGCAAAGAAGAAAGGTTCCTGCAACGAATTGTGACTGTGGATGAGAAGTGGATATTCTACAACAATCATACATGTTCATCGCAGTGGTTGGGAGTGAAAGACACTCCAGGAAGGACTCCAAAGAAGATGTTGTTTACTGTATGGTGGTCTTCTGCTGGTGTTATTCACTACTCATTCCTTCCACGAGGTGAAACGATAAATGCAGCTCGATATTGTACACATATGCGGCAAATACATGACAAATTGTGCCTTAAGCAACCATACTTGTGAATAGACATGGAATCCTATTGCTTCAGGATAACACCCGACCAAATACAGCAGTGTCAACCATACAGCAAATCAACAATTTGGGATACGAAATTGTGCTTCATCCTCCATACTCTCTTGACATTTCCCCAACAGATTACCATTTTTTCCGGCACTTGAGCCATTTTTTCTCCAAGAAATGCTTTGCCAACGACGCATCAATTGATCTGGCAGTGGAGGATTTCATCACTTCCAGAGACACTGATTTTTACAAATGTGGTATAAATGACCTTGCCACACGTTGGCAACAATGCATTGATGCTGCTGGAGATTACTTTGATTAAACAGGTATTCTTCTTCTTTTTATTCTCTTCTCTTTCAATCGTCCTTAAAATTGGCTATTTCATTTGCAACAACACGATATTTAGGTTAAGATGAAACATTAACTGAAAACATTAAACCAGTCATGGACTATAATAGATTTAAACTGTTATAAAAATTTATGCAATGGCTCAGGACACTGGTCCTCAAAGTGTGTGTTGCAATGCCCTGCAGACATGCAAAAAAGTAAGAAATAAGAAATTAATGGGAAATTGGAAATCAAACCACATAAACCAGAAACTTTAAGTTAATACAATTTATGTTTACAATGTGAAATAAGTTTCAGAGTTGTGCATATTTTAATTCTATTTCCAACTTCTTACTTTTGTAAAGCTGGATTCTCAGCTGCTTGTGATTACATCCAAGTACTGATCGGAAGTAAACTTATAAAAGGAAATGCATAGAAATCAATATAGAGATGAAAACAACTGTCTTCAAAATGGTACATAATCCCTGCACAAACAAATCCTCCCATTACTATTTTTTTATTGTTTTTTTACAACATTATCCATTTTTCATAAAAAATTATTTTTCATAAATTTTGCTGCCTTTTTAAAAGTGTTACACTTTATAAATAACATTATAAAAAAAATAAAAATACTCCTTCAAGCAGCTGCTTGTCACAGAGGTTTTACACAAGTGTGTAAGTTTAATACACCACAGAGAAGATATGTGAGGAAGGTCATCAGCAGAAAGACAAACATCCATGCCTTACCTGGGGCTCAAACCTAGGTCCAATCAGTAGACAAGAACACTAAACATATTTACTTGCATGAAAATTGAAATTGTTTCTTTTTATTATACTGGTACCTTTCTTCAATAGGTTAAAATATAATAAAAGGGATGGGTGGAGGGGGGGATTATAGGAAGTACATGAGAAATTCTTGGTCAAGGGATATAGAGAGTCAAATGGTTTGGGAATTCATGGTCTAGAATAATTTTTTGGAAATTTACATCCTGAAATCTGATTTAGAGTTTATATTTTAGAAAGGAAACATTTTTCATCTGAGCTATGGCCTATAATGTTTGCCCTTTTTCACTTTATATCTGATTTATATTACATGCATTATGTAATACTAATGTAAATTTATAGGTGAAATAAGGTTGGTCAGTTAGTCAGCAAGTCAGTCATCACAAATATTTTATGGCAGAAGTCTCTTTATCTTAGACTCTGGACAATTCCTGCTTTAGACTTTAGCATGCTTTTCACTGAAGGTGAATCCTGTCATACATAAATTGTGTTATTTTTACCGTATTCAAGCGTAAATTCATGGGATATATTGATTAATAAATTATTAACCTACTAATGTTATCTATGAATTGATTATTAGCTATTAATTATTAGAGATTAATTTCATTAATATCGCAAAATAAGTATGAGGCAGACTTCAGTCATCACTGCCACAACCTGTTACTTCCCATGTAGCATGATGAAGTCCAGCACTACTGCATTCCAAGCACTTTTTCGAAAAAGCACAGTAGAAGCTGAAAAGCAATTTTTCTGTTCTCTCTATGATTAGTGCTAATTTCATCATTGTATCAATTAAGCAGCCGTCCCGTGGCCGAGTGGTTAGCGCGCTTGGCTACTGATCTATGGGACCTGGGTTCGAGCCCCGGGTAAGGCATGGATGTATGTGTCGTTTTTCTGCTGAGGTCCTGCCATCCTCTCAGACCTTCTACTTTGGCATATAAACTGACAGGCTCCTGTCAGACCTCTGTGGCAAGCAGCTGCTTGAGGGGGTATTTATTTTTTTATTTATCAATTAAGCAATCTATAATTGATTATTGAATGATTATTAGTTATTAATAGTTGGTTTTCTTTATTTTCATTGATATCATCAAGAATGCATGATACAGATGTTGATTGTCGCTACCGCTTCCTGCACAGCATGAAGAGGTCTGTCACTACTCCAGTCCAAGCATTTTTTCAAAAAAAGCATGGGGAGGAGCTGCAAGACAATTATTTCTGTTCTAATTTATACAATACATCAATTAAACGATTAGTGCCTACTGATTGATTACACTGGTAGCTGCATTTAACTATTTTTCAGGTACTGATTTCAGATATGGCCTTAAAAAATGGCTAGCACACGTTTTTAAATTATTAGTCATTTTGACTCCTATTAAGATCTCCCTATACCAACACCGCCGTCCAATGGTCGAGTGGTTAGCGCGCTTGGCTTCTGACCTAAGGGATCTGGGTTCGAGCCCCGGGTAAGGCATGGCTGTTCGTGTTGTTTTTCTGCTGAAGTCCTGCCATCCTCTCAGACCTTCTGCTCTGGCATATAAACTAACAGGCTCCTGTCAGACCTCTGTGGCAAGCAGCTGCTTTAGGGGGTATTTATTTTATTTTATTTATACCAACACCTCCAGGCAACTGGGAGGATACTATAAATTTTATTTTTTGTGGCTGGCAACAGTGATTGCCAAGTGGGAGAAAACATGTAACAGTAACCTAACTTCAGACTGCCATTCTTGTTGTTTTCATTATAGGAGGAACACATGCTGTATGTTGAAGAGTGAATTTTGGCATTTAGATGATACAAAGGCAGCGTTACAGATGTGTTAATGTCCCAGATAAGTTTTGTTATATGTGTGGAAATTATATTTTAAAATCCCAGGGTCATTCTTTGACAAAGAATCTGCAGAAAGCCTATAACTTCCATTTTGGATGTCATTTGGAGATCAGGATGAAACATGGGCTCCACATATGTGCTGCATTTCGTGCTTTGTTGGCCTGAGTAAATGGTTGAAAGCTAATATAAAATCCACGTCCTTTGCAGTTCCAATGGTTTGGCATGAGCCAACTAGTCACTTGCATGATTGCTACTTTTGCTTAACTAAAGTGCCAGGCTTTTCAAAAAAGAACAAAAAGCAAAATAAAATATCCAAATGTGCCTCCAGCCATCAGGCCAGTTGCTCATGGAGAAGATCTTTCTATACTAACTGTGAGGAGATGGATTCACATTCATCAGAGGAAGACTTTGAGGCAAATACAGATCCTGATCCTACATACACTCCTAAAAAGTTAGACGAACCTCATCTGATTCAGCAAAATGAACTAAATGATCTTGTTTGAGACCTAGGACTTTCCAAACAACAAACTGAGGTTTTAGTTTTGAGACTTCAAGAGTGGAATCTTCTGGCCAAGGGTACCAGAGTTTCTCTATTCAGAAAGAGAAATTTGCTTTATCTGCTTATTATGAGATGCCAGAGGTTTGTGTTTCTGCACAGATATTTTAGAGCTGATGGAAGAAATTGAAACAACTCACGACCCTAAGAAATGGTGTCTATTTATAGATTCATCAAAATTCAGTTTAAAAGCTGTCCTTTTGCAAAAAGGAAACCAAAAATCTTCCATTTCAGTGGCACACACTGTGGGAATGAAGGGAACTTATGAACGCATGGAAAAAATATTGCTATAAAATATGACCAGTTTATGTGGACAATATGTGGTGACCTAAAAGTCATATCACTCTTGCTCGGGCTTCAAGAAGGCTTCACAAAATTTTGCTGTTTTATGTGTTTGTGGGACAGTAGGGCCAGAAAGGAACACTACAAAATAAAAGACTGGCCCAAAAGAGATGTTTTTATTCCTGGAAAAAGTAATGTGAGATATAAGCCTCTAGTTGACCACTCTGATGTTCTGCTCACACCACTACACATCAAACTGGGGTTTATAAGAAACTTCACAAAAGCTATGAACAACACTGGGAAAGGGTTTTTGCACTTGAAAGAAAAATTTCCAAAACCAAGTGATGCCAAACTCAAAGAAAGGATTTCTGTTGGTCTTCAGATCCGGAAGCTACTGAATGATACTGTCTTCGAAGAAAAACTGAATGTGAAGGAGTGCACTGCATGCAAATTCTTCATGTCTGTGGTCCAGGGTTTTCTGGGGAATCACAAAGAGGAAAATTACCATCAGCTCATTCCAGATCTTCGCAAAACCTATGCAAATCTTTGAAGATCCAATTTTTACACTCGCATCTCGACTTCTTTCTCAAGAATTTAGCGAACTTAGTAGTCAGTGATGAGCAAGGGGAAAGATTTCACTAGGATATCCGAACCATGGAGGAGAGATACCAAGGAAGGTGGGACCCAGCAATGTTGGGTGACTACTACTTCTTGCAGAAGAAAGATACCTCAACACATGAAAGAAAAAAAATAACTTCTTGTAAATATTAAAAGACCCTTACCAATGTGTTCTTATTTTGCGTTTTAATATTATTTCATTTGTTACGTTACGTTCAGTGGTCTATGACGTTTTTAATTTTTTTTCACAATAATCATGTAGTTAATTTAATAAAAAAGTCACTTTTATTTTCATTTCCCAGAAATGTGTATTCATCAAAATTTGAAATACATCAATCTATAATTTAAAAAAAGGTGTATGTGCTGCAGATTTTTCACAGCCATATTTTAATTCAGCACCCCAAAATTAGTTAAAACATCCTATTTGACTAATGTTATAAAAAAAGTTTCAATTTGTTGTCTAGTGTTATTAGTTATTAACATTTTCCCTACCATACTGGCCCAAGCTGCAGGTAGGAGGTAGTGATAAGAAAGGAATAACATTGGTTGGGCAAGCCCATTTAAAATCTTGGTCATTTTGGGCTGGTATGGCAGTGAAAGGGTTAACTTCTATTGTGAACAATTATAAAAATAAAATATATACCCCCTCAAGCAGCTGCTTGCCACAGAGGTCTGACAGGAGCCTGTCAGTTTATATGCCACAGTAGGAGATCTGAGAGGATGGCAGGACCTCAGCAGAAAAACGACACACACATCCATGCCTAATTCCGGGGCTCGAACCCAGGTCCCTTAGCATATTATAATTATAGCAAGGTTTGAGGGTGGGACCTGCCTGGTCCCACCCTCAAACCTTATGGGTAGAATCCAAAATTTGCCTACCCATCCTCATGAAAATGATCAAAGCTCAATGAAAGATGTCATTATCAATGAAATATTTACTTTACCTAATAATAAGGAGACTCAATCCATTTGTTTACATGGCTACAATAAATGACCAATTAATTTTTTTCAACGTGATCTCTCGTTATATCCAGTGGCAAATAAGAACTATAGAAGAGCTCATAATTTCTCTCCATTATGATTCCAGAAATACAAATGAAATGTGAGATACGAACTGCATTGTATTAACTTCAAAGTGTCCCTTTTGTTACAGCAATGCTCAAAAAGCCAGCTGTTACATGTGAGATGGGAACCAAAAGCAAGGAAGTGTATATGCAATGGCCCCATGACTTAACATTCCATCAGATGGACAGCAGACTTTTCAAATCCATCGATGTCCCCCTTTCTAACCAAGGACAGGGCAAGTGTTTAAGTGGAGAAAACCAACACAGTCACAGTGGGGACATTTCTGTGCTTCAAATTGGTCTCTACTAATAAATCAGCACTTTGAAGTCGATTCAAACTTCAGAGGAAAAATTGTCTTGAGTCGGGTGGGATATGAACCCACGACCTCCTGATAACATGTCAGATGCTCTGGACCACTGAGCTACCGGCCACCGATCAAGATCTCCTCTAACTAACACTATGAACAATTCTATTATGTCACATATAGGCGCTATTCAGGCAATCTTGCCACAAGCAGCTTCTATTTGCCTATATGTGACATAATATAAATGTTCATAGCGTTAGTCAGAGATCTTGATCGGTGGCCACTAGCTCAGTGGTCAAATTGGTCTCAATTGTTAACTCTATTTCTTATTGTGACTTGCTCCCCCCCTCCCCCCATCCACCTCAAAACCTGCAGTTACCAGGTTTGAGTCTTCCAGCAGAGTGAGAGAAGACATCGCTGTACTTGGAAAAGCTGCTATCTTTCTGATGGGAAGTTCTGAGTTTCCATGTACAGGAGAGACACCTAATGTGCCTTAATTAACAGGCTTGATGGCCTTGACATGAGAATTCTATCTGCCTCTTAGCAACTGTCCAGTCGATCCTCTTGGCCAAAGATTTCTCTGTAAAACTGACACATGAGATGCTTCAAAATTACCTTTTTGAAAATCAAATTTCTATTGTAAATTACACAATAGCATCCTTTGAAAAATATTGATTTGTGCACACAATGAGCTAAATCACAAGGTCCCAAGGGTTCTGAGAAGTTTGGCAAAGGAGATCCACTAGGCAGGTGAAATTCTATCAAGGCTGTCAAGCATGTTAATTAACGTACACATGGTGTCTCTCCTATATACGGGACCATTAAAGAACTTCCATTCAGAAGATGCAGATTTTCCAAGAACAATGGTGTTCTCTTTCTTGCCAAGAGCAGAATGGGAGTTAGCAGAGAGAATTCGCCATATTGAGATACTCAAAAACCCAGGAACTGCAGGCTGCTGTTCTTAACTATATAAAGTTAAGAATTAAGACCAGTTTGCAGTGCTGAAATTTTCCCACTGTGACTGTGTTGGTTTTCTCCATAAATCCTTGCCCTGTCCTTGGTTAGAAAGGGTGGCATCAATGGGTTTGAAAAATCTACTGTCTGTCTTATGGGATGTAAGTTGTGGGGCCATTGAATATACATTTCCTTGCATTTAATTTCCATCTCACTCATAACAGCTGGCATTTCAAGCACCCAGTTTTGTTGTCACAAAAGTGTTGCTATGAAGTTAATACAACCCAGTTCATATTTAATTCGTGCTTCTAGAATAGTAATGGAGAGAATTATGAAGTCTTCAGTAGTCCTTATTTTGCCACTAGATATAATGAGATATCACATTGAAAAAAAAAAAAAAATTGGTCATTTAGGCCATTTAGCGCAGACATGTAAACAAATGAATTCAATCTCTTTGTTATCAAGTAAATATTTAATTGATAATCTGCTAATGGAGACTATAAAGTGACCATCTTTTGCTGAGCTCTGATCATTTTTGTGGGTATGAAGCCAATTTTGATTCTACCCACAACGGTTTGAGGGTAGATCAGGATGGGCAGGTGGATATGCTATAATATGTTGCAACTGAAGTTAATCACTAATAATTAAACACCAATAATCCATCAATACGTACCAATAATTTATTAATAATCATTTTGTAATGCTCCAAAATGTATATTAAATTCTTTACTTGGTCCTTGTAACTGATCCGAAAGGGGCGAGGGTGGCTCAGTCGGTAGCGCGCCAGGCTCGTAATCTGTAGTTCCCAGGTTCGAGCCCCAGCTGGGTCAGCATTGAGATTTATCTCCACAAAATTCCCCCGCCCTGCCCATGGTCAGTAGGGGACACCGATGGGCTTGGAAAGGCCGCCGTCCGTCAGATGGGACGTTAAGCCGTGGCTCCGGGTGCGGGAGAGCCATACCCTGTGCACGTTAAAGAACACGCTGGATGGCCTTGATGGGAGGCTACCATCTGCCACCCAACAGCAACCCCTCCCCCAACCTTCTCTGAGCCTTCGGGGTCCATGTGACCTGGCCATTTAGCCCATGGTGTGCAAAAAAGTGCCACTCAGAGGTAAAACAACCCAACAACCCAACTGATCCAAAAAATGCTAAATTACCGAATAGCTCGGGCCCAGGCAATTAATCTTGCCAATTAAAGTTAAACAAGGGTTCTGTAAGTATATTAGACATTACTTAGTCAAAAATAATTCTATTCAAAAAGATTGCTAATTATTAAAGTTTAAATCTAGTCAAATATCAAAAATCCTGCTGAAGAGAAAAAATTAGTCAGTCAAAACTATTTCATATATAAATGAAATTTATTTCCAAAAATCAAGACTCACCAAAATAAATTCTCTTTCTACACAAAATTCTCTCACTCAAACAAAATCTCCACAAATATTTTACATTCTCAAATCACAACTCCAAACTCACATCTTCAAAACTAACTTCAAAATACTGCATCTTCTCTACTATCATTTTCTCAACTCGCTTCTAAATTCACTAACATTTTCTCTTCTACTTTTTCTCTCCTACTAACTCCGTGACCTAATGTCACTTACTTTACATGTGGTGTGCAACTGGCACATGTGTGCTGCACATTGGGAAGTACATTTGCATAATATGATGATCGTGTGCTTTGCACTAGCTATGATGCAAGAGGAGGCGTCGCCTTCTGCATGCATTAGCAGTTGTCAATCAAAAATCAGAGTTGTACATGGGGCAACTCCTTTAGCAGTTTTGAGTGAGGAGAAATATGATTCCAAGTTAAAGAAAGCTCCAAAATAATAAATATAATGTAAATAAAGTAAAACTGGTTAAGGAAAAGTAAAAGTGAACAGGTAGACCATCATAATTTAATCGATATATTGCATAAATTAGAACAGAAACAACTGTCATTACTCCATTCCATGTTTTTTCAAGGAAGTGTTTGGACTGCAGTACTAGTAGACCTCTTCATGCTGCGCAGAAAGTGGCAGCTTGCAGCAGTGACAATCTAAATCCACATCATGCATATTTTATGATATTAATGCTTTATGATAGTAATGAAAATAAAGAAAACCAAACATTAATAAATAATAATCATTCAATAATCAATTACTAATAGCTTAATCGATATAATGATGAAATTAGTGCTATAAGTACAGAGAGAAATGAAAAAATTGCAGTTCAGCTCCTACTATGCTTTTTTCGAAAAAGTGCTTAGACTGCAGTAGTGATGGACTTTGTTATGCCATACAAGAGGTTGATAGGTTGTGGCAGTGATGGTTGTGGCCAGGCACAGATTGGAAAGGGGCACTGAATGTTGTAGTATCAAGGTCCCTGGGTTGATTTGGGTTGTTTTACCTCTGAGCGGCATTTTTTTGCACACCATGGGCTAAATGGCCAGGTCACATGGACCCCGAAGGTTCAGAGAAGGTTGGGGGAGGGGTTGCTGTTGGGTGGCAGATGGTAGCCTCCCGTCAAGGCCATCCAGCGTGTTCTTTAACGTGCACAGGATATGTCTCTCCTGCACACAGGGCCATGGCTTAACGTCCCATCCAATGGATGGCGGCCTTTCCAAGCCCATCAGTGTCCCCTACTGACCGTGGGCAGGGCGGGGAATTTTGCAGAGATAAATCTCAATGCTGACCCAGCTGGGACTCGAACCTGGGAACTACAGATTATGAGCCTGGCGCGCTACCGACTGTGCCACCCCCGCCCCAAGGTCCCTAGGACTTCATAGGAGCAGGATTTTTTTAAATAATAGTAGCTATTTTACAGAAATTCCCTAGAATTGGGAAAAACTTATTTTCAGATTTACATACGAACTCTGAAAATAATAAGTATTGATATTTTAAAAAAGAAACTGAATTTTTTTATCTCAGCCCAGACGCCCCCCTGCTACAGCTGCGTCGCTGAAAAAAAGTCAGTCCACTCCTGGTTGTGGTGTGATGATTAAAATCCACATCATGCATACTTTGTGATATTAATGAAAATAAAACTAATCTCTAATAATTAGAGATAGACAAAATTAGTAGGTTAATAATTGATTAATAAATATACCCATGAATTTCATGTGAATTTACAATCAATAAAAATAGCCTTATTTATGTGTCACAGAAAGTTGCTTTCAATGAAAAGCACAGTAAAGCAGGAATCATCCAGTGTCCAATAAACTTGCACCATGTCTTTTGATTTCAGGACATTGTGGTCAATGAAAGGCATAACATAGAATGAGATTTGTCACAAAACTTGATAATAATCTTTTGTCTTCTTGGCAATGAGTTTGGTAACTATATTTTTTTTTGCATCCTTTCAAACTTATGGATCCTAAATGTAAATAAGGCCATTCTTTAAATGTAAAGAGACTTCTGAGTAGGGGAACTTTTATTGTAATCACCTAAAGATTTAAATTTAATCATTGTAGCTGATAGATGCTACATTGAAAATGTGCACATAGCATATCTAAGCCTGATTTGGCAGACCTGCCCTTTAGTGCAATCAGTGAGTGCATTGTTCCCTTAGTGGCATTTACAACTCTTTTGAGTCACCAGCTCAATCCCAAGCAATTCTCAGGCAAATTAATTCTCCTCTGTGAGAAACGGCAGAAGCCATTATGTTTGGAGATACAGAGTAAAATTTCTCTTGGACTGTGTAATTACTGTATTTGCCGGCATATAGGATGCACTTTTTTCCCCTCAAAATACGCCTAAAATATGGGGTGCGTCTTATATGCCGGTAATCAAAATTATGAATTGAAATTTTAGTCTAAAACTTTTGGTTTATATCAATATACATATATAAGTATTCTTTTGCATTTTGTCCTTTTGTGAAAGAGCGGTTTCAAATAAATCGTTTCCATATTTTTTTTTGTTCTGTAAAAATAATAAGTTGCGTGTTGTATTTTATGTTTCACTACTGATAGAGGGAGCATTCCAGTAAAATAGAGTTCAGATCCACTGACACCTCAAGGTTACGATTCATTCAATGTGCGCATATGTGATCACATTTCACCGGCATATTTTTTCGAAAAGCGCGAGCATGGCGCGTCGTTACCGATTACAGCACCTCAAGGCAACCAAAACATAAACTTTCAGTACCGAAGAAGCTTTCTCATGTTTTTGCTGCGAAACATGGATCAAAAACAACGCATATTCTGCTATGATATTGCATTCAAGCTACGAGTGATTGAGTATGCTAAAGAACACGGAAACAGGGCAGCAGAGAGGAATTTCGGATCACCGCCAACAGAAAAGATAAGAACTTGGAGAAGGCAGGACGAAGACCTAAAAAAGCTATGTGTAGTAAACATAATCTGCGACATGGAATTGCAAAATAGCCGGAACTAGAAGAAGAATTAAAAACTTGGTTATTAGTCCACCGAAGCTCGGGATTTTCAGTTTCCACAAAAATGACTATTCAACAAGCAAGAGTGATAGTTACTAACAGAGGCATCGCTGATTTTACAGGATCGACGTCATGGTGTTCTAGATTCATGAAGAGAAATGACTTACGTATGCGGACTAAAACAAAAATAGCACGAAAGATTCCAACAGAATATGAAGACAAGATTATCGAGTTTCATAAAATTGTCATTAATGCAAGAAAAAGTGGAAATTTTGAACTTTCACAAATAGGAAACATGGATGAGGTACCACTGACGTTCGATGTACCCTCAAACAAAACAGTAGATTCCAAAGGTGCAAGAAGTGTTATTGTTAAAACATGTGGACATGAGAAAACGCACTACACAGTCATGTTGTCTTGTTGTACCAATGGAACAAAATTGCCGCCTCTTTTGATTTTCAAAAGGAAAACCTTGCCCAAGGAAAAACTGTCTAAAGGTGTGTTTGCACACATTCATCCAAAGGGCTGGATGGATGAAGGGAGGATGAAGTTGTGGATAGACAATGTGTGGTCTAGGCGTCCTGGTGGACTGTTAAAGAAACCTGCCTTGCTAGTAAGGGATCAGTTTCGGAGTCATAGAACAGAAACTGTAAAAAATAAAATCAACCAACTGAAAACTCAGTTAGCTGTAATTCCAGGTGGACTAACGAACCAGCTTCAACCTTTAGATGTCTACATTAATAAACCATTTAAAGGATTCATGAAGGAGAAATGGAACAGTTGGATGCAGTCTACAGATTTTGAAGTGACACCATCAGGAAGAAGGAAGAGACCTAGCATTTGCAGATTTGTGAATGGGTCAAAACTTCATGGAATGCTGTGAAACATGAGACAGTTGTAAAGTCATTTAAGAAATGTGGTATTAGTAACTCACTTGATGGCACAGAGGATGATTTGTAATATGAAGACTCAGTTTCTGAAAAAGAGGCTTCAAGTGGTTTTTCATTTATTTCTGGAGATGAATTTCTGGGTTTTGAGGATGAACATTATAAGATACCTAACTACAATGTTCCCTAGTTACATTTTTTGTATACATAAATGACTATAAAATGAGTACAGTAAATCTTTATGGAAATTCATGAAACAATGTGGAAAATTTTTTTCCCTTAAAAATGTGTCTAAAAAAGGGAGTGCGTCTTCTACGCCGGTGCGTCCTATATGCCGGCAAATACAGTACTTCTGAGTAATTTACAGCTAAAATGAAATTAGGGATTTAACTAAAAGAACACATATCACTTATGGTGAATATGGGAAGCTTGTTTTCCAAGAGAATGAAGTTTCTCATTTTATAACTTTTGCATCATTTAACAAAAATAGTATTTTGAAGTAATGGAAAAATATAAATAGTAATATTTTATTAGAACTTATAAAACATTAAAACAATTCCCATTTTATCATGAAAAATTTGCATTTTCCCATCCCATGTTAGAAAAAGGAGCAGATTGTTATTGTCAGTGTAACCCTTTGACACTCTACCACTGAAATATCATATTTCTACCTAAATACATTATTTTAAATATTCATTTAAAGTTTCGCATTTTCCGTATTTGGTACCCTCTAATGGTGAAGTCAAAACTTCTTGAGGATTTGAAATATGTGAATCGTAATGTTTCATTATAGCACTTATCCACCTGAGAAAGAATTTTTAAACCATTTCTTAAAATGAAACAACTGAATTTTCTTACACTCCTTACAGCAAAGGATCAAACCATTTCTGTGAAAGCAAACCTCATGACTCTCATACTCCACCATCAAAATTTTAAATTTCTAGCAAAAATACATCGTTTGCAATATTTCTTATTTTTTTTTTGCAATTTCCTACTTTTCCCACTATCAGAGGGAACAATTCAGACTTTTTATGTATTCCAAATATGCAAACCTTAATATTTCATCAACATATATCGAAAAGAGAAAAGTTATGAACAGTGTGCCTAAAGACCTCAAGAAATGGGAGATACCAGAATAAGGTGAACAGACAATGTCCAACAGAACCTTGCTAAAATTGGTTTACAGTGGTCAAATGCAGCAATTGTAGCTCAGGAAAGACATGTATGGAGAACTAAATTACACAGGCTGGTTGGATTTCTGTATCCCATGGCTGCTTGAGGATTCTGTATGTATATACACAGTCGTATCAGAATAATATGAACACCTACCTAATAATAAGAATAACCACCCTTGGACTGGATGACAGTGGCGAGACAGTGTGGCACAGATGCAATGAGACCTTGGAAGGTTGCCAGAGAGACAGTTGCCTATTTAGACTCCAGCAGAGCACGAAGGTTCCGTAGATGATGTGGTTGTGGGATGTCAATCCAAATGGTCCCATAAATGTTCTATGGGATTGCGGTCAGGCGATTTCGCTGACCAAGGGAGAACGGAGACATCACTGTCGTGTTACTGGAACTATCACTGTCATGTTACTGGTCTGTTCACACACCACCTTAGTGACATGGCAGGGCACATTGTCCTGTTGGTAGACACCACCACCAGGGTAAACGTCCAACATGAAGGGATGCATTGTGATCAGTGAGAATGGATAGGTAGCCATTGGATTCATAAATATCTGTACATTTAAAGAATGGTCTTATTCACATTTAGGATCCACCCCACATTTAGTGGTACCAGTGGTCCCAGGTCATACCAGGAAATCATCCCCCAGACATACACACCGCCAACCTGTACTTGACAGACAAGTGTGTCCGGGTGTTGGTTCTCGTGTGTCTGATGCCATATCCACCACCGCCCATCACTTCTGTGTACAAACCTCAATTCATCAGAGAAGGCAGCCTTTTTCCACTCTTCCACTATCCAATGATGGTAGTCCTGTGCGAACTGCAGACATCGATGGACCTCAGTTAACTTAGATGCCTTTATGCAGCTTCGACTAAAGAGACCCATGCATAACAGGGTTTGCTCTATTGTTATCAGGAACACGTACCTGGGTGCCACAATGTTCATTTGAATGGTCATTGCTGCACTGTTGCACATCGATTGCCCTTTACCAGTCAACAGATGCGACGTTCTTCTCTGGGGTCGATGGCCTTTGGGGCTCCCAGTTATGACATCTGGAAGTACTCGGTGTGGCAGCGGTCCATTCTTGGTACACCCTTACTACAGCACCTCACGAACAGCCCACAAAGTCTGCTGTTTCCAAGATACTACAACCCTTAATGCAGTAGCCAATTATCATTCCTTTTTGAACGTCTGTCAAATCAATATCTCTGCTCATTGTGCTCACGTTACACACTATGTCTCATCTGTCCTGGCTGGCTGCTTATATCTCTGTGTGGTTGACTATATCATGTGCACTCTATGACGTGCCTGGGTGGGACTGTGATTCCATGGGTGGTCATATTATTATGATACAACTGTGTATATCCAACATAAAAAGAATTTTTAATTTATATTTAAAAACAAAAATGTTTAATGCCTACAGACAGATGGAAGGAGGGATGGATAGACAACAAAGTGAAAACTTTAGTTAGTTTTTTTTAATGTGTTAATGAGGAAGGATTTGGGTTCAGTTGTTTCACTTTTTGTGCACACAACATTTTGGTCGACACAAGGACCCTAAAAGCAGAGTTGGATAGGAAAAGGGGACCCACCGACAGATCTCAGGAGAAGGATGGAAGCCTCTTGTCAAGGATATCCACTGTGTTCTTTAACATACACAAGGTATGGTTCTCCTGCACACAGGGTCACTGTTAAATATTCCCATCCAACAGCTGGTGGCCTTACCAAGTCCATCAGTGTCTCCCTTCTCACCAAGGGCAGGGGGAAGGTTAGCAGAGACAAATATTATTAGTTAGGACTTGAACCTGGTAACATCAAATTATGAGACTGGCATGCTACTGACTGAGCTAATTCCCACTCTAATTAGGATGGACACCCACTGCTACAATAAAAAGTAGTGAAAACAAAGGGGAAAGGTAATGAAGAATAAAAGAACACAAGCCAAAAAAAGGATCTCACAAGTTAGGAAAAACAAAATATACATAGTAAAAACCTACATGTAGTAGAACAAATAAGCTACAGTATCATCAGAAACTTTGATGCTCTTCTATCAAATTTACAGATCTGAGGTAGCATAGCAATAGTTCAGATTAGTATACCCTTGCAACTACAGGAGCCTTTGTATCATTATTTCTTACAGTGATAGTTTTGTTTGTGTAGAAAAAAAGAGAATAAAACTATAATAACAGCTTTAGAACTTTTTTTGAAGAGTATGATAATTTTAAATATTTAATGTAGACACAATCATCTAAATATTTCCATTAAACATGTACATACTTATATCTTCAGCACCTCAGAAGCTATATTTTACCTATTAAGAGCCTTACCTCTACATGCTTGAACTTGTGAGCAAAAAACGAAAACTGTAACAAAGGCATCAGAGTTAGTGTTCTTTACACCCCATAAAAAGGCTGGTACTGTAAATAACTTCCCATAACTGGAAATAATAATTCCCTGAAGAAGTTGTATTACAGTATACCTGAAAAAAAGTTAATGAAATTTTAAAGGAAATGGAAGAACTATTGCTTACAGTAAAAAATGTTGGGATATTAAATGAAAAACATGTTTTCTATTTTGCAGCAACAACTGATGCAATATCAAAAATGGATGCCACTATCCTAGGAGTAGGTGGCCAGTTTTAGCCACATTACTGCACTTATTTTGTATTTATTTTATTTACTTATATGAATATTACTTATGCCCCAAAGTTTCTAAGGCAGTAAAATACAAACAAAGAATAATAGTAAAACTAAACAATAAATTTAATATTTACACACATTTGATGAATTAAATAAAGTATATATCTGCTTCAGGAAGGATTGAAAATTTCGATTATAAATTTTGATTGGCAAAGAGAGCTAAAAAGCTCTCTCAGTGGGAAATGATATCATAAGTTTCAACCAAAAATTAAAGTATGAATTTATAATCTTATTTGAAGCCACTGAATATGAGTTTATAACATAATCATCATCTTCAAGCAGTCATGGACTATGGAGGTCCAACAAGATTGTGCAATTTAGTTTTCCAAACACATCTCTCCTGAGCTACATCTGGCCACTTTAGACCAATTCTAACAAGGTTCTCTTTCACATTTTCTGCCCATCATATCCCAGGTTTCTCCCTCTTTCTGAGGCTTTCAGGCACACTGTTCATAACCCTATTTGCTAATTTATAGTTATGCATACAGACAACATGGCAAAGCCAACAATCTCTCTCTATGCATAATATGCTGCTCAAAAGGGGGCTTCTGACTCCTTTGTGCAACATCATCATTTATCAAACCTACTCTACTACCAGTCTCTTCAACAATTCCAATAAAAGAGTTCTTCTCATCAACATCTTTTGCCAAAAGGGCCAAATAATCAGCATAATCAAAATCAGAAATTTTAAGATCTCTTAGACTATTTAAGTCAAAAAAATTTCCCTTGCAGTGAATTCTGCAAAACATAATCAATAATCAAAGTAAAGAGAAAAGGGGACAAAATGCACCCTTGTCAAACACCAGGAGCAATGCTAAACCAATTGCTACCAGCCTTAACAACTCTCATACACAACTCAACATAACAGTGTTATTACAGAGAGCTTTCATTATGTTAACTAACTTCCCTGGATGCCATATGATATCACAATCAACCACAAATTATGATGGTCAACAGAATAAAAAGCTTTTTTGAAATCTACAAAGTTAGCAACTAGTCTAAACATTTCTCAAGAATCTGTTTAAGTGAAAAAAAATCTCATCAATACATCCCCTACCACTTCTGAATACCCACTACTCATCACACAATTGTCCATCAATCAGATTCTTAATTCTATTAAGCATAATCATGCAAAGAACTTTACCTGCAACAGAAAGTAGGCTGATCTCAAGTTGTCACAAGAACAGCAATCACTTGTTTTTAAGAATAGGGATAATAAATATTTTAAATAATAATAATTATAATTTAAGATTACAAAAAGGCTTTTTATTCTGTTGAGCATCATAATTTGTCATTGATCTCTTAACATCCTTAAAAACAATGATATTCAAAATCATTGTCAGAATATCAGGGCAGCCATATGGAAACAGAAACATTCCCAGCTCTAAGCATTTCAGTACTAATTTCATTTACCCCTGGGGATTTATGTAGTTTAAGTTTAGAAATAGCCAAAATAACTTCAGACTGTGTTATAAGGCCAATATTAAAGCCAGTAATGCATCTATCATCATTACAAACAATGGGAGTAGAATTAACCATACATATTGTTTAGAATATCACTGAAATGCTCAGCCCACCTACCCATAACAGAATCCTCACTTTCTATAACCTTACCTTTTTTATCCTTCAATCCCTGTATACCTGTCTGTTTTCTACCATACAAAACATTAACTATCTGGTAAAGCTCTCTGCTGTTGTGCTGTCTAGCTGCTTCCTCGGCTTTGTCAGCCAAGCCATCAAGCAATGGATTCTTATCAGCAGCTAACTGATCCTTTACACATTTATTAATATCTTTGTAATGCTTTCTATTAGGACTATAGGGTACTGATTAAGGACATTCCTGCAGTTCTTTCTTTCTGAAATAAGCTCAAGTGCTTTATCACTCATTTATCAATCAAATACTTTTGCCTCCTCTGCTCCTTTTTGCTTAAAAGAATACTGTTAGTTTGAAGAAAAGTCTGTTTGAAATGGTCCTATTCTTCCTGAACTTCAGTAGCAAGCAAACCATGACTACTATAATGACTAAATAACCTATTATGGTATACTTAAGTGATAACTGAATCTTTCAGAGCTTCTGTTTTAAAGGTAATTTTTTCATCCTCAGCACACTTCTTAAATTTAAATTGCACTTTTAACAGGTAATGGTCAGATCCAATTTCAGCTCCCCTATATGCAGAGGCATAGGAACATGTTGGCATCAGGGCAGTTGCCAAGGGCACTGGAATCACAGGGTGGTGCTGGGGCGGCACGAGCCGTTCCACGATATCCGACATTTATGTGCAAAATAAAATCAAATGATTAGCCACCTGTAGTTGAATTTAATACGTATTGCTTATACCATCATATGGTCAAGACTGTATATTATAAATTTTTGTTATTTCCTACAAAAATATTTTTTTCCTTTTATTGGCAGACAATTAGTTCCCCCCCCCAATTGCAATTTCTTTTGCAATTATTTATGTGCAATAAATATTTATTCATGTAAGTGCTGTTTTTTGCATAAAACGTTTGCTGGTACACTCACCAAAATAATGACAATAAATATATATACAAAATAAATAATGTGCTTTTTTTTTATCAATAACTGAACAAGGGCAGACAATTCAAATTTGCCAAGGGCACCAAAAGCTTAGCTTCACCTCTGCCTACATGACCTGGTATTCCTAACAAAATTAGTTCATTTGTTGTTAATATACACTGCTGGCCATTAAAAGTGCAACACCAGGAAAGACAAGAGATATCAAAGCCATATTTAGTGAATACGTAGCTCATGTTACAAGGATCAAATGATTACAAATACAACTGGGTTAGACTTGTGGAATACAAAGAAATCAGTATCTTGTGTAGACACCATGAGTGGCAATAACCACTACTACATGGTCTGGCATTGAGGGGATGAGCCATCAGATATGTGTTCGGGGAATGTTAGTCCATGCAGTTTCGATATGTAGCCAAAGTTCATCTGTTGTAGCAGCTGCTGGTGTCTGGTGTGCTAGTCGTCGTGAGATTATAGACCAGACATGTTCAATTGGGGACAGATCTGGTGAACATGCAAGGCCAAGGCAGAAGTGTCACATGGTGGATATCCAGGAATTGTTGGACAATGCATGCCACATATGGTTGGGCATTGTCTTGTTGGCAAATGGCACCAGAGAACCCCTAAAGATAAGGTATGACCACAGGCTCACCTCAGTGATGTAACGCTGGATGTTCAAGGTACCGGTAATGCGTATGAGGCATGTGTGTGAGTGGAGTCCAATGGCACCCCATACCATAACACCAGGGGTCGGACCTATATGGCGCTACATCATGTATGTCTCACTGAGCCTGTCACCACGGTACCACCAAATACAGATTCATCCATCATGGTGCTACATACTGAAGTGGGATTCGTATAAAAAGATTCGCATATTCATGCACAACATTCTTGGCATCACTGCAGTCGCACAGCCTGTGTTGTAGAGTCAATGGTAGCCAAAGCAATAGCCACTTAGCAAAGATGCCCCAATGCTGCAGATGATGTCGAACTATACGTACGGACACTGGTTGATGTGCAACACACCCTAACTGTTGAGCTAAGGTGTTTGATGTGGCTGTACGATCATTCAAAGCCATGCACATGAGATGTCTGTCCTCTCATTCGTTTGTGTGACAGGGACATTGAGATATCTCATGTCAGTGAGTTCATTCCTCCTCTACCCACTGACGCCATATTCTTATCACTGTGGCAGCATTCCATCCAACATGAGCACCGATGTCTCAGTACGATAATCCGCCTTCCCATATCCCACAATTCTCCGTTGATCAAAGTTGTAAACTTGGTCATATGGAAGCCATGTTCTTTGATAGGGCATACTTGATCCTTTAGTGTGCAAGAACTGCGAGCAAATATAATTACAGCGCTTTACAGCAGCTCCTTGTAATCTTCTCTTATACCACTTCCAGGGGCCATTACTGTCACACATGATGTGTGTATGTGCTGTGCTTTGAATCATTTACATGCTCTCCCATGGGCTACCCAACTTGCATATTTCGGGACAATCTGATGAGTTCTTCCAGGTGTTGCACTTTTAATGGCCAGCAGTGTATAATCAATTATATTCTTATGAAGCCGCTCTTTGAAAAAAACCTGTCTTTCAAGCTTATCTTCTTCTTTGTCTTCAAGTCTTCTTCTTCGTCTTCATGTCTTATTAAATATTAGATAAAAATTTCATTATCATCATCATCATCCTCAAGCAGCCATGGGCTACGGAAGTCCAACCAGACCGTGCAGTTTAATTCTCCAAGCATATCTGTCCTGAGCTACATCTGCTGCATCCGGCCACTGCACACCAATTCTAACAAGGTCCTGTTTGACATTGTCTGCCCACAGCATCCTAGGTCTCCCCCTCCTTCTGAGGCCTCTAGGCACACTGTTCATAACCCTATTTGCCAATCTATAATTATCCATACGGGCAACATGGCCAAACCAGTGGAGTCTCTCTCTGCACAATATGCTGCTTAAGGGAGGTTGCAGACTCCTTTGCCTAACCTCATCATTAGCTACAAAGTCAAACCACCTAATACCCAAGATACTGCATAAGCATCTGGAATCAAAAACACCTAGTTTCCTGTTACCTTGTATACAAATCGTCCAAGTTTCACTACCATAACTAACCCTAGAAAGAACCAAACTATTATACAGTCTAATTTTAGTCTTTAGGTGTATATGCCTATTTCGCCACAATCTCCATAGATTCTTAAAAGTCCTGGCAGCAATCCCTATTCGTCTGTTAATCTCATGCCGAACATCACCAGTATCTGTTACATAGCTCCCAAGGTAATTAAACTGTGACACCTGCTCAAGACTGCAACCATTCAGATGAACTGAATCACAACCTGCCTGACCAACTTTCATCACTTTAGTTTTTTCTCTGTTTATAACCAAACCTACTCTACTACCAGTCTCATCAACAGCTAGAATGAAAGAGTTCATCTTATCAACATCATTTGCCAAAAGGCTAAATCATCAGCATAATCTAAATCAGAAATTTTCATATCTCCAGTCCATTTAAGGCCAAAATCTTTCCCTTGAAGTGAATTTCGCATAACAATATCAGTAACCAAGCTAAAGAGAAAAGGAGACAAAATGCACCCTTGTCGAACACCAGAAGTAATGCTAAACCAGTTGCTACAAGTCTTACCAACTCTCATACACGACTCAGTGTTATTATAGAGAGCTTTCATTATGTTAACTAACTTGTCTGGTATACCACATGATCTCACAATCAACCACAAATTATGACAATCAACAGAGTCGAAAGCCTTTTTGAAATCAACAAAGCTAGCAACCAAAGGTTTCTGAAACTCTAAACATTTCTCAAGAATCTGCCTAAGTGAAAATATCTGATCCACACATCTCCTACCACTTCTGAATCCACATTGCTCATCACGCAATTGACTGTCAACCAGATTCTTAATTCTGTTAAGCACAATCATGGAAAGAACTTTACCTGGAACAGAGAGTAGGCTAATACCCCTATAGTTATCACAAGAACTGCGATCATCTTTTTTAAAAACAGGGATAATAATAGCTCTGGTAAAATCTTTAGGAACCAGGCCTTTATCATAAAAGTTATTCAAAATTTCAGTCATCCAAGTGGTAACCGAAACATTCCCAGCTCTGAGCATTTCTGTAGTAATTTCATCTACCCCTGGGGATTTATGAAGTTTAAGTTTAGAAATAGCCAAAATAACTTCAGATTGTGTTATAGGGCCAACATTAAAGCACCCAATACATTTATCATTACAAACAATGGGAGTAGAACTAACCACATTGTTTAGAATATCACTGAAATGCTCAGTCCACCTAGCCATGACAGAACCCTCCCCTTCTATAACCTTACCTTGTTTATCCTTCAATCCTTGTATGCCTGTCCGTTTTCTACCACATAAAACATTAACTATCTGCTACAGATCTCTGCTGTTGTGCTGCCTAACTGGCTTTCTCAGCTTTGTCAGCCAAGCCATCAAGCCAAAGATTCTTATCAGTAGCTAACTGATTCTTTACATGTTTATTAAGCTCTCTGTAATCCTTTCTATTAGGACTAGTAGGGTACTGATTAAGTACATTCCTGCAGTTCCTTCCTTCTGAAATAAGCTCAAGTGCCTTATCACTTACATAATTCTGCCTCCTCTGCTCCTTTTTTCCTAAAAGAGTACTGTTAGTTTCCAAAAAAGCCTGTTTAAAACGGCCCCATTCTTCCTCAACTTCAGTAGTAAGCAAACCATGACTGTCATAATGACTAAGTAACCTATCATGGTAAGCTTTAGCTATAACTGGGTCTTTCAGAGATTCAGTATTAAAGGTAAATTTTTTAACTTTAGCACAACACTTTTTAAGTTTAAGTTGCAAAACACTTTTAAAAAGGTAATGGTCAGATCCAATTTCAGCTCCCCTATATGACCTGCTATTCCTAACAGAACTAGCCCATTTTCTGTTAATTACTATATAATCAATCATATTCTTATGCAGCCCATCGGGTGAAACCCATGTGTACTTATGTATGTCGCGGTGTTTGTAATAAGTGTTAGTTATTCTGAAACCATTGAGTTTACTTACCTGTAGGAGACATTGCCCATTACCATTGCAGCTACCAATACCAAAAGGGCCTATCACCCCTCCCCAAAGGTCAGAGTCAGTACCAACTTTGGCATTGAAGTCACCTAGAACAAGGGTAATATCTCCTTTCTTGACAGAATTCAAAATATCCTGAAGTTGTCTGTAAAACCTATCCTTCTCATTCTCATCGGCATCCTCAGTGGGGGCATAACAGCAGATAACATTCAAGTCTTTAATGCTTGTCTGAAATTTTGCTGTAAGAAACCTTTCATTAATGCACTCATATCCTAGAAGAGCATCACTAGCATGTCTGTTGAGCAGCAGACCCACGCCTTGGTAATGCTTATTGTCATCTCTCCCTGAAAAGAGAAATTTAAGATTATTTTTAAGAATCTGACCTTTATCTGTCCATATGGTCTCTTGCAAGGCAAGAATATCTAAATTATAATGGTGGAATTCTTGTGTGAGGACATCAAGAGAATAATCTCTATGTAATGTCCTCACATTCCACGTTCCTGCAGAGAGAAAATGATTAGTAGGATTTTTAAAGAAATTAGGTTTATTGAGATTGGTAGGGCCAACAATATCAAACAGCCCCCTGATCGCAGGCATAGGGCAAAGACCTGTTACTCCTCTGCTAAAGGCTGAAGTCATCGATGCTAATAGGAACTTCAGGCACCACCTTTTCAAGTGGACTTTTTCAAGAGCCATATGGCCTGCCTGAGACACATTACTCCAGTTTAGGCTTGACGATACCCAACTAGCTAAGTAAGGTTCAAGTACATGCGATGGCCTCTGATTAGGATTATCCACCAGCTGATATAAGGTATCCCATGCCTCTGTTCACTTAGGGCTGGCAATCCAGAAGCAAACAGAAAACACAGCAGCAGATTCTCCCTCAACAGAGGCCCACCAGTGCAGCAAGTCCAGGATCCATAATCAAGCTCAAATGCATAAACAAGTCCAGTCTAGTAGGTATAAATGGTCAGCACCAGGACTCTGTGAAGTTGACCACTCCTCAGCAGGGTTGAAAAAAAAGAGAAAAGTGGCCACAGATGACCAGATCAGCAGGCCATACTGAACTGGCAGTCCTCCCCTTCCATTCCCTTCCAAAAGAGAATATCTCTTTCGAAAGGTACTAACAGCCTGCATCACGAGAAGGCGGGGTTGTACATTAGGTGCTAGACCTGGCCAGTTCTGTGCATCATCACTAGGGGTTGGTACACAGCTCTCCTTCCAGTTTATGCGTAGCTACCATTTACAGGCCATAAAAATTTACTAGAATAGAAGTCTTCAAATTCTTCTGAATAAATTTTTTTCTTTAATGTACAGTTATTCAAGATTATGGGAAGATTCCTGTTACTCCTCTGCTAAAGGCTGAAGTCATCGATGCTAATAGGAACTTCAGCTTTTTATCCAGCCTTCCCCTCTATATTTAACCTTGTAAACTTCATGATCTCCCAATTGAAATTTTCACAGATTTAATACCAGTTTTCTGCACAACACTTGAGAAATTCTTGAATTTATATATGCTCTGTAAACTAAAAGATATCTTTGCATAAGTGTTTTTCAATTTATGGCTTTATACCAATGCATTTTTTTCTCTTTAAATTGAATATCACTTTATTTTCAAATCAGTTTTTTTTTCATTATCTGCTTAGTTTTTCAGTCACATGAATCATCAATAAATGGAGTAATGTTTGCCACTGTTCCTGCAGATTATCTGCTATCCACACATCAATTTTTACCCACAGTTTCATCTGCTATCCATATTAACACTAATCTTTCATTTGCCAGAGCTCTTCAATGCACATATCCACATATAAAACCAAAGATATCTGCATTTGCACAGGGCTCTTACTTATAAAACTTATAAAGCACATTGACAAGTTTTTCTGAGATGGGGGGGGGGGGGTGATGAACTGAAGATTTTTCTTTCAATAAGCTCTGAAGAAAAATATTGTTATGTCACACACAAAAGTATGTAGTATGGTCAAGATATTTGAGTGTGTGTGGTGGTGTGCTTGGGTTGTTTTATCATTGAGCGGCACTTTTTAGCCCACAATAGGCTAAATGGACAGGTCACAAAGACTCCGAAGGCTCAGAGAATGTTGGAGGAGGTGACTACTGAGACAGATGGTAGCCCCCATAAAGGCCATCCAGCATGTTCTTTAATGTGCACAGGGTATGGCTCTCCCACATACAAGGCCATGACTTAATATCCCATCCAACGGATGGTGGCATTTACAAGCCCATCATTTTAATCATTACTCATCAATTTTAAGTCCTACTGACCATGGGCAGGGCAGGGAGGGGCTTGTGCATATGCATTCGAAGCAGTGCATATAAGAGAAGTAACTTTTTAGCCACAAAAGGCAGTTTTCCCCGTTGAAAACAATGCTATCTGTATGTGGCGTGCCAGATTTTTTTGAGGCTATTTAAAAAACTTAGGTTCAGAATCCCCTAAAAAAGGCTGGATATTACCTTATTGTACTATATTTGCCAATATTAGCACAAGCACATATGATCCCATATACTATTTCAATAGTGTAGTTCATTTCAAAGCACATTTTTCTTAAGAATTCAATCTGGCACTAGCATCTAGTCACATTTGTCTTAAGAATTTTTCACTTTCACCACTATAAAACACTGGCACTTTTGGATGTAAACAATTATTGTTGGCCATTACCAAAGCATTCACTTGTGCTATTTTACTGCCAACTTTTCACCTTCAACTACAATGAATAAAAATCAAGATGAGAAGAGGACTGAAGAGAAAGCATGTTACACTTAATTTAGTTAAAAAATTTGCAATTATAAAAAGGCTAGAAAGCAGAAAAAGAAGAAGCAAGATTTGCAGGAATTCAATATTTCATCATCAGTTATATGACAATAGCAGATTTATCCAGCATTGCTTGGGTCTGAGACTTTCTAAAATGTAGAGTATATGGCACTCCCCACTATGCAAGCTTCCATTTGGCATAAATATCATTACACTCAATCTCCTCCCCCTCCAGGGGGTGGGGGTGGCTCAGTCGGTAGCATGCCAGAAGCATAATCTGCAATTCCCAGGTTCGAGTCCCAGCTGGGTCAGTGTTGAGATTTATCTCCACAAAACTCTCCACCTGGCCCACAGCCAGTAGGGGACACCATTGTGCTTGGAAAGGATGCCGTTTTAAGCCATGGCTCCATGTGTGGGAGAGCCATACCCTGTGCACATTAAAGAACACACTGGATGGCCTTGACAGGAGACTACCATCTGTCTCCCAACAGCTGTTCCAATATGACCCCTCCCCCAACCTTCTCTGAGACTTCAGGGTCCTTGTGACCTGGCCAGGTAATTGTGTGCAAAAAAATTGCGGCTCAGAGGTAAAACAACCCAATCCAACCTTCCCCTCTGGTTAAAAATTTATCCCTCTTTTAGGGGAGGAAAGAAATTTTGTTCAAGATACCCATTATCCTCCCCATGTCAGAAGTTTCTAAACCAAAAAATCGAAAGTTTCTAAACCAAAACCAAACTTTTTAAATCACTTCGCACCCAACAGAATTCCTCAGATACAATTTGCAAGGCATATGTAACTTTATACCAAGAGAAAATTAACTATGATCTGAGGTGCATAGAAATGAAAAGGTATAAAAAAATTATTATATTATTAAAGAAAATGATTTATTACTTAACATAATATTTAAAACATTTATTAATTATTTGTATATACTTTTATCAGCTTTTGCATATTTTTCAAATTAAGTTAATGGTTTTAACTTCTGATACGAATTTAGGTTTTGAAGCTTACATTTCAACAAAGAATCTCATGTTCTGCTCATGCTTAATTAGAATGACTTCAATATCTACCTATGCTCGCACTCTTGGCACAACAAACTGAACAATGAGTTTATCATGCAAAATCAGAAAGATATTAGTTTGATGCATTGATCATTTCAAATTTAATTGTGGCAACAGTTATTTTGAATAACTCAACTGTTAATGTTTAATGATGCGAAATCAGATATTAGTTTAGTTTGATGTATTCCTTTTTTCAAATTTATTAATGGCAACAGTTATTTTGAATATATTTCAAGTGTTGATGTTAAGTCTATGGGGATTTTGAGAAATTTAAACCTACCCGCCCCAATTTTGGTTGACCCCAGTGAGTGAGTTCGCACATAACCTATATTCTTCCCTTGGGTGAAGGGAATGTTCATGCAAAGTTTGGGTCTCTAACTCTTCTGGGGGCTGAGTGCATAAGCAGACAGACACACAAGCAAATTTTCTTCTTTATAAATATATGATATACTGCAGAAAGAACAGTTAACTTAAAATTTTTGCACTGTGAATATGTTTTAAGTGTAAACCATTTTCAAAGCAAAACTGTTAGAATATATATTGCAATATTATTTTAACTGCTCTCCTGTTTCTCTACAATCAACTAGGTGAAATCCAGTGAGGACCAGAATGGAATTCACCTAATTTGTAGTGATTATGCTTTATTTTAATGATATGCAAGAATTTTAAAGCATCGTGAGACAGATTAGTTTTACCCTACTAATGACCGGTCATTGTGATAGTAATCCTGCTCAGTACAAGAGGAACTGCAGGTTCGGACACTTGGTACATGTGCTTGGTCGAGTGACCAGTGGTGCAAAGCTACCATCCATGGGATTATGACAGAACGCCTCTAAGTCAGAATTCCGTCTAGTCACTGCAACAATATTCGTGCCTCGCGCGTTGAAGGGCAGCACTAGCCGGAGTGTTGGTCATCCCCGACAGGAGCGACTGCTCTGGCGATGAGGCCTCTTGAGAGGGAGCATCACTGGAATCGTTGAGACCACACGATTCCTGCGCTTCCTGATCCAAGCCTTGCAGATGTGACGTGCAGGCACCAAATCGTCCGCAGACAATCTAGATACTGGTCTGGTTGTCGTGCTTAGAATTAGCATATTTGAAAAAAGATATAAAAAAGGTTGTTGGGTTGTTTTACCTCTGAGTGGCACTTTTTTGCACACCATGGGCTAAATGGCCAGGTCACATGGACCCCGAAGGCTCAGAGAAGGTTGGGGGAGGGGACCCACTGGAACAGCTGTTGGAAGACATATGGTAGCCCCCCGTCAAGGCCATCCAGTGTGTTCTTTAACGTGCACAGGGTATGGCTCTCCCACACACGGGGCCACTAACGCTTAACGTCCCATCCGACGGACGGCGGCCTTTCCAAGCCCATCGGTGTCCCCTACTGACCGTGGGCAGGGCGGGGAATTTTATATAAAAAGGGATGAGGAGCATTAAAAAAATGAAAAACTATTATTAACATGGAATTTTAAACTTTTGCATATCGCATGCTAATGAAAGTAACTATATTCATTAGTTTGAACCATGGTCAATCAATAAAAGAAACTGACATCACTCTATTCACATTGTTTAATCCTTAAAGTTGCTTATAGTGGTCCAGTTAATTTTGAAGTGTTTTCAGCATGGAAACATAAAACACTTTACCTTGAAGTAAATAATCAACAGAAATGGTTCATATTATAGACAAAAATGATTTGCAAATTTTCAGGCTAAAGTAAAGAATTTTTAAGTGGTATTTTCTTTCGGGAAAAAATAAAAACTTACATCGTAGGAAATTTGGGGACTGGTCTTGGAATGAAAAGGACTAAAATTCGATTTGGAACCTATGAATCTTCCAGCACTTTAACCCTTCCAAGGTCCCTGACGATCATAGATGTTGATAGAATCTGAAATAAGACTGAAGACAAACATAGATGTCTTTTGTATAACACATGAAACTTCGATTTTTAAAATTAAATTGCTGTTTGAAAATTTTCTTAGATATATCTTTTTAAAATATATAATTCAAGTTTGAAAAATAATATTTTCTTTTTCCATTTGATGCGTATTTTATTAAACTGCAATATAAATAATTTATAAAACCATCTTAATGCCATTTCTTAGAAGCATTAAAAGGTATTGCCAATGTGTTAGTTAACCTTACTCTATGCTGAAACAACCATCTGATTTAAACTCACAAGTTTGATTCGAACTATTATCAACAAAGTTTTCCTTAAAGATTCAAAAATTTTCCGAAAATTACGAAAAAAAAATGCTATTTTTAAAAAGGAAGATTTTGGAAGTAATCATGAAGTACATACCACTACTTTCCTCCCTTCGTTTTACACTCTTTTCTGCAATAAACCTATTTCAATATTCTCAGAATTATTTTTATCATTTATCCCAGCATTCTGTGTCTTTCCTGCTCTTAAAATCGAAATTGTAAGAAACAAAAGCCTTCTTAACCAGAGAAAGCAAGGTCAGAGTTGTTGTTGTGAAGCTGCCTTCAGCACATAAAGCCCGTCATGATGGAGCAGGTGCAGTTCTTTGAGTGACCTAGTTATTGCTCACACGTGCAGTCAAGTGGCTATATAGTGGATGTATACAGCAAGCATTCTTCTCTCACCCCTAGGAAATGTGACCATGCATCTAGTTAGCTCTATTTAATAATTAAACCTTCATTTTCATTTCTGTAAATTTAATTTTTTTTGTGTATAGATTTTTGCATCAGCTGATTTATTGATCTTTTGGAGTTATGCTACACTGGATGGCTGGCTTACAAGTTGTTGCAGATATTTCATTTAACATCGCATTAGGTAATACGTTAATATTTCTTTTATTATTTCTTAATTTTCTAGTAAAAAAACTTTGTTCTTGTAATGTTTCCAGAAAATGAATGAGTTATTGGATAGAGGCAAAAAAGGACTTCCTTGACACAGAAATCAGTCCTCCTATGCTAGGGCAATTTCAGGAGGGTTTTTTATCCCCCCCCCCCTCCTCCACACTGAGGGTGTTTTACTTCATCCTCTCTGGGAGAATTCTCTTAATTATAAGTTTTTAAATTTATATTCAATGGTTTTTAAAAATTTAGCCCCCCCCCCCCTCAATATATTCACTGTACCAGTCTGACAATATATATATGTCTGTTTTTTCTCCTTGGTTTACCCTTGTGGGTGTAAATCTCTTTAATCTTTTATTTTCATAAAAATTGTAATTAAAATATGTTTAATTTGGTATATAGCACGACCTATTTCAGTTGATTGGTTTGTTTCTAAATTCGAAAGTTGACTTGTTGATATGACTCAGCACAGTTGACAAAAAGCCAGGACTTTTCCCAAAGATGGTATGGAGAAATAATTACAAAACGAAGGCAATATTCTTGCTTCAATATTTCTTTTGTTATTCACAAATAAATAGCCTTTTTATTTGTGTGCATTATAAAAAGTTCTGTTCATTAGTTTTTCTTTTCAAATAAATTTTTATTTGCATTGCCAGATGCAATTTTTTACTACATCCCTCTGTAAAAGCTAAATAAAATAAAACTAATAGTCTTTTTGTAAAGTATTTCATTTTCAGAAAATCCAGAATTGAATGCTGACTAATTTGGCATACAACATGCCATAATTCCTTTCATTAGTTGCTTGGCAAAAAAGTTCTAAGGTAATTTTTTTGGCTGATCATAATGAAAAAATTTCTGCATCTCTGGATGTAAACTAGTTTTTCAGATGGGACCCTGGAAGGGTTAAGGATTAAGAAATAATGCACAGTATAGTTACCAACACAATCATAATGTTACAACTATAAATATTTATATCTGATCAGATGTGGCTGCAACAATCCCAAAGCAATTATTGCTGCAAATTGAACCAAAATAGAAACCATTATATAAAAATAGAAAAATGACATAGAAATAAATATAAATATGCTGGCTGAATATGCTTTTTTGAGAGGCAAGTGGTGTAAAGTTACCAATATTGAGATGAAGGCTTCAAAGGTGTTTAAGCAATTTGAAAATTTTTATAAAAGCAGGGTTACACTTACAAACTGAAAAATATTCTGTAATTCTAACATTACACCAAATTTATATACAAAAATGCATATTCAAATAATTGGTTAAAATTAATTGGAAATTTTGCTTTCTTACTATTCAAAAAAAAAGAATTCATTTTCTGAATAAATTTTGAAAACTCCAAATCATTTTCAAAATTTTCGAAAGCTAAAACCTGAGATTGCTAAAAAGTTCCAGAAAAATCCACGAATTTTACATGTCAATTTTGGTATAATTTGAACCCTGATGAGAAAGGATTATTAAACCTAATCATGACATATCTCTCCATCTTCTTAACCCTTAACTGAGCTAGAGGAATAGCTCAAGTTTACATGTGTGGCAGTGAGAGGCTTCAATTTATTATTTCATCCCAAAATTCAGAGCAGATTAAAATAATATTATGTTGGTGCCATCAGATGAATGGGGAATAGTGGTATACATTTTATAATACCTAAAAGGTAAAGCAATCCTGTAGCAGCTGTTCAATTACATCATGTCCACGTCTTTGGTATTTATATCACCAGTGTTCAGGTCATCAGCACAGTAACGATTAAGAGAGGCAGCTTAAGCAGTACAAAGTATACATACTTTTAAATATAAATTTTATTTTAAAAAATTGGTGTTTTTTGCTTGACTACTTTGATACATAAGAAGCAAAATTACTTGCCTCTTTTTCTGCAGCTCTAAGATGTATAACATGCTCGTAGCTGAAATAATGAGTATTAGGTATTCTGAAAAAATAAAATTAGTATCTTCACTTAAATTTCAGGTATAAACACTTCTATGGTTTATATCAGATCAGTAGTTCAGATATCATTGTTGTAAAGTTAGGAAATTAATTATATGATATAAATTATTTTAAAATATTTAGTAAACAAATTTTAAAACTAAAAACATTATCTACATCCAGCAACAAGGTTGAGCACTAATGATTACTATATATTGCCTAAATCACTAAAACTATGAGATAAATGCATGAGTGTTCCAAGTACCATTCATTTTTAATGCAATGCCATGATATCTATTACAGTTAAAAAGATATGTCACTATCAAAAATAGAACCAAGAACTGGTTATTCAAAAATATGGTAAAATAATATTTTGCTTTTTATATGTTACAATTAAAATGTTTTGCTTTTTTATTTCTCTACTTATTTTTACTTGTTAATCATCTACATTGTGTAAAATTACATACTATTTGTGGCTGTAACATATTCTAATGTATAAAATAGAACAGTTACACATATATTGTTAAATATCCTGCAGATAAGTCCCTGGCTTCACAGGATTATATTGATTATGCATGTATTATACACTGAAAAGTCAAAACATTATGACCAGCATGTCTTTATGCAAATTGAAGCAACTGCAGGTAAACGATGGTACATGTGAAGGTCATGAAATGGTATAACACCTGATACTGAGCTCTGTTAGTAAGTGTTATTCTTATTCTTCATATCGGAAAGGCAGCAGATTTAACTGAGGTTGACAAAGGCCAATTGTAATGACCAGACGACTGGGTCAGAGTATTTCCGAGACAGTCAGCCATGGTTAGTATCTTCAAAAAGTGGTCCAGGGAGGGAAAAACCACAAATCATTGGCAAGGTGTGTGCTGACCATGGCTCATTGATGCTAGAGGTGAGCAAAGGCTATCCTGTATGGTACGAGCCAACAGAAGGGATACTGTAGCGCAACTTGCCTATAATTTGATTTGGGTTGTTTCACCTCTGAGCGGCACTTTTTTGCACACCATTGGCTAAATGGCCAAGTCACATGGACCCCAAAGGATCACAGAAAGTTGGGGGAGGGGACCCACTGGAACAGCTGTTGGTAGACAGATGGTAGCCTCCCGTCAAGGCCATCCAGCGTGTTCTTTAACGTGCACAGGGTATGGCTCTCCCGCACACAGGGCCACGGCTTAACATCGCATCCGATGGATGGCAGCCATTCCAAGCCCATCGGTGTCCCACTACTGACCGTGGGCAGGGCGGAGAATTTTGCGGAGAAAAATCTCAATGCTGACCCAGCTGGGACTCGAACCTGGGAACTACAGATTATGAGCCTGGCGTGCTACCAACTGAGCCACCCCCACCCCCTTATAATTTGAATGTTGGTGATGGGAGTAATGTGTCACAACATACAGTACATCGAACCCTGCTGAAAATATGGGCTGCATAGCTGCAGGCCACTCCGAGTGACCATGCATGCCTCGGTTCACCATCGAAAGTGCCTAAAATGGGCAAGCGAGCATCAAAACTGGACCTTGAATGATTGGAAGAAGGTCATCTGGTCCGATGAATCTCATTTCCTGTTGCACCACATGGACGGCCAGTATGTGTGCATCATTTACTTGGGGAAGTGTTGGCACCATGATGCACCATGGGATGAAAACAAGCCAGTGGAGGAAGTGCAATGCTTTGGGCAATGTTCTGCTGGGCCCAGTCATTCATGTGCTTAAATATGATTGAATGATGCCATCCGACATTCCACTATACAAGACAGTACTACATCATATGGATGGCACCGTTGGAATAGCATATCTGATCTCTGGCAGCTCAACCATGTAACTTACAAGAGTTAAAGGATCTGCTGGTAATGTGTTAGTTTCAGATACCACACCTTTAGAAATCTTGTAGCATCCATGCCTCACCAGGTAAGAGCTGCTTTGGTGGCACACGGAGGACATATATCATATTAGGCAGGTGGTCAATATTTTGGCTCTTCAGTGTGTAATTGCTTTAAATGTGAATAAAGATTACACTAGACAACAAATTGAAACTTTTTTTTTATAACAATGGTCAAATAGGATGTTTTTAATTAATTTTGGGGTGCTGAATTCAAATATAGCTGTGAAAAATCTGCAGCACATACACTCTTTTTTTTTTAATTATAGATTGATGTATTTCAAATTTCAATGAATACACATATCTGGGAAATGAAAATAAAAGTGACTCTTTTATTAAATTGCAACTGTAGTATATGGGAAAGGCGGGCTCAGTATTTTAACATTTTTAATGTCTAGTGCTTCGGCCTTGTTTTTTAACTTGCACTAATATATGCTTGTTTGTGGAGTTTGTGGGATGCAAACTTAAAAATAAACCTGAAGCAAGATTACACCGGATGTTAACTAATGGAGCTGCTTCCTGAGCTTATGTTGTGCCACATCAATGAGTTGTTAGCTGAAAATTCAAGCATCAATATCATTTTAATATTCATCTATCAAAATCAACGTAGTTTTCCAGACTGGCATCTGGAGTATATATCAGTGGTTAATACTAGTGAATCGACAGCATGTGTGCCATACATCTATGACGAAGATAGCACCAAAGAGATTATGTCATCACTCAACCAGCTGTAGCCAGCAGGACTTTCTATGATAAATGGTAAAGTTATGACAATTACTTTGAACCTTTACCGTGTTAAAGATTGCTTTAAGCTTTGTCATAAGAACTGTAACAACTCTTACCTCGACTATTTTCGACATAGTCAGTGTGCAAATGTGATTGCTCTTAAGCTCACTCCCTTAAAAACAGCATAAATCGTGCATTAAATTTGGTTTTAACTTAAAACTCACTAATTAATTACATGATTACAGTGAAAAAAATAAAAAATATCATAGTTGTAGACCACTGAATATAAAGTAACAAATGAAATAATATTGAAACGCAAAATAAGAAAACGTGGGTAAGGATCTTTTAATATTTACAAGAAGTTAACTTTTTTTCTTTTATGTGCTGAGGTATTTTCCTCCTGCAAGAACCAGCAGTAGTCATCCATCATTGCTGGGTCCCCCCTGCCTTGGCATCTCTCCTCCATGGTTCAGATATCCTGGTGAAATCTTTCCCCTTGTTCATCACTGACAGCTCCTAAGTTCTTGGGAAAGATGCGAGTGTAAAAAATGGATTTTCAAAGACACTCGGTAGCCAAGATTTTCATAGGTTTTGAGAAGATCTGGAATGAGCTGATGGTAGTGTTCCTCTTTGTGATTCCCCAGAAAACTTGGACCACAGACATGAAGAATTTCCATGCAGTGCGCTCCTTCATATTCAGTTTTTCTTCGAAGACAGTATCATTCAGTAGCTTCTGGATCTGAAGACCAACAGAAATCCCTTCTTTGAGTTTGACATCACTTAGTTTTGGAAATTTTCTTTCAAGTGCAAAAACCCTTTCCCAGTGTTGTTCATAGCCTTTACGAAGTTTTTCATAAGCCCCAGTTTTATGTGTAGTGGTGGGAGCAGAACATCAGAGTGGTCAACTAGAGGCTTATATCTCACATTACTTTTTCCAGGAATAAAAACATCTCTTTTGGGCCAGTCTTTTATTTTGTAGTTTTCCTTTCTGATCCTACTGTCCACAAACACACAAAACAGCAAAATTTTGTGAAGCCTCCTTGAAGCCCGAGCAAGAGAGTTAGGACTTTTAGGTCACCACATATTGTCCACTAAAACTGGTCACATTTTATAGAAGTGAGAATTTTTTCCATGCTTTCATAAGTTTCCTTCATTCCCACAGCTTGTGCCACTGGAAAGGAAGGTTCCATGACCCTAAGGAATGGGATCTATAAATAGACCCATTTCTTAGGGTCATGAGTTGTTCCGATTTTTTTCATCAGCCATGAAATATCTGTGCAGAAACACAAACCATCTTGCATCTCATGATAAGCAGATAAAGCCAAATTTCTATTTCTGAATAGAGAAATAAAATAATAAATTTTTATTTCTAAATGAGCAGTTATAGAATTCTTGAGAAGATCTATAACTGCTCATTTAGTGAATATAGCTTAAATTGCATCTGAGACAATTTGCTTATTGCCTCAGATATTACTCCATTACCTTGTACATATTCCTTTTCCTATCAAAGGTTGCCAAGAGTAAAGAATGAATAATTAGCAGTCTTTGAGCTTTAATACTTTGTCGGTGCAGACGACACTAGGGCACTCTTTGTTAAGTTGACGTTAACAGTATATGTCATCATAGTTGTAGTTACCAGTCCTGATATTGTTGAAAATCATTATGTCATGGATTTTCTGTTGATTATATAGATACCTGCTGTTAATATGCACCGACTTCTGCTGGTAGTCCCATTTTCATGATGCTAGCTCATGGACAGTTGCACAACGTGAGCTAGTTGAGTTTACTGAGCACATCCTCAAGAATTCTTACAAACATTCAACATTATCCACTGAACTGAAATTTTAAGACTTAAAAAAAAAACTTTTAAAAACTCATTAAAATTGAACATTTCCTCCCGCAACATGTCATGTTTCGCCACCACTACCGTTTGGGGACTTCATCAGACACCGCATAACTCAATATTCAGAGTTTATAGAGGAACAATTTGAGTTTATCACGGACAATGGAACATCATCAACCTTACCAAATGTCTGACTTTATCAGCTGCTTGTGCAGTAGGTATGTGTGTCTGCTCACACATACCTACTGCACAACCTACTGTTCTGAATATTGAGTTAATGAAATGCAGCAGGAGGTTCCACGGTGCTGGAAGGAGTGGAAACTCCATGTTGCAGAGCATAGGCCTATATAAATTAATCATGATGGATTAAGCATATTGAAGTTGAAATTTAGTTTGTGGTGCTATTAAAGGTTTGTATATTAAATTATTTATTTCTAATTTATTATCAATTATGGTTTGTGTTAAACTTGTATTAGGCTTTTTATTTTTAATATCTTGTTGTATAGACTTAGTGTTCTTATAGACAGCAGTGGCATACTGGAAAATTCGAGGGAGGGCTTTTGTGAATATCCATTACCTTTCAATAATCGAAATTTTAAAATTAGATTTATTATTAATATCTTTTAGATATTCTTAAGTTTTTTTAACAATTTTAATTTTTAGAACCCATAAATATTTTGCATGAAACTAAAATCGTTACACTTTACTGCATGAAAGACAAATGTATGCATTTGATTCAAATGATTACCTTAATTTTATACCTATATAAAACAGTTATCCAAAAGTTAATCACATCAAGTAAATTTTATTCAGTCTCAAAGACAATGAGTTCTGCCCCCCGCCCAAGCAGAAAGGAGAGGAATTTCTAGTAGTGAAAATAAAGCTGCCTGTTCATGATCAGTTATTATTATTCATTTAAAGCTATAGAAAAAAATTCCTATCTACTCCTTTAAATAGTTGTATATCAAATTTCCTCAAAATTTTGTAAACAAATGTTTTGCAGATGTGCCCCTAAGGTGGAGTTTATGTGGCAGGCCGCTGCACCATGGGGTTGCAGGGCCTATCAGTATGCCTCTGATACATAGCCATCATTTTGTTAATTAACTTATCAGAAATGCCATACAATCTCAAAATCAATCACAAATTATGGCAATCAACATGAATCAAAAGCCTTTCTGAAATCTACAAAGCAAGCAATCATAGGTTTTCCTGAGTTTAACTTACTGTAAATCTTAGAAGAATAGAGTTTTTTGAGAGGATAGTGTATAAGATAAAAAGAAAATATTTTTTAAAAGACAGTCATATGGCAAAAAATGTAATTAGAATGTAGAGAGAATCTTATTGAGATTTTAAGGTTCCAAGGAGTTGAAATGTGCATAAAATAGGCAAGTTATTTATTAAAATTAAAAATGGCACAGACTAGGCATTTCAAACTTATTAGCACATCAAGATTACTTTAGTATAATAAATATTTCAAGAATCTCTGGCTCATCAATATTGAAGTTTTATTCTCTTTAGAAACATTTTATCAGTGCTTCAAGAGAATTTTTTTATATCCAGTGAAGAAATGAGATTATGATAATGAACATAATTATGCTAATTTTTACAACTAGAGGAATTCATAACATAATTAAAACGAAATAAACATACCAATGAATGCTTTAATGCACATGCAATAAAAACCCCATTCCAACTCTAAATTAGTAGTTGCTTCTTCTTTGAAATTGTAACTCCATGAAATTTCCCTATTTGTTACCCATATTTTATATCCATCACAGAGTACATACAATGCTAGCAGTTTCCATGCTGCCTGAAAAAAAGAAAAAAAAATATATGTACGGATATCACTTATTTACATTTAAGCAATTATTCTTTGTCATTTAATCAGCAAGGAAATATAAGTTAACAATCATATTGCTTTTAAACTGATCATTTATTGTTTACAAAAACAATGGAAATAAATTTACACTAGGATAGTAGGCATATTTTAAATCTGATCACCAGAATTTTTTCCCAACTTTACTAAAGGACTTGAAATTCTCAATAATTTGAAAAGTTAACTGAAAAAATTTGGCTCTTCTTGCGAGATAGATCTGAACTTATGATTCCCAATAACATGTCAGATGATCTGATAACTTTTCAAGTGTTCAATGATTACAGGCCATTTCCTGAGCTATTATTATTTGAATCTAAATAACTAAATTGTTTTCTGTCTTTCTCTGGAGAAAGACTAATAGAACTTGCAACCTACAGTCCACAAAAAGATTCTATCGACACAGTACAACTTTTTAGACCACTTCAGTTTTTTCTATCAAAACACTACTTTTATTTCTTATTCACTATGGTAATAATCATAGGTAAACAATAATAGGTCAGTATGTATTTACTTCTGCAAGTTGCACTCTTCATTTAAATTTTTTGGTATGAAAACAAATTTAAAATGTTTTATATCGAAATTGAACATTTTTTAGAAGGAATTCAGGAATTGTATTCCTTCTATGAAGGGGGTTTTAGAAGGGTGAAGTATTGCTCATCTTTCTCATATTCTATAAGTGAAAAAATTATTTAGAACAATAATCTGAAATTAAAAATCTATATCAATTATCACAAGATATTTTAATAGTAAATTTAAAGTAAACTGCTATACAATATTTAATAAAGAAAACCTACAATATATACAGATAATACTATCATTAGAACAGCTTAAATTAAGACTCTTCGAGTGTATAAAATATTGTCTATAAAACAGAACACTACTTTACTAATCCCAAATGTTATATGTGGCAGTTGGAGAAATATAATGTGACTATTACAGAGGAAAGATATTACTTTCTGAGCTTAAAACTCGATGAAACCTTCAATGCTCTACAATCAATTAGCAATTCTACCCATATCCGGTCTACAGGTTAGAGTACCTGACCACTAAATCAGTGGGCATGTCCCCATGATGAATGCATGTATTTGTATGTTGTACGAGAAGAGCAGGGCTGCTCGTCGGCTTGAACTGAAGCCCTCCTCTTCCTTGACACATCAGGACTTCAGGAAGGACCACAGGGACACTGTCCTCCTGCTCACCATTCTCTCCCTACTTGTGGACATCATTAAGATCATTAGTTTCGCTTTCCCTGAGGAATCTTTACCTCAAACTTTGACAATCCTCAACCAGTAGGGTTCCCTCATCTCGCACTTTGTGGACTGCTAGACACTCAGTGTTGGTTCATTTCTCCTTGGTTTCTTCTTTCCACCCCAACTATGAACATGGCCATAGGAGTGACTAGCATCCCTACGTTCCTACAATGGAACTGCAGGGGCTTCAGGAGCAAGGCTGCTGACCTTAGGAACTACATACCAACATACCAACTCCCATCCTTGCTCTATGTGAGGCAATCTCCCTGATTACTATGTCTCTAAGTCCTATATTATGCACATGAGCAAGAGTCATCCACTCTCCCGCAATCCGGCGATTCTTGTGCACAAGAATGCCACGCATCATGCTATTGATCTCACTTTCACTGATGCAAACAGTGATTTCATAGCATGATTAGAAACTAGAATTTAGCATCTGGCTGAACAGCCACAATATCACCTTGATATCCTGTTACATCCAGCCTTCCACTGCCTTTCCCGTATTCACCTTACAGGATATTTTATTGCAGTACCCTCAGCCCTGGATTCTCTGTGGGGACCTTAATGCCCACCATCCATCCTGGGGCAGAGACATCAGTGATCAGAGAGGGGAGGATATTGAGAATATCATTTTGCAATACAATCTCTTTATCGCCAACGATGGCCTCCCACATTCTACAGACCTCTGAGTACCTAAAGCTCCTTTGACCACACTCTCTGTTCTTCCTGCTTTGGTCAAAGCCTCAGCTGGTCAGTTGATCCCAACACCTGGGCAGTGACCACTTCCCACTGTACATTTTCTTGCTTCCCTAGGGATGTGCAGCTCCGAGACAAATGTCAAAGATTACCGACTGGCAGCTCTTGTCTGAAGGACTCACTACCATCGATGCTACTGATGTCAGTGCAGTGTCAGAGGGCCTCAGTGCTGCCTCTGACACCTGCACTGCTACAATCTTGACACCCAGGAATCTTCCCCCTCCTGATATTCACTACAAGCAGCTTTGCACCATTCGCTGCCAAGCCGAAACGCACACCCACCATTCCAGTGGATTTACAGACATTCTCCACGATGCGATCAGAAGGTACCTGAACCACCGCGAAAGGTTCAGGTGGTAATCCTTCTGCTCCAGCATTAATGTCTTCACCCCTTCTGGGAAAGTCTAGAAGTATATCAGGAACCTGATGGGGAAGCCACAGCTTGTCCTCCTTTTCCACAGTGAGCCTTGCTATAATGATCTTTTCACCTTGCAGGAACTCGTTTCTGCTATTGAAGCTTCGAAGAGCTTCTCGGTCCCAGGCCCTGACGGCATAAGCTATACTCAGTTAGCTAACTGTCACCTGAGGCTCTGCTTGTGTTTCTTAATGCCTTCAATCACTCTTGGGTCACCTCCACTGTCCCTGATTCATGAAAGGCTAAGCACTTAGGGTCTTGAAGCAGGGAAAACCTGCTACTGACCTCTCTTCCTACAGACCCATTGCTCTTTCTTCCTGCCTCTGCAAGATCCTAGAGAGACTTGTCCTTAGATGCCTGGGTTCTGTCAGAAAGGCAGACTACCATTACTGTCTTCTTCAACATTCAGAAGGCATGTGACTCCCTGTCTTACTTGGATATTCTCTACAGACTCCATGATCTTGGTCTCAGAGGTAATATCATTCACTGGATCAAAGCATACCTCTCCAACATGACGGTTCGTGTCAAGTTGGGCAACATGCTCAGTGCTTCCCGCACTATCAATCAAGGGGGTGTCCTCAGCCCAATGATTCTGAACATCTTGCTGTCAGGCCTACACTCTCGACTCGAGAATAGAATGGGTATTTCCATCTACAGACATCTATGTCTGGTTCCCTAGCCAGGACCCCTCCTATGCTCAGCTCAGGACAAAACAAGCTGTGGCTGCAGTTATCAATTTCTTCGACAACCTCATTATTTCCACCAATAAGACTGAGGCCATGGTTTTCACGAAGAGATGCCTTCCACCCACCTCCCCTGACCTCATGCTTGGATCAGACCACATCAAGGTCGTCAAACAGCAAAAGTTCCTTGGTGTCGTTCTGGACAACAGGCTGACTTGGGGACCTCACATCTAGCATCTTAAGACAGTTACCACTGCATAGAGAAATATACTGTCTTTCCCTGCTGGTACCCACTGGAGAAGTTCCTGCAAGACTCCCCTGGTCTTGTAATGGTACTTAATCCTCTCCCGCATCAACTACAGTAGTCACCTTCTGAGTAATGCCTCTGCTTCACTGCTGAATAAGTTGGTCACTTCCACCCTATATCTCTGCGCCTCTGTCTCAGACTGTGCCTTAACACACCTAATGCATCTGTCATTGCAGAGGCAGACGACATGCCTTTCCATCTGCATCAGAAGAGAGATTTATTGAGTCATCTATTAAGACCACTTTAAGCATGAGCTTCTCAGGAAGTTGCAAGACAGGCCAGACTCTGCCAGCACCATGTCTGCCACTGACTTCTATGACCGGGTCCTCCCTACTAGCTCCACTGCTGGCAATATGCTCTTTCCTGACCTTTCATCCTGGAGGAACTGTGATCGTATGATCAATGTCACTGTCCCTTCTCTAGGTCGAAAGAGTGACTCAGATCCAGTGGCCATCAAGCTTCTCTCTACCTCCTATGTCACTGCATGATATGAGATATACCAAGGTCTACACTGATGGATCTGATGACAGGGAGAGGCTATGTGCTGCCTCTGCCATCCCCGATACTGGCATCAACAGAGGTTTCCATCTTCCGCATCTCACTTCCTCCACCTGTACTGAGCTCCATGCTATCCTTGAGGCTGTACTTTTCATCCACAGCCTCAGTAGTGGCAACTTTGTCATCCTTTGCGATCCAAGTCAGCCTTGGAAGCTCTCCAGAAGTGAGACAGCAAGAACTGCAACCCCTTTCTTATTCAGAAGATCATGGAGACACGTTCCAAGCAAGACAATTCCATCCAGCAAGGCATGGACACTAAAAGATTTATAAATGTGTCTTGTGGTATCTAGTATCAACACATTACCAGCAGATCCTTTAACTTTTGTAAGTTATGTGGTTGAGCCACTGCAGATCGGATATGCTGTTCCAACACAAACCACAGATGCTCAATTGGATTGATGTCTGGGAAATTTGGAGGCCAGGGAAGTCTTCCTCATGTTCATTCAACACCTGGAAGTCTTCCTCATGTTCTGTGAACCATTCTCAAACAATGCAGGCAGTGTGGCATGATCCTCTCCCACATCAACTACAGTGGTCACCTTCTGAGCAATGTCTCTGCTTCACTGCTGAGTAGCATTATCGTGCTGAAAGAAGGCACTACTAGAGGGGTATACCTTTGCCATGAAAGGATGTACCTGGTCTGCAATTATGTTTTGGTAGGTGGTAGACGTTATAGTTTCCTGCATATAAATGACTGGACCCAGGGTTTCCCAGCAGAACATTGCCCAAAGCATTACACTTCTTCAACCAGCTTGTTTTTGTCCCACAGTGCATTCTGGTGCCAACACTTCCCCAGGTAAACAACGCACACATACCTGGCTGTCTACATGGTGCAACAGGAAATGAGATTCATCGGACCAGACAACCTTCTTCCAATCGTTCAAGGTACAGTTTTGATGCTCACGTGCTCACTGTAGGTGGTTTCGATGGTGAACCGAGGTTAGCATGGGCACTTGGAGTGGCCTGTGGATGCACAGCCCATTTTCAGCAGGTTCGATGCACTGTGTGTTGTGACACATTACTCCCACCACCAGCATTCAAATTAAGGATGAGTTGAGCCACAGTATCCCTTCTGTTGGCACACACCATATGGGATAGCCTTCGCTCACCTCTTCAATTTATTCATCTATTAATAATCAACCGTGTCCACCATGGGCTAAATAGAAGAATTCTATCAAATTCAGCATATATGTAAGATATAAGAAGGAAATGAAAATGAACTCATCTAGATATTCATTGGGTTGTACAAAAGGCAATTAGTATTGCCCAGTTGTCCTAATGGATGAACTACCCTAGTTTAAGTCAAGTATATGTTATAAAATTGATGACAAAAGATGTTGAAGTGCAAGAGACTTTGATGCCAAATGATGAGACCTAAAATAAATGGTGTAGTCTGCATTAAAAGCTGAACAACTGATTGAAATCATAATGAATGGATAAAATGGTTTCATAAAACTCTAACATAGGTTGGCTGTCTAACTCAAGAAGAAAAGAATACATTAAAAATTTACAACAGATGCTGAGTTGAGTAAGTACAACTTCCTCTTCATAATTTCTGCAAAAAGAAGGAAGCCACAGTTTAATAACAGGCTTCTTTTGAAATATTTGTTTTAATCTGTTCTAACCAAGATCACTATCATTTTGCCTAGAGATTGGGGTAAAAACTAGGGGCAGTTCATCCATTAGGACAACTGGAGTACTACCCCCACCAAAACTAAACACAATAATACTCAAATTTGAAGTTTAGAATTTATTATATAAAAAAAATAATAAATAAAAAATTATAAAATAACCCACAATAGTATTATTATATTTATTTTGTAATCGTTGCTTGCATGTTGTGTGGACAATCAAAGCATTTGCTTTGGGAATATATCTAGTTTATAAAATATTAATTTATCCTTTAGGGCAGCATTTCTCAAACTGGGGTCTGCGAAGGCATACCCATGGGTCCACGAGCAATGTCTGATATATATATACTAAATAATTTTTAAAAAATGATTTATAAGCATTAGAAAACTTTTTCTAAATTATGTTTTTGTGAATTAATACTTTTAACTTTTAAACATACAGAAGTGTAAAGGAATACGTTTTATAGCCTATTTATTGCACTCTGTTTGAATCAATACAATAACCTTTCGGCTAGTTAAGCATATGTGTAAAAGACAGACAGAGCGATATTAGAATGAAATGGATAGTGCCCGTGTTGCAGGAAATGAGCTCTAGTCCCTTCCACCAAAGTTGGTTATTGCGACTGCAAATAACAACATAAACATGAGATGTTCTTTACTTCAGCTTCTTACTGTATTTCGTACTGTTCACACATTACTGCTTAATTGAATTATATTGACTAGTTGAACCAACAACAGTGTTGTTTTGTGAACTTTTTTCCATTATTATAATAAGCCCAAAATTAGATATGGATTACTGGTTAAAATCTGGCTCATTATTAAAACGTAAAAGTAAAGATGACAACCCAAATGAAGATGCATCTTGTTCAAAAGCAAATGGGAAACACCAATCAAAAGGTAAAATATGAAGATATAGTGAAGAATATTTATCATTCGGATTTACATATATATGTCCAAATGACGTCAAACAACCGTAATGTGTTCTTTGTTACGATATATTATCAAATGAATGTATGAAACCGGCCAAACTTCATCAGCATTTAGAAACTAAACATAAGGAACACATAAGCAAATCTGTCGAGTATTTTAAAATAAAACAGCAAGAACTGCATGCAAGCCAAAAATCAATTGAAAAAATTGCAACTGGCTACAACAACAAAAAAGCTATGATTGTGTCATATCAAGTATCTTTACTAATAACAAAGCTTGGAAAACCTCACACTATAGCAGAGGAACTAATTCTACCAGCTGCAAAAGTAATGACCTCTGCTATGCTGGGAGATAAATCTACAAAAGAACTAAACAAGATTTCATTATCAAATGACACTGTCAAGTGTAGAATTGTGGAAATGTCTTATATAAAAGAGCAGTTAATTACAAGAGTACACAAAAGTCAATATTATTCACTACAATTAGATGCGAGTACAGATGTAAGGCAATAATGCTAATTTGCTTGCATTTATTCGATACGAATTCGATAAGATTCATGAAGATTTCTTATTTTGTTATGCATTACCAACACATACTACTGCTGAAGCTACTTTTAATAATTTGAATGATTATTTTTAATTGATAAAAATGAAATCAAATGGTCAAAATGTATAGGGATTAGCATTGATGGGGCTTGTGCAATATCTGGAAAATACAGTGGAGACTGCTTGCATGTGTTAAAGCTCTCGCACCTACAGTTACATGGAATCACTGTTGCTTACACAGATAATCATTAGCTGCCAGAAAGATGCCAACAAAGTTGAAGACAGCATTAGATGAGGTGGTTAAAGTGGTCAATTTTATTAAGGTTCATCCACTAAATTCCTGGATCTTTCAAGTTTCTTGTGAGGAGATGAGCAGCAGTCATCACCAGCTTTTATTTTACTACATGCTGAAGTATGCTGGTTGTCTCAGGGAAAAGTTTTAAACTGCTTGTTTGAGTTGCACAATGAGATAATTTTTTTTACTAGATATGCGATTTCATTTGAGTGAACGTTTCAATGATTTTTCGTGGTTAGCTATGATGGCGTACTTGGCTGATACTTTTGCCAGTTTAAATGGGCTAAATTTAAGCCTACAAGGAGTAGCTGTTACTATATTCAGAGTTGAAGATAAAGTGGAAACTATTCTAAAAAAATTTGACTTGTGATCAACACGTCTTCATAACTGCATATATGAGTCATTTCCAACACTCAACGATATTATTGAAACCTCCAACGAAGATCGCTCTGATGAACTAAGAAATGTTTTCACTGAACATTTACAGGAATTGAAAAACAGCTTCAGAAAATATTTTCCCTCTCCCGATTCTGGTAAAATCTGGATCAGGGATCCATTTAATACAAATGTCAGCAATGCCAAAAATTTAACTTCATCTAAAGAAGATAGTCTCGTAGAGGTGTCATGTGACACCTCTTTGAAACTAAGTTTCAACCAATATAATCTGGCAGATTTTTGGTTACATCTAAGACCTGATTATACTAATCTAGCCATAAAAGCACTCAAGTATTTGATGTCATTTTGCACAACTATTTATGCGAATGGGCTTTCTCCATTCTTTTACATATAAAATCAAAATACAGAAACTGATTAGATGTAGAACCTGATCTAAGAATTCAACTTTCTTCCATTGAGCCAAACATTACTACTATAGTTTCACAAAAACAGCATCACCCTTCGCATTAACCATTTGAGAAATAAAATCGGCATCATTATGTTTCAAGTTCCAGGCTTCTCCCATCACCCAAACAAACAATGATTAATTTGTGAATTCAATTATTTTATAAAGAAATACATACAACAAAGAATAGTAAATAATGTATAACTAAATTATCTGTAACAAATTTGTAAACAAATAGAACTTTTGTTTTAATTATGTGTAATTTTTCTCAAATAATGAAAACGTGAATTGATAAGTAGGGGGTCCACGACAAAAAATTTGAATGAAAAAGGGGTCCTCAGGCTTCTGAAGTTTGAGAACCATTGCTTTAGGGGAACTACTGAAATCAGCATTATTTATATTGTGATTACACATGCAATAGCAGTGAATTGCAAGTCATAGGGCACTTATTTGTTGGTGCCCACTACACATGATTGGCTGATCAAGTCAAAAGCTGGATCAGTCAAAAAAGACTGTTACTTAGCAAAATCTTCAGCTGACTGTACCAGTGAAGTGGGGGAATTCTAACCAAATTCCTATTATAAAACAGATCATTGATTGGCTGAGGCAAACATATCGGCATGGCAAAAAGCTGCCATGCTATTAAGTCTATAAAAAAAGTGTTGAGATGTAAATAAAAATAATAAATTAATACGTCATAGAGAAGATCTGTGAGGCAGATGAGACCAGCTGAAAGACAACACAAACATCCATGCCTTATCTGAAGCTCGAACCCAGGTTCCTTTGAGCAGTCAAGCGTGCTAACCACTTGACGTAACTAATATACAGCTACATTTTGGAAAGAAGTTTGGTAAATAATAATGATAATCTGCCAGATTATCTAACTTTTTATTTTAAATGTATAGTATTAGGTGTAATTTAAGGAAACCCATGCTTTTAATGTTTAGGTAATTTGGATTAACATTTAAAATAACAGAGAGTAATGAAACTGTTATGTGTTGAAATATTAATGTTTTTGCATTGAGGTAAAATGGTGGATGAATCGATAATCATTCTATACCATCATTTAGCATATACAGAGAAATGCAGTATCGAATTGAAAATTTTATAGGACTGTGATAGCAATTTTAAGATGATATTTCATTATGTGTAAGTTTAAATATTTCAATTAAATATCTAAAGATAGCAAAGAATCATTTGATATCATCTCATTTTTGTTTCAGAGATCATAAAGTGACTGGCAGAGTTCCATTTTTCATTGGTGTCACATGAATGTTTTTGCATGAGAACATGACAAATGAATTGATTGGCATGTAGTGGTTGTTAAAGTTGTTTTAGTATAATGTTACAGCTACCTAATTATATTTTATAAGAGTGTGATTACAAACTTAAAGCAAATCTACCATTCAGAATATTAATACTGAACATAACATGAAAAAGTTTGAATTCCAATGTTAATAATGAATGCTATGTCAATCGTCTTATCTGTTTACATTCTGTTTTTTATTTGTGATCTGACAAATGTTCCATATATATATATAGTAGCATTTTTTCATACTTAAAAGTTACCATTAGAATAAATTCCTTCATATATTTAGATGATATACTTGTTTAAAAGTTTATAAAATATTAACATTATCTTTATTTTTAGTCAGTCATTTTCAATTTATTATTAAAGCACATATGTATAAATGCATGTGTGCCTGTTTCCCCATATGTGTATATAAGCAGAAACGCATTCTTTGGGCAAACGTAAATATCTGCATTTAAAAGTTCTCATCAGAAAAAAAGATTAATGTAAAAAAGATCAATGTGTAGTGGATGATAAATATGCTGGGTGATCACCAATATGTTAATGTGCTGATATCATATTGTCCACATCTATTCAGACATTTGTGCCAACATGAAGCAAGCAACATACCTTGTTCATGGAATGACTTTGGATGTTTGAAAATTCTTTGACTATGCATTACCTCCTTTGTGCAACTCAAACTTATTTTCATGATGTTTCTTGTAAGAATGAAAGTGTGAAAATCACATGGAGAGAGGTCAGGAATCTAGCGAGATGTTTCAGGCACTCCCAATGATACCTGTTCAATGTTATTACTGTTAATTGGGAAACATGTGGGCAAGAATTGTCATGCAACTAAACAATCTTCCTATTTAAAAGTCCTGGGTGATTTGACTTTACTGCTGGCTTTAAACAGTCCAAAGTTTCAAACTATCACTGTAAGTTGATGGTGTCACCATGATCAATCAACAGAAACTCAATAAACAGTGGACCCTCATAGTCAAAGAAAAACGTTAGCATAACTTTTCCTGCACTGGGAATTAACTAGAACTTCCTAAGTTGTGGAGAGAATGGATTCTGCAACTGCATGTTCATTTGCTTTGTTTCTAGATTCAAATGCTGAAACCCTAACTTGCTATCTATAACAGTACAGTGGAGAAACCTTTAACCTTCCTGTTTAGAGCTGATGAGATATTGCAGGCATAAACCCATCCTCACTGACATTTGCTCAGTATACAGGTCAGACCCATTGGATGCAGACTTTGTGGAGGTTGGTGTGTTGATGAAAAACTGTGCAGACAGTTCCAAGCTGTCTGCACAATTTTGTATAATATGTTTGCTTAATATGTTCACTGCATCGCAAGTGTCTTGTTCTTAGGGCACCTTCACATGCCATTCACTGCTCTGCAAAACATACCATCATTTTGCTTTTCTATAGACAACTGGTATATGTTACATTACCACCTCCTCTATAGCACTGCATATCCATTCGAGAGTAACACTACCTGTTCATTCCATACCATAAATAACAATATGAGTGATACCAAACCCTTGACTTCTTACTCCATCATAGAAATCATAGCATACACCGAAGAGCCAAAACATTATGACCAGTCAGTCTTTATGGAAATCGAAGCAACTGCAGGTAAACGATGGGGCATATGAGGTCATGAGACAGTATAAATAACACCTGATACTGAGCTCTGTTAATCAATGTTATTCTTGTTCTTCAGATGGGAAAGGTAGCAGACTTAAGTGAGTTTGACAAAGGCCAAATTGTAAGGGCCGGGTGACTGGTAAGAGCATTTCCGAGATGGCAAGGCTTGTGGGGTGCTCATGGTCAGCCATGGTTAGTACCTTCAAAAAGTGGTCCAAGGAGGGAAAAACCATGAACTGCTGGTAAAGTGTGGGCAGAGCATTCTCATCGATGCTAGAAGTGAGCAAAGGTTATCCGTATAGTATGAACCAACAGAAGGGATACAGTGGTGCAACTCGCCCATAATTTGAATGCTAGTGATGGGAGTAATGTATCACAATGCACAGTACATCGAACCCTGCTAAAAATGGGGCTGCGTAGCCGCAAGACCACTCTGAATGCCCATGCTAACCTTGGTTCACCATTGTACCACAAGACACTTTTAGAAATCTTATAGCGTCTATGCCTCACCGAGTAAGAGCTGTTTTGGCAGCTCGTGGAAGGCCAACATGGCATTAGGCAGGTGGTCACAATGTTTTGGCTCTTCAGTGTATGTGTGTAAATATCAAGGTTTTAAAAATTTTGAAACATAAGGAAATTTTTTTTAATGTATTCTAAATAGGAGGCATTGCACTAAGTGTAATCTTTGAATTAGGTACTGAAATAAATTAAGGTACTTTCAAAAATTATCCAACACAATAAAAAGTAAATGATATTTTTAATAATTGTTAATGAATTTAAGAGAGTAACTTTATTTTATTATTTATACATTCATTGGCTACTGAAATACCTCATCCTCATAAATGTTATGTAAAATAAGAAAAATATATATATATAAATACCCCCTCAAGCAACTGCTTGCCAACAGAATGAAAAAACAATGATCTTAAATCTATTTGAATTACAATTTTGAAATAATTCCATTTGCCCATCATGCACGATATTGTGAACACCAATCGAAAATATCTAGTCATCCCATGCAAATATTCATTTTTGCAAGCTAAAGATTAATTTCCAATGAAAGCAAATTTACATGGTTGAATCAAAAGAAAATTTTTTTTCATTCAGAACCAAGAGCAATTTTCCTTTTTTTTCACAACCCTAATTGTATATATGTTTTTCCTGTCATAAACAAATTTACATTTTTGCAACCAAAATCAATTCTTTTTCCCTGTCACAATTCATTTTTCACTATCCCATGAATTTAATTTTTACCAGCACAAAGATATATTAACGTCTTAGCGTTAGCGACCTTCTCATTAACATCTGATAATCAATAGCAACAACTGAAAAAGTTGCATCTCCTTGAGTATACATGGCGCTGTCTCAGCCATGTCTCAGTGAAGAGGATTTATAAGGTCTTATTCTGAAAAATTTCATTGTCTGATGCATGGTGCAATGGTAGCGCGCTCTGGCATGAATCTGGAGAGATGCGGGTTCAATTCCTGCCGAGGCGGTGATGAATTTTTTTCAGAATCTATTGATTAATCAAAGGTAACTATTTTTTGCCATCCAAACCTAACTTTTTTATGACCACGCAAATTAAATAATTTTACCAGTCTGAAACATCTTTACTATTCAGGTTGATAGTAATTGCAAAAAATAGCTCATGATAAAAAAAAAGATAAAATAACATTTTATCAATTTTGATTTTAGAAATTGTTTACTTGAAAATAACTGAATTTTTAAAAGTTTCAAAAAAATTAGACATATTTTTGATCATACTGAATAAACTAAAAGAATGCATATTGCCTCTGGCACATAAGAAAATCTAGTTTTAAAGAGAATGTAGTTTTTCATTTACCTATATTTTCACTCCTTAAAAGTTTTAATTTGAACTAATAGATGATGGGGAAAATGCAAATAGTAGTATTTTATCAGTAATTGTACAACATAAAAATCATTTGTTTTTTATTTCTTAAATTTAAAAAGTTGCTTTTTTCATGTCCCTTTGAGAAAAGAGGGCAGATTATTTCTGTCAGTGGAATAGCTCTTGACAATCTACCACCAAAATTGCAAATTTCTACAATAAACAGATCACTTGCAACATTTGTTAAAAGTTTTGCCATTTCCATATTTAATGATCTCTAATGATATAAATTAAAACTACCAAAGTATTTGAAAAAGGCAAACGATTATATTTCACTAGTACCAATCCAACTCATAAGAATTTTCCAATTATCTCTTAAAAAAAAAAAATCATTTTCCCACCCATCCTCCTGGGGGTAAGTGTTAACTCATTGTTAGCGTGACCTTTACATTTTACCAATAAATTTGAAATTTCTAGTGCAAATACATCATTTGCAATATTCATTAAAAATTTTGAATTTTTTATTTTTTTTCCAATGTTAGAAGAAGCAATTATAGCTTTTGAGATATTTGAAGAGTGAAAATCGTAATAGTTCATAATACCCACCCAACCTAAAAAGAATTTTTAATTCATCTCTATAAATGAATAATTTTCTCTTAAAGCAAAAAAATTGCATCCTCCCTTGAAGTCTAAGGGATCATTGTGACCTTTTCATTCCACCACCAATATTTCATATTTCTATCATAAATATATTTGCAAATATTAGCATGAAATTTGGAATTTTTAACTTTTTTCAATGTTAGAGGGAACAGTTATAGCAATATGAAGGTCCCCAAAGAGTATAACATAATATTTCATCAATATCTGTCCAACACAAAAAGAATTTTTATCTTTATAAACAAAAATGTTCAATGTCTACAGACAGACAGACAGACAGAGACAGAAGACAAAGTAAAACTATTATGTTTTTTTTTTGAAAATGAGATAAAAAAAAAATAAGCATTTTTTAAACATATTCACAAAAAATTATTTATCATAATATATTTATTATTTTGTTTTTTCCAATGAGATTCTAAAGCAATTTTTTTTGTTACAAAAAAAAAACAAACCCTCAAGCAGCTGCTTGCCACAGAGGTCTGTGAGGATGGCAGGACCTCAGCAGAAAAACAACACACACATCCATGCCTTACCCAGGGCTCGAACCCAGGTCCCTTAGATCAGTAGCCAAGCATGTTAACCACTCGGCCAAACTATAGTAGCTATATTTTAAATACCACTAAAATTGAGGGGGATGGAAAGCATATATTGCAATATTCAGAGAGAATAATTTCTCAGAAATATATAGAGACCATTCTTCTCTCCCACTTAAATCTAGTCACTTCCCTCCCCTACTTTCTCTTCCCTAAAATTTTATCTAGATTAGTGCTTGAAGGTAACTAAAAAAAATTGTAAATTTTCCATTTTCATTGTAAATTACATAATCATTAATATTATAACATTAATAATCAATTGCAATTAGCATATCATTGATCCTAGCATAACTTATGCTAGATAATTACACTCATTATGCTAGTAGCAGTAATTAGTGATATGATATGTGCATTTATATCAGAAAATTCCTATCAGAAATATTCATTCAATATTTCAAGGGGTGCAAAAAAGTTACACCTCAAGCATCTAAAACTATCAATTAGCCAATAGTAAATAGACATAAATGCCTATTGATAGAGAATCTGTGAGAGTTGTGGAAAAAATGAGTTTTGCCAATGAGTGAGACTCAAACCCACATCTCCCACTTTCATGCAATTAACCCTTACAGTGTCGGGTTTCTGAGACTGAACTTACTGTGGTGGCTGGATTTATTTTAAAACGTTTTCAGAAAATAAAATAAACAAATTTAGAACCTCTCCTGAAGTAACTAATGAATGGAAATATATCATGTTATATACCAAAAGAAAGAACATTTAATTGTGCTTAATAAAATGGCAAAATTTGAAGAAAAAATAGCAGTTTAAATTTTTAAGCTTTTTTTAAAACATTGCAAAATTTTACTGTATTTTTTCCACTTTATCTTTAGTAAAATTCCAAAAATATATATATTTTTCCCATTTTTTTCTATATTACTTTATTATTATCATAAACAGTTCTTAATATTTTGATTATTGCTTAAATATTTCATTTATTTTGTTTATTCTAAATTATTTAGTCATTTATGCATATAATGCATAATATGTATTCTTAGACTTTTGATGATCAGCAAACTCTAAGCCTAAGTAAAGCAGTGTCATAAAAAATAATTTTGCCTTAAAAACTATATAATTTAAATAAGAAATGAAAAATATATCAGAAAAGTGATAAAGAACTAAAAAAAATTAAACATGTTTCAAAGCATTTATAGTTTAATTGTTGCACTGAATTTGAGAATGAATTGCTTTATTATGAAGCTGCATAACTCCTACAAAAAAGTTTCTTTCTAAAATTCTGGCAGAAATTTTGGTAAAAAAAAAAAATCACAATTTCCTGACCATAATTTGTTTATAAGCTTTAAATGTATATAAAAATATTGATAAAGTCCTATCGTTTAAAAATTGCGCTGAGTAATCCCAATGCTTATTCTGATTGCTGACATTATAGATTGTTAGCAATTCACTTTTGATCATTTCTAATTAATTATTGTTTATTATCGCAGTATCCATTTGAGAAGCAATAAAAAGCAATTTTAGAAGCATTAAAGTAACTATAAAACATTTTTAAAATCGAAAGTCTGCTAAAATATTGATCAAAAGCCAATGTGCTTAGTTCCTGTATGACGCAATTTCCAGTGGTAAAAATATCAATATCCTCATGTTAAAAGTTTAGAAAACATTACAACTCTACTAGGGCAGTAAAGAGCAGGAAACACAACCAATCAATAATCTAAGCACGGTACAGCAGAATAAAGGCATGAACTGAATCGGCACTACTTGATGCTGTTGATGGTGACTGAACATGTGCATCTGACTCAAATATATTTATTTTTAAACTTTATCATAATTTTTTCAAGCAGAATCAACAGGTAAAAAATTTATATCATACATTTAAACATTATTTTCAATATTTGATTAGAAACGATTGCAAAAAAATTCAGATTTCTATTTGGAATTTTTTTTTACAACCTTGTACTATGGGAGCGAAGCTTCGGTCTCCAACCACTAGAATGGGAAAGATTGAAGTGATTCTTCAGGCTGTGACATAATAAGGGTTAATGATGTCTGAAGTCACAAAATAATGCTTTTGAACTGATCATAGCATGGCAGTAATCTTTCTGATCTCCCTCAGTCCCAAGTTGATTAAAAAAGAGGAAGTTTCTAAAGTGGTTGTCAGTCATCTGAAACAATGTGGCACCATACAGAACTGCAATTAAATATTTTTTAAAAGGATGGATGTAACCTAGATCTTTCAGGCTTGTCCTGGATTCTCGTAAAGTACAAATACATACACAACATCAGCCATCCAGGGACTCAAACCCAGACCCAGGCAGCTTCAGTGTCATTATGAACCAATATGGTACCATATCACCATCAAGGTGAGTTTTACCCTAAGAGAGGACTTAATAGTTGGACGGAATTATTCACCAATTAGGGTGATAGCATTACACACTTGTGAAAATAATACTAGTACTGACAGCATAGCACAATAATTAAAAAAAAAGTTTTTATCAGATATTTTTGGTATCATTTTTTTGCACTATAACTATCGACCATTAGGTAATTTTCATTTTTATATGTTACAGAACATTTATTTTTTTTTATATATATTGGGTTGATGCAAAAGTAATGAGAAAAAACATGAACCATGTGTTTCCATTGTCAGAAAATGTGCAGCAGTCTTGTAAACAATGTAAAAGACCTCATGCATAGTTCCAGTATCTGATGATTATTCCATCATGCTCTATGAATTCAAAAATGGTGTCAGTGTCCAAACACGTTTGCACAAACTGTGTGCAGCTTATGGGGGCAAAATCATCTCTAAAAGCATGTTACCAGTGATATGACAAGTTCCAGTCAGGTGACTCAGCTTGGAAAGTAATCTCGAAGCAGCTCCCTGGTGGAGTTGAACAATGACCATTTAAAGGTACTGCTGAACAAAAATTGACATCAGACATCCAGGGAATTGGAACAGCTACTGAACACCAATCGGTCCTCTGTTATTCAACATCTGAAAAAGCTGGTTTATGTGTTAAAACTGGATCCTACATCAGTTGTCACAGCAGAACATGGTGACTCACTATATGACATGTGCTTCATTGCTTGCTTGGTAAAAGGCCAATGGTTTTCCTGACAATGATTACAAGGGATGAAAAGTGGATCATTTATGATAATGCTGTCTCTAAAAGATCATGGTGTCAAGAAGAATTGTCTTGGGCTGTGGCAAAACTGGAATTGCCCACTCCTTAGGTGATGCTCTGTTGTTGGTAGGGCTGCAGGGGTATCATCCACTACGAGCTTTTAAACTGGTCCCAAACCATCAACTTGGATGTATACTGTGAGCAGTTGCACCACTTAAGTGCAGCACTGAAGACCAAATACCTAGCACTGCTAAATAGAAAAAAGTATTGTGTTCCAACAGGACAATGCAAGGCTTCATGCAGAAGATGTGACAATTGTTCTGGGAAATAATGATACATCCCGCATATTTGCCGGACCTGGCTCCCTCAGCTGTTCTGATCCTTGAACACTTTCATTTACAATAGGAAATTTTGGAATGATGACAAGGTGAAGGAGTGCATTGCCAACTATCATTTCCACCAAGGACAGGAGTTCCTACAGGAATGGCATTTACAAACTTATAGATCATTGGAACATGGCCATATATACTAATGGTAATTACATTCTTGATTAAATAATGCATTGGTTAATCATGGGAACAATAATTCTTGCATGTTGGTGCTTTCCCATTATTTTTGCATCAACTCTATAGTTTTACAACATCATAATATTTTTATAGTTTCCCAAAAAGTATATTTATGATATAAAAAAATAATTATTATGGCACTGAAAACTAAGAATAAATTATATAATACATTTCCATTTTTATCACTTATTACCAAAGCTTAATGTAAAAACTATAAGTGGCATACCACTATGCACTTAATTATGTGAAATATATATATACTTTTTTAAGCAACCTCTAATCACAATTAACACTTAAAGTTCAGGTTTCTCACAAAGTATGCAATTGTGGTAGAGATCAAATTTAACTTTTATATTAAAGCAGGAAAACAGCTGAACTTGATCTTGTATTGACCAACTGATATATGAAGATCACTCAGAAAGTAAGGCTCCAAATACCTTTTACAGATCAGTATTTATTTTACAGTACTGTTACATGCACTGTGCAAAAATACATAATTCCTACCTCATTTTATCATAAGTACATCTTCCTATATGATGCTGCTGTAGCATTAATCAAACATGGCAACCTTCACAGGCATTGGTCAAAGCAAAATAATTTTAATGAATTCTTATTGTGTGACACTTGAAAGCACCTACAAATAACTGCAGAATGCATATGGGAATGATACTATTGACTGCAGTACAACTTGTCAGTGGTCCAAGCAGATATCTGATAAAGATACACACACCAACCTTCACAACTACCCTCAGAGTGAAGGCACACAGGCTCTTGTTCTGATGTAATGCAAAAGAGTTGATTGTGATCATAAAGAAATATGATTATGTTTCTCGATGATATACCTACATATTGTTCAACAATGCTGTAGAATACTGAACTATAAAAGAAATATGGAGCATTACCTTCTGAGTGACCCTCATATATAGGTCATGTTATGTACCAAATGAAAGGACATTTTATTCTCAATAATAATAAAAAATGAAAATTTAAAATAAATGCTGCTTGACACCCTTCCTGTGACCAGGTTGTAGGTTGACAGAATCTGAAATGAGAGGCCAAGGACATTAGGTTTTTAGTACAACAAAAAAATTAGTTTTTTTGAAAATTGCCTTTTGAAAATTTCCTTATATATATCTTATAAAAATACATCAGGCTTGAAAAATAATACTTTCTTTTTGCATTTGATTAATATTTTGCTAAACTAGGATATTAATAATTTTTTAAACCCATCTGATCATCATTTGCTAGACCTGACCTGATATACAGTATTGCCGATTTATTTGTTAACATTGCTCATGTTCAAGCAAATCCCTGATTTAAGCTCACAAGTGTGATTTGAACTATTATCGACAAATTTTTCCTTAAAATTTCGAAAATCTTCTCAAAACTGGCAAAATTGAAGCAATTACAAAAGCACATATCTCTGATCTTTTTCCTGGTTTTGCATTCTTTTCTGTCTTAAACTTATTTCACTATTCCTAGAATTATTTTCACCATTTATATCATTTATTTCAGCCTTCAATGCATAGTTCCTGCTCCTCAAAGTGAAACTATAACTAAAAAAAAGTCTAGCCACGCTTCTTCAAGATTGGCTGCAGTGCACATCACAGGAGACGAAGTAGTATATGTACTGCCGAAGCAAGTACTCAGGAGACGAAGTTCCAGGTGTTCTAATTGCTTACATGTGCAAGAGTGGGGACAGCCAGCTGCATGGTAGTTGTTTATTTAGTTGATTTAAGTTGAAATACTTCTTCCCCACATATTAGATATAATCTCACTTCATAAAATTAGTATTTCACTTCCTTTCATATAATTAAACCTTAGTTTTTATTTCTGTAGATTTACTTTATTACTGTAAATTACTGATCTTTCAGAGTTATGCAACATCAGATGGCCAGCTCACAACTTGTTGCTGTGGATATTTTCTTTAGTATCATCATCATCCTCAAGCAGCCATAGGCTATGGAGGTCCAACCAGATTGTGCAATTAGTTCTTAAAACACATCTGTCCTGAGATACATCTGGCCACTGTATATCAATTCTAACAAGTGCTTGTTTGATATCATCTGTCCACTGCATCCTAGGTTTCCCCCTCTTTCTGAGGCCTTTAGGCATATAACCTATATTGTTCATAATCCTATTCGCTAATCTATAATTATCCATATGGGCAACATGGCCAAATCAATGGAGTCTCTCTTTACACAATATGCTGCTTAAAGGAGGTTGTTGACTCCTTTGCCTAACCTCATCATTACTTACAAAGTTGAACCACTTAAATGCCCATGATACTGTGCAAGCATCTAGTTTCCTGTTATTTTGTTTACAAAGTGTCTAAGTTTCACTACCATAACTAATCCTATAAAGAACCAAGCAATTAGTCTAATTTTAGTCTTTAGGTGTATATGTCTGGTTCTCCACACTCTCCATAGATTCTTAAAAGTCCCAGCAGCAACCTCTATTCATCCGTTAATCTCACGCCACACATCACCAGTATCTGCTACACAGCTTCCAAGATAATTAAAATGACACCTAAAGAGTGGAACTGTTCAAATTACCTGAACCACAGCCTGCCTGACCAGGCCTACTCTAATCACACCATCACCTCACCAAACCTACTCTATTACTAGTCTCATGTACAGCTCGATTGACAGTGTTCGTTTCATCACCATCATTTGCCAAAAGGGCTAAATCATCAGCATAATCTAAATCAGAAGTTTTCAGATCTCCAGACTATTTAAGGCCAAAATATTTCCTTTGCAGTGAATTTCGCATCACATACTCAATAACCAAACTAAAGAAAAAAGGAGACACAATGCACTCTTGTCGAACACCAGAAACAATGCTGAACCAATTGCTACAAGACTTAACAACTCTCACACACGACTCAGTGTTATTATAGAGAGTTTTCATTATGATAACTAACTTGTCTGGTATACCATATGATCTCACAATCAACCACAAATTATGACAATCAACAAAGACAAAAACCTTTTTGAAATCAATAAAGCTAGTAACCAAAGGTTTCTGAAACTCTAAACATTTCTCAAGGATCTGTCTGAGTGAAATATCTAGGCTTATGTTTAGGCTTCCCTCAGGCAGGCCTTCTGATCTACACATCCCCTACCACTTTTGAGTACACACTGCTCATTATGCAATTGTCTATCAACCAAATTCTTAATTCTATTTAAGCACAATCATGCAAAGAACTTTACCTGGAATAGAAAGTAGGCTGATACCTCTATAGTTACCACAATAACTACAATCTCCTTTTTAAAAAATAGGGATAATAATAGCTCTGGTAAAAACCTTAAGAACCATGCCTTTGTCATAAAAGATGTTCAAAATTTCAGTCCTCTATATTGTAACTGAAACATTTCCAGCTCCAAGCATTTCAGTAGTAATTTCATCTATTCCTGGGGATTTATGTAGTTTAAGTTTAGAAATAGCTAAAATAACTTCAGACTACGTTACAGGGCCAAAATTAAAGCTAGTAATGCATCTATCATCTTATAAACAATGGGAGTAGAACTAACCACACTGTTTATAGCATCACTGAAATGCTCAGCCCACCACCTGATAGAATCCTCACCTTCTGTAACCTTACTTTGTTTATCCTTCAATCCCTGTATACCTGTGAGTCTTCTACCACACAAAACATTAACTATCAGGTACAGCTCTCTGCTGTTGTACTGTCTAACTGCTTCCTGTGCTTTGTCTGCCAAGCCATCAAGCCATATTCTTATCAGCAGCTAACTGATTTGTTACACGTTTATTAAGCTCTCTGTAATGATTTCTATTAGGACTAATAGTATATTGATTAAAGACATTCTTGCAATTCTTTCTTTCTGAAATAAGCTCAAGTGCCTTATCACTCATATAATTTTGCCTCCTCTCTCCTTTTTTCCTAAAAGAGTATTGTTAGTTTTAAGAAAACTTGCTTAAAATGGTCTGGTTGTGATGGTCCATCCATTCACTTTTACTTTTCCTTAACCAGTTTTACTTTATTTACATTATATTTATCATTTTGGGGATTATTTCAGTTGGACTTAATCACTTTTCCCTCCTCCAATCCATGAAAAGAGTTGAGCCTGCGTAACTCCTCCTTTTGATTGACGGCCACTAATGCTTGCATTCAGGTCATGCCCCTTCTTGCATCATAGATAGCACAAGCATCAGATTATGCAAATGTTTTTCCCAGCAGGCAACACACAACGTCAGTTGAACGCTGCATGTATACCAAGTGATGTTAGGTCATTGAGAGAGTAATGATAGTAGATGGAGGAAGGTAGTAGATGATAGTAGGAATGAGTAATGAGAGTAGACAAGAGTAATAATAGAATGAGATAGAGAATGATGTTAGCTGAGAAGTTTGTCAGTTTTGGTGATGTTTAAATGAGCTTTTATTTGCTTAGACTATTTTGTATTCATCAGTTTATATGGTGAGTCATGGATTTTTTGGAAATATGCTTTGTCTGTTATATGAATATTTTGACTTTGTTTTTTTTTTCTCTTGAGCAACAATAATGGATTTTGATTAAGATTTAACTTTTAAAAATTTGACAATCTTTTGATTTTTTACTCAATAAGTAATGCCCATATACTTATCGAAACTGAATTCAACTTTACTTGGCAAGTTAATATTGCGTGGTGCCTGATATGCTATCCGGAGTTCTAATTTAATATGGATCAGTCAAAAGGTCCAAAGAGAAAAAGTTAATCTTTGAAGCATTTACAATTATGAAGTATTATGAATTGAGGAAGAATGGTTTCTCCACAATTTCAGTAGTAGGCAAACCACGACTATCATAATAGCTAAGTAACCTATCATGGTAAGCTTTAACTATAACTGGATCTCTCAGAGCTTCAGAATTAAAGGAAAAATTTTTAACCATAGCACATCTTAAGTTTAAGTTGCAAAACACTTTTAACAAGGTAATGGCCAGATCCAATTTCAGCTTCCCTATATGACCTGGTATTCCTAAACAGAACTAGCCCATTTGCTGTTAAATATACAGGGGGTTTATCAAAGTAATGGAAACACCAATGGTGACTGGAGTACATGCAATGTGCCATATGCATATCACAGGGAAGACATCACCCACGATGTGAGGTATATAAAGGGGAGAAGTACGATGTCAGCTATCATGTAGCATGCCACAGGTGCAGGTGAAACAGTCTGTTGTGGTGTAATTGTCGACAATGTCAGTTCCCCTTGACCACCAAAAAGGAATGATCATTGGTGTGTGTCTTGGAAGAGCTTCAGTAACCAGAACAGCGGAAATAGCAGGTGTAAAATGAGGAACTGTATCAAAGATTATGACTACCTATCAAAAAGGACAAGGCATTGCCTCCAAATGTGCAAATTGTGGATGACATACGGAGTTATCAGATAACAATAGGCAAACGTTGGCATGGATTGTACAACAGAAGCACAAGACCACGGCACCGCAAATAGAGCAGAGTTAAATACCAGTCGGAATAATCCGTTTTCGTCATAACAGGCATTTATGGCTTGCTGCATTCCACAAACTTCTGATTACCAACATCAATGCAACAAAACATATAAGGTGGTGCAAAAAACATAAAAATGGGATGCTAAAGACTGGCAATGTATCATCTGGTTTGATGAATCCTGCTACATAGTTTCCCACCACTGGTGGAGTGTACTCTGGCAAAAACATGCATAAGTGTACCACCCCGACTGTTTGGTTCCAACTGTGAAGCATGGAGGTGAATCCCTAAAGCTGTGGGTGCCATATCATGGCATTCCTTAGGGTCATGTCACATCCACAATGTACAAATCCATTCCAGATAATGCACCCGTGCATTATATGAAACGTGTCTAGTTGTGATTTGCAGAGCATGAGGATGAAGTAGAGCAGCTATCCTGGCCATCTCAATATTATTTAATATTTGTGGGAATATCTGGAACGCTAGGTCACATCACACTTTCCACCTCCAGCATCTCTGGCACAGTTGGCCCATAGTTTACAAGAAGAATGGTCCCACATTCCATTACCATATGTGCATCATTTGTATAAGTCTATTCCAGGTGGAATTGCATCTGTTCTGAATCCTCAAGGTGGGCCTATAGCTTGTTAATAAAATGTTCTCCACAAACAGTATGTTGATAAACCCCTGTAAATCAATCGTATTCCTATGCAGCCCATCAACTGAAACCCATGTGTACTTATGTATGTTGCAGTTTGTAATGTGTGTTAGTTATTATCAAAGCATTATTTTACTTACATGTAGGAGATGTTGCCCGTTGCCATTGCAGGTACCAATACCAAAAGGGCGTATTACCCCTCCCCAAAGGTCAGTCAGTACCAACTTTGGCAATGAAGTCACCTAGAACAAGGTAATATCTCCTTTCTTGACAGAATTCAAAATATCCTGAAGTTATCCATAAAACCTATCCTTCTCATCCTCAGTGGGGGCATAACAGCAGATAGCATTCAAGTCTTTAATGCTTGTTTGAAATTTTGCTGTAAGAAACCTTTCATTAATGCATTCATATTCTAGAAGAGCATCACTGGCGTGTCTCCTGAGAAGCAGAGCTACGACTTGGTGATGCTTATTATCCACCCCCCTCCCCCCGAAATTTAAGATTATTTATAAGAATCTGACCTTTATCTGTCCATCTGGTCTCACAAGCTGAGAATATCTAAATTATAATGGTGGAATTCTTGTGTGAGGATATCAAGAGAATAATCTCTGTGCAGTGTCCTCACATTCCAACTACCTGTGGAGAGAAAATGGTTAGTGGGATGTTTAAAGAAACTATTTTATATATAGAGAGAGAATGCCAACAATATCAAACAGCCCCCTAGTCGCAGACATGGGGCAAAGACCCGTTTCCCCACCACTAAAGGCTGAAGCCATCTACACTGGAAGAATTTCTTCAACATAGGATTTGATAATGCCCAAAGAAGCAAGAGTTCAGGTACTTGCAATGGCCTCTGATCAGGATTATCCACCAGCTGATAAAATGTATCCTGTGAATCTATTCACTTGGGGCTGTCAACCCACAAACAAACAGAAAACACAGAAGCAGATTTACCCTCAGCAGAGGCCCACCAGTGCAGGAAGTTCAGGATCCATAATCAAGCTCATCACATTAGGTTATATATATATAATTTTTCTTTCATTATTTCTTCATTTTCCAGTAAAAACATTCTGTGCTTGTATCATTTTCTGAAAATTAATGAGATTTTGTTTGGATGCGGAAGCAAAAAGATCTTCTGTGGCATGCCACAGAAGAACTTTTAGTAAGGCTTCGGTCCTAACATGAGATAGACCATTTTGTAAGGCTTCGGTCCTTACATGAGAGGGCAATTTCAGCCACGGTTTTTGCATAACCCTGCTACACTCCCTGAGGATGTTTTAGCCCTCCCCCCCACCCAAATACAACACCCAGAGAAAAAGTTCATATTTAGTAGGGAAAAAAAAGCAGCCAAGAAAGTGTTCTTCCATTTTATTTAACAGGACAGAAAATCCCATTAATGCGAGTTATCTAAGTCAACTTGTATAAGCCTGGCTTGCATTTTAAAATATACTACATTGAAAAGAATCATTAAAAATAATGTTTCAAGTAAATATATTATTATTTAGGAAGAAATTTCTTTTAGATTTATATATAATTTAACTGATTTTATCAATTGTATCCAATTTATTTTTTCACTATAAAAAAAAATACCCCCTCAAGCAGCTGCTTGCCACAGAGGTCTGACAGGAGCCTGTTAGTTTATATGCCATAGTAGAATGTCTGAGAGGATGGCAGGACCTCAGCAGAAAAATAACACAGCCTTACGCGGGGCTCGAACCCAGGTCCCTTAGATCAGATCACGCTGAAAATGTCATATTAAAATTAATATGTTTTAAAATTGTTTACATTTTTTATTTTCATAAAATTTGGAGTTAAATTTTGTTTAATTTAGTATATAACATTACCTATTTCTGTTGATTGGTTAATTTTTTTTAACTCTAAAGTTGATTCGTTTATCTGACTCAGCACAATTGGCAGATAGCCTGGACTTTTCTCAAAGTGTGCTGAGAAAAAAATTATAAAAAAAAAAGAATAATTTTATTGTTTGAAATAAAAATTTAATTTTTTTGTTATTCAGAAATAGCCTTTCTATTCATATGCATTATAATTATTTCTGTCTATTACAGTTTTTTTTAATAAACTTTTATTTGCATTGCCAGATGCATTTTTTTTTACTACAGGACTCTAAATATCCAATTCAAATTAAATTAATCGTCTTTAATGTTAAATATTTCATTTAAAAAAATGCACAATTAAATGCTAATTCATTTGGCATATGACATAATTCCTTTCATTATTTATTTGGCAAAAAAAAAAAGGTTCTAATGTTAAACTGTTTTTGGGGGGTGAGAATAGTGAGAAAAGAGCTGTCTCTGGATGTATACAATTTTCAGGCTGGAACTGGAAAGGTTAAGCCTAATTTAAGAAAACAATTATTACCTTTGGACACTGAGTTAATGCTCTCTGATATTTTGTAACTGATTACGTTTATGCCCCATTCCAGTTAGAAGGTAACTGTGTTAAATATTATTCAGAGAACTAAAGTGAAACTGTGAACTTAAAAGTAATGAGTTAATAGTATATTATTCTCTCTATATATTACCTGAAAATGAGAATTAACTAGAATATGTCTTAATGCTTCCTTTCTCAACAGCAGTGCATCAATCAACAGAATTGATACTTCAGTTTCAATGTATTTATCTACTGGTTTCCCACACTCTTTCTAAAATGGAAAAAAAAAATTTGAATTAGTTATACTTATATCAACAGAGCATAAATATGTATTATATATAATACATAACTCATAAGAAAATGTCTGGTTATCAATTACTATTCATTAAAGCATATGAAATTATAGAAAAATTGTTTTAATTTTCAAATGGAATGAACCAATGCCTTTCTGATTACACTTTCTTTCTGAATTATTGTTTAATTTTCTATGGCATTTTGGGCATAAAGTCAACAGAGTGAACTACAGCTGTTATTTTTAGTCAACAAAAAATAAATATCTGTGACAAGAGATAAGCCAAAATATACAAAGAATTAGGGTAGAAGCAGGTTTAACCAAGTAACTGGACTGAACCAAAACATCATTTCTGTAAATAAATTATTCACATCAAAGAGTGCAATATATGTTTTCTCCCCTCTATTCCAGTAGTATTTTTAAAAATATTCTTTTAAAAAATGTATACATACAAGCAGTGTTACAAAAGTATAGTTTCCTTGGTCACAAATCGGGACCCAAATTATTTGACTAGCAATTAATTTTCATCTATTATATAAACAATATAACATTACAAAATATATCTAAACAATATAACATTACAAAATAAAAATTAACTTTCAAAACAAATTATTAAATATATTATTCTACTGAGAGTTTTGATACACCTAATGATAACAAATGATCAAATATGAAACTGCTAATGCTTTTATAAATTTATATATACACACACACACTATTTGTATTGCCTGTATGATGGGTCCAACTTCACAAAACTGGTACACATTCATTTTCATTTATTGCTCCTGTTTGTTTTGTCTACAAATGGGATTATATTACATCAATTTGCAGGCATAATATCATTTCTGTGTCAACAACCCCAAACTGTCCACCAATCTATGCCAATCATACTATATATTTGAAATATAATTTCCTGCCCATGTACTACATACTAGACTCCCCTTACCCCACCTGAAGCAGCTGCTTGCCACAGAGGTCTGACAGGAGCCTGCCAGTTTATATGTCAGAGAGGTGTGTGAGGAAGGGGAGACCTTAGCACTTAGCAGAAAGACAACACAAACATCCATGCCTTACCAGGGCTTGAACCCAGGTCCCTTGATCAATAGCGAAGCATGCTAACCATTTGGCCAAGTGAACAAATTAAATAAATAAAAAATTATCCCTCAAGTAGCTGCTTTCCACAAAGGTCTGACAAGAGCCTATTAGTTTAATATGCCATAAAGAAAATCTGTAAAGGTGAGATCTCATCAAAGGGACAACAGCTAGAGTAGGCAAAAATATTTTACTTTGCTAATTACTTGCTATAAAATGTAATTTGCAAAAATAGCTGGTAAAACTATTAATTCAAATGCTGAAATGTTAAAATTATAAATACTATAAAGAAAGTGAAAGGGAAATGAAATATTTTAATGCAAAGAATTTTACATTTCACCAAGTATTCAAGAAGTTGTAATGCACTGAGTTTCAAAGAGATTAGGAACTACTGTTCTAGAACAAGATTTAAATGGAAAAATGAGAATGAAGATTGGCTTAAGTTCTTTTGATAAGACACAGGATAGCTCATACAATTTGAAACTCATATAACAATCTCAGAAGAGGATAAAACAATTCCTGACAACAAAGGAAGAATGAGTCAAATAACAAGGGCCAAATTTGAGATCTTAACCAACCCTATCTAGATTTCAGTTTTTAATGTATTTGTTCAGTAGAGTTAGGTAAGCTGGTATATGTAACATATATTTATCTGGTGTATCTAGAACATGTAACATAAGTTTTAACTGAAACAGATGTCAACTTATAAGTTTACCAGTTCTCTTAGTTTTCATAAATTAAAACTTTAACAGATCATTAACATTGTTCTAAATATTTCAGCTTCCATAGCTTTTTAAAAACTCAATGGATATTGTTGAAAAACTAAAGATTGAGGTAAATTTAATTCCAATCTTATTACCAGTAATTTTTCCCCTAAAAAGTTTATTTTCAAGTTACATTTTAGATGTGGACTTCCACTGACAAAAACATACTCTAAAAATTTTTAAAAGGGGAGGGGAATTTTTACAATTACATATAATTGTAAAAATGTTGTTTTCATATGAAAATTCAACACTCCATTTACTATCAACTCACAAAGTCAGTGGTACAGTGGTATCATGTTGGTTCATGATGACATTGCAACTATCAGGGTCAGGTTGGAGTTCTGGTGATTGCATGGTTGTTTGTTCTGTGATAATCTGCAGATAAGCTAGTATATTTACAGGTCTGATCACAAAATTGAACTTTTTTGCAGCAAATTTTGTTTAGATGTCTCAGGTGAAGAGAGAATCAAATATGGTATGCTTTACTTAACAAATTTTTAAAATACACAGTGTATGAAAACAAATAATTCATCATACTACATTGTACATATACTTCTATCAAAATGATAATGTATTACTAACATTATAAGATATTACTTGATTTTAATTTACTTTGAAGTGACTTGTCATTTTATTCTTTACATCAAACTAGCATGTTAAAAAGCATAGCTACATATTTTATGTAGATTTATTAAGTATGTGACTTTGTATAGATAATTCCTAAAATTGTCATATATATAGTATTAGGTAATGTAAAAAGTTCCAGTGCTAAATGGCCAGGTCACAGGGACCCCAAAGACTCGGAGAAGGTTGGGGAGGAGACCCACTGGAACAGCTGTTGTTATACAGATGTAGCCTCCCATTAAGGGCGTCCAGTGTTTTTTAATGTGCAAAGGGTATGGCTCTCCTTAAAGTCCCATTCAACAGACAGTGACTTTCCCAAACTCATCGTGTCCCCTACTGGCTGTGGGCAAGATGGGGAGGTTAGCAGAGATAAATGTCAATGCTAAAACCTGGGAACTACAGATTATGAGCTTGGTGCACTACCAACTGAATCACAGGTAAGGCATGGATCTTTGTCTTATATATTTCTGATGGTTTCCCCTTCCTCATAGACCTTCTACTATGCATATAAACTGACAGGCTCCTGTCAGACTTTTGTGGGAAGCAGTTACCTGAATTTTTTCTTTATATTATTCCAGAATGCTCTAATGAACAAATATATTACTCTTACAGCAATAATAATCAAATATTAACTTTTATATATTTATTAGATATTATCTCTCAGACCCTCTACTATGGCATATAAACTGACAGGCCCCTGTCAGACCTCTGTGGCAAGCAGCTGCTTGAGGGGTATTTATTTATTTTATTATATCCTAAAGCAATCTGTAATATTATACTTAAGTATCCTTCAGTTCATTATGAGTGAAATCGTTGTCATTACTTAACTATTAAGACAGCTTTTACCAGTCCCAACACCATAAAAATTACCGAGGATTTATCCTTGAAAGATATTCAAGGGAAAAAAGAAATAAATTCATTACGAAAGAAAAATTTCACATTAATATTGAACATTTTCATTACACAGTGGCATAACTTTATTAATCCTGTCCCGTATTCTTTATACAGTGATAAAGTAGGAGACCCACAGTTCACACAAATATCTTTCCCCATAAGTAATTATGGCTATCACATTTATAGCTCTTCTCAGATATGCGTACTTGGTACGGTATTGAAAAAGAAACAATAACAGAACATCATATCCGAAGCTTGAGATTGCAATTCAACTTATTTTTCACATCGAATACACTGTTTCATACAAACCCGCTTTAATTTCGTACTATAATAATCATAAGATTTATTTACTTGAAATAGTGTTGCCATTTTCCTATATGAATTCCATAAAGCATTTTTAGGTAACAGGCTTCGAAGAATTTTTTCCGTTTATCAGAAACCAAAGCTGCCTAAAGAGCTAACTACCTGTCACAGCTATAGTTTTATCCTGTACTGCTGCTAGAATGCTATGAAAGGAATAAGGTTCAAGGTGATGAAGTTTTGGTTAAATTAGCCTCTAATTAGGGGCTCCCTCTACCAGTCACAACAGAAGGGTGAGATAGCGGAAGCAGAAGAAATTGTCTCTCAGTTATCTCTCGAAGCTAATAAGAGTACTAATAAGGAAAAAGAAAAAAAAAACATTATACCTTGCAGAAGAGGCCAATGTTCTGAAAGAAATCAGTGACTGTTCGGAAGAGCGTTGGCTACAGCTTCACATTGTGGTGATTACCAAGAAGGGAGGTGATGGAGTAGTCGGTGGTTCCGATAGCATGAAGCTCCCGGAACAAAGCTTCTCTTTCGGCATTGTAGCTGGAGTAGTTGAGCAGAACGTGGGATATACTCTCAGGTGATGGAGTAGTCGGTGGTTCCGATAGCATGAAGCTCCCTGAACAAAGCTTCTCTTTCGGCATTGTAGCTGGAGTAGTTGAGCAGAACGTGGGATATACTCTCAGGTGTGCTGCAAGTGGCACAGTTTGGACCGTAAGCTTTGCCGAGAGTGTGAAGTGTAGAATTGCTGTAGATGACACCAACTCGGAGACGATGAAGGAGGGTCTCCTCAGATCTGTGGAGACTACCGCAGTTAGGAGCAGTGAGAGAAGGGTCAACCAGGTACCTGAATGAGGAACAGCTGCTGTCTCTGCGACTGCGCAAGACAATGCTGGCCCATCAATTGTGAGACAGAACACTTACAGTCGCTGAGAGAAAGAGGGTAATTAGTTACACACCTCTGACTCTCCAGCGCTTCCTTCGAGGTGTGAGCAGCGAGCTCATTGCCAGGTATCCCTACATGGGAAGGGATCCACTGGAAATGAACCGTGATTCCGGTAGAAGTGACCTTGGAGCAAGTCTCCATGATCTTCTGGATGAGGAAGGGGTTGCAGCTCTTCCTGTCTCGCTGACTTCGAGTCACAGCGGATGACAAAGTCTCGAGACTGAGGATGAAGAATACAGCTTCAAGAATAGCATGAAGTTCTACATAGGTGGAGGAATCGAGATGCGGGAGACAGAAACCTCTGGCAATGCCCTTATCGGGGATGGGAAAGGCAGAGGCAGCACGTAGCCACTCTCGGTCCACAGATCCATCAGTGTTGACCTCAGAATATCTCTTAAATCGTGCAGTGACATAGTGGAGAGAAGTCTGACGGCCACTGGCAGGGCGCCGAGGGAATTTATGGGCCACTATGTAATATTATGCTCGGCCCCCCCCCCCCCCCCCCTTGAAAACTTTTTATCTTTACAAATCATTAATATCGATTATTCTGGACACAATGATGACATTCATAGGAAAAAAAGCCTGTCGCGCAGTCAGGCATGCATTTTTTGCACCTTCACTGTCCACATTCACTTTTACACCGACTTCAAACAAAGTTCTACTCCCTTTCTTAATAACTTCCAATTTTTTATTTCTCTCCTTGAGCTTCTCAGCTCCTGACTTATGCTTATACTTGTCCATTGTTCAGTTAGACTATAGCACCAATGAATATATCATTTTACTAAACAAATGACAACGAAATGGTGAAACAAATGTGCCGACAAGAGACTTTTAAACTGTTATAATTTGTAACACTGATACACAGACCACAGACGATGTTACTGGAACTCGAAACATGAACAATGTAATATACCTGATCGCACGGGTTGGGTTTGGGAGAGTCCAACTTTTGCTACTGCTGCAGGGGTGGGGTGTTTAACAGGGAAAATACAAACAAATGCTGTAAGTTAACGTGGACAAAAGAAGATGTTAAGAAATGGTTCGTTCAACTACTATTAATGAGATAATATGTCATAATCCAACTAGTGTTTCTTTTTAAAAGCATATTATAACAAATAATGCTCTTATGGAATTTTATAGGATCGATATATAGACTAACTAAGAATAATTTTTGTAAGAAAAAGTAAAGAGTCACTTAATCTGACGGGCCCTTATTGCTGACGGGCCCCTATGCACTAGTCCCCCTTGCCCACCCCCCCTGTCGGCGGCCCTGGCCACTGGATTTGAGTCGTTCTTTCGAATTAGAGAAGGGACAGTGACATTGATCATAAGATCACTATTTCTCGAAGATGGAAGGTCAGGGAAGAGCTTATTGCCAGCAGTAGAGCTGGCAGGGACGACTCAGCCATAGAAGTCAGTACAAGACACTGCGATGGCAGAGTCTGTTCTGTCTTGCAACTTTCTGAGAAGCTCATGGTTAAAGTGGAGTGTCGAAGGATGACACAGTATATCTCTCTTCTGGTGCAGGCGGAAAAGCATGTCATCCGCCTTTGCGATAACAGACGAATTTTGTGTGTTAGGGTAGAGTCAAAGACAGAGACGCAGAGATATAGTGTGTATAGTGGCCAACCTGCTCAGTAGTGAAGACCTTGCTCAGAAGGTGACCACTGTAGTTGACACAGGAGAGGATCAAGTGCCGAAAGGAATAAAGGAATAAATAAAGGGGTGTTACCAAATAATGTCGCCGAAGAAACGCTGAAGCAAACATCGCCGTCGTAAAAACATCACCGACATGTGTTTTCTGGGGTCATCATCCTCAAGCAACCTTGGGTTAAGAAGGTCCAACTATTATGAACAATTTAAGGATAGATTTTACGGACAATTTCAGGATATTTTTAATTCTGTCAAGAAAGGAGATATTACCCTTGTTCTAGGTTACTTCAATGCCATAGTTGGTACTGACTCTGAACTTTGGGGAGGAGCGATAGGCCCTTTTGGTATTGGTAGCTGCAATGGCAATGGGCAAAGTCTCCTACAAGTAAGTAAACTCAATGGTTTTAGAATAACTAACACTTATTACAAACACAATGACATACATAAGTACACACGGGTTTCACGATGGGCTGCATAAGAATATGATTGATTATATATTAATTAACAGCAAATGGGTTAGTTCTGTTAGGAATACCAGGTCATATAGGGGAGCTGAAACTGGATCTCACCATTGCCTAGTTAAAAGTGTCTTGCAACTTAAGATTATTATTATATGTAATTTTGTACAAAACATGTTCTAAATTAAGAAGATTATAATAGCATTAAAAGTCAATCCTTCAGATTGAATCTTCATATCGCTGGATATTTTTCTTTAGATCTAATCACCTTAATGAAAAGTCAATGTTTCAGATAAAATTTTCAACAGATTGGGATCTTTTCTTTAAGTCTGATCACTCTACACAAGAGTGAAGAGAGACTGGGGAATTGGTGGACAACTGTTAAGAGACTGGAAGTCCACCATCAATGCCATCCAGATTTTTCTTTAATATGTGCCTGGTCCCATGACTTAACATTCCATCCAATGACCAGTGATCTTTCCATGGCCATTACTGTCCATTTTCTCGCTAAGAGCAGGAAGGTACTTAAAAGAGATAACTCTCGATGCTGGCACAATTGTGACTTGAATATAGGAGTAGCACAGATCATGAAATTTGTTGCTACCAACAGAGTCAACCCTGAAGATATGGTGGAAAAATTGTTTTAACAAATCCACATAGTAAGTGAGAAGCAAAATGAAAATCTGGCTTGGATTGTTTTACTTCTGGGCGGTACTTTTTTGTACACAAGTGGCTAAATAGACAGGTCGCAATGATCCCAATAGCTCAGAGATGACTGGGGAATGAGACCCACTGGAAACTGTTAGGAGAAAGATGGTAGCCTCTTGTCAAAGCCATCTAGCGTGTTCTTCAGCATGCACAGTGTGTGGCTCTCTCATACATGGGGCCATGGTGTGTGGCTCTCTCATACATGGCCCATCTGAGAGAGGCAGCCTTTCCAAGCCTTTTGGTATCCTCTACTGACCGACGGCAGGGTGGGGGAGTTTTGCAGAGGTAAATCTCAAAGCTGGCCCAGGTGGAACTCGGACTTAGGAACTGCAGATTACGAACTTGGTGCATTATTGACTGAGCCATCCCCGCTCGCAAAAGAAAATTCAATAACTCGTTTGAAAACTAGCTACTTGAAACATATTGTAGGGGGAGGTTTTTGTAGGTGGCATTTTTATGCATGTAGTTTTGGATGCAAGATTCTATAGGCGACGTTAGGTAGAGCAGGTATGTCAAACTCGTTAACCACCGAGGGCCATATTAAGTATTATATATTAAATCACGGGCCGCAAAACCAAAAAAAACAAATGGAAATAAAGATGAAGCATAGCTTTCATTATAAACAAATCAATACACACAAAATAATAATACACAGAATATAAACATATTAAAAAGTACATATGTAGGAAAGTTTCTTTTTTTCAATTTAACATTATTTAAATAAAATAATATCTTTTTTTTTAAGAAACTTGGCAACGTTTTTCATTAACCAAATCTTCAAAATTTGGTTGAATTTGTTGAGCTGTAGTTATTTTTAAAATTGCTTGCACATGCTTGTCTGTTAATCTTGATCTTTCCGCAGTTTTATTATTTTTTAAAGTGGAAAATAGTTGTTCGCACAAATATGTGCTACCGAACATAGATAAAATACGTTTAATTGCTAATAACACATTGGTAAATCGGTCCGGTGATAAATAATTATAGAAATGTGGAATCCCAACATTCATATATTTTTGTTTCAATACGGAATCGCACTGAATTTCGATTAGTTCCAGTTGTAAATTTTCATCCAGTGTAGTCAAAAGTTAAATAAACGTATTGGTTATCAATCTTGGCGGGCCGCAGAAAAGTTCCCGGCGGGCCGCGTGTTTGACATGCCTGATGTAGAGTTAAAATTTTTGTTAAGGATGTATTACGCTAGCAGCATTTTTCTATTGGGCATTTATCCATTAGTGTTTTCAAATGCAACCAAATAAAAAAGGAGACGTTTAATCATGCTTAGCCATAATAAATCATCCGCAATCAATGGGTGGCCATGTTTTAATTAAAGGGAATGTGTACTTAATGATTTAAAATATTTCCAGTAAAAAAAAGAGAACTTTGGAAAGAGTTCCCTTTAAGTTCATTTCCTCATACGGAAAGTTTGCAAAAAATCGATTTAATACAGCATCCAAATTTAGTTTTAAAAAGGTGAGAACAGAATGTTTTTGAAACGCCAGAATTCTGTAGAAACAGAAAACATCAGAACTCATAGCTACAACTTTATATGAGGTGCTTTTTCAAAAATTCTTGACATGCATTTGCAGGCCAAAAACCATTTCACTTATCTCAACAAAACTTGTATTTTCTTTCAAAGTATCCCCTGCAGGATCTATGCAATGTTGCAGGCATTTACTCCCATTCTATAGAATGCTTGGTGGTTCTCCTGTTGGAAATACTCTGTAACTCTGAATGAAACCATTTGCACGGTCTTGCACCCTTGAAAAAGGTTTTCCAGCAAGTTTCTTTTCAACTTTTGGAAACAACAAAAAATTGCATGTGCAAGATCGGGTAAATATGCAGGATGGGGTAGCTTTGGGTTTGGTTGTTTTACTTCTGAGTGACACCTTTTTGCACACTATGGGCTAAATGGCCAGGTCACAAGGACTCAAAAGGCTCAGGAAAGGTTGGGAGAGGGGACCCACTGGAGCAGCTGTTGAGAGACAGATGGTAGCCTCCCATCAAGGCCATCCATCATGTTCTTTGACGTGCACAGGGTATTGCTTAATGTTCCATCCGACGGACAGTAGCTTTTCCAAACCCACTGGTATTCCCTACTGACCATGGGCAGGGTGGGGAGTTTTTCGGAAATAAATCTCAATGCTCACCCACCTGGGAATTGCAGATTTATGAGCCTGGCACGCTACTAGCTGAGCCACTCCCACCCCTGGATGGGGTAGTTGTTTGATTTTTCCTGCTCCAGATAGACCATAACTTGCCAGGTTTTGTGAGCACTGGCATTGTCATGAAGAATGAGAACCACACCTACGAGCGAATACATAACGCATTCAATAGATACGTAAATGTGAATCAATTTTTTCCTCTTCCTTCTTCGGGCTTTTAGGGGGAGGCATTCCCCCAGGATCCGCCACTGGTGTGTCCTTTTACAGTTATTTTTTCCGGTAAGATGTTCACTGCTACTACTCCTTGTAAATTAAAAAAAATTGTGAACATTCTCTTCCTCGAGCGAAGTCATATCGGAGGATTTGGGGGCGTTATTCATCTTCCGCAATCCAGGCGTTAAAACATAGTTGTCGATCTTTCTGGGAATTGTATAGTAATAAAACCACCTCTCATCACCTGTGACAATGTTTGTTAATCTTTCGCAGCCACTAGCTTCAAACATTGCTAGTATTTCCTTGCACGAGTCAATTTTAGCCCTTTTTTGCTATTCTGTTAGTTTGTAGAGTACCCATTTCGCACAGATCTTTCGGAATTTTGAATAATGATGAATAATTGCTTCCACACTGCCAATCGCTACACTTCTATCTATTACCTGAATGGTGATGTGTGGATTTTCCTTAATGTATTCACGAGCACCAACGATGGCACTCTCGCTCACGATCTCCTTTGGTCTTCCTGCACGAGAGAGGTCTTTCTCTGAATTTGCGCATCCATCCCGTAACAGGGCCATATGAACAGGCATGTCCCCATGTAGTGATAAAAAGGCACGAATTTTTTTGCGTCATCCCCTGTTGCATCCTTGAGTAAATGAAAATCTTTCCTGTCTTTAGTAGACTCCACAGCAAAAAAGCAAAATTTCAGAAAGAGAGAAATGATGATACAGCCTTTGTGTTTAGCATGTAATGACAAGTTTAGACAAGCTTTCAAACAAGTTGTAGCTCGTTAACTTTTGGAGGGACGAGTGCAAATCTACATACAGCTGCCGAGAACTTTTTAACACTCTTTGGATAAATGATCGCTAAGTTTGTAGGTGTTTAATTGTTCAAATTGACAGATACACTTTCAAATTCATAATATGGAATATTGGTATTTCTAAAGAAAGAAGAAAAAATATCTGAATGCAGAAATAATTTGAATTTTGAGTCTCTTACAGTAAATTACATATTGCCTTCAAACTAATCTATAATGAAATTTAGCATGTCTTTAATGCAAAACATTGACTGTAGTGCATTTGTGTCATCAATTTATCATTAATATATAACAAACAAGACTGCTTTAGCAAATGAAGTAATACTCCTAGAACCCGCACTCCCAATTCTCGTAGGGGTGGCTCAGTCGGTAGCGCGCCAGGCTCGTATTCTGTAGTTCCCAGGTTCGAGTCCCAGCTGGGTTAGCATTGAGATTTATCTCCGCAAAATTCCTTTCCCTGCCCACGGACACCGATGGGCTTGGAAAGGCCGCCGTCCGTCGGATGGGACGCTAAGCCGTGGTCCCGTGTGCGAGAGAGCCATAACCTGTGCACATTAAAGAACACACTGGATGTCCTTGACGGAAGGCTACCATCTGTCTCCCAACAGCTGTTCCAGTGGGTCCCCTCCCCCAACCTTCTCTGAGCATTCGGGGTCCTTGTGACCTGGCCATTTAGCCCATGGTGTGCAAACGCAACCCAACTCAATTCTCGTAGCAGTGTTCGCCATGAACAATGGCAGCAGGAGGAGTTGGCTGCTTAAAGAGGCAAGAGCCTGTTCTTCTTGTCTTTCTGATATTCCCAATAGTCTTTCTGACTATTGGGAATAAGGTTGAATGTTGCTAAATAATATGCATTAAATGATTAAATAACTAAAAGGAGATGGACATTAATGCTTTTAAGCAAAAATTTAGTTTTTCTGATGAGTGGGATTCGAAGGAATGACTCGCAGTTACTTGCCAAGTGCTCTGTCCAATAAGCTATTGCCGGTTCCATCATTTATCCACTAAATATGACTTTTAAATCTTCCTAATTATGTGGCTCATGGTGCCATCTAGGGTCAAGAAAGCTTACTTATCCAGTATTGCTCAAAATATAGATGTTAAATAAGGAAGTCATGCACACTGAAGCATTATTAATGCAAGAATCAATGAATAATAAATACACTACCTGTTGGCATGAATTGGAAGAAATATTTTTGTGAAAAAATTATTTTCGCTGATTTTCTGGCATTTGAACCCACTCCTACAGTTTTATGCCAGGTGCTCTATTCACTAAGCTATCATCAGCGTCATCATTTATTCACTAATTGTGACCTTTAAATCTTCTTGACCTTGTCACTCATGGCACCATCTAAGTTCGGAAAAGGCAACTTACCCAATATTGCTAAATTTTATGAATATAAGAATCTATCAATGATAAATACATAAATAAATGATGGAGATGGTAATAGCTAAGTGGATAGAACACCGAACATGTAAATGGCAAGTGTGGGTTCGAATCACACTCATTGGTGAAACTCATCCACAAAAATATTTCTTCAATTATGTATATGTTAAAAAGTAATCTGTGTATTTGTTATTGACTGATTCTTGCATTAATAACACTTCATTGTGAGTGACTTCCTTATTTAACATCTATGTATTTTGCTAACCGTCCTGTGGCCCAGTGGTTAGCACTCTTGGCTAATGATCTAAGGGACCTGAGTTTGAGCTCTGGGTAAGGTATGGATATTCATGTTCTTTTTCTTCTGAGGTTCGCCATCCTCACAGACCTGCTATGGCATATAAACTGACAGGCTCCTCTCAGACCTCTACAGCAAGCGCCTTCTTGAGGGGGGGGGGGGTATTTTTTATATATTTTGCAATATTGGATAAGTTGTCTTTCCCCACCATAGATGGAGCCATGAGAGACAAGATCAGAAACATTTAAAAGTAACAATTAGTGGATAAATGACACAGCTGACGATAGTTTACTGTAGAGCACCAGGCTTGCTACTGGGAGATCTGGGTTCCAATCCCACTCTTCAGTGAAACTCATTTTTTCCATAAAGATATTTTTTTTCATTTGGACATATAGGACAGAGAAAAATCCTAGAAGCTACTCTTAGTTTTTACAGGCATTCTCATACAAGGACAGGCTCTACTAAAACCGAAGTCACTGCTGACCACTGCCTCAGTTAGAGATAACACAGCACACAGAGTTTGCATTGATGGAACAGTCGCTAGCTCCTATCCACTATGCCGGTTATAGTGTATTAATGATGATAAATTGGCAGAATAGATCCAAATTATGGTTTTTCATAGCCAGATGAAAGTTGAGAGAACTCAGATTATATCTTGAAGCCAAAAAGAACACAGAAAGGCTGGTCAAACAAAGAAGTCGCAAAAAAGGCAAAAATACAAGAAGCAAATGAGTAAGGATCTAAAGTTGGATACTTGTTTGCTTAATGAAAGTAGACAAAATAGCTCACTTTTTGAAGTTAAAGTTGCCCTTTGTCCACAAATCCAGGGTGCTTGCGACTGTGGGAGTATTATTTCTCATGCTCTTTAGATTCTGGAAGAAAATTTTCCTTCCTTTTTCATATTTTGAACAATGAAGTAGAAAGTGATCGATAACCTCAACAACTCTGCATTTGTTGCACAGTGGAGAATGTTTGTTTATTTCTGAATTCGATGTTATTCAAATTTGCTGTTCCAGTTCCCAGTTTTCTGATCTGGACTTGTTCTTTCCTAGAAAGCATCTTTAAAGAAGGCGTGTGGTGACTAGAATCAATTTGAAACCGGTAGTGATTTTTATCTTGAGACAGTAAAGTCCAGGTGTTTTCCCATTCTTGAATGAAATGGTCAAGGAGTTTCTTTTTAACTTTTACAATTAAAACACCATTGACTGTGAAAGCGTAATCCAAAGGTTGACCAATGCAAGCTCTAATATCTCTTGCAACATAACTGACATATACTTTAGTAAGCTGACCATTTAAAGCACTTAATATAACTGGTACATTATTATTAGTATGAATATCGTTAAATGAATAATCCATTTTATCAGTGTGATCAGACATTTTACGCTTATTTCTGTGATAAAACCATCATTTTTACAATCACTTATTGCGCTCTTTTCGTTGTCACGTACCAAATTGTTTTCATTAATTGGAATTTGAGAGGCGGAGACTTCCATTAAGGAATCTTTATTCTGATTGTCATTCGAGGTATAATTTATAGTCACCTTCTTTTCTCCAAATTGTAGTCAAATGGTCGAATTCGCGTTTTGACAGCAGACTCTTGGTCAGGGCCGTCGCCAGATTAGAACGCGCCCTGAGGAAAACAATTAAATATCGCCCCTCAAAAGGTCGGAGTTGTGCATGCGCAACTCCTACGCTCGGAACGAGGATTGCAATGTCCACAAAATGAAATAATAATTCCAAAAAGGATAAATATAACGTAAATTAATCAAAACTAGTTAAGGAAAAGTAAAAGTGAATGGGTGGACCATCACAGGCGCCGTGAGGCAGGCTGCTCTATGCTACATCCTGTCGACGATACTGCTCTTGGGCAATTCTCCCTGGTGTCACCACCTTTAGACGCTTTTCCCGCCTAACAAGGCAGAGTCAGAAAGATAACACTAAAGTTATAAAATAGCTCTCCCAATACTCACGATACACGTGCAGTGACAGACAATACAAAGTAAAAGTTAGTACACTCAAAGTCGAAGATAAAATCAAATTTTATTAATAAATTTATAATAAGGTTAAATTTTATTAAATAAAATTTAATTTTTGCCCGTCACTTGTTATAAATTTATTAATAAAATTTGCGTGAAGTTTCGTGAATTTTCGTGAAATTTGCGTGAATTAATAAAAGTGCGTAATAAGAGCACATTTGTGCTCTTATTACGCACTGGAGAACGTCTCACCACCTGAAGCTTAATGAAAGAGTTGTCCAGAGCTCCGAGTTGTCCAACTTTGAATTGTCCAACTCCGAGTTGTCCAGTTCCATTCCCCCACTATGCCGGTTTAGACTATAATATCTTCAATTATATGTCAACAGGTGATCTGTGTAATCATTATTGATTGAGATGGATATTAGATGCTTTTTCAACTTCATTATTTTTTTCAGTATAGCAACTGAAATGGAAATAATAAATTAGTACTTAGCAATTTATCTTCATGAAAAAAAAAAACAATGAAGAAGCCGGAAATTGGTTTTCTTCGATTTTAATTAAGAGGATCCCGAATCCGGTCGTCTTATATGAAATCGCAAAATTAGCCTATCTTTTGCTTCGAAATCGAAAACAATCGTCTTTGTATAATATTATTTTAGCCCCATATTTTATGTCCGACACTTAAAACATATTTTAAAAAAAACTGTAAAATGTTATTCCATATAAAATATTATTTTAACCTTTCCTGTTCGGTGGAATATTTTAGTAAAAGGCTATTTAGGTAATTTTAGTTCCACTGAGAGAATTACTTTCCTAGTCTCAGATTATTGAACAAAGGAATTAAGTGCTACATATATAATCTATTCGGTTATCAAAAATCCGCATAGAACTGGAGTGGAGGTTAAATTACTATATCGATCTGGAAATCCTCAGGTGCATAATTTTTTTCTCTTTGTCTTACCAGTTTTTAAACTTTTTTCTAAAATACACCCATTGTACAGTTTCCGAACATTCGCTATACGAATTTTCGGAATAATGGACAGTACAGATTTATACCTACTTTTTGGTGTCTACGGGACCTGGGTTCGAGCCCCGGGTAAGGCATGGATGTTCGTGTTGTTTTCTGCTGAGGTCCTGCCATCCTCTCAGATCTTCTACTGTGGCATATAAACTGACAGGCTCCTGTCAGACCTCTGTGGCAAGCAGCTGCTTAAGGGGGGTATTTATTTATTTATTTTTTTGGTGTACAAAGAAATTTCGCACACTAATGAAGACAATGTGCGTAACACACAGTACAAGATACAGAAGGTCGACTCGTCGTTTTCGAGCAGTCAAAGGAAAATATTAATGTTAGTAAGTGTAAAATTCATATGATGTTTCAGAAATGAAACTGTTTGACAGTTATGTATTCCATTGGAGTTTGTAAACGAAACTATATTCACTCCTATATTATTTAGAAACGCCACTAGACAGAGAGTTTCCAATCTAACCGCTTGAGTGCTGCTGTATGGGAATCCTCGGCGATTACTAATAACGGTAGCTTATGAGAGTCGACACTCTACCCAACTATGCTGTTGTCCACAACCAACACCGGGATTCTACCACCAACTAGCTGTCGATTTCTTTTTGGTAAGTATTAAAATTTTTTTTTTCATTTTCCTTATGCGTATAGTATTTAATAGCTGATAACACTGGGCAACAAATTTTCATCAAAGTTATGCATCTGAGATAAAAGTAGCTATTTCTTAAAGATTTCAGTGTGCTAAACACGAATATTACAATGAAAATGCAAAATTGGCTACGATTTCTGAGAAATCCGCAACAGTTTCTTGTATAATAGAGTAATATATGACATGTACCGGTAAAACTCCGCTTCTACTTCCGACGTCGCTTTGCCCGTCACTTGTACAGTTGCTCAGGATCATCTCTGGCGAGTGTCCAACAGTAATCAGCCAACATTGAAGTGGACCAGTTCCCCTAGTATCGTTTCTCCATCGTTACAATGTCCTGGTGAAAACGTTCACCGTGCTCATCACTAACCATGACGCAGTTGTCGGGGAAGAAATCTAAGTGAGAATGGAGAAAGTGGATCTTTAAGGACATACTGCAACCAAGTTTTTGATACAGAGACATTCTCGAGGAATAGCATTGTATTGTGTGTTATGCACATTGCCTTCATTAGTGCGCGAAATTTCTTTGTAAACCAAAAAGTAGGTATAAATCTGTATTGTTCATCATTCCGAAAATTCCTAAAACAAATGTTCGGAAACTGTACAATGGGTGTATTTTAGAAAAAATGTTTAAAAACTAGTAAGACAGAGAGAAAAAAATATGCACCGGAGGATTTCCAGATCGATATAGTAATTTAACCTCCACTCCTGTTCTCGTACCCTGACATTCCTGAGGAATTTAGTTGACATCAGACGAAACGCGTCCCAAGCCTTTTTCTCGTCACCCTGAAGCAGGTTATAGCACATTGGTCTCTGAACAGCTCGTGTATCTGAGGCCCCACAAATATTTAATCTTTAATCTTCGCTGAGTCGAGGGAATTTGTCAGCCAAGTACTTGAAATCTGATGCAGTCCGTTCCATGGCTTTTACGAAGTTTTTCATCACACCGAGTTTGATGTGTAGGGACAGTAGCAGGATTTTGGGCGTTTCTGCCAGTGCTGGGTGTTCCACATTCTGCTCTCCGACCTTCAGAGATTCCCTCTGAGGCCAGTTTCTCTTCACGTACAAAGTCTTTGCTCGGCTGTCCCATTCACATAAGAAACAGCAGTACTTCGTATATCCCAGCTGCAGACCTATCAGTAGTTTAGTCCTAACCTAGGGACCGCCACGCACTGTGCTTTCCCCCTATGATGTCACCGGTCGGACTTTGACCCCTATGTTGCAACTGTCCATGTTGCCTTCTCAGATTGATCTTTGACCCTATGTCGCAACTGTCATGGGATATGGCACCCGGTCGCACTCTTTATTAATATTCATAATTAATATTTCATATTTGACTCCCCTTATTAAAATTTCCTCCCCTTTATTAAAAAAAAACCGTGGCGCCATCTGGTGTCTATGTTGAGTACTATTTTTAGAAAAAACCTCGATTTTAGTCGTAATTTTCCAAAGCCCTTGAAAAACCTAAAGGTCATGGTCACGCGCACAAGCGGTGTTGACATGTCTTTCACAAGTGTTTATCAGTTAGCGGATGTGTAAAGGTCACGTTTCTGGCTGTATATAACGGACGGAAAAGGTCTAGCATTTATTCTGAGCTATGTGTTATAGTTGTCGCCATGGATTTTGGTTTTTGGACGAGTGATGAGGACTCTGGCTACGAGAGCAACCCTCAACACTTCAGGACTCTAGGTTTCAGGATCGGACGGTTGTCACATCGATCTGTGGCTGTGCCACCTCCGCTGCCACCACTGGTGTCAACTGTTAGAATGGAGCTACATCCTGGACCTAGTGGTCCTATGCTCCAGGCCGTTCTTGTGGACGAGGACACACCACCACTACCTACAAGACTACGATGCCCTTTGGTTATAAAACCCCTGCAACCTGGCCCCCTGGTCTAACGCAGAACGTCGTTCAGGCTCTGAGACGTAAACGTCAGAGACGTCTCTAGTCGTGCCTGTGTGAAGTCGTCAAGCATTTGCCTTCAACAGTTTACGAATTAGGGTAAGTTTCAGAGTGCAAACATGCAAAATATCTGTATGGTTCTAGATCTCGACGGGTTTCATGTAAAAGACCAATTCCTAGTGCGTGAACTTGTATATGCAACTCGGAACGGGAAATGCGGTGTCTATCGGTTCAATCTTTGACATTACCAAGCTTTGTCGGTAAAAGACAGGAAGACAATCAACTATGGGTCTAAATATGTGTTAGGCCTACCCTTTCATCCTCTACCTAGAGAAAAGGTGTGGACGTTAGATCACGTTCCTAACATCGTGAAATATGCTTACAAACTTGCACGTACTGAAGAAGCTACTGTGGTGGGTTACAAAGGAGGAGATGTGGAAAGAATTCTCTTGGAGCAATTAAATCTTTCCAGCATTAATCTTGAACTTTACGGATGTCCCAAATATTGTGAGCTCCCAAAAGTTTCTGAATTCGAGTGTGGATATCACACAGGAGAGGGAGTCCACTGCTCTTTAGCCGTAACAGCTGCTTTTTTTGGATGGATTGATCGATGTCTCAAGTATTGAGAACAAGTTACAACAAGTGTTGCATCACCGCTTATTGGTCAATCACGTTATCTGCAAAATTATCGTTCCTGCTTCCAGAGGGCGCTTTTTTCCCACGTTAAATAGGGGGAAACCACCGTGTGCGTCATTGTTCACGATGCAGCCTAACAATCCAGATGCGTGGTGTCTTGGTGAAGATGTTTACGTCGTGCCTTCTCTGTTCAAAAATAAGTTTTCTGTGCACGCACGTCGCTACAAGAAATATGAAAATGGTGAACTCATCTACCCTACACCTGTGGGGGTCACCCTCTCCATACCTGAATGGGAGATTTTTTGTGCTACGGTGCCCCACATCGAGGACAAAGTGAAAATCGGTCCGGATCAGCAGAAGTGGCACCTGATGCCCGGTGTACGCGTGTTCATGTTCTGCAACGAAGGTGGCGAATGCTGTGTTGAGTGCATCAAAGAATCAGCCGACCAAAGAACTCTACAGTTTCGCGTTGTGAGTCGCAGTATAACTCTGAACGCGTCGCAGTGGTTTACACTGGCTATCCACGTAGACAACGTGATGCGGGTCATGTGAAACGTGTGTGGAACTCCCAAAGATCACCATCTCTGCAGTGCATTATAGAACATTGTGAATCAGTTCGACCTTTCCTGTTGGGGCCTGTTTTCGGTGGCCCCGAGTGTGTACATCAGCTGTTGGTGAATATTTTTCAGCAAGAACTAACACGTCTGATCCCATTAGATGGACTACAACCCAAAGGAAAAATACCGGCCATCATTGGTATCTTGGTGACTTGGACATTAATACCTTAGCACAAGTGTTTGTTGATACAGCTTGGAAACGAGGTCTGTTGAATTTTGTAGGTTCTGAATTTGTGTGTACTCTAAAATATAATACTATTGTCGACGAGGCAATAAATGAAATGTATAAATTAAATAAATAATTCTAACCTATATAATGTGTCTGTCTTTTCATCCTGTTTCATTTTAGTCTTGGTATGGATAGGAGAAAGAAGGTGTTAGTTAGTGTTGGAAGCGTAATCATAACAGTGTTAACGATAGTAGTGCTTGTATTAGAACTTGTGGCCCTTAGTAAAAATATTCAATGTGGAGAGTCAAAAGCCTTAGACGGTGAATACAAAATTCGCGTGTGTAATTTAACAGTAGACATCAGACAGTTTATAGGAGACATCCCTACAGTTACAGGTGTTACACTTTCGTTACATCAATGGCAAAACCTGGTGGGGTACGACGTCTGGGTGAAGCAGAAAACAAAACTTTGGAATCCCATTATTTCGACCCTGAAAGAGGATTCGGTAGTGTAAAAAAGTTAGCTCTGAATACAGGGCTGCCACTGAAACTCGTCCGAGAGTGGTTAGAAAAGCAACCCGCCTACACGCTACATAGACCTGTTCGCAGAAAGTTCCCCCATAACAAAGTTTACGTCACAGGGTTAGACAAACAATGGCAAGCTGATCTCGTAATTGTAAAAAATCTAACTCGCTTCAATGACGGTTATCGCTACATATTAACGGTCATCGATGTGTTCTCAAGGTATGGGTGGGCGGTGCCTATGAAGACAAAAACAGGGAAAGAAATGGTGTCGGCTTTCAAAAAAATCCTTTCCAAGGGGCGATCTCCCATGAATTTAAATACGGATCAAGGTACCGAATTCACCAACAGAGTATTCCAGAAATTCCTGAAGAAGAAAGGTATTCGGTTCTTTGTCACCTACTCTGACAAAAAAGCAGCTTTGGTGGAGAGATGGAATCGCACTCTACGCGAGAGACTGGGGAGATATTATACACTCAATAACACCTACTGGTACTTGGATGTGCTGCAATGTGTTGTACGAGGATACAATGCCACAGTTCGTAGTGCACACAATATGACTCCCAAGGACGTGACCTTACACAATGAGGACACTGTCTGGGTTCGACTCTACGGCAATCCTGTCATAGTAAAAGAAAACCCAGCATTTAAAGTGGGGAACACGGTTCGACTAGCCAGTCTAAAAGTACCCTTCAAGAAGGCAGGTACGCATTTGTGGACCGAAGAAATTTTTATAGTCGAAAAGGTGTTACAACGTCAGCCCTCTGTATACATCATACGGGATTCCGAGGGAGAAGTGTTGAAGGGCACATTCTATAAATCGGATCTACAAAAATGGACCGAACCCGAACTTTACCCTGTTGAGAAAATAATCGAGAGAAAAGGTCATTAGGCACTGGTCAAATTTCGCGGTTATCCCAAACCTTCTTCGATTCCTAAAAAATGGATAGTTTTACCTGACCCTACCCTCCACGGCTAGTCAGAATATTTACCCAAACAATTCGCAGAGTGATTTCATGGTTCGTCTAGCACAACCCCTTAGATTAAGTGGAAAATGGAAAGTGGGACTAGCAGAAGTTCACTTACCTGTGAGCTGGTACAATGTGGATGGTTCTAATGACACGTTTCAATATTATGCTCCTGCTCCCTGTGAAGAATACTGGAAAATCAAGCTTAAACCAGGCAAAATACCTCGAAAGGTACTGTTATATCATCTCTCCACTCAGCTCCACAAAGAAATAATAGTGTCCTATAAGTGGTTACTGGGTATTCAAACCAAGTGAGGGATACGGTTTAATGTTCCCTAAAGCGAATTTCGGGAGGCTTCTGTGTGTCGGCGAGGGAGAAGTTGACAAACCATTCCACCAGCGATTTACTACCAAACTGTACAATACTGCAACATTCGATATAGATGACGATTGTTATTTCTACCTGATTCCTCCAGGTAGTTTCCACGAACGAAAGGAAACTGCTGAATCATTATTTAATGCGATGAACCAGATCATGCCCTACAAATTGAGAAAAGCTTTCCGTTTCAAGCAACAGGCCAATCACACAATGTTGATGGATGCAGACAAACTACATTTCATTAAATTTCCTCATTTGAACCCTGGATTAGGAGACATGCTAGGAATCACTAAATTAGATTTTGAATTGAATAAAGCCACGGGTGACTACCCCATCGATATGAACAAAGGAATGTACGGTATTTATTTGTATTCAGACCTTATTGCATGTCAGTTGTTACGTGATACTCATGGTGAACTGTTGTGTGTTGTGAATCTTGCCATCAGAACCAGTAATAACGAAGTAATCATTGCAGTGTATCAACAACCTGATTACTAACCCCTGGCAAGAAACAGTTTCGAGAGTGTGAGAATCTTCCTTCGTACCGATACAGGAGAACCTCTGCATTTTAAAGTTACATTTCTGCCATGAGGGTTAAATTCGTTCCCCCTTCTGCAGACACCTATGTGAGCTACTATAAGAGCCAAACGGGGCAGGGTGTGTTCAGGGGCCCTCGTTATCAGAGAAGTGATGGACTCGGTAGCATCTTTGCCACTATTGGACGTTTCATCAGCCCTCTCGTACGACCGGCACTGTCCACGGCTACGGTTCGTTTCAGAGATGGTCCAGGGGCAAAACTTCAAAACAGCTGCCAAAGCAGGTCTGAATGAAGCCGGTGTAGAACTATTGCAACGCGCCAGTTCCAAGCTGCAGGGAGGAAAAGGGATAAAACGTCTCCGTCATCATCCTAGTGTTCATAAAGTGAAGAGACTCTGCACTCTGAAGGACGTGTTTTAATCATGAGCATTCAGAAAATTCACGCTGATTCTGGTGACTGTACCAGTTCCGAACTGGACCTGTTTCTGGTTCCCCCACTGTCTCTCAACTGGAAAGAGGCTGCTATGTCAATTATTTACCTGTGGCTTTGCTGGAAGGTAATGCTCCACTTGAATTCATCGTGAAGGGGACAGATGATTACATTGATCTATCCCGCTGTCACCTGCGCCTCGTCTTGAAAATTGTGAAATCCGATGGTACACCCCCATCGGAAGTGATAGCCCCCTGCAATCATTTCTTCCACGCCCTCTTCAATCAAGTAGACGTCTTCCTCAACGATCACTTAGGGAGTGCTTCTCACACCCTATACCCCTACAGGGCGTATCTTGAGACTCTATTGAATTACGGTACCGATGCCACGTGAAGTCAGCTTGGTACGTCACACTGGTACCTCGATACCCCTGGTAAAATGGAACTGACCAGTTGGGAGAATGAGGGATGGCATCAGCGCAAGGGGTACGTCAAGTCAACAGGTATCGAATTCATCTCGTGGATCCATGCTGACCTGTTCAATCAAGAACGTTACCTACTCAATCAGGTCGATCTGAGACTGCGTTTGTTAAGATCCAAGCCTGAATTCTGTCTCGTGACAGGTGAAGCGGACCCCTCTTTCAAAGTACAGATTCACGAAGCTGAATTTTTCATGCGCAAAGTCAAACCCACTTGCAGTGTCATCCTTGCACATGCACATGTACTGGGCTCAGAGAGTGCCAAGCACCCCCTACGAAGAACAGATTTACGTATGTTCTCCATCGCTGCAGGTCTGATGAGTGTGAACCATGACAATTTATTTCTTGGCCAACTTCTGGTACGTATGGAACTGGGCATGGTGGAAAGTACCAGTCTGAATGGATCGTACGAAAAAAATCCCTTCAACTTCCAACATTTCGACTTAAACTACATCAGCCTTCACATCGACAGTGATCAGCAGTCCTACACCCCAGACATTACGAATGGACGTTATCTCTGATGTTACCAAGGATTATTGGAAGCTGTGGACGCATGGAAATCCGATAGTGGTATTAACTTATCGCGAAAAGCTTATGGCGAGTGTTTTACACTGTTTGGATTCCAATTGATCCCGAACAGCGTGAATGTAATCAAGTGTTTTCTTTAATAAAGAGCGGTAGTGTGAGAGTCGAACTAAAGTTTGCCAAGCCACTACCCACATCAGTCACTGTGATCCTGTATGCAGAATACCAGAATCTGCTGGAAATCCCACTGGATCGTAAAATCCTGTTTGACTACAGCTCATGAATACCTATCAGTTAGAATCCATCCTCTTGACGTTACCTACAAGTCTAGGTGTGTTCCCACGTGACAGACTACCACGCAGAATCGACAGGTCAGAAGCCTTGTTTATATACAATACCGATCCGTCTTCCCTGCCTGGAACCCACTGGATAGCAGTTTACAAGCAAGGAATGCAGGTGGATCATTTTGACGCCCTGGGGACTAGTCCTGATTTCACCATGCAAGAATACTACAGTCGACTAGGCGTACGTCACGTATCCCTTGATACCTCTGCAGGACCCCATGGGTGACACTTGTGGTGCTCACTGTCTGTATTTCCTGTTTAAAAGAGCGAGTGGTTCGACTCTTCCCACAGTACTGCATCAGGATTACACGTGTTGACTAGACTTTAACGACTGTATGGTGGTACGATGGCTCTCCGAACTACTTCAAATATTATAATTGCCACTCCTTCACAGTGTGGAAAGACGACTTTCACTCTGAAACTCATCAAAGAAGCCGCTCAGGTGTTCGAACCCCTGCCCGAACGTGTTGTTTACTGCTACGGTGAGTGGCAACCTGCCTTTGAACCCTTTAAGAAAACTGTGGAATTTTTCGAAGGACTACCTGTAGATCCGGAATTTGACCACCTCAGACCGACGCTTCTGGTGCTGGACGACTTGATGGAACAGTCTGTGGCCAGCTAACGCATATCTCAATTGTTTATTCGTAGAGGTCATGATAAAAATATCACGATTGTCCTGATCTTGCAAAATCTGTTTTTAAAGGGAAGACATTCGAGGACTATATCACTCAATGCTCACTATATGTTTTCATTTCACAACTGTCGGGATGCTTAACAAATAATGCATCTGGCAAGACAAGTATTTCCACATCAATCCAAACTCCTGACCGATGCTTATAGACTAGCTACACAACCTCCCTCTGGCTATTTGTGCATAGACCTTCATCCCAGAACGTTAGATACTGAAAGGCTCCGTGCCAAGATCCTCCCTTCTGAAGAACCCGAGATACTCTACGTCCCAAATGAAAGTTAAATCTCAAGGCCCGTTCCTTCGGTGTTTACCAAAACTTGGGGGAAAGCAATGTGCAGCTCTGTTGAAGCACATCTCTGACCCTCAGATGTATGCTCTATGTGAAGTGTGTACTAATTTCTTAAAAGGGAATTTGCCTGTCTCCCATCGAGTATTAAAGAATTTACAAAGTCACAAGACTGTCATAAGAAGTTTAGCTTCCAAACGTGCATCTGTCCGTCACAAGAAACGTCTCCTACAAAAGGGATCGGGATTTTTACTCCCCCTTCTTACTGCAGCTTTACCACTGTTGGGATCCTTATTTCGAAAACGATTTCAGTGAAGGCTGTTCAAAGGCGAAACATACGAAAAAAAGTGCGTGATTTAGACACGGAGATGAAGAAATACTTAAATCTGACGTTGATGATAAAACTGAAAAGTATTTGGCTGTATTGAAAAATTACCTGTTATTTAACCAGCAATTGGAAGCCCCCCAGGAAGTAATGGTCAGCATTCCCCACGAAGTAAAGGTAAACATTCCCAGAAAATCAATACCAGAGACTTTTGCTCATCCTCTAAAAGACATTAGCGACTTTGTTCCAGTCAGACATAAGAAAAGGAAATTATTTGAATGGGATTCATATTGAAGATATCTGTTTGAAGACTTCTGTAAAAAACAATGTATTTCCAAGACTTGTGTACTTGAAGACTGGTGTTAAAAATATGTGGTAAAAAACTGTGTATTAAAATTCTGTATTAAAAACCAGGTATTAAAAATGTAAAACAATGTATTAAAAATGTGAAACATTGTATTAAAAATTTGTGATATCCAATAGAAGAAATTAAAACTGATATACGCCTCTTGTTCTTTCAGTGAATTAGTTTTTTTACAGCAGCACTAGATGCACTAGTGCAGATGCATGTAGGGAGAGAGCGTGCTGACACTCAAACGCGGAAACGCAATAGGCAGCACTAGTGTATGCAGTGAGCGCACAGGGGGGGACCAATCAATGCGTTGCTGCAGCGCATCTTAGGGAGCGTCGCTTCATTGAGTTTCTGTAGCGTGGATGACGGAGATAATGTTGTCGAATGGTCCCTAAGTCACGCTGCGCTGGTGACAATACTCCAGATCACCTGTAAAAAACAAAGTTACCTCTTGCTTTTACCCCTCCCACTTAGATATCGTTTAGTGTTGGGAAATAAAGAGACTGATTTTTTGAAACCTTTTTTATTAAATACATCAACAGTTACAATTATAAAACAGTGCTGATAATTCATATGACAATTTCAAATCCATTGCTGAAAAGCAGTATAAAAACACTACTTAGCAGGTTTCAAAGACAATGATGTTGCTAATTCAAAAAAGTATAAAAGTACCCATATAAGATCCGTATAAAAAATACAGATTTCAAAAGCTGCTGACGACGCCGTGTGTTATAAGGGACATTACGAAACTATTTAGCAGTATAAAAATGGTCCACTAAGGACATTGAAATAATAAGTTAAGGTTCACTAGGAACATTGAAATAATAAGTTAGGGTCCACTAAGGACATTGAAATAATAAAAGGTTCACTAGGAACATTGAAATATGTGTGATTCACTATGTACATTGAATAAATTACTATAAACATTGAAATAACAAATAAAACTCCACTATGTACAGTGGAATAATAATAAATAAAACTCCGCTATGCACAATGGAATAATAATAATAAATAAAGCTCCACTATGTACAATGAAATAATAATAAATAAAGCTCCACTATGTACAATGAAATAAAATTACTCATCCACGAGCTGAATAAGGTTATCCAATCCCAGGTCGTTGTACCCGTAGGGTACAGTAACAGTCGAACACAAGCTGAGATAGCGCTTATCGAGGTTGGCCTTAAACCCTTTTACCATGGGTTTGTTCGTAAGTGACCCATCCACTTTATTACGAACTAAGGTGAAAAGGACATCGAAGGTTTCGTTGGAGGGGGATATATTTTAGATAGATTTTAGAAGTTCAAAACGATACTTTTTATTGTTTTTCTTTGTGAGAGATATGCCTTTGGCACGCAGAATTTCGTCGCCGTTACTCAGACGGATGACATAGCTTTTAGCTCCGGCGCTGACATAATCTGTGATGCGAACATTGTTTCCATACTTTGTTGTGATTTCGTCGATGAGACCTCCAAGAAATGGGTTTTGTGCAGGGATGTAGGTGTCGGTAGGAGACGTAGAATAAATCACCGAATCCGTGTCCGAATACAGTGCACGAGCTCCTAATTTTGACAGAAGCTCGTACAGTTTAAGTCGGGCATGACTTGTCACCATTGCGGCGAGAATCAAGCTTCCATGGGTGTTTGGAGGAGTGGCAGACTCTGCAGGCTTGTATGTGACTAACACGGCCTGATCACTGATGACAGCAATGTCAGTCACAACCAGTGAGGCGTCTGTCAAGAGCTCCATGTACTTGACAGGACAGCTCACGATGGTCGTCTGGGTTCGACTCATGTTCTGCACATGTTTTCCCCATGACGAATTAAGCGAGACCTTGGAAAGAGTACGCTTAAGGTTGGTTTTTCTAACTTCCAATTGGAGGATTCAAACCCCCTCCTCCTGGAAGAAGGCCTCACAAAAAGCTTCCTCCTGCTCCTTGGTCTGCACGTCAGGGGGAAATCCGGAGTAACGCTGCTTCAACCCCAGAAACGTATCTATGTACCCTGCATAGACACCTCCCTTTTTTGTTGCAGGATAGTACTGCAGAATGGTCTTAAAATGCCACACGTCGTGGAATTTGAGAAGCATGTATCCAGCGCACATAGCCGTGTAAATCTCAAATGTTGGCCACGAACCGGTCAACCCGCGTTGGTTCACACTGTGCTGGCAAGGGGGTGCCAGTTGACCATCTGCACAGGTCCTGCAAAGAGGGAAAAGCAGCTTCCCATTACACCTGTAAGGTAACACAGGGATAAACAGGTCGTCTGGTGCTAGCAATGCCAAAATAGTGGTCGAGGTCCGTGGCGAAATCGGAGGTGATTCGAACCAGGTGACCTTTACCGAAAGGAGCCTTCTTGCAAACATAAGGGTACAAGCTGTTGTAATCAACATAATTAAGGCTACATCCTCGGTCAGCCGATGCAAAAATGGAAAACACCTCCACGCACCCTCCATAGAGGTAATCATGGGCCTCTATGCACCTGATAGGCTCGATGGATTTATAAATTAATGCGAGGGGCTGGTTTTTGCGCATTAACTCATCGAATTCGTGCTCTCACATGATTTTGCACGTGTACCCATTCATCAGCAGTTTCAAGGCCTCAAGGCAATCCATAGTTCGTGTGTTTAACAAACCAAATGGTTTTCTAGTACGCTGATCTATTTTTTCAGGGTTGAAACATTTCAAACAATGATGAAAGTAACACCCTAAAAACTCGTAAAAACAATGGGTACTGTGGCACATGCCATCCAGTTTGTACTGCTCAATTTTATATTCACCTCTGGGTGATTGCGCAGTCTGAATTTCAATATTGTCCTTGGAAGCCTCATACTCCAACCATGCAAGAGCTTTCAAGGACTGCCGGTCATTACTTGCAGAATACCCCTGGGCGGGTCACACACCAAGGGTATTTTTTGCAAAATCTTCCCGCAGAAAATGCGTAAGCAAGCGCTGGCAATGGTGAGGTCACATATGAAGGGGGCTACACCTGTGAGATTTAAAAATTCCTGATGGAAAGCTTGGGCCCCTCGCCGCAACAGCTCTGTATCTGACTTGCAGTAATACAGAAGCTGTTGTTGAAAGTCCCAGGGTTCAAGGCTTGCTGTGGCATACCACTGGTCGAACGCTGACAGAGTCCCAGGCTTCATGTCTTCGGGCTGGAAAAAAAGCTGATCTGGAATGGATCCTACATATTGTAGATTTTCTTCCTTCACGAATTTAAAGGGCAAAAAACCTTTCACCATCTCCAAGTTGAAGGTCTTTGTAAAGGAGCGAAGAGGAGCCTGAATAAAGGATAACGTGTCGATAAATCTGATTTTAAGGCCAGGTAAAAAGATACCTAAAATCTTAAATCCATCGAACACAAGATCCGGTTTTAAAAATTTTCTGTACAAGTAACTGATGATAAACATGCCATCAAAGCCTTTCAAATTGTGTGCTAGTACTGTGACGTCCTTGAATCGTTGAACCCCGGGACGTTCTTCTGTCAGAAGCCAGTCCATAGAGGTGTCCGTTTCCGGGAATGAGGTGTAAACCCACTCTTCATCCAACTGGTACGTGACCACATAGAGTATCGGTTTCAATGATCTGTCAGCACACTACACTGTCTCTACGTCAAAGTAGAGGTAGGACTGACCAACAGGGTCAATTTTTCAGGGCTCGACGAATTTTAAAGTATCAATCTTGCAAACATACTTTTTCTGGGGATCGTGAATGCTGATGCACTTAACACAGCGATGCCGTGTCTCACATGCTTTCACCAGGTGCGCCTGAAAGCATTCAGCCCCACGCAAATACACACGGCACACCGTGCAGAGCAACAACTCCCCCGTATGAAGCACGTCGGTTGACAGGCACCTGTTGCAGGCTCCCTTACAAACGTGACCATGGTTATAACCCTTTAAACATTTCGGGCAGAATTGTTTAACCCTGAAAAACTCTGATGGTTTTGTTATCACATCGTAATGTCCCTGGTTAAATAATAAATAAAGATTGTCCTCACCTTCAGGACCGATGAAAATGGGTAAAAAGGCATCATCAGCAGTATAAACAATAATCCGGAACTGTGTTAGGTGCATCTGAAACAGTTGAACTTCCAGAAGACCACAGGGACCCTCGGGAACACCAGCGTCGAGATGGAGTTTAAGTGCTTCCGTCTGCTGTACAGGGTAACGGTAATCCCTGATTTGAACATAGCGGTTGGGCAGGCCTTTGTTTTTTAAGCAGAGCTCTCGTGTGACGACGAGAGCTCTTGAAAGACAGATGGTATCGTTGTTCACAATTTTCGTGACACTGCCCTTCTTGCTGACAAACGACTTGATGTCGGCGATAGCACGCGTCTCAGGTGCTGTACGATTTCCATTGCCACCGCTACCGACACGCTCCAAATTAGCACAAACAAAGTCGAATTCGAGGTTGTTATGGATACCGAGTGATTCGTTGGACTGGACCACACACTCCAATGCTGTTATAAAGCGTTCCGCTGTCAGTTCATTACGCCTTATTAGACTCAAATTCACCAGGTTTTTCAGGTCTGATGAGCGAAAACACAGGCACACGTGACTCTAATCATTGGCGGGGACTACAGCATGAAGTATTTCCGTGTGGAGAGTGTGAAGCACTGGGAGGAAATCGTGGGCCTCAACATTGTCCATCCCACCAAGTCGCACACCCGTTGACACGAATTGGGTTTTGAATTTCGTCGAGTTGAAGTGGCGAACGTTGGTGATGGTATAATGAGGCGTAACAGTAGGAGAACCCACAGTCGGAACAGACATTGCAGAGCTGACGTCACAAGTGGTGGAAGAACCCGGAAGTGATCCATCTAATGGGTTCGCAGGAACGTAGGAGTGTGCGCCAGCCTGCCCAGAGATGGATGCAGCACAGCGAGCGGTTAAGGAGAGTTTTTTCGTCTTTTGAAACGCTTTTCCTCCTTGTTGGAGACACGCACGTTTGGATGTTGGAACCTCAGGTGGCGAAGGCCTCTTGGATGCACCATCCAATACACGTACCACAGCAAGGAGGTCATCAAACGAACGGGTTACATAGTTCCCCTCAGCAGCCATCTCGGTAGCATACGCAAATTCTCTAATAGTTGACATCTCTCTCAACAGTAGACTGGGAACAGAGAGCAAAACTTTCTGACAGCAGATGACAACCAGTGAATGACTTAGCGAGTGAGGGTGCTGTTATCTCATAAATGACCTTTGATACGTCTTTCGACATGATCGAGGTCACCACCTTTGTGATATGTAAACGCCGGAATTCTATTTTTAATGAAGGAAATTAAAGTGACCTTGTCACATCCTGCTTGTTGCGAAATGCACGATGAAAGGTCGAACTCGCAAAATACGGGTAAAAGAATTGCAACACCCTCGTTGCCATTCAAAAAAAGTTTAGTGGACTTGGAAAAATTTCAGATGAGGGTAGAAGTTAAAAATTTTTAATTTCGCAGGACTTAACCATCCGTCAATAAAACATGGTCCGGTGCTGAACACTTGTTCTAAAGCGGGACTTTTAGGTCATCCATACAGGTCACCAGACAATATCACACATAATGAAGAATAAGTTTTTAAATCAAAATTTTTTTTTCCTTTTATTAAATTTTTTTACCCAATGGCATTTTCTGCGGGACATTCTATTAAAACAGTTACTGCGGGATAGTCCTCGAAAGGGGTGGAACTGTTAATGAGGGGGACGGAACTTTTGATAAGAGTTTTAAATAATGTAGAGTTTTTAAGAAAGGAGGACTTTTTTATGATTAACGAGTTTATCAAAGGGGCAGAAAAACCAACAGTAAATTGTGGTCCCCTTGTGATTCACCATTTAATATTTTTTAATGACGCAGGACTTAACCATCCGTCAATAAAACATGGTCCAGTGCTGAATACTTGTTCTAAAGCGAGGCTTTTAGGTCATCCGTACAGATCACCAGACCATATTACCCCTTTTTTCATAATGACGAATAAGTTTTTAAATCAGATTTCTTTTCGTCATTTTCCTTTTATTAAATTTTTTTTTACCCATTGGCATTTTCTGTGAGACAGTGTTTTAAAACAGTTACTGCGGGATAATCGTTCTTCTAGTCATGGAGTTAATTATAAGAAATACGTAGGTTATAAAAATAAACGAAGGTTATGCAGAAAAAAGCTAGTTATAAAGAAATAAATACGAAGGTTGTAAAAAACGTAGGATAATATAAAAAACCTACGTTAATAAAAATATCTGAAATAGCTTCTTAAACTGTAATAAAGAGATACGTGATTTACAACGATGGGCTATACCCTGTTTGAGACACATCTAAGCCACATCATCAAATACAAGGCATAGTTGAGTGCGATAACATCTGGCTATCGACACCAAGGTAGAGGGTTCAAATCACGGCATCGGAAGCAATTTTTTTAAATACAGGAGACACACTAAAAATAGTATGGACGTTGGGCAACACCGATTAAATGTGCAAAAACTGATTTGCGATGGGTCAACCAGGGGGTCTATGAAGAAGGGAGGGCTTAAAATAAAGGTGGGTCAAACAAGGGAAAACAAGAAAAATCGAGACGAATCGAGAAGGGAGGGACTTAAAATATAGGTGGGTCAACCAGGGGGTCTGAAATCAAGAAAAATCGAGACTATTCGAGAAGGGGGGCTTAAAATATAGGTCAACCAGGGGAAATCAAGAAAAATCGGGACTATTCGAGAAGGGAGCATGGTCGGTTACAACATAGGGGTGAAAGTTCAATCTGAGAAGGCAACGTGGACGATTGCGACATAGGGGTCAAAGTCCAGCCGGTGAAGTCATAGGGGGAAAGCACAGTGCGTGGGACTCCGTAGGTTGGGACTAAACTACTCCCATCAACAGAGCCACTAACTTTCAAGTCACAACAGAGATGCCAACCATACTTGCTTTATTGAAGATAGCTCAACGGTTGTTTTAGGTTGCCATAGGTTTCTTTCATGTAGACATCATGTCCAACCAGAATGGATGGAAGTCGATTGCCATTATGCAGCAACACCGCCTTGAGATTCAATTTCAAGGAGTCTATGAATAGTCGCCAATCTTGAGGGTCATGTTTGATTCCAAGGGCATTCATCAGGCCATTTACATCGGAGCAAAACACAAGTCATCTTACTTTTTGAAGTAAGGCACAAACTGCTCATGACGAGTTCGAAACGAAGTCACTCGAGCATTTTCCTTGAGAAGATTCCATTGCTTAAGTCTTGATCCAAAGTAACTCTGCTTTGGCCTTGGACAGCTCCAGATACCAACAAGATCGTTCATTTCTTCTTCGGTGAGAATGTGTGGTGCAGATAACGCACTGTGGCAGACGTATGGATCATCATTAGACTCGAAGGCTGCAGAGAACCTGACATCGGTTCGCCTCCCTCCTCATCATATGAATCGCAGGAAAATTCTATTGGAGGTCCGGAACGGGAAGGCCTTCACTGTGCAAACTGGTCGGATAGCAGATTGTATATTCGGGTACGCTATTGCCCACTTCTTTTTCCTTGTGATTCCTCCAGAAACAGGTGGAACCATGCAGAAGTGGCAGTCATTTGCATGATTGCTTGGCTCTCTCTAAATCATAGGAACAGCAAAGGGCATCGCCACTTTTTCACCTTTCAGCCACTTTGGAAGATACAACAAACACTTACAACTAACAATTGCATCATCTTTTGTCCGCAATCGTAAAGCTGCGATGTCATGACTCAACTACATTGCATAAGACAATGATGCAATACTTCCGGGGATTGTTTGTATGGTGGGCTCATGTAATACAATTCAATATGTTGCAATATAGAGTTTAAAATACAGCGTTGCAAAATGGTTACCTATGTATTCAATGTGGACTGAATCGTTTATATATGACCATCTCTGTCTCTCCTAAACAAGAGCCAATCGACAAATTTTATTGTCATTTTCGTGTTCAACACCTCGAAATTAGTAAAGATTGGCTATTTTCATTTCAAAACCTTTTTGTGTGTTACCCAGTATAATCAGAAAGTAAAACGAAAATTATTATTTTGTTGTTTATTATTAATGCACTTAGCATTTTTTTTTTAAACGAACATAAATGTGTAGGTATATTTTTTCCATCATCATCATCTCAAGCAGCCATGGTGCAATTTAGTTATCGAAACACATCTGTTGCATCAGGACACTGTAGACGAATTCTAACAAGGTCTTGCTTGATATTGTCTTCCCACAACATTCTAGGTTTATCCCTTTTTCTGAGGCCTTTAGGCACACTGTTCATAACCCAATTCGCTAACCTATAGTTATGCATATGGGCAACATGGTCGAACTAATGAAGTCTCTCTCTTCACAATATGTTGCTCAAAGGAGGTTACCGAACCCTTTGCTTAACCTCATCATTCATTGTAAGTTGAACCACCTAATGCCCAAGATACTGTGTAACTATCTAGAATAAAAAGTATCAAATTTCCTGCTCTCTTGTGCACAAAGAATCCAAGTTTATTATAAAACCTAATTTTAGTCTTCAGGTGCATATGACTATTTCTCCTCATTCTCCATATATTCTTAAATGTCCCAGCTGCAATCCCTATTCTTCTGTTTACCTCATGCCGCATATCACCAAGATCTGTTACACAGCTGCCAAGATAATTAGAGACACTTGCTAAAGGGTGCAACCATTCAGATTAACTGTTGCACGTGAAATGGATGATAGTTTTTTAAAAACACTGTGCATAAGAATAGCAGTTGAAAAATGAAACAACATTTTAAATTCCCAAAAATATAAACGATTACAGACACATGGTAAAAAGGTGAAGGTCAGTTGAGATAGCCCAAGGTGTTCAATATGGAACGTGGACACCTCTTATCACTATGCAACCTCACAGCAATGTCTCGTGCTCTTCATAACACTGTCCAGCAGTGCTGTGGGTAGTAATCTCTATTGCTCCTGCAATGCACATCGAAGCTCTGGGTAGCTTGCAGGACCAGAAACCAGAGAAACAACCTGTCTCCCAAAAGCATCCCATGAGTGTTCTATCGGATTTATGTAGGGAGACTGGCTGGCCACTCCATAAGATTAATAGTGCTATTCTCCAGATAACAATTGACAAAGTGATAATGCTGGGGATTGGTGTTATCATCCTGTAGGAGGAAGGTATCTCCTATTGTACGTATAGATGGTTGCACGAATGGGTTCAAGATTTCACCCTTGTATCACCGACCAGTTACAGACTTTTGGAAGCCCTTACAAAGCTGTGCAGTTTCCTAATGATATCCCTCCCCAATCCATGACCCTTCCACCATTGTAGGTGTCCCATTCATGAACACTTGATATTTTTCTTGATATGTGACTTGATATTTTTCCTGATTCCCTCCATATCAACTGATGACGCGAATTGTAGGTGTCCCATTCATGAATATTTGTGGCTTGATATTTTTCCTGATTCCACCCATATCAACTGATGACGCGAATTGTAGGTGTCCCATTCATAAATATTTGTGGCTTGATATTTTTCCTGATTCCACCCATATCAACTGATGACGCGAATTGTCGGTGTTCCATTCATGAATATTTGTGGCTTGATATTTTTTCTGATTCCCTCCATATCAACTGATGACGTGAATTGTAGGTGTCCCTTTCATGAATATTTGTGGCTTGATATTTTTCTTGATTCCCTCCATATCAACTGATGACGCGAATGGTAAGTGTCCCTTTCATGAATATTTGTGGCTTGATATTTTTCTTGATTCCCTCCATATCAACTGATGACGCGAATGGTAGGTGTCCCTTTCATGAATATTTGCGGCTTGATATTTTTCCTGATTCCATCCATATCAACTGATGACGCGAATTGTCGGTGTCCCATTCATAAATATTTGTGGATTGATATTTTTCCTGATTCCACCCATATCAACTGATGACGCGAATTGTAGGTGTCCCATTCATGAATATTTGGGACTTGATATTTTTCCTGGTTCCCTCCATACCATCCACGAGGGCATCCTCGAACAGACCTACAGGCCACACTTCTTCGATAAATGATGTCTGGTTGACATAGACAACAAATCTGCCATTTCGACACTCCACGTCGCACTTTGCAGGAGAATGGAGAATAGCCTCGAAACCCGCTTTTAACTCTCGATTATTTGCATAGCTACGAGTGTCATTATATTTGCATACTATTCCTCAATCCTGTGTCGTGTTTTATATGCTATATATGACCTTTGTGCATTTCTATCATCGGAGTTTTACAATATCTCGTTTTTTTTCATTTGTTCCTAAATTTACGGATATATTTGTTTCATATTGGGGAGATATTACAGATTTCGTATTTACATGCTATCGTTTTTCAGGGAAGAAGAAAAAAATTGGCTAGAACTTTTTACAAACGATGACAATTCTCACGTTTCATTTGATGTATAACACGCTGTAATCGTCACCAGGTTAGGGCGATTTCTTAGGTTCACAAAGTATGTTGTTATTAGCTACTTTCCCAACCGTTCTCTTTTATCACACAAAGCACAAATATTACTGGATGCTAACTAATGTGCCTATTTCCCCGTTCTGCTTGGGCAGTCCCTGGGTTTCAAATCCTTCTTTTAACGCCATGAACCTTTCTCTGCTTTTCACTACGAGCCAGGAACCGAACCTCCAATTTCTTTTAACTCCTCAAAATCAATATTCGCCGTGTTGCACATGAACGTAACCCTCCGCAAAAAGCAAGCGCTTACTCTATTGTCTTTCTTCTTCATCGTATGAGCTGCAATGTAAAAACACAAAAAACCATTCGTCAATACTTAGTCGTGATTGTCCTTGCACTTCAACCTCACAATTCAGCCAAGAAAAGTTGGATGATAGTTGGATTAGTTTTCTGATAACATGACGTCAGAATCTAACCTGGTATTTATCGTTCTTCTGACCTGTATGACATCTAGAGTATTTATCTTTCTTCACTCCTCTCTGTTATCAAGTCAGCTGCCCACTAACCAAGTTCAGTCTTACAGTAGACTGCAACCATGCTTGGCGCTCTGGTGCTTATTTCTTTAGTGGCTGTTTTGGTGGGCATCGTGTTATTTTTGTTATATGCAGATGGAGATCTTACGCTACTCATCGCCGAAAAATATGGATTACCGATTAGTAAGCATTGTTTTAAATTTTCCACTTGATTTTGAAAGTTTGGAATTAGTTTAATGCAATAGTAAATACAATAGTTTAATCTTTCTCCTCTTACTGATTGTGGAACGATAAGATAATTAAGAGTATGGGGTTTTTCGTGATTAGTTTTAATAAGCGTCTTAGAATTTTCATAGTTTGGCATTGGGTTAACTCAAATAGGGTTTGATATTCTTAGACACCAGGCGCAAATACTAATTTCGAGGCCCTTCGCGTTTTTTAAGTTTAGTAATAACATTTTACTCAATGTTAGCGGAAACTGCGACTTCTATAATATCCTGATCTCAAGAGTCATCAAAAATCTCTCAGCTTCCATTTCTAAGATGTAATATTATCAGAATAATATCCAAGTAACGTCTAAGTTGGTCATGTTGTAAAATGAACCTTTTCTGAAGGTGGGAAGTAAACAACGTTACTGTTTGGAACAAAAAAATTATTTCTCATTAATTTGGAATTAGAATAGGCATAGGGTAGCTTAAGCCCCTGACTAGGGTCGGCAATATGTTAGTCTCATTAAATATCGGTTTTTGTTAGGGAAAAAAATATAAAATTTTACATTAAGAAAAAAAAAAATACAATTTAAATGCCACATTTATTTTTTAATTTCACATAAAAAAAATTCTTACCCTATCCGTCGTAGTTTATAAATTATATTACTCTTTCAGAGATTCTTCAGTTACATGCAAAATTGCATTCAATATGCAATATTAGCTATTGAGAAGTCAGTTAAGCTAAAACATATTCACAATCTCTTAATATACGAAAACCATTTTCCAAAGAATTTGTGTTGGCGCATTCTGTAGCGTGAGATTTTTCTCTGCTTGCTCTCGATGAGAAAGGGGCTTGCAGCGGACAACTCTCGTTGGATGGGACGTCGAGCGGGAGACAATTCAGGGGAGACATACTACTGTGCTCGTGCTGAAGAACATGTTCGACATCCCGAATGGGAATCTCCCATCTAGCCCTAACAGCTATTCAGTTCATTTCTTTCTCAAACCTCTCTCTTCTGAATTTTGGATTCTTGTGACTTGCTGAAAAACTACCTCAAAGCAGTTAATCGTTGAATTTGAGATGAAAATCCGAAATGAATGTGTTAAAAATATGGATTTTAATTAACAAAATAACGTTCGAATAGAAAGCATTCTTTTCACCAATATACTAAACTTGGCACTTGATTGATCATTACTAAACTTGGCATTACTAAAATTGATCATTACTAAACTTGGCATTATGATGATCTTCTTGTCATGCTATGTTAAATTTTGTGCGTTAATAACAGAACAATGGCTCTATTCCTTGCCATGGTCGAAAAGCCCCCTCGGATTTCAGGCAAGCCATTTCTCTGAAAAGGAGCCTTATCGCTTCTTCTTTCTTCTTGGAAAGGTCTTATTGCTTCTGTGATTCCGAGCCAGGCATGTTGTCCAATGGCGGCAGTCTTATACAGTATATGGAGTTCGGGATGAGGATGACAGTTCACCCCAACTACAGAGTGTGGTTGCGCGATGATTGTGTCACGTGGTATTCATTTCGCAAGGAGCCAAAAGGAATGCCCATTGAAATGCATCATGAGCCATGGAACCACCTATAGTGAAAGCTGTAATAGAGATGGGAGTTCGACTCGCCACGGGGAAAACGTACGCGGAGCTAAAGGAAAATTTGCGGAGAGCTGAAATAAGTTCGTCAGGCCGTAAAGAGGACAGTGTATGGGCTCTGAGCGAGCCGGATTGCTTCTGAGCATAAATGAATCTACAGAAGGCCTAGGCATAAGGTAGATAGCCCCTATCCAGGGTCGCCAATATGTTGACCTCATTTATTATGGGATTTTTCTGGGGGGGGGGGGGTATTGGGCAAAAAATTGCTACTTAAATTCCACATTTATTTTTTAACTTCGCATAAAAAAACTGAAATAACAATATTTTTAAACAAAAATAAAAAGGCATATAATTCACTTAATGTTGATGGCTACATGGAAATATTAGCATTAAAAAGCTACAAAAGCAAATTCTTCCTAGAGCCGCAGCAAATTTTTAAAATCAGCCCTGGCCTTCGGATACTTGAACTTTTGTAGATGTGTCCAAGGTAGAGCAAACTAGTGCATTTTAATCAGCAACCTGTAGCTGCTGGCCGAGGAACTGTTTATCTAAACCTGATAACACAGGTGTCGTTAAGATGATTCTCTACTGCTCAAATGCGTAGAGGGAAAATAAAACCTGTAAATACCAGTACAATTCTCCTCAGTTAGTTAAGCGCCATTGCTGTTCATACGTCTCTCACACGATGAGAGCCAACTTCTAGAATATACCATAGGATGGACACAGAAGGTGTTCCACTAACTTTGATGCAAATAGTTTGTTGATTTTAGCAGAAGAAAACAGGCAAATTACTAAAGTTGGAGATGATTTGCCATATTTGTCTTATTAAGAACTAATGATATTATCACATATAGAAAAATAGTGTTTTCGATTAATATTATTCATTTAGATCACTTCTGTAAAGACATCCTATTCAATCCAGGTCCGTAACCAGAGGCGGGGGGGGGGGGGACGGAAGAGGACTCAGCATACTCTAGCAAGCTATTTTGTCTGAATTGTTGAAATTTTTAACTTTCTCTGCTTCATAAGGATTCTTTTGTCTTAGGTATGCTGGCACAAAACATTTTGCGACGATTTATATTTTGTCATAGGCCCAGAAGTATACTTCTTATTTTTATAAAAATTCTTTAGAGCTCCCTGCAAATGCCTAAACCTCTCCCTCCCTTTAAATGCTATAGTCCCTTCTGTTACTTTGAGCTGGTTGTGGGCCTTAATACCAACCTAGCCTTAATCACGTTAGGGTTGGATTATTTACCTCTAAGAGAAAAAATAGTGCAAAAAATGGTCGAAATTTTTTCTCATACTTTTATATTGCCCATTATTAACTGTAATCCTCCCCCCCACAATAATATAATTCTCTTTTATAAACATTATCTCTTTTATGAACTTTATACCTCGGATCTGAAACATCAGTACTGATGTTTTGTCTCAATTATTCTTTCGGCCTAACGATCAAAATTAAATTCAATCCAAATTCTTTCCACGCACAGCATCCAGCCAAGAAGCATCTTCTTTTCCCCTCAAGAGGAGCTGGGAGATGACTCTTCCGCTGCACACCAGAAAAAAGCCCCCCCCCCCCCCCCCCCCCCCGTAAATTCACTTCCTTTGACACCAGAGAGCAGACGTTTGCAGAGCACTTCATTATGTCCGACTCTGAGTGTCAAGATACTGCTGGACACGTGTGGCGTGAGCCGAGGTTGAAGGTCAGATCGCAGACCCCTCCGTAGTCACCCGATACCACTGCCCAACCCATGTGAACGATCTGACCAGGAGATCATGGGAAGCTGCTGACAGCGACCATGTTAATCAACAGGGTGATATAAAACGGGAGGCGAACAAAGGGATGGGGACATAGACACAGGGAGATGCAATCCTACACTCAGTGACAGAGGCCCACACACACACACCGAGGAAAGAGATGTCCATTTAAACGCTTCAAGTGAGGAGGAGATACGTTGGTCCGAGAGCGAGAAAGGACGACAGCAGTCATGCCGCTGGATCCCTGAATCAGCGGATTTAGCTGCAGTCCATTCACCCCTCCAAGCTAATGAAGGGATCCAGTCAGGCAGGATCAGTGGAAAGGAATTTCCCACCCGTAGTTAACATGGAACAACAACAGGATGCTTTAGCCGGTAGCGGATCCCTCGACGACATCCATGAATAAATAAGGTACGAACACCGCTTCTCATCCGGTTAGAAAGTATAGTCACATATCAGTTAAATTATGTTTCTTCTCAGTGCCTAGTAGTATGATATTAGTGTGCATAAATGTGCTTAAATTTATGGTCACCTATCCCATGATAAAACTTGTTTGATGAATTCTATGTTAATATTGTTGCAAACCAGGGTGAGTATCTCAATTCATCCTCAAATTATCCAATTCATCCGCAAACCAGGATGAGTATCCAATTCATTCTCAAATTTCTCACAGCTCCTCCGCCAAGGGGAGGGCTTGGGTTTATGCGGCTTCTCTTGAGAGAAGAAATCACAACGCAATCAAATTATCAGTAAGTTATTGCACTTCCAACCGAGGGGGTGCGTAACACTGAGATCAAAATGCTCCTCCGTATCTAAACTAAAAATTTGATTAGTAATATTGTTACTCACTCAAGTTTACTTAAATGTAATAATTTTCAGTATTAATCAATGAGTAAATTTAAATCATTAGCATTTATAATTCTAAATATTCTTGACCTTTCATTTTGGCGAATATAAAGTTCAGAACCTTTAAACCCATACATATTTGTATCCTTTTTTCTCTCTGTATTTTCTTCAGTTCATAAAGTAACTGCTTGTTATTTTGCGTTAAATGTTCATTTTTAAACACTCTGCTGTCTTATAAGTAATGATGTATTTCTTTAGTATTTAAAATCTTCTTTTCCTTCCAACAATTTTCCAAAATTTCTTTCATTTTTCGGGAAGTTAGTTGAACAATAATGGGTTTAATCTTTTGTTTATTCCTGGTTGGCACTCGGTGTATAACTTATATATCAATGTCATTTTTTTCAACTTGTAGTGTCTGAGCAATAGAGATTATTATTTCAGATACATTTTCGTTGAGTGTTTCTGTTATTTTTACCATTTCTAGGTTTGTATTCCTACTGTATTGTTCTAAATCATTTACTTTCCATTTAAGCTCTTTTATTTCAATTTGCAGCATTTTGTTTTCAGCTGATGTTGCATTTCCTTCAACTGTTTAAACATTTCAGTCATAATTTTCAAATAGTTATCAAGTTTGTCTGAACAATATAAAGTACATTTTTTTTATACTCAGCTAATTCTCCTAATAACTTCCTTAGACAACGAATGAGAAGTCCCTTAGACTTCACATTCATTTCTCTCATGTCTTTCCTAAGTGTATTCATCTGTTCACTAAACATTTCAGTGACATGCTTAATTACTTCCGTAGTTAAAATTTTTCCTCAGAGTTTAGTAATGCATCTACACGAAATTCCCTAGCATCATACATTTCAGTCTCACACTTTTTCCCTTTTCCTACCACATCTGTTTTACATTTCTTACATTTCCATTTATTCTTATTTTCAAGATTATTTTTCTGAAGTTTATTTTTTTTTAATAAAAATAAATAAATACCCCCTCAAGCATCTGCTTGCCACAGAGGTCTGACAGGAGCCTGTCAGTTTATATGCCATAAGTAGGTCTGAGGATGGCAGGCCCTCAGCAGAAAAAAGGCACAAACAGCCATGCCTTAAACTCGGGGCTCAGAACCCAGGTCCCTTAGATCAGTAGCCAAGCACGCTAACCACTCGGCCATGGGACGACTTATTTCTTTTATACCCACAAAATAAAAGTGAGATTGTAATCCACACTTGCCTGTGCATTGCAATGTCTCCGATCGTTCAGTAACCATTGTTATAATACTGATAATCTGTATACCATGTAATATGAAGAATCCGAAGATATCACATACTACTTCTTACAGCCTTATTGCGAAATAATAGATGATGCTATTATACCTGCAGCAAGAGACAACATTCCGAGTGAAGGAGCAGATGATATTCTATAGTCTCTCGAGACGTTCACCTTATTCAAAGAGCTGCGAAGTAAAAGAGCAGCTTTTTTCTTTTTATCAACTTCTAACGTTCAATTAAAGCAGAAATAACAAATTTTACTTCATATAGAAACATATGACTTACTCATTTTATTCTCCAATCATTCATGCAAAGATTCAACAAATTCGGAAGAGTACTTTACACAATTCGCAAAAAAATTAACGAAAACTGAAGACTATTCAAAATGTTACACCTATATGCTATTAGCACTGTTGCCACAATATTTTAATAATTTCACCTAATATGAAATTCGGATACAATATGTGATGAGAGTCTCTTCCACTTCTGAACGTAAAGAAACTGGTATAACATAAGCCAGAGATAAATCCAGTCGTCGTCTTATGAAATCTAAAGCTTGTCTGCGTGCTTTGAAATCTAAAACATTTATCTTTGTTTAATTTTATTTTAGCACCATAATATTTAGACGTCCGACACTAAAAATAGATTTAAAAAACAACTATGAAATTTTATTCCGTATAAAATAACACTTAATATTTCCTGTCCGGTGGAATATTTTAGTAATTGGTAATAAAATTTTAGTAATAAAATTATAAAAAAATTTTACTCAAGTCTTGTTCTCTGAACTACATTCTCGGAAACCCTCTGAAACTAAATCCTGGAGTTCGTGCCTCACAAAAGCCACAGTATATGTATAGGAACATTTTATTTCACGTGTATACACATATGTTCTTTTCCAAACCAATAGATGTTTCTTTTCTTACAGAGGAAAATCGCCGACGTAGGGCACTACAATCTGAGCATCGCCGTCTCTGCCTAGTTGGTTTCTCAGTATACACAAATATACTGACCCCCCTAATTAGAAACTCATGAGCCCCATTGGTAATAAGTAGGTTCGATGACAAATACAGAGAAAACTAAAGTGATGAAATAGGTCAAAGTAGGTTGTACTTCTGTTCTTTTGAACGGCTGCACTGTTGAGTAAGTTTGTCACTTTAATTATCTCAAGAGTTGTATAAGAGATACTGGTGATGTGCCATATGAGATAAGCAGAAGAATAGGTATTGTTGCTAGATCGTTTAAGATTTTTGTAAAGATTGTGGAAAAATAGGCGGTACACCTAAAGACTAAAATTAGGCTATGTAATATTTAAGTCTTTTCTAAAGCGTGCTGTGGTAGTAAAATTTGGATCCTTTCCAAATATCAAGAAACTTAATTTTTTTTCCTTCTAGATGTTTACCCAGTATCTTTAGTATTAGGTCATTTGACTATCGTGTGTAACCAATGACGAGGTTAGACGAAAAAGTCACTAACGACCACTTAGCAGTATCTTGTGTAGGGAGGGACTGTGTTTGTTTGGTCATGTTGTTCGTTTGCAAAACTACAGGCTAGTGAATAGCGTTATGAGCAGTGTATCTAAATGTCTCAGAAAAAAAGGGGAGACCTAGAATACCCTGGGTGGAGAATTTCAAAAACGAGTATTTTAGAATGAACCTGCAGTGACCAAATACGACAGCTGCAACTCAGGATAGACATGTTTGCAAAATAATTTGCAGTGGGGTTGGAACCTTCACAGACCATGGCTCCTTGAGGATTATGTATGTAGGTGAATGTATTGTATTTACTGATAACTAGCATATCGCGTGCGAAAAGTTGGTGGGATGGAGAAGAATTTCTCCTCCAGCAGTCTTAAACGAGAAATCTTGCCAGATCACCTTATATGTGCCAGTACATATGTATGTCTCACATTTTTGTATGTTATTTGTATGTCTCACATTATGTATGTCTCACATAATGTATGTTTCACATCATTTTCATATGTATGTTCTCACATTCATGTACATGATGTATGTCTCACAACGAGAAATCGAGATTTGTTATTAGTAAGAGATTCGAACTTTTATGTGATAACCAAATGGCGCAATTGATAATTTTTACCCCGGGTGAGAGAATGCCTAGTATAGACACTGAAAAGTTTGGTGGGATGTCCGCACTTCTCTCCAAATGAACAAACGTCATGAGTCAGTTTGGTTGGCCAAATCGGGACTTATCTTTAAAGAAGACATGACTCCAATGATCATGAGTCCAAGTTTCAAGTTTTCTGTGTCATTTCAACCATTCTTGCTTCTGGCATCGGCTTAAAGAGTGCAAACCATGGGTCGACAGAATTAGTCCAACATTGTTAAGCCTTCTGGTCATAGTTGAGTCCAACACCAGCCTTTCTTGGGTTGCAAGGTCAGAACGAAGATCCAGTATATTATAGTTTCTTTTGCCTCTTGGCTTCTTGTAGTCTGATGTAGAGGTGATCTGGCAAGTTCTAACCCTGGGATGCTCTTAGCAACGTCTCATGCTTACCAGAAATTGCCTTCAGAGCATTTAGATTGACATCAAAGGTTGACACCAAAGAAGCTCAATCTCCATCATGAACCACTCTGCCTCCAACCTTCTCAGTGCTCTCCATTGATCCCATTCTTCTAGGTATTTTTCCCTGAAGTAGGAAAAAAGACTGAAAAAAATCTGCTATTCCGAAATGAAGGCTGCACATTTGCTTTAAAATGATCCAGACCTACAAATTTTTCTAATTTTAGAGACTTTTTACAGTTGCACATCTCAGGGCATTGCAAAGGTATCTGGAGACCCAAAGACAAAACTCCATTTAGGGCCCCCATCCAATTTTTTACGTAACAGCTTTGAAGCAAAAAAAAAGTATGAAATTAGGATAGAATTTTCTGTACTTCTAAACTGTTGTGTTGGTTTATTACAAGAGGCGAAGATCCTGAAAACAATACGAGTATAATTTTTAATAGGCTTTAGTTATAAAATAGGATTTATATACCTTAAGTAAACTTACACAATAATATTCTTATTTATCTATTTCGTAGTAGTAGAATCTACGCAGTTTTGAATTAGATTTTGAAATGAACACAGGCGCTTAATCTTTCCTGTAACATGGCTGAACGTAAATAGGTCTAGATTCAATCTGAATTTACTGAATGATCATTCAGCTTCTGCCACTATTACAGGAACGGATAAAAATATTCCTATAGCTATTGTCATACTTGGATGAATGCCAACTTCTAAATTTCTACCCCGTACTTCTAATATTATGAAAAGTTCAAAGGGGCTCATTCACTTGTGAGGCCCCCCGGGCAACTTGTACGGCCCTGGCCCACATTGTACGGAATTTCCATGTCGATATTGTAGTTGAATGATATGTTGCATTTTCATTATATATATATTTATCTCTATATAATTTTCTTGTTAATATTCGATATCAGCAGCGTATTTATGTCTAGCATTCCATTTTCTTCTATTTCTGCCAGGTCAGTTTATATTCTGAGTGTTTCAGAAATTCGTTTTTGAATTTTAATGATTAGTGAATGTATATATATATATATGTAAAAATTCAGACCTTCCAAATTATAAAACGGCTATAGAGCAAATGGTCATCCCACTCTATTCCCACAAGAACGATCATTAATTATGTTAAATGTAAACTTGTGACGTATTGTCCAATACATATCCTCAACGCGAAGTCAGATATTAACGAACGATATGTCAAATGAAAGATTCTGACGTGGGAAATGTCATGGGATACAAAAAATTTGTCTGCCTTTCTTTCAACCCCTTAAAAAAATGGTTTAAGTTTGAAAAATTATTCTTTCCCAATATCTTCCCAGATTGCAGCCTGATTAGGGAATGATTCAGGGAATGATTATACCCGTTTAGTAAACGTTAGACAGATGGGTTTCATTATAAATATCGTGCAAAAGCTTCGGAGGAAAAACTGCCAAAAAAAAAAAAAAAAATGACCCCCTTTGGACCACACTACAAGGGAAGGAAAGTTTCACGGGGTTGATCTTAACAAGTTATACTATGTCAAATGGAAATTTATGATGTAAGATGTATTACTGTCAATGCGTTATAATCAGTGTTGGAAAATGTTACGTGCAACGAAATAACGAAAAAACGAAATAGTTTTTGAATAGCAAAATGAATAACATTTAGCGGAATTTCAAAATATTCCTGCGAATGAAACGTAACGAAAAGCTGAAAAAAAATTCGTTTTTTATTTTTTTACTTTTTTTTCCGTCGATAACATTTAGCTTCTCTGTTTTTCTCTTTGCAAAAAAATATTTCGGAAGTTAAAATTCTGCCAATTTCGATAGATCTACAATTGAAGTTCTACCATCACTAGCTGTATAGAAAGAACTGTGCTCAGCGACACTTTCATAAAGAATTTCACTTGGAGCAGTTCTTCTAGTCACTTTCCTCATAATTAGCACTTAGAGATAGGGAAATATGATTGCCACGGATAATAGGGTAAAAGTAAAGAGTTGGAGGCCATTCATGCAGCAGCAACAACAGGGCAGTTACAATAGGGCGAAAATCCCAGATGTCTTGCAATGCCCTGTGATCCGCTTAAACATTTGGAGAAGGAATTCTTTAAGTGGGGTGATTTGGGTATGGGGTAGAGAAGTGAAGGGGGAAAAGAGACATTAACTTTGACGATAGTCGAGATTTTAACCTCCACACTTCCTTTTCCTTTTCTGAAACATAAGTTCTTTGTCTATATAGCTCCCAAAGTACATATTACCTTTGGGTGGCTCAGTATTATAGGCTTAACCTTTCAAGTGAAGAAATGAGTAACATGATGTTAATTTGCAGACAAGTCACGCCACAGTAATTACAGATACCCTGGGGAAACCCTCCCCATTGACAGTACTTTCCCCCTAAGACACCTTCGACCACGCCCACCTGTTAATATTCATAATCCCCTTATTGATATTCAAAACTCCTTATTATTTAAAAGGTCCTCTAAACCCTCTTATTAAAAAATCCAATTATTAATTAAAAAAAACGAATAATTAAAATTCACAATTTCTTATCAAAAGTTTACTTTATTAATTCATCACCCTTTTCAATTAATCCCTCATTAAAAGCTCTTTCATTAAAAATTTCCAATCTCCACTTGGTGGCCATCTTGGATGAAGTAAACAACCCACTCGGCAGTTTCTCGAAGTCCGGCGACGGCCATTTTGAATGACGTCACCCATCGAAAGCAAATAATCCTCTCGATATTTCCCTCGACTGCCATCTTGGAACTAAACAACCTTTCTTGGCAAACCCATGGTATCGACTATCCCCATTTGTTTCCGACTGACACCATCCGTATTTTATCAGACATGTCATGCTATGACACGTTTTGGAAAGAAATACTCTTCGTAATTCATCCCCTTATCAAAATCCCCCTTGTTAATTTTATTCACCCCCTTATCAAAGTCTCCATGTTAAATTTTTATCCCCCTTATCAAAAAATCCTCCTCAAAATAGAACGGCCATTTTTTAAATACACAACCGAAAATCTCTCCCCGTCCCCCTCTTATTAAAATTAGCTCCATCTTGTTGTAGGCTGATGCCATCAGATATTCGTGTTCGACGTGTTCCACTGACGTTACACAACATACATTCCCAGCCACCCTACCGTGTCAGGACTTCTTCTGGAACAACTAAGTGAAAAATAGAAAAAACTCCTAAAATGTCTTATTTCTGCAACGCTAATATTACTCAAATCATTAAACTCTCCTTATTTTAATGATCATGATAAAATGCAATTTGAATAAAACTCTGCGTAATTTAAAATGCAGGGATTCACCCATATCTGTGTGAAGGAATAATCTCACACTCTTGAAGCTGTTTCTTACCAGAAGGTTGGGTTGGGTTGTTTTACCTCTGAGTGGCACTTTTTTGCACACCATGGCCTAAATGGCCAGGTCACATGGACCCCGAAGGCTCAGAGAAGGTTGGGGGAGGGGAACCACTGGAACAGTATTGGAAGACAGATGGTAGCCTCCCGTCAAGGCCATCCAGCGTGTTCTTTAACGTGCACAGGGTATGGCTCTCCCGCACATGGGGCCACGGCTTAACGTCCCATCCGACGGACGGCGGCCTATCCAAGCCCATCGGTGTCCCCTACTGACCGTGGGCAGGGCGGAGATAAATCCAGAGACCCAGCTGGGACTCGAACCTGGGAACTACAGATTACGAGCCTGGCGCGCTACCGACTGAGCCACCCCCTTACCAGAAGGTAGTAGTCAGGTTGCTGATACACTGCAACGCCATTATTGGTTCCGACAGCAAGGTTCATGATGCGCAGCAATTCACCATGAATGTCGCTTAATAATTGTGGTACAATCAGGTCTGAATGCAAATACATACCATGCATTTCACTGTCTTACGCAGATCACCCGACCATCCAATGATGGTCGTCAGCATTGATTCAGAATGTTAGATAATGGCGGAATCCAGGTGGTGGTCTTCAGGGCCAGTCCGATAGGAAGGAGACCGCTCAGATCGCCATTTATAAGATGGATAATGGCGGAATCCAGGTGGTGGTCTTCAGGGCCAGTCCGATAGGAAGGAGACCGCTCAGAGCGCCATTTATAAGATGGATAATGGCGTAATCCAGGTGGTGGTCTTCAGGGCCAGTCCGATAGGAAGGAGACCACTCAGAGCGCCATTTATAAGATGGATAATGGCGGAATCCAGGTGGTGGTCTTCAGGGCCAGTCCGATAGGAAGGAGACCGCTCAGAGCACCATTTATAAGAGGCGCCAAAATTCTGGATAAAGTACCATTAAAATTTCAGTACATTATTATCACTATTGTTACGACAGAAGAATCTGGCAACCGAAAGCAAAGTTTCAGCCAACGAATAAGAACGTTGGGAGAATTTGGAGAAGAAGAGTGGAGCGTTAACGGTCGTTGTATTGTAACGGTCGTTGTGTTGTAACGGTCGGAGAGTTCGAAAATGGCCGGTGGGCTGTTCTGAGACAGTGCGCGTAAGTATCAAGAAGTAACTTGATGTGTTGTGTATACGCGGAAGGATAAAAGTGGGATCTTTTATCGTTAAGTATCAAGAAGTAACTTGATGTGTTGTGTATACACGGAAGCATAAAAGTGGGAACTTTTATGGCTAACTTCGAATGTCTACACGGACTGTCTTTTTGTTCGGCTAGTGTGTGAAAAGTTATTAGCACAGGACGAGAATTGGTTTACGAGTGAAGATCTTCGGGTGACCTGGTAAATCAAGTAAAAGGTAGTATTTAGTAAAATACACAGAGCTGATGTTGTGTGCTCACGCAGGAAGATTGATGACTTGTGCATGTTAATTTGTTAATAAGATACTTCATCCATATTTCCTTTGTAACAATTTACCTTGTATTGAATTTGGTTTTGAAATATAGCTTTTAATACTCACGCTCAGTGGCTATCCATTTTTGTGATCCGCAACATTTGGTGTCAGAAGTGGGATAATTTAATTGAATGCCTTTCACTAGAAGTATGGATGAGTTAATAAAGCTGATGACTGATATGAAAGCCGATATGGCCGCACAATATAATGAGTTGAGAACTGAGATAGTTTCTCAAAAAGATGACTTGAAAGCCGAAATGGCCGCACAAAATACTGAGATGAGAGCTGAAGTGGCTTCTCAAGTTGGTAAGTTTATTGATCACTTCAAGGATCATAAAACCGAACTCAATAGACAATGCAATAGTTTAAATGTTGAATTTGTCAGTGAAAAAGATGATCTTGATAGTGTTAAGTTAGATTGTAAACATGGAAAAGAAAAAGAGAAAGGCAACGCATATAAAAATGTGGATCTGCTACTGGAAATCAAGAATCGTAGAGATAGCGCAGAAAATGCCTTTGACCACGCAACTACTGGTAATGCATGGCAGAGTGTCTATGTCGCTGGTGACATGTCTAGGAACTGTGAAGAACAATCACACAGATCAGAGAGCTGCGAGACTATACAGTACGCTTTGCACTTCAAAATACCTAGGTATACAAGTCTGGCACGATCTGAAGAGAGATCCACACGAAAGGTATTCTATTCCTCGCTCTCAGCAAAATGCGTCATGGACAATTATCGCAAAGGCAGAGTAACGAGTGGTAATGAAGGGGAACGAAACAGAGTTTACGTTTCGCAGAGTGGTCCGAGTAAAGAAGAGGCGTCCATTCATCATAGATACAAAGTGCCATTCGACTTTACCGCGGAAGTCGGAGAGATTTTTCCGAAGCATATAGCCACACTTGAATCGTTTATAGAAAGTGGGGATTTAAGGAAGAGGAATTCCGAAGAATGGCTTAGAAGCATAACAGGTGATGCTAGTAAAAGAGCTTCAGGCAGAGACGGTACTTCAAAGACTAACTTTCTGGATGAAACTAAGCCTCAGAGTTACGATCAGAGAGAAGTAAAGCCCTCAGACAATCTCAACGAAACCATGCTGAATTTCTTTTCTGAACAGTCAATGTGCAGATTTGGACATTATAACCATTTAGATTATAAGGATATAGAAAAGTTTTATCACGATTACAAGAGCTCTAAAGTGGACAATATCATGTTACAAAACTCGTCGCTGATCTCCAGAATGAACAATTTGGCAATCATGACTGATGTTTCCCTGGCTAATTACAATGAGAGCTCCAAGAAACTGAATTCCGAAGAAACAGCAACTATGACCTCCTCGGGTCATGTGTTTTGCTGGAGACCCGAGTGGCGCCATCGGATGGTAGATAAATACGGTACAGGAGGTGTCGGCGACAAAGTGAGTCTTGTCTTGGCTCCTGCACTTGCTGCTTTAGGTCTCAAGGTCCTTATGATCTCCGGTCGTGCTCTCCAATTGACGGGAGATACTCTGGACAAATTGGAATCCATCCTTGGCTTCACAGTCGACTGCACTAAAGATAAAATCGAGCAGATGATGGAAGACGTCGGATGCTGCATCGTAGGACAGACAGAGGAGCTGGTGCCAACAGATAAGGAGATTTACCGCTGCAAGGATCTGATGGCTACCATAGATAGCGTTCCTCTAATGATATGCTCAATTGTGTCCAAAAAGCTGGCTGAAGGAGTGTGTGCTTTGGTTTATGATGTTGAATTCGGAAAAGGAGCTATTGATCTCATCAGTACAGAAGATGTTGCTGTTGATTTAGTTAAGAAAGTGGTTGCAGCATCACAAGCTCGTGGAATGAAGAGTTTGAGTTGTTCAGCTGTTAGCAACATGGATTCACCTCTTGAAAACTCTGTTGACAACTCTCTGGAAGTGATGGAAGCTGTTCAGTGTTTCCTTGGTAACGGATCCTTGGAACTGCAAGAGCTCGTCGAAGAGTTAGGAGGAGAACTTCTGCGTTTGGTGAACATTGTGGATAATAGGGTAGATGAAGCATCACGTGTCTGCAAGATTCTGCATAACGGCAATGCTTTGAACAAGTTTCGTAACATGTTAATAGAACAAGGAGTATCTGAAGATGTTGCAAGCTGGCTATGTGAAGGTAAAACAGAAAAAATATTGCTAGCAGCCCGACACATCACTGATTTCACTTATACAGGAGAAACAGGTAAGGTTGTCGGATTAGAAGCTGCAATTCTAGCAAGAGTATGGAAGGAGGAGATGGACCGAAGAGCTAAAAAGAATTATGGAGCTGATATTATATTTGTGAAGCACCTTGGGGATCAAATGGAATCAGGTGAAATATGGCTGAAGGTTCATCACGACAGTTCTGAATTAAGTGAAAGTCAACTGACAAAAGGGTCAGATTGCAGGATGAAAATTCTCCCTAGATTTTATGTCACTAATGACTTTCATTCCTTGTTACTGTTGATAGAAGTAAAAATCCAAAGAAGAAAACTTTCGACAAAGAACAAAACTTTTTACAGGTTTTGCACGAAAACTCTTAGTCGATTCTTCTCCCTGCAGAGACATAAACGTGTTCACAAGGGCTATAGGCCTTACATGTATTATGTTTGTGGACGAGGCTTCAGTCAGAAAAGAAATCTACGTCATAATGAGATTCGCTTTCATTTTGACACAGACATGGTATATCGCATTCGTCGACGTCCAGCTACAAAGAGCAAGGTGGTTCACGTGGACCGTTTGACCCCGTTTCATCGAAGAACTGAAGAAACTTTGGAATCCAGAATTGTTCGGGACGAACAAGACCTAGGAAGGGGGCAGTGTTACGACAGAAGAATCTGGCAACCGAAAGCAAAGTTTCAGCCAACGAATAAGAACGTTGGGAGAATTTGGAGAAGAAGAGTGGAGCGTTAACGGTCGTTGTATTGTAACGGTCGTTGTGTTGTAACGGTCGGAGAGTTCGAAAATGGCCGGTGGGCTGTTCTGAGACAGTGCGCGTAAGTATCAAGAAGTAACTTGATGTGTTGTGTATACGCGGAAGGATAAAAGTGGGATCTTTTATCGTTAAGTATCAAGAAGTAACTTGATGTGTTGTGTATACACGGAAGTATAAAAGTGGGAACTTTTATGGCTAACTTCGAATGTCTACACGGACTGTCTTTTTGTTCGGCTAGTGTGTGAAAAGTTATTAGCACAGGACGAGAATTGGTTTACGAGTGAAGATCTTCGGGTGACCTGGTAAATCAAGTAAAAGGTAGTATTTAGTAAAATACACAGAGCTGATGTTGTGTGCTCACGCAGGAAGATTGATGACTTGTGCATGTTAATTTGTTAATAAGATACTTCATCCATATTTCCTTTGTAACAATTTACCTTGTATTGAATTTGGTTTTGAAATATAGCTTTTAATACTCACGCTCAGTGGCTATCCATTTTTGTGATCCGCAACACTATTATCAAAAACAATGCAGTAGTTCTGAAAACGTTTTTTGGTTAAACATCTTTTAATGCAACATCAAACTTTGCATGTTTTGCCTGATGGTGCCGCCATCTTACGGGCTGTTTCGTAAGAAAAATGATCTTTAGAAAATCGGTTTTCACCTATAGACAGACAGTAATATTTTGCAAATATTGAATAAATTACTTGAAATTCAAAAAAGCGACTAGTAAATAGTTCTAAACAACTGCAGAGACGTTCCTGTTGCACTGTTTGGTAGAGAAAATGCCAATGTAGATGGAACGAGTTAAAATCGAGCTTCATCCCCCTTTCCCCCAGTATGACTAAAAGAAGCATCGAAACGAATGATTTCCAAGGAAATTTTGTGCGTTTGGGGGTGGGGTGGGGGGCGGGAAATATGCTTATGTTTTTCAATAGAAACAGATAAAATAACATTTCGAAAACTTCTTAGATTACATAGTTATGCACGTTTTGTCGACAGAAATCCTGTAGAATTTCACGGATATAGTATGGAAATAACTATAAATTTGCATATATGGTAAATATTATTTCAACTACAATAGTTTTAAACACGAAAAAATAATTTTAATTCCGTGACTTCAGTGGTCTCCAATTATTTTGTGTCCTGCACCTCCTTTACCCTTTGTAATGCCCTTTTATTAGAAAAGGTAAAGTGAGTGCAAGTCTGAAAAAGATTCGGGACTACTGATTTAAACAATATTTATCTTCATGATTCGGTAAATATCTCCCTGAAAGCTGCCAAATTTGTTCGAATTCTGTTAATATTACCAATAACTTCAAGAATGGTGAAAGACATTTTTCGAAATTGAGACTTGTAAAAAAACTATTTAAGTACTACCACGAGTCAAAATAGACTAGTAGATTTAGCACTGTTGACAATTGAAAGCGATACCGAAATTATCCTGATGCTTTCGATATATTTCTTCAATTAAAAGTCAACCAAATATGTATTTAGAATTATTTTTGATCAGAGAAAGTACGACCTAAACTTTTTCGCCAAGACATCACACGCGTGGATGGTTAGCCTGCATCCTTAACAATGACGTGCCGAGTGGGTGTGAGTTATTTAATGTTGACAGGCACGCATGCGCACAGACACCGAGTTGAGGGCTTTGTTTACGTGTCGGGACGTGTTATGATGGCTGAGTCCTACACACACTAGAAAAAAAATCCGTCATTGGTGAACTCATGGAAGCTTACGACCATACAGATTTTTTTCATCTTTGACAGAGTTTACAATCTCTCTGCAACTGATTTGTTCTAGCTCAGTCTAATTGATGCTTGAATAATGAAACAGTTCACAAGCTAGACAAGAGCTGGCGATTTATGACACGGAAAAAAAACACCTAATTTTAATTCGTACCATGCGGAATCATATAGAAGGAGCCTAAATGTGCAATCATTATATTGTAACATTTCGTCATTCTGATATACCATAGAATGCTTGTGTTCCCACACTAATTCTTTGAAAAACATTTGCTAGATTAGCACTGACATGTCCAGATATAGTAGGGTGATGTCACACTTTGGAATGTCTCGCGTAATCGATTAAATACGCCTGAAAGCGAATATCTGATGGCGTCACGTTGCAACAAGATGGAGGCTAACTTTAATGGGGGGGGGGGGGGGTGACGACACTGGGGTTTTGTAACATGGCAGCCAAGGGAAATTTCGAGGTGGGTTGTTTTCTCATCAAGGATGATGAGAGACTTTCAGTTTTTTATTTACAAAATGGCTGCCCTATCATGAGGGGGAATTTTTTGATAAGAGGGATGAAATTTTAATAAGGAAATTTTGATAAGGGGGTGAATAAAATTAACAAGCGGGACTTTTGATAAGGGGATGAATTAAGACGAGTATTTCTTTCCGAAACATGTCATAGCATAAAATGACTGATAAAATACAGATGGTGTCAATCTGAAACAAATGGGGGGAAGGGGGGGTTACTTCCAAGATGTCGGTCCAGCGAAATTTCGAGAGGGTTGTTTACTTATGAGGGATGACGTCATAACATGGCGGTTGCCGGACTTAGAGAAATTTCGAGATAGGTCTACTACATCCAAGATTGCCACCAAAATGGATGGAAATTCTTCTATAAAGGGAATTTTAATGAGGAATTGATTGAAAAGGGGGATCAATTAATAAGAGGGTTGACTGTTTTATCTCTGAGCAGTATGTTTTTGCACACAATTGGCTAAATGGTCAGGTCACAAAGACCCCAAAGACTCAGAGAAGGTTGGGGAGAGGGGACCCAATGGACAGCTGTTTGGAGACAGGTGGTAGTCTCCCGTGCCATCCAGTGTGTCCTTTAACATGCACAGGGTATGACTCTCCCGCCCAAGAAACCATGGCTTAACGTTCTATCTGATAGGAAAGCCTTTTAAAGCCCATTGGTGTGTCCTGCAGAGAGCAGGGTGGGGAATTTTGCGGAGATAAATTTCAACACTGGCCCAGGTGGGACTCGAACCTGGGAGCTGCAGATTACAAGTATGGCACGCTAATAATTGAGCCACCACTACCCCTAATTAATAAGGGGAACTTTTGATAAGGGTTTATGAGATTTAATTATTCAGTGGTTTTAATTAATAAGGGGATTAATTTAATTAAATTTTTAAATAGAGGGTATAAATAAAATAAATAAATACCCCCTCAAGCAGCTGCTTGCCACAGAGGTCTGACAGGAGCCTGTCAGTTTATACGCCATAGTAGAAGAATCTGAGAGGATGGCAGGACCTCAGCAGAAATACGACACAAACGTCCATGCCTTACCCGGGGCTCGAACCCAGGTCCCTTAGATCAGTAGCCAAGCGCACTAACCACTCGGCCACGGGACGGCATATAAATAGAGGATGTGGCACTTTTTAATTAATAAGGTGTTATGAATATTAATAAGGGGGTGTGGTCATGGAGGCAAGGACTGTCTGTTGGGGGTCCCAGGGTGTCTTGGTAACTCTTCGCCACTTCTCTTGTATTTGCTGTTGTTGCAGCTCCGATAAGAACAAACTGCATCATGCTAAATAGGTAATAAGTCTGCAGTTGCTTTTCTCATGTTTATTCAGCAGAATTAGTTTTATGCAGTTTGAAATCTCTTTTCCCGAATAAGAGGTGAATGTTTGTTTTCAACTGACACATGCCATTCTATTTAAACCAGTGTTGGCAAGCGAAATAAAAATGTTTCGCTAACGTTTCGTTACAGTCAAAAATTTAGTATCTTTTTTGTTACGTTTTTCATTATAGCAAAATTTAAATTTCGTTATAGTGTTACTTATTAAGTATTTATTATTAAATTATTATTTAAATATTTATATATACTTATTAAGTATTTATTATTATTATATATAATATTTATATATATATTACTTATTAAGTATTTATTATTAAATTATTATTTAAATTTCGTTATAGCGTTCTTATTCGGGAAAAGAGATTTCAAACTGCATACTGATGGATCACATCAGTTCAATGAATCCACTTGTAAAAAAACAGATAAAATAATTGGGAAAAAGAAATTATCAGTGTTAATAACAATTATTAATAATGAAATAAATATATTTATGTTACTTTTTGTACTATTGATTCTTAAAAAAATGATGTTTAAGAATAAAAAAATTATATAAAATTATATAAAGTAAAAATTATGCAAAGGCATCTGTTGTTATTGATTTTAAAGTAGGTAGACAAGTTTAAGACTTCGCATAAAACGACCGGATTTTCGGGGGGAACGGACACGGCTCTGACTGAAGAAATTTACACTAAATTTCTAGAAATTATTCAGAATAAAATGGAGCATTGTTAATAAAATTTTCTGGGAATTATTCAGAATAAAACGGAACATTATTAATAAAAATTCTGAGCATAAGTATGCAATCATAATTCTTAGTAATATAATAGGTTTTTATGTATAGATTATTTTTAAAACAAGTTGCTAAAATGGCTCGAGGAAATAAAAAGAAGTGAAATTCTCTTCAGAAACATTAATATTATAACGAAGGGTAGACGAAATTAAAAAAAATGGCAACGAAATTCATTCAAAAATACAAATATAATGCAATAAATGTTATTCTGCTGTTTTATTCATCAATATAAGCAAAATGTCTTTCCATTGTTTTGCCCAAATTATTTCTTTTGTCAGAGAGCAGTTCCAGCGGTACCTGCAACTCAAGTATCTTACAATCTTGCAAGTCTTTGCAATGTTTTGTCTTGATTTTTCCCGTAGTGAAAAATATTTTCTTTTGTAAAAATTCTCTTAGCTCTCTGAAATTTATTTATAAAATTGAAATTTTGTTTTCTTTCGCCTCCAGTTTTTCGGTTTCATCAGGATAGGTTTGCAGCAAATCATTTGTTGAGTAGTTTGATGACACTGATTTTTTTCGCTGCTTTCCTATAGAAGAGATTCGCTGTGCTTTTGAACGTTCTCGTGCAAATTAATTAAATGAGTTTTCGATGAAAGAAACTTCAAATAGCATAAGATTAATGAATAAATATAAGTAAAGAAATTTAAAACATTACTATTTAACTTTATGCAGTCTGTTCTTAAAGGAGCTGCAGAGAAGTATTGCTCACGCTTCGTCACTGCTCGATTGAAACATGAGAATTTCCTCCTTCATTTTTTTTCACGTATGTACAAGGCGAGGCTGATTAAGATATTCGCAAACATACACAATGGAAATGTTTAGGGGATGGGGTGCATGAAGAAATGTCGAAGATTTGATAGGAAAACCGAAAGTTTCGACCATTGTCAATGGCCTTTTCCTCCAATTCTCTAACCCAGTGGTTCTCAACCTTTTATGCTTCACGTACCCCCTGGAAATGTGTATGTAACTGGGGTACCCCTTGTATAGAGAGATAAAACTATAGTTATAGTATAACAATTGGAATAATATAAAACATATATATCAGTGGTTCTCAACCTTTTATTCTTCACGTACCCCCTGGAAATGTGTATGTAACTGGTGTACCCCTTGTATAGATAGATAAAACTATAGTTATAGTATAACAATGGGAATAAAATAAAACATATATATCAGTGGTTCTCAACCTTTTATGCTTCACGTATCCCCTGGAAATGTGTATGTAACTGGCGTACCCCTTGTATAGATAAATAAAACTATAGTTATAGTATAACAATGGGAATAAAATAAAACATATATATCAGTGGTTCTCAACCTTTTATGCTTCACGTTTCCCCTGGAAATGTGTATGTAACTGGGGTACCCCTTATATAGATAGATAAAACTATAGTTATAGTATAACAATGGGAATAAAATAAAACATATATATCAGTGGTTCTCAACCTTTTATGCTTCACGTACCCCCTGGAAATGTGTATGTAACTGGGGTACCCCTTGTATAGATAGATAAAACTATAGTTATAGTATAACAATGGGAATAAAATGAAACATATATATCAGTGGTTCTCAACCTTTTATGCTTCACGTACCCCCTGGAAATGTGTATGTAACTGGGGTACCCCTTATATAGATAGATAAAACTATAGTTATAGTATAACAATGGGAATAAAATAAAACATATATATCAGTTGTTCTCAACCTTTTATGCTTCACGTATCCCCTGGAAATGTGTATGTAACTGGGGTACCCCTTATATAGATAGATAAAACTATAGTTATAGTATAACAATGGGAATAAAATAAAACATATATATCAGTGGTTCTCAACCTTTTATGCTTCACGTACCCCCTGGAAATGTGTATGTAACTGGGGTACCCCTTGTATACAGGGTGATTCAGAATTCATCATCAATATTTGGTGGGGAGGTAGGTAATAAGAAACGAAGGAGATTTCACATAGGAAAGCATGGGCGCATATGCCATGTAGTAGGGCAAAATGACCCCAGTTCAATGATGGAAAGAACACATAAGAAGGAAGTGGTAAGGAAAAAACATTTATTATCTTACATGTAACATTTCTTTGCATTGGTTGTACAGACTTACAAGAGGTGCTCGAACTGCCGACCATGTGCTAGAATGCATGACTCACAACGGCGTTGCATGGACAGCCGCACCTTGTGGAAGATGCCTGGCATTTCCCGGATGTTTGAGGCAGCAACTGATATGCGTGCTACAAGATCCATAGCACTATCAACAGGGGTCTCGTACACCATGTTTTTCATAGCACCCCATACAAAGAAATCGATTGGAGATAAATCCGGTGAACGTGGTGGCCAAGAAACCGGTCCACCGCGGCCAATCCATTGACCACCAAACTGTCTGCGTAGGTAAGCACGCACAGCATTTGCGAAATGTGCAGGAGCGCCGTCATGCTGGAACCACATTCGCCGGAGACTACCATCAGGAACCTCGTTCAGAAGATCCAGTAACACAGTCTGAAGAAATGTTAGGTACTTGGCACCGTCCAAATGGGATGGTAGTAAATACGGGCCCAACAAACAGTCACCGACAATCCCAGTCCACACATTGACAGCAAAACGTTGTTGCGCAGCTCCAGGTCTTGTACCGTGTGGGTTCTGATGAGCCCACACATGCCAATTGTGTGTGTTGAAGACACCCTCTCGAGTGAACAACGCCTCATCGGTGAAAAGAACATACGTTGGGAAACTGGGATCAACGGCTGTTCTCTGCATGAACCACTGACAAAAAATAACACGCTTGGGATGGTCGTCTCCTGCCAATAATTGCACTCTTTGCAGATGAAACGGATGTAACCCTTCATCGTGTAATATCCGCCACGCTGTTGCTTGCGAAATTCCAAACTGCCTAGCCATACCTCGTGTGCTAGCACCAGGTTGTTCCTCGATTTCTGTAGGACAGCTTCCTCTACTGCTACTGGCCGTGCCGATCTGCGCCTCCCTCGATTAATATTACTAGCAGCAAACGATCCTGTTTCACGCAGTTGGCGATGAATACGTGAAAACATTTGATGCTGTGGCACACGGCGGTTTGGGAAGCGCACTGCATACAATTGCCTGGCTCGAAGACATCTTTCTCCTGCCGCACTGTAAGTTACATGCATATCTGCACATTCATTCCACGTATACCGGTTCATGTTACTTCTGCAAATTCACCTTGTCGAATGACAACTGACTGCACGCGTCAAACAGCTGTGCTTCTGTATGAGAGGTGTGTACACACAGCGCCCTCTACACCACCATGCGTTCGTCTGCCCCCATACTTTCCTATGTGAAATCTCTTTCTTTTCTTATTCCCTTCCTCCCCACTAAATATTTATGATGAATTCTGAATCACCCTGTAGATGGATAAAACTATAATTATAGTATAACAATGGGAATAAAATAAAACATATATATATAACACATATCTAGCGACTTTTGAGCTCTCAGGGCGTACCCCAAAAAATTTTACTGCGTACCCCACCGTTGAGAACCCCTACTCTCTCCTATATCCAAATTACCCCATCTACATAGTTCCTACTCTAAACCCTAAATTTTTAAGCGGATCACAGGATCAATTGTAATACTGTATATCGGGGATTTTCGCCCTATTGTAATTGCCCTGTTCTCCTTCTGCATTTCACTCACCCTTTCTTTTCCACTGCAATTTTTATCTGGCGAACACAAAGCTCTTTCTCTGAGAGTTAATTATGACGAAGGTGGCTAAGACAGGTGTTTCCCAAATTCGTTTAGAATGTGCCAATGAAGGGCATCACTCGTTGATCATATGAGTAAATTTTGCATCTGTCTTTTCACGCAAATTTCTAAGTACCGTATATTTCCGCAGATAAGACGACCTTAAGATAAGACGAGGTATAAATTTTCGTCAAAGTTTTATAGTTTTAGCATATATCTGTCCTATAAGACGACCCCAAACTATCAACGGCCTATGAATTTAGTTTAGATCGGCGATCATCATCTGGATAATAATACTGTATAGCGTATACGGAATTATGTCCTATTCGCAAACATTCGCACTGATTCGGGCATTCGGGTAATGACCTTGACTATTCACAAAAGCGTCGTATGGGCTATTCTATTTTGTGGACATACCCTACTCTCTACTAGTAAATAATTACGGTTTGTCCGTTTTTTCTTCAGTAGCTCAATAAACAAAACTTTCAATATTTATTTTGTTTTAGTATTGTTTTACTATTACAATGTAATGTATTATTTACTATTACAATGTAATGTATTATCATATAGCGTATTTAAATAATATGATAGATTTTTCGATAAGTTGTAGTAATAATGGTTTCAATTTATATAAATTTCAATCTAATTTTTTTGTATCTGTCCTATAAGACGACCCGGATTTTGGGGGCCTTTTCTTATGATTCAACTATCGTCTTATCTGCGGAAATATACGGTACATCTTATGAAGGAAAAATCTTAAATGCATTAAACACAAAAACACCAAAAAATAAAAACGAAATAACGAAATAATTTTTTCCGTTATTTTTTACGTTTTAACGTTATAAACATTTTTAAATTTCGTTCAAGTTATTTATAGCGTTTTTCAAAAATCATTTCGTTATTCCGTTACGTTACAATAACGTTTTCCAACACTGATTTAAACCAATGGTAACAAAAATATTTTGCATTCTTTATTTGGTGCTACCCGTTATTTGTACGATGTTCACAAAAAAGTTCGTATTGCATGTTGGTAATATAAATGTTTTTTGTCCACTTTGTTTTAATGAGATATAAAAAATTTTTTTGCGAAAGAATCAATATTTTTGTGCACGTATTCCATTATTTGAATATATACTTTTTCGTTCCAGGCAGTATTCGTAATGTGTTGAAAATAGGTAGTAAGCTGGATGTTCTTGAGGCATTCAACAGTATTCTTAGTTAGATTTTTTGCAATGCTCTTAATCTATGGATAAAACTTTAGGATATTCTCCCCACTTTTTAATTCTACGTATTATATGTGAATGTTTAACTGCCCTAACTGAAATAATGGCTGGGGAGTTAACTACTGTTTCGACAGGACAAACTTTGTGGGATATGTTGTGTCAGCTCTAACTGAAGCAGTGACGTCGGTTTTGGTAGGTGATGTCCTTATATGTAAAAGCTAGGAGTATCTTCTAGAATTTTTCTGTGTTCTAAATGCCCAAATAAAAAAAATGTATGCAAGAATGATGAAAACATCTTTTACTTGGGATATTTGTATTAATAATTATCATTATTATTGAAAAATATTTTAATGTATTAATAATAACTTTACAATTTTGCATTTGTACTAAAAATGTAATAAAATGCTAAATTTAAATTTTGCTACAACAGAAAAACGAATGAACTTTTTTGTTGTAACGAAACGTTTTCCTTTTTATTTGTCAGCAATAGTTTATAATACAGAACAGATATTTCGATGACTTCAATTTGCTTAACAGCGGGAGGGTGGCAGAACAAAGCAAAAAAAAATGGTCTTAATACAATGGAGAGAGACAGAAATAATGGTTGTGTTGTATTATTCTAACAAACTACTACCAGGTATATGTCTGAGAAATTCTATTATTTCAATAACAATGCTTACACTCGTTTCTCGGCGTATTGGCTTAAAAAATAAAAATACCATGACGTTTAAAGTGGGCACTAAACTGGAAGGTGCCATCTGGACCACAGCCTTCAATTACTACTACATTTCCAATTACTAATTCTATGGAATAATGGTATAATGCTTAAAGCTACTAATAGAGGATGATTGTTCGACGGCCGGTAGCTCACTGGTCAGAGCACCTGACATGTTATTAGGAGGTCGTGGGTTCAGATCCCACACGGCTAATGACAATTTTTCCTTTATATTATTCTAACAAACTACTACCAGGTCTGAGAAAATCTGAGAAATTCTATTATGGTAAAGATAGAAATAAGATTTTCAATTCATAGCTTATCGATTTTACTGATTAATGTATTTCCCCTCCCCCCTCAAAAAAAAAAAGAAAAAAAGAAAAAAAAAATTTCCAGGAAGAGGAAAAAAAAAAGTTCTTTGCATCCCCACGAGGACATCCATGTGTCTCATGGCATTTTCATCTATTTATCCTAGAAGCCTTTTCTCTTTATTTGCAGATAAGATTCTGAGATAATTATTAAAACCTGATGTACTAAATAAGTAAGAAAGGTTTGCATTGTGGTTCTCTTACATTAATTTGCACCTTTTCTCTCCCAGATGTTCTTTCGAGAAGAGTGATTTGGATAACTGGAGCATCGAGTGGCATTGGAGAATACCTTGCTTACGAATTAGCGACTTATAGAGTGAAACTCATTCTCTCGGGAACGAACGAGAAAAGATTAGAAAATGTTAAGGAGCAATGCATCAGTAAGTATGGCAGTTGGTTTACTTTGCTGAGGATTCTAAATCAAAGTACAGTAGATCCCCGGAGTAAGGAATTTTTGCTTAGCGAATAGCCTTCCATAGACCCCCAACTGACTCACAAAACAAATATTTTCTCCGTAAAGAATTGCTTACGACAAACATAATCTTCCTCATCAGGACTGGACCATTTGTAAGTCATTCCTATGGAAATCCTATCATCTGATCCATGAGCTAGTGTCGTCAGAGGTTGCTGTGTGGGTCTTAGAGGCTGGAGCCAACGTAGCATAGATCAGTGTCCTTACAATTTGGCGAAAGGCTATTGGCCGCAGGTCGCCTTTGGAAGATAAGTGAAAAGCAACAAATGAAGGTCTTTCAGAGTCTGTTGTCAAAGTGAGAGGGGAAAGTGCGGAAGGTAAGTACCAAGATATTCAGAAGTGGTTGAGTATGAGAGTGTGGCCTGTGTAGGCACTGAAGAAAAAGCCAAAATATAAATGAGTGTTTCTTCTCTCAGGAGAGAAAAAAGGGGATGCAAATGGGGTGGGGGGTAGAGTGGGTGAGTGGGGAGGGGGTGAGGGAATTAAGTTGTTATGGTAAAAAACTTTAAGGGGGGGCTAAAAAATAGTAAAGTTTCTCCATGTTTTCAGCCGACGCGACCAGGGGGAGTGCCTGGGGGGTGATATTTGATGGAGGGGGGATGGGGGGTGGTGTCAACTAACCCATAAGTATGGGGAATTTATCTTGAAAAATGTGGGAGGGGGGGGGGGTCATATCATCACAAGTAGGTTAACATTACCACGTGCAACGTAGTGCAGTGAAAACCTAGTACAGGTGAAGTGGGAAAGAGGCCAGACAAAGGGCCTTGCAAAATTATAAAAAGTGATGGGAATGTAACAAAAAATGGGATTTATGGGTAATGTTGGGTATTGTGTCTATGCATGTGAGGTGAGGGGGAGGGAGGTTTCCAGTGAAGTGGAAAATAAAGGGAAGTGGCTGATAAAAGATTTGCTTACGAAGTCACACGCTCGCCAATTTCGTCCAATCAGAACTCTCCTAAGTGGGCTCTGAAGGCCTCAGCCAATCAGCGACGTCCATTTATGAATTCGATTCCTCGGTTTATATTATTTGCTCTATTTTGGCTATGTAAAGATCTCTTTTGGAGCAATCCCCATCCAACAACTTTGAAAATCCCTAAAACTGAACCAGCTCTCAGCTCTCTAATCACCCAGAGTTCTAATGAAAGGAAATTTTTATTTAAAATTAAATGTAAAAATTTTTCCCTACCCCTAAGCCGGTTATCTCTGCCGGTTCCTAAGGAAGATTGTTTTATTGTAATATTTTTAAGCTTCATTTATTGACTGTGTTTACTGTGCTTCAATTAATTTTAATATTTTACTATGTTCTTATATTGTTTATTTGTGAAAAATTAGTGTTCAAATTTTACAAACTCTTGAAAAAAAGGATAGCTTTAACCTTTAACACGTATGTATTTCCCAAATTCTCATAACGAATTTTCCACATAACCAAATTGTTCGTGGAACGAATTAAATTCGTTACGCGGGGGTCACTATACAACAGGATTTAAAAAAAAAAAAAATAAATAAATACCCCTCAAGCAGCTGCTTGCCACAGAGGTCTGACAGGAACCTGTCAGTTTATATGCCAAAGTAGAAGGTCTGAGAGGATGGCAGGACCTCAGCAGAAAAACGAAACATACATCCATGCCTTACCCAGGGCTCGAACCCAGGTCCCTCAGATCAGTAGCCAAGCGTGCTAACCACTCCGCCACGGGACGGCTCCCAACAGGATTTAGGGTGTTAATAATTACGAAATCTATTTTTTTTTAATAAAATAGCTTAGCAGCGCTTTAAGCATTAAAGAAGAAAGCTCTGTGAACATTTCCTTCTGGGGGCGGGGATGGCTCAGTCGGTAGCGCGCCAAGCTCGTAATCTGTAGTTCCCGGGTTCGAGTCCCAGCTGGGTCAGCGTTGAGATTTATCTCCGCAAAATTCCCCGCCCTGCCCACGGTCAGTAAGGGACACCGATGGGCTTGGAAAGGCCGCCGTCCATCGGATGGGATGTTAAGCCGTGGCCCCGTGTGCGGGAGAGCCGTACCCTGTGCACGTTAAAGAACACACTGGATGGCCTTGACGGGAGGCTACCATCTGTCACCCAACAGCTGTTCCAGTGGGTCCCCTCCCCCAACCTTCTCTGAGCCTTCGGGATCCATGTGACCTGGCCATTTAGCCCATGGTGTGCAAAAAAGTGCCGCTCAGAGGTAAAACAACCCAACCCAACATTTCCTTTTCTCTAACCAGTTACTTAAAGATCTGAAGCGATTATTTCAGCACTTTCCCTTTCAGAGCGAGGACTTTCAAAGGAAGACATCCTGGTGCTCCCGTTCGATATCAGTCAGACAGAAGTCCATGAAGATTGCGTGAACCGAGTTTTGGCAAAATTCAATAAAGTAAGTTATAAATTATTTCCAAATTATGTGAACGATTTAAGAAATGTGAATGAATTTATTAGGGAAATTAAAAAACGGTTATTACTGGAGTTAAATCTGGAAAATTTAGTTTTTCTAAAAACAGGAGTAAAATGGAGACAATGCAAACAAATATTATTTAAATATTGACAAGACCGTGAGATAAAAAAAAACTTTTTATGTACAATCGCTCAAAATTGTATCCGAACACTATGGTTGATTACAGAATTCAGAAAAAAATATCTGACAACGATTTTTTTTAGAAATTAGTGATCTGGCAACCTTCGTGTACAGTACACGAAGGTTGCCAGATCACTAATTTCTAAAAAAAAATCGTTGCCATATATGTTTCCTAAATTCTGTAATCAACCATAGTGTTCGGATATTTTTTGAGCGTTTGCACACCCCACAAGCGAGTCTTACTCAAGTGAAATGTTTTGATGTCATTATAAAAAAAAAAGATTCATGATACAGTTTTGATTGCAAATGTAAAATACCCTTTTATCCTTTTTTTTTATAATATTGTTAGTTTTTTTAGATGTATTTTTTAAATTTGATAACCGTGCGTGAATTTGTAATAAATAAAGAAACAGTGAATGAACTGATTTAATAACTGATGCAATAAATTTACGTGAAAAATGTGCAAGTTTCAGTATAGTCATTTGAAACACCAATATGCTAATCAACTGTACTAAATGATCCTCATATTCATTAAAAACTAACTGATAAACCATTATAACATTCGAAAACCGAATCACAGATCAAAGCAAAGGTACAACTTTTCCTCATCACCTTACCACTGGTTATGCATCACGTATGAAAGAAAGAATGCTCTCTACACTGATCAAAGATGCACTGTTCTTTTGTTAACAAACAAAACTCCTTTTACCACCACATATCGGGGGCGGGGTGGCTCAGTCGGTAGCGCGCCAGGCTCGTAATCTGTAGTTCCCAGGTTCGAGTCCCAGCTGGGTCAGCATTGAGATTTATCTCCGCAAAATTCCCCGCCCTGCCACGGTCAGTAGGGGACACCGATGGGATTGGAAAGACCGCCGTCCGTCGGATGGGACGTTAAGCCGTGGCCCCGTGTGCAGGAGAGCCATACCCTGTGCACGTTAAAGAACACGCTGGATGGCCTTGACGGGAGGCTACCATCTGTCTCCCAACAGCTGTTCCAGTGGGTCTATCTTGTCCCCTCCCCCAACCTTCTCTGAGCCTTCGGGGTCCATGTGACCTGGCCATTTAGCCCATGGTGTGCAAAAAAGTGCCGCTCAGAGGTAAAACAACCCAACCCAACCTCCCCATCTTGCTCACAGCCAGTAGGGGACACTGATGAGCTTGGGAAGGTTACTGTCTGTTGGATGGGATGTTAAGTCGTGGCCCCGTATACGGGAGAGCCATACCCTGTGCACATTAAAGAACACGCTGGATGGTCTTGACGGGAGGCTACCATCTGTCTCCCAACAGCTGTTCCAGTGGGTCCCCTCCTCCAACCTTCTCCAAGTCTTCGGGGTCCGTGTGACCTGGCCATTTAGCCCATTGTGGGCAAAAAAAGTGCCGCTCAGAGGTAAAACAACCAACCAACTATCACATATCGACATTTTTTAATCGTCTCCGCTCCCCTACCAAAGGAAACCTTCTTTCTTTTACACACTATTACAACATTCTCTATTCTCATCCTTTGAAATCAATCGTGTTCCAATCCACTCATGACGTAATTTACAATATGTGCTGTAATATTACCACTCACGAAAGTGTGTCTCATAGTAATCAGTCGCGCTTTAAATGTTGCACCTGCATAGTCCGCTTCATCATGTAATGGAGAATGAATTGGATTTTAAGTTTGCTAAGTAGTTCGGTAAAGCAACCATGCATTGTATATGTGCATAACATGAAAAAATAAACTAACATGCTTAGAAACATGAGCGTCGTAGAACCAGGGAGTTTCATTCTCCCCCAGGCTCACAAAACCGTAGCGCGCCGTTGTTTAGGGTATTTTTTTTATTTCCTATGCAACAGGGTTCGAGCCCCGGGTAAGGCATGGCTGTTTGTGTCGTTTTTCTGCTGAGGTCCTGCCATCCTCTCAGATCTTCTATCTGTGGCATATAAACTGACAGGCTCCTGTCAGACCTCTGTGGGCAAGCAGCTGCTTGAGGGGGTATTTATTTATTTATTTTAATCATGAAGAATGGAAACAATGTAATCAAAATGAATGGACGGATTTTAATAATAAGTTGTACAGTTTTACAATTTTCGAACATTTAACGATTTATATTATTTTCACTTGATAATTATTTAATAATGAGTATATAATTTTCAGAAGCAAACGATTTGCCTCCTAACAAATGACGTCACATGAAAAAACGATGGTGATTCCGTTACGATAATAAACCGATTTATATTTTCTTTAATTATGAAAAATCCATATCGAATCACCTTTTATTATTTCTGTTTTTATTCTTTTACTGAACTGCAAGATATAACTGAACTTTTAATAGTTAGTCATCTGTGCCTAATAGTTTCATAGTAGTTCATCTTAAAGAGGCTTTATTTATTTTCCAGCTTGACGTATTAGTGAACAATGCCGGTCGTTCTCAACGAGCGAATTTTGAAGCCACTGACATCGAAGTGGACAGACAATTATTCGATATCAATGTTTTCGGTCCCATCAATCTCACCAGGAAAGTGCTTCCTCATTTCCTTCAACAGAGAGCTGGTCACTTGGTTGTTACAAGCAGCTGCGTTGGAAAAATGGGTAATTCAAATATTCTTTTCTTTTAGGGATAGTGTGCTTAACATAAGGATATCTCTGGCAATACCGCTGACTTATAATTATTTAAATTAATTATAAAATAAAACATTTTGTGAGTAAAAAAGTTCCCGTCCAACAACACCTTTAGTACAAAACAACCTTGAATGCTTGGGATTATAAGGGTTAAGGGTTCTGTGTCTTTTTCTCTCTGATGTTTGCATTTTTAACATTAATGCTCTCAATTTTGTTTTCGATTGAATTAAATCAAATTTTTAATTTTTATCAGGGACATATTCGTCATGAATACAATACAAGCCTAATTCAAATTACTAAATATATTTATTAATTTATTATTAATTACAATAAATAATTTATTAAATTAATAAATATCATTAAATCTTTTAATTGCTTTCTATTTATAAAAATTTTCTGATATGAAATTCCCTTTTAGAATTACAAAAATGCGCTCTTTTACTGCTTTACTATCTATTTTGAACAGGATATGAGTTGTCGCTCAATTTTTCGGGTCCGCGACCGTCCAGGAAAGGCAAAAAAGAAATTCTGTAACACATTGTAAAGTAGAAAAATTGCATTCCTCTGAAGCATTTCTAATTTTTTTTGCATTATAGACTACGATATTGTTTAATTACGATTGTTTGAAAAACCAAGATAAACTCTTAGTGTTATTTGAAATTAAAATTACTGAGAAATAATTGGTAGAAACTGAATATCTTTGATTAACATCATTATGAGCGCTAAGAGCGATTCATAATAAAGGAGAGAAAAAACACCTAAAACTGAGAAAAAATACTTAAAAATATCAATGGCTGAATGATTCTCATTTTTTATTACTAAAGACTGATTAAAATTTTGAGATTATAATGAAATAATTATATATTTTCCTCTTTTCAAATTTTTGCGCAATTACAAGAAAAAATTAGAAATATCAATAATGATTGAAATCGACAAAAAGTGATTTCATCTCAGCTTTGAACGATAAAATTTCGCGATCTTCCAAGTTGATTCTCTAAATGAGGAATTCTTAATCTGGGGGCCCGCACCCCCATTCAATATATTTTCAGGTTGCCACTAATCAATTGAACGAAGTTTCTTCCGTTGCAGCTACAGCAATGAGAGATCTGATTTGGTGAACTTAAGGAAGACGTAAGGCTACTGATCTACGGGACCTGGGTTCGAGCCCCGGGTAAGGCATGGATGTTCGTGTTGTTTTCTGCTGAGGTCCTGCCATCCTCTCAGATCTTCTACTGTGGCATATAAACTGAAAGGCTCCTGTCAGACCTCTGTGGCAAGCAGCTGCTTGAGGGGGTATTTATTTATTATTATTTAAAAGAGAAATGTGATGCGCAGTCGATGCTGCACGCATATTTTTTTTATTCTGAATATTTCAGTCTCTTGTTCCTCATCCGCAGCCGTTGTTATTAAACTATCACGAGATAGATAACAATTGTTACGAATGAGATTTTGACGAAACCCAATCCTTAACTGGCACAGTGCTCAGTGATGTGGCTACTGTTCCAGCAGCCACACTTTGTGTCTTAATTCTGAGGCAGTTGTCCAATAGCGTATCCAGGAAGGGGTTTCTAACCCTCCGCCTTGAGGGCTTGAATAATGTTTGTTTTCTAAAGAAGTCTGCAATTTCCAGAAGTGACTTTTTAGTAGGGGATGTTTTCGCATGAAGTCTGGAAAACAAGGACTTGTTTCTTGGATTCTTGCCTGTCGCATATGCTGCAAATAAATAAGAATGAAATATCGTTTACTATAACTGACAAACCTTTTTAATATTGGGATTTATTGTGTTTTGAAAATCAAAACTAAATTTATTTAGCCCTGTCTGTTCTTCCTATGATGCTAGCCACTGTTTATTATGCTAGTTAATCTGAAAAGTTAATCTGAAAATTATCTGAAAGGGCCAGGTCATAATGAACGGAAGGCTGCATATTGGATGCAGAAAAACGTTAGGTTTATTCATACCTAAGCAAAGCAATAGGCTAAATGGTCAGGACCTAGGAACAATAGGCTAAATGGTCAGGACCTAGAACCTAGGGCTCAGAGATGGATAGAATAAAAGATATTTCCTGGACAGCTGTTAGAAGACAATGCAAACTTCCCATCGAGGCTATACAGCGTGTTTCTTAACTTCTAGAATATATGGCTATTCTGTACAACAGCGTCGCAACTTAACGTTTCCTTCAATGGACAGCGGCGTTTCTCTGTCCATCGATGTTCCTCTTCTCACCGAAGGAAGAACAGGAGTTAGAGGAAAAAATCGCACGTCAGTTAAACCTAGCAGCATTTAATTGCAAACTCGTTATACTAGCGACTGAGAGATCCTCTGTCCCCCAGAGAAAGAGACTCACTGGACATCTTCTGGGAATAGATGGATACTCCTGTTAAGGCACCCCAGTTGGTTTTTCAAGTGTACTGAAGACCACGGCTAAGGATCATATCTAATGGATGCAGGATTCAGTTTCTTTAAAAACAGTCTTCCTACAATCAGAAATTTAACTGAATTTGAGGAAACATCGTTACAACAGTTAAAAACTCAGAATTATACATGCGAATATTGTTAAAAGAAATATACTTATTCATATATTAACCTAGACATATAATATCATAAATAAAAATAAATAAATAAACTGATAAATAACACTGTAAAGTCAATTTGAAGAACTCATTCGAAACTTATGAATGCAGCAAAGGATTGTAAGAAGATGGTTGCGCGTTTCATTGGTTTGCTTTACCTCCGGAGCAGCAATCTTTGCACACAGTGGGTTAAGTGACCAAGTCACAAGGACCCCAAGGACTTAGAGAAGCTTGGCGAAGGAGACCCACTGCGCGGATGGGGATCCGCGGATTTTGGTGGATAAAAAATTAACCTTAACGCCGATAGCAAATAAAACCGCAGATAAAAAAATTGATGTTAACACGCAAATGGCGGATAAAATCTCGAATTTGGTAAGATATGCAGAAACATAAGCAAATATTATTGCATTATTGATGGCTGACATGAGTGAAAAAAGTACTTAAGATAATGTTAAAAGAAACCTGATTTCAAAAGCCAATGATGATATTCACTCTAAAAATGAAAAAAATGTCCATTGGGATAAAGCCACAAGTTAAAAAACAATTATCCTATGTGAAAAAAACTATATGCTGGCAAAGAAGAATATAAATTCAAAATATTTCTTAAGTGTTACATAGAAAACGGGAATTAAATATCAGTCGCATGAAAATTTCGGTCGGAGAGATCTCGAAATTTTAGAGTAGTGTTATGGGTAATGAAAAAGAGTTTCTTCCCATAATCGCCGGGGGCGGGGGTGGCTCAGTCGGTAGCGCGCCAGGCTCGTAATCTGTAGTTCCCAGGTTCGAGTCCCAGCTGGGTCAGCGTTGAGATTTATCTCCACAAAATTCCCCGCCCTGCCCACGGTCAGTAGGGGACACCGATGGGCTTGGAAAGGCCGCCGTCCGTCGGATGGGACGTTAAGCCGTGGCCCCGTGTGCGGGAGAGCCTACCCTGTGCAAGTTAAAGAACACGCTGGAATGGCCTTGACGGGAGGCTACCATCTGTCTCCCAACAGCTGCTCCAGTGGGTCCCCTCCCCCAACCTTCTCTGAGCCTTCGTGGTCCATGTGACCTGGCCATTTAGCCCACACATGGGTGTGCAAAAAAGTGCCGCTCAGAGGTAAAACAACCCCAACCCATAATCGCCGATAACTGCATTTAAAAAAGAAGAGGTACTTTTTTAGGAACCAAAGGCTTTTCATTTATCACAGTATATTTTTCCAGTTATTAGTCATTAATAAACCATTCGACTGATTTCTTTTACTCGAAAACACATCGGACTTCAAACATTTGCAAAATCTCGACTCTTATTAAGTTGGCAAATTTCGCGGATGCTGATAAAGTTTTGCTGATGTGGTTGCGGATGAGACCTTGAGGATTCGGATGCGGATAGGACTCTTGCTATCCCCGCAGGGCTCTATAGATGGAAGCCTCTCATCAAGCCCACCCATCGTATTCTTTAACATGAGCAAGGTATGTCTCCCCTACACATGGCTTCCCTCCTATCCACCGGGAGACATCCCTTCCAAGCCTATCGGTGTCTCCTTCTTTCTCACGGGATCTCTACAAGGCAGAACTAGAGCTAGCGAAGAAAATTCTCAAGTGTAGTTCGGACACGAACCTGGGAGCATCAGATTAGCAGCCTGACTATGTTATATAGCTCGCTACCGATTGAGTCAGTTTCTGTCGCCTAGGTAATACGCATGGCTTTGGGTTGTTTTATCTCTGAGCGGCACTTTTTTTGCACACCTATGGGCTAAATGGCCAAGTCACAAGGATCCCGGAGGCTCAGATGGTAGCCTCCCGTCAAGGCCATCCAGCGTGTTCTGTAACGTGCACAGGATATGGCTCTCCCGCATACGGACCACGGCTTAACGTCCCATCCGACGGACGGCGGCCTTTTCAAGCCCATCGGTGTCTCCTACTGACCGTGGGCAGGGCGGGGAGTTTTGCGGAGATAAATCTCAACGCTGACCCAGCTGGGACTCGAACCCGGGAGCTATAGATTACGAGCCTGGTGCGCTACTGACTGATCCACCCCCGCCCCATGCATGGCTATCTAGAGTTAGAATTGTTAGGAGCTATTCTTTATCAAATTTTGAGTTCACACAGTCGGAATTTCGTAAATTAAGCGCTGGATGGGACTGCGCCCTTTCAACATAGAGATATCTCTTCATCAAATTATTAAAAAAAAACATAGATATAAATATGAAAACATTTTTTTAATGTCATTTTTCTGACCACTTTAATCATTTCATTGTTTTAGTTCTAACATTTATAATGCTTGTGAATTATACGCATTATTTATAAACTTTCCCGTTTGTCATGAAGAGACAAACGGAGTCATTGGTTTTTCATCGGAATTAATGAGAGATTTCTGAACCCAGTATCTAGTAACGATACGAGATCATTCTTTCTTTACTTGCTTGTTGTCTTATCAATCTGCTTCTCACTGGATAAAAACTGACCCGCTATTTATCAGCTATGTCCTTTATCTAAAACTGAAACTTGTGCTTCAGGAGAGCAGTTTTCTGCGTGCAAACGCTTCCGTCCTTGGACCACCGCGATATTTTTAAATTTGCTCTCAAACTCTGCCAGATGCTTTGAGGGCAGAAACGAACAGTTATGTATACAAAAGACAGCATACGCTCTTTTTAGGGGGGGGGGGGGGGGTAATGGCTCAGTCGGTAGCGTGCCAGGCTCGTAATCTGCAGTTCCCAGGTTCGAGTCCCAGCTGGATCAGCGTTGAGATTTAGCTCCGCAAAATTCCCCGCCTTGCCCACGGTCAGTAGGGGACACCGATGGGCTTGGAAAGGCCGCCGTCCGTCGGATGGGGCGTTAAGCCGTGGCATCGTGTGCGGGAGAGCCATACCCTGTGCACGTTAAAGAACACGCTGGATGGCCTTGACGGGAAGCTACCATCTGTCTCCCAACAGCTGTTCCAGTGGGTCTCCTCCCCCAATCTTCTCTGAGCCTTCGGGGTCCATGTGACCTGGCCATTTAACCCATGGTGTGCAAAAAAGTGCCGCTCAGAGGTAAAACAACCCAAAAACAAAGAAAGCTCTTTTTAGGAAGGAAACAAATTTGCATTCTTCATGTTGTGTTTGACAAGCATGCAGATATTTCAATTTCTTGCGTTCAGAGGACATGAGTGGCAGTTTCTTTCTGTTGTGATGGTAAAGAAGTTTTCTTTTCTTCTGATTTGTTCGTGGTTAGTTTCTAAGTTTAAGTGATGCAGTGGGAAAAAAGAGAAGCAATGCTTCATTTAAGATTCTCATAAAATATACAAACATATGTAAGTTATAAGAGTTTTGATATAAAAGCATTTTTGTAACTTTAATAAGTTCGTTTTAACTTAAATGTTACATTTATATAACATTATTCGAATCTTCCTATTATACTGTCTAATACAGGGTGATTCAGAATTCATCATCAATATTTAGTGGGGAGGAAGGGAATAAGAAAAGAGAGAGATTTCACATAGGAAAGTATGGGGGCAGACGAACGCATGGTGGTGTAGAGGGCGCTGTGTGTACACACCTCTCATACAGAAGCACAGCTGTTTGACGCGTGCAGTCAGTTGTCATTCGACAAAGTGAATTTGCAGAAGTAACATGAACCGGTATACGTGGAATGAATGTGCAGATATGCATGTAACTTACGGTGCGGCAGCAGAAAGATGTCTTCGAGCCAGGCAATTGTATGCAGCGTGCTTCCCAAACCGCCGTGTGCCACAGTATCAAATGTTTTCACGTATTCATCGCCAACTGCGTGAAACAGGATCGTTTGCTGCTAGTAATGTTAATCGAGGGAGACGCAGATCGGCACGGACAGTAGCAGTAGAGGAAGCTGTCCTACAGGAAATCGAGGAACAACCTGGTGCTAGCACACAAGGTATGGCTAGGCATTTTGGAATTTCGCAAGCAACAGCGTGGCGGATATTACACGATGAAGGGTTACATCCGTTTCATCTGCAAAGAGTGCAATTATTGGCAGCAGACGACCATCCCAAGCGTGTTATTTTTTGTCAGTGGTTCATGCAGAGAACAGCCGTTGATCCCAATTTCCCAACATATGTTCTTTTCACCGATGAGGCGTTGTTCACTCGAGAGGGTGTCTTCAACACACACAATTGGCATGTGTGGGCTCATCAGAACCCACACGGTACAAGACCTGGAGCTGCGCAACAACGTTTTGCTGTCAATGTGTGGACTGGGATTGTCGGTGACTGTTTGTTGGGCCCGTATTTACTACCATCCCGTTTGGACGGTGCCAAGTACCTAACATTTCTTCAGACTGTGTTACCGGATCTTCTGAACGAGGTTCCTGATGGTAGTCTCCGGCGAATGTGGTTCCAGCATGACGGCACTCCTGCACATTTCGCAAATGCTGTGCATGCTTACCTATGGAGACAGTTTGGTGGTCAATGGATTGGCCGCGGTGGACCGGTTTCTTGGCCACCACGTTCACCGGATTTATCTCCAATCGATTTCTTTGTATGGGGTGCTATGAAAAACATGGTGTACGAGACCCCTGTTGATAGTGCTATGGATCTTGTAGCACGCATATCAGTTGCTGCCTCAAACATCCGGGAAATGCCAGGCATCTTCCACAGGGTCCGGCTGTCCATGCAACGCCGTTGTGAGTCATGCATTCTAGCACATGGTCGGCATTTCGAGCACCTCTTGTAAGTCTGTACAACCAATGCAAAGAAATGTTACATGTAAGATAATAAATGTCTTTTCCTTACCACTTCCTTCTTATGTGTTCTTTCCATCATTGAACTGGGGTCATTTTGCCCTACTACATGGCATATGCGCCCATGCTTTCCTAAGTGAAATCTCCTTCGTTTCTTATTACCTACCTCCCCACCAAATATTGATGATGAATTCTGAATCACCCTGTATATGGAAGCTTCTATTTGCCAGGTTAATCGAGAAAGGAGTTTATGAAAAACTCCGCTTCATGACTACCACATTGGACATCATATAGATTGGACTTTGGATTGGATTGGATTGTTTTACCTCTGAGCGGCACTTTTTTGCACACCATGGGCTAAATGGCCAGGTCACATGGACCCCGAAGGCTCAGAGAAGGTTGGGGGAGGGGACCCACTGGAACAGCTGTTGGGAGACAGATGGTAGCCTCCCGTCAAGGCCATCCAGCGTGTTCTTTAACGTGCACAGGGTATGACTCTCCCGCACACGGGGCCACGGCTTAACGTCCCATCCGACGGACGGCGGTCTTTCCAAGCCCATCGGTGTCCCCTACTGACCGTGGGCAAGGCGGGGAATTTTGCGGATATAAATCTCAACGCTGACCCAGCTGGGACTCGAACCTGGGAACTACAGATTACGAGCCTGGCGCGCTACCGACTGAGCCACCCCCGCCCTTATATATAGATTGGACATCATATAGACATCATATTCGAGTTCCATATTCAAAAAGCAGAGATCTCCGCAAAATTCTCTGCCCTGCCCACGGTCAGTAGGGGACACCGATGGGCTTGGAAAGGCCGCCTTCCGTGAGTTAGGCCGTGGTCCGTGTGTGGGAGAGCCATTCCCTTTGCACATTAAAGAACACACTGGATGGTCTTGACGGGAGGCTACCATCTGTCCCCAACAGCTCTTCCAGCGGGTCCCCACCCTCAACCTTCTCTGAGCCTTTGGGGTCCATGTGACTTGGCCATTTATCCCATGGTGTGCAAAAAGTGCCGCTCAGAAGTAAAACAAAACAACCCAACAAACAGAGAGAGCTCGCAGTGGAGCACTGCAGCTTTTCGCTTACTAACATTAAGTTATGTACGTTCCACACCTTTCAGTAATCAATCAGTGTCTGCTAGGCCAGTGCTTCTCAAAATGGTGGTCCACGGACCGATGCAAGTCATCAGTCGTTTGTCCGCAGCGAGCTGCCAGGAAAGAAATATGTTTTCAGAAACATAGCATTGATATGCCATACCGCCACAGTTCATACAATCGCTCAAAAAAGTATCCGAACACTATGGTTGATTGCAGAATTCAGAAAAAAATATCTGGCAACGATTTTTTTAGAAATTAGTGATCTGGCAACCTTGGTGTCACGTGATTACAGAATTCAGGAAAAATATCTGGAGCGTGTACAGCAACTGTACACGCTCCAGTTACCGTTCTGTTCGATGTCCGTCGATGTCTATTCAGAAGAGCATAAAATACAATAATTGTCCAAAGTATTGATTGCATATTTGCTAAACAAAGCTAAATAGCTTACCTGTAGTACTCGTTCCTCTGAAGTTATAGAACTACGACCCTTTTGAAAACGTGTCGTAAAGTTGTGCGAAATCTGTCCATTGCTGCTATGAAGTTTACAAAAGACGGAGAAATATTTTACATTTTCAGAAGGATGTATCTTGGGGACGATGCGAAAACAATTCATGCCGATTTATCACAAGTATGTCTGTTCATACGGCCCTGTTAGGGATGAATGTGAAAATTCAGAGGAGGGCAGAATTTCGAATACCTCACTCGTGCAGGAAGACCGAAGAAGACAGTATAGAAGAGAACCATCGCTGCTATTCATGAACTCATTAAGGAAAACTCACACATCACCGTTCATGTAATAAGTTTCGATGTCCGTGTATCGATTGGCAGGGTGGAAACAAGTATTCATCAACATTTCAAGTTCCGAAAGATCTGTCCCAAATGGATACCACACAAACTGACAGAACAACAAAAAAGGGCTGGAGTCGACTCGTGCAAGAAGATGCTGGCAATGTTTGAACCTAGTAGCCCCAAGTGGTTAACAGACATTGTCACAGGTGATAAGACTTTGTTTTATTATTATACAACTCCCAGAAAGATCGACAACTATGCTTGGGTTACGGAAGATGAACCGTATCCTCAAATCCTCCAAGACTTTCGTTCAAAAAAGAGGATGGGGACAATTTTTTTCAATTCCCAAGAAGTGGTAGCCGAAAACATCTCACCTGAAAAAATGACTATAAATGGGCAATGCTACATCAGCATTGTTTTGCCAAAAATGGTTAAGCAAATGAAGGAGCAGCGTCTGCGGAGTATTCCCCAACAGAAGTACCACCAAGAGTACCAGAATTGGCGTAGACATCTGCAACCTTGCAGAGATACTTTTGTTGAGATAAGTGCATTGTTATTTGTTTTGCAGATGCATATCAAGAATTCTTTGAACGCCCCTATTATAGTAACATTCAATTATATATGTTCAGCCAAGCATGAATTTTTAAAATTAAAAAAGTGGAGGAGTTTGCCAAAATGTACGTAAGTTATACATTTTTTTATCCAGTTTTTTAAATTGATATTTCTGCTGTAACTGTACACATTTATAACTCAATTTGAAATTGAGTGTGTATAGTATTTCATATTCGTTAGTATATCTTCTGCTGTTAATATTATATTATTACGAACGTTACAATAGGTAGGCACAAATCTTTTTCACAAAAAAATTGATCGAATGTCCTGGTTGAAACAATTTGTACGCTTAGCATTTTTATTTTCTGGTAAAGGCTGAGAAACATTGTTTCAAACAATATTTTCAATCAGTTCAATCAATTTATTCAGTCAGTTGATAAAACCTTTCAAACAATATTTGTTTGAAAATTTTTATCAACTGACAATACTTTAAACTGACAATACTTTCAAACAATATTTGTTTGAAAGTTTTTTTCAACTGACTGAATAATTGTTCAAAATATTTTTAATAGGGAATTTATTTAGAAGGTGTTTACAAAGATGCATTTTGAAGAACTTTTTGTGAAGTTAATTCTCATCATCTAAGAAGCCGTTTTATAACTTCTTGTAACTATAGGGACAGGATCAGATTAAAGGATGAGCCAGGTCATAGAGCAGATTTTGTTTTTCTTATTTAAGGTATTAATAAAGAGAGCAGGCCCCATTTGCGTAATTCCATCTCTGTACAGCATGCATAATTTGCTCTATATCAGTGCTGTCCAACTTCTCTAAGACCGCGGGCCATTTTTTCTTTCGCAAATATTTCGCGAGCCAAAAAAAAGAATAGGACAGGATAGGTAACTGAAAAGTCAATTTATGTCACCTCAAAAAATTATTTTATTTATGTGAAAACTAATCAGTAAAAATAAACCAATATAAATATTCTAAACCTTGTCAAATATTTAAAATATTTAATGGGAGGATTGTGGCCGTAGTTATTGGACAATAAGAATAGAATGAGTAAGCTGAAATAATGCAATCGTAATTGCAAATAGAATGAGTAAGTTGAAGATTGCATATCAAGTAAAGTAATATAAGTTGATAAAATATTATAAGATGGATTATAGATATTTATTTAAAATTTCAAGTAAAAACTTGATTTTGTTCGCGGGCCACAAAAATCCTTGTGCGGGCCTCTAGATGGACAGCGCTGCTCTAGATGATTACTTTCTTAAGGTGAAGTTATTTCGAAGATGCTCTGTATTAAATTTAAAAAAATATTTTTTTTTAATATCTTTTTCCTTTTGCTCATTATTAACCATGTAGAATTATTTTGATTCACTTTTACTTTGACCACCAACAAATTAAATTTACAGCTTCGTTTCTCGTTCATAGGTGTTCCTAATTCTGCATCGTACACAGGTTCCAAACATGCTCTACATGTAAGTAACGTCTTTTTCTGAATTGATTTTCAAATAATGATCTCGACATGCAAATGATCTGTCGAACAATCGAAACTCAAATGGATTTCGGGAATAATTATATCAGATCATTTCGTCATTTCGGTATGCAAAGTTTTAAAAAACTGCAGATATCAGAAATAATTGAATCGAAATATCCAATTGAGCCTCGTTTGTTGACATCGGCTGTTTTGAATTTCTCTGCTCGAAAGCGTTCACCTCTCCTAGAAAAGGAAGCGGAAAAATTCCTTCAACGATTTCCGTTGGCTTTTAATCTTATGGCTCTGCAACATTTCATACAACATGAATCGAGATCTTCGTAAGTGAGAATTGGAGAAAAGTGAACCTTGTATAAAATCGTCAAAATAAGAACCCTCTAAATCAGTGCTGTCCAACTTCTCTAAGATCGGGGGCCATTTTTTCTTTCGCCAGTATTTCGCGGGCCAAAAAAAGAATTGGACAGGATAGGTAATTGAAAAATCAGTTCATGTCACCTCAAAAAATTATTTCATTTATACAAAAAATAATAAGTAATAATAAACCAATATAAATTTTCTAAACCTTATCAAATATTTAATAAATTTAATGGGAGCATTGTGGCCGTAGTTGTTAGGCAATAAGAATAGAATGAGTAAGTTGAAATAATGCAATCGTAATTGCAAATAGAATGAGTAAGTTGAAGATTGCATATCAAGTAAAGTAATATAAGTTGACAAAAAATTTTAAGGTGGATTACAGACATTATTTAAAATTTCGAGTAAAAACTTGATTTTGTTCGTGGGCTGCAAAAATTCTTGCGCGGGCCGCTAGTTGGACAGCGCTGCTCTAAATGAAAAAGAAAAACAAAACATCCTGCAAATGTAATTAAAAAAAATTTATCTGCAAGACAAGAAAGCTCGGGCACGCTAGCACTTTAATTTCTTTTATTTGGAAAAAGAAAATTTCGCCTTTCTGATTACGATATAATTTTTCCTACATAAAGTGGAAAAGTGAAAAAAAAAATCGAAAATTATTTGTTTAAATTCTCATTAATCAGATACATTTGTTGTGGAAGGAATCCACTGACAGCTGTTAAGAGACAGATGGGAGCCTCCCATTGAAGCCACTTAATGAATTCATTTCATTGAACATTTTAGGGGTAAACTTCCTTTGGACAAAGCCACAGGATATCGGTAACTCAGTTGAACAGTAGAATTTCCCCATTACGATGGAGAAAGGATCGACCCACAAGGGCTCACCTTGACCCCGGAGGGTCGGTGGGTCTCCAGGCAGTCAAGAAGGAGGCTGTTGAGAAACATGCATAAAATTCTTCAACACAATGTTGCTCTCTCTCCTGCATACAAATACTGCCCTTTAAGCAACTGCTTCCCACAGAGGTATGACAGGAGTCTGTTAATATAAGAAGCAATAGAAAATATCTGTGAGAAAAGTGAGATCAGAAAGACAATGCTCTAAAGGAAACATCCATACTTTATCCGGAGCTCGATTCCAGATCTCTTTGATTAGATAGAGGTGAGCAAAGGCTATCCCGATTGGTGCGAGCCAAGCACTAACCATATGGCCACAAGGACGTTCTTCTGCACCCGGAGATATTAATCACCCTCCGACTGGCAATGGCCTTCCAAGCCCATCGGTACCACTTTTCATCGAGGGAAAAATATTGTTTGGCCTCTTTAAGATACACCGAAGAGCCAAAACGTTATGACCAGCCCATCTTTATGCAAAACGAAGCAACTACAGATAAACGACGGCGCATGTCAAGGTCATGAAACGGTATAAATAACACATGATACTGAGCTCTGTTAATCAGTGTTATTCTTGTTCTTCAGAAGGAAAAGGCAGCGGACTTAAGTGAGTTTGACAAAGGCCAAATTGTAACGGCCAGACGACTGGGTCATAGCATTTCTGAGATGGCAAGACTTTTGAGGTGCTCACCGTCAGCCATGGTTAGTACCTTCAAAAAGTGGTCTGCGGAGGGACCAAAACACCGAACTGCCGAAGTGTGGGCCAACCATAGCTCATCAATGCTAGAGGTGAGCAAAGGCTATCCCGAATGGTGCGAGCCAACAGAAGGAATACTGTGGCGCAATTCGCCCGTAATTTGAATACTGGTGACGGGAAAAATGTGTCGCAACACAAAGTACATCGAAACCTGCTGAAAATGGGGCTGCGCAGCCGCAGGCCACTCTGAGTGCCCATGCTAACCTCGGTTTGCCGTCGAAAGCGGCTACAATGGGCACTCGAGCATCAAAACTGGCCCTTGAATGATTGGAAGAAGGTCGTCTGGTCCGATGAATCTCGTTTCCTGCTGCACCATGTGGACGGTCGGGTACATGTGCGTCGTTTACCCGGGGAAGTGTCGGCACCAAGATGCACTGTGGGACGAAAACAATCCAGTGGAGGAAGTGTAATGCTTTGGGCAATATTCTGCTGGGAAACCCTGGGTATAGTCATTCATGTACAGGAAAGTATAACGTCTACCATCTACCTGAACATCATTGCAAACCAGGTTGATTCTTTCATGGCAACGGGTATTCCTCTCCATTAGTGACTTCTTTCAGCAGGATGATGCGCCATGCTACACTGCCCGGATTTTTCGAGAATGGCATGCAGAACACGAGGAAGACTTCCTTGGCCTCCAAATTTACAAGACATCAATCCAATCGAGGTTCTGAGGTTTATGTTGGAACAGCATATCCGATCTGCGGCGGCTCAAACACGTAACTTAAAAGAGTTAAAAAATACTGGGCAACAAATTTTCATAAAAGTTATGATAAAAGTAGCCATTCTTAAAGATTTCAAGGTGCTGAAAATGAATATGACAATGGAAATGCAAAATTGGCTACGACTTCTGAGAAATCTGAAATAGTCTCTTATATAATTGAGTAATACATACATATGACATGTATCGGTAAAACTCCGCTTATACTTCCGATGTCGCTTTGCCCATCGCTTGTACAGTTGCTCAGGATCATCTCTGGTGAGAGTCCAACAGTAATCAGCCAACATTGAAGTGGACCAGTTTCCCTGGTATCGTTTCTCCATTGTTGCAATGTTCTGGTGAAAACGTTCACCGTGCTCATCACTAACCATGCCGCAGTTGTTAGGGAAGAAATTTAAGTGGGAATGGAGAAAATGGATCTTTAAGGACATATTGCAGCCAAGTTTGTGATACAGAGACAACATGTCCTTAACCAGTTTCTTGTAGTTGTCTGCTCTGACATTCCCGAGGAATTTAGTTGACACCAGACGAAATGCGTCCCAAATCTTTTTCTCATCACCCTGAAGCAGGTTGTTGCACATTTGGTCTCTGAACAGCTCGCGGATCTGAGGACCTACAAAAATTCCCTCTTCAATTTTCGCTTCGCTGAGTCGAAGGAATTTGTCAGCCAAGTACTTGAAAGCTGATGCAGTCCGGTCAATGACTTTTACGAAGTTTTTCATCACATCGAGTTTGATGTGTAGGGGTGGTAACAGAATTTTGTCCGTTTCTGCGAGTGCTGGGTGTTGCACATTCTTCTCTCCGACCTTCAGAGATTTCCTCTGAGGCCAGTTTCTCTTCACATAGTGCAAAGTCTTTGCTCGGCTGTCCCATTCACATACGAAACGGCAATACTTCGTATATCCCAGCTTCAGACCCATCAACAGAGCCACTACCTTCAAGTCACAACAGAGATGCCAGCCATACTTGCTGTATTGAAGACAGTTCAACAGTTGTTTTAGGTTGTCATAGGTTTCTTTCATGTAGACAATTTGTCCGACCGGAATGGATGGAAGTCAATTTCCATTATGCAGCAACACCGCCTTGAGATTCCATTTCAAGGTGTCTACGAATAGTCGCCATTCTTGAGGGTCATGTTTGATCCCGAGGGCATTCATCAGGCCATCTGCATCAGAGCAGAACACAAGGTCATCTTCCTTTCTGAAGTAAGGGCAAGCTGCTCATGATGAATTCGAAACGAAGTCACTCGGATTGAGTCTTTTATGCATGACCATCTCTGTCTCTCCAAAACAAGAGCCAATCAACAAATTTTATTGTCATTTTCGTGTTCAGCACCTCGAAGTTAGAAGATTGGCTATTTTCATTTAAAGACTTTTTGTGTGTTGCCCAGTGGAATCTGCTAGTAACGTATTGGTACCAGATACCACAAGACACCTTTGGAAATCTTGTAGCGTCCATGCCTCGCCGGGTAAGAGCTGTTTTGGCGGCACGTGGAGTACCAACATCATATTAAGCAGATAGTCATAATGTTTTAGCTCTTCAGTGTAACTTTATGAAGATCACTATGACATTTCAAATTCATATAAACCTTGAAATGAACAAAGTTTTCAGTCATATAAAAATTTAGACACACAAGATTAAATAAAACAAGTCTCACATTACTTAAGCTTGGCTATTTTTTAAACATGCATTCATAATAATACATAAAGTGAAAATGATTGCAATCTTGGATATTTTTTCCCCAAGGGATACTTTGAAAGCCTTCGAACCGAACTCAGTCAGAAAGGGATCAATGTGACCATGGCGTGTCCCGGACCAGTCTTTTCCGGATTTCTAGAGAAAGCTTTCACAGATGTCCCAGGACAGGTAAGATGGGCTGATATTTAATTTTTAGTAATTCTTATTGCAATCGAATAAAATACTTCATGCATTAATAGTAATTGTAATGTTCCTTCGTATCCCAGAATTGAGTTATTAAAATGAGTTTTTTTTTTGTATCTTGCACCCATTTTGAGCAAAATTATCTGTCAGAATATTAAGGAAATCGAGCTGCATCTATTGTCTTATTTTTCTGCTCACTTCTTTGAACTGAATTGAATCTCACATAGCTAATTGCTAATTGGGTTTCGACAAGATGTACAGATGTCTCGCTTTGGAAACGTAAATATAGATAGCAAACACATGTGAATCTTTGAACAGAATTTATGAAAAACAGAGATGTATTAACTCACATTTGACGAACTTCAATGTTTCATTAAACTCTTCGACTTGATGTGGAAAGAAAACATGTACATCGTTTAGAATCTATTAATGACTTAAAATCATGAACTTCTGTGTCACGTGTAAACGTGGTTCGAAGGAGGAAGTGACAATACCAGCCATTCTTATTCGATAGCGAAAGAAACAATGATATAATATCTATCTACATAAATACATAACCTAACACATCCATGTACATTATATTAGTGTAGTAGTAAGTGCGTAGTAATAAATTTTTATGAAAAAATATCAATGGATAAATTGGAAATCTCACTCAAATCTCCATTGTACCACAATATTCGTTTAATATTAAGAGTTATGAAAGATGAAACATTTTAACTGTAACTTTTGTTAGTCAGGAAAATTGACCTCAAAAGTTGAAACACAACTCTTATAACAAATTGTTCATTAACATAACTACAGTATGATATTCGTCATCATCATCATCCTCAAGCAGCCATGGGCTACGGAGGTCCAACCAGACGGTCCAATTTAGCTTTTCTGAACTACATCTGCTGCATCTGGCCACTGCACACTAATTCTAACAAGAAACAGCAGTACCTTCCGGGGCTCAAACCCAGGACCCTTTGGTCAGTATCCAAAAACGCTAACCACTCTGCCACCTGGAAAGTGCAATTTCAATAACTCGTTACATGTCATTCCAATATTCTGCAAAATCGGCATTTATATGGATCTTCAATTTATATCTAGCGACACTTTTCAATAAAAAAACTTATTTTCAAAGTTAAACATAATAAAAAAAAACCCTCTAGCAGCTGCTTGCCACAGAGGTCTGACAGGAACCTGTCAGTTTATATGCCACAGCAGAAGGTCTGAGAGGATGGCAGGACCTCAGCAGAAAAACAACACAAACGTCTATGCCTTATTCGGGGCTCGAACCCAGGTCCCGTAGATCAGTAGCCAAGCGCGCGCCAAGTCCCGTGTCCGAGTGGTTACTCGGCCACGGGACGGCTAGGGAGCTTTAAATGCTTTTCATTCTCATAGCATGAAAGTGTCCGGTTACTTTATGTAATATAAGTACATAATATTTACCTAAATACCTAACTCTCAAGTAGTCATGGACGCCAGGTCTCTTGATCTTCTCATTCTCATCCGATTCCTCGTGAGGGACATATAACATGCAAGGCCTTAATCCCTGTTATAGGTTTAGACGAAAGAAACCTTTCGTTTATGCAATAGTATCCTAAAAGAATCTCAGTAGCATTTCTGCTGATAAAGAAATCTGCAACTTGCAGATATTTAATATAATCACGTCTGGAAAGAGAAATTCAAGTTTAGTTTTAAATATCTGCCCTTTACCTTCCCTATTCATACGTTCAAACTCCTCATGCAGCCATGGGCAATGGAGGTCCTACAAGAACGTGTAATTTTGTTCTCCAGATATATCTGTCGCTACATTTGGCCACTGTAGGCCAATTCTAGCAAGGTCTTGTTTGACATTGACTGCCCATCGAATTCCAGGGCTCCACCTTTTCCTGAGGCCTTTAGGCATGCTGTTTATAACCCTATTTTGCAATCTGTAGTTATACATATTGGTAACACGCCCAAACCAACGCTGTCTCTCTCTGCACAATGTGCTGCTCAGATGTGATTGTTATCTCCTTCTTCTAACCTCATCATTACTTAGAAAATCAAACCACTTAATGCGCAAAATACTGCGTAATCATCTAGCATCAAAGGTATAAAGTTTCCTGTTATCATGCGTACAAAGGGTCCATGTTTCGCTACCATAATTAACCTGAGAAAGAACCAAACTATTATACAGCTTAATTTTAGTCGTAGATATATACACTTATTTTTTTCACACTCTCCATGGACTCTGTTTATCAAATACACACATCACCGATATCTGTAATAAGCTCCCAAGATAATTCAACTGAGACACTTACTCAAGATGGCAGCCGTTCCAAGCAACTGAAGCACTATCTGCTTCAGCAATTTTCATCACTCTAGTTTTCTCTCTGTTAATCACCAAACCTACTCTACTACCAGTCTCTCAACAGCTCGAATGAAAGAGTTCATTTCAGCAACATCACTTGTCAAAAGGTCCAAAGCATCTGCATAATCTAAATCAGAAATTTTGAAATCTCTAGACCAGTGATTCTCAAACATTTTACTCATGGCTACTTTTTGCCGTGAGTATCTTTCGCCACGCAAAAATTATGTGGAGGTTAGTGTACAATCCGTAAGTGTTATGGGCGTATTTGGTGTTAATTTTGATTTTAACATTAAGATTTAATATGGATAAGTTTTTTATCAAACGCAAAAAGTTAAATGAAGAATCAGTGGCAGAAATTAGCAACAAATAGTTAATAATTTTTTTTATCTGCATTATCTTCCGAAATTTCGGGACACCCTTTGAGAACCACTGCTCTAGACCGTTTAAGCCCAAAAATTTTCCCTTGCAGTGAATTTCGCATAACATAATTAATAACCAAACTAAAGAGAAAAGGAGACAAAATGCACCCTTGTCTAACACCAGAAGCAATGCTAAACCAATTGCTACAAGCCTTGCCAACTCTCACACACGACTCAGTGTTATTATAGAGAGCTTTCATTGTGCTAACCAACTAGTCAGGTATTCCATATGATCTAATGATTGTAAGGATCTGATAACCGTAAGGTGTGATCAACCAGAAATTATCACGATCAACAGAGTCAAAAGCCTTTTTGAAATTTACAAAATCTAGTAGCCACAGGTTTCTGTAACGAAACATTTTTCAAGAATCTGCCTAAACGAAAATATTTGATCTACACATCCCCTACCACTTCTGAAGTGGTAGGGGATCCCATCAGCTCCGCAACAGAAGTTAAAGCAACACGCATTGAGACCTTTGAACAAGATCGATGTGTCACTTTGCGACGCATTGCATCCGAGCTAGGCCTGTCTTGTGGCGCCATCCAGCAGTCCTTTCGGAGGAATTATGGTACCGTAAGATATGTGCAAGGTGGTTTCCATGTGCATTAATTGGAGGACAAGGCACAACAAATGGCTGCCAGTATCACATTGCTGCAACATTATGCAACAGAAGGAACCTGCTTTCTTCATCGAGTGGTATCAGGCGATGAGACGTGGGCCCACCATTACACACCAAGCAGTAAGCGTGCGTCAATGCAGTGGAAACACCAAACATCACCAACTGAAAGATGTTCAAAGTGACATCTACTGCTGGAAAGTGTTGGCTACAGTCTTTTGGGACTCCTGTGGTATGCTGTTGGTGGAATTTGTAGAACACAGATACACCATTACTGCTGTACGATACTGTAACATACTGAAACACTTATGAGAGACCATTAGGAGGAAACACGCTTGTCCCCTTAGCCAAGGCATCATTCTTATCCACGACAACGTCCGCCTGCACAGAACGAACAGAATTCAGGACTTGCTGTTGCAGTTTCGGTGGATGGGTCATGGGCATAGTCCCTATCCGGTTCGTTTCAATTTCCACCTCTTTCCACCCTTGAAAGATCACTTGGGAGAACGTCGATTCACATCAAATAAAGAGGTGCAAAGTGCAGTTACTGCGTGGTTAAATCATCAGGACAGGACTTTTATGCTGACGGAATGGATAAGCTCATTACACAGTGCGACAAGAGTTTGAAATTTGTGATGATTATATTGAAAAATAGTGTATTGGTTGAGGTATCATTTTGTATGTTTGGATGTGTACATTAAAGATATTGCATATGAGATATCGACCTTGTAACCTTGCTTTCCAATCCTGCCTGAGACACATTATTCCAGGTTAGGATTGACGATGTCCAACTTGCTAAAGTAAAGGTTCAGGTATCTGCGATGGTAAGACTTCCTACAATGTAGTTGTAGTAGCCCATGAAAGAAGGGTTCAGGTGCCTACGATCGCCACTGATCAGGATTATCCACCAGTTGATGTAAAGTATTCTGGGCCTCTGTTCACTTATAGCTGACAACCCATGGGCAAACGGAAAACACAACAGCAGATTTTCCTTGAAAAGAGACCCATCAGTGAAGCAAGTTCAAGATCCATAATCAAGCTCAAGCCACAGACTAGTCCAGTTTAGTGGGTATAAGTGGTCAACACCAGGACCCTGTGAAATTGACCACTCCTCATCAGGGCATAAAAAAAGAAAAAAAAAAGCGGTCATAGATGGCCAGATCAGTAGACCACACTGATCTGGAAGCCCTCTCCTTCAGTTCCATTCCAGAGGAGAATATTTCTTTTGAAAGGTACTAACAGCCTTCACCATGAGAAGGCGGCGTCGGACTTTAAGCGCTAGGCCAGTTACTGATTTCTTTGCATCATCACAGGGTACTGGTACATAGCTCTCTTTCCAGTGTGTGAAGGGGATGGCTCAGTCAGTAGCGCACCAGGCTCGTAATCTGCAGTTCCCAGGTTCGATTCCAGCTAGGCCAGCGTTGAGATTTATCTCCGCAAACTCCCTCCCTGCCCACAGTCAATAGGGGATGTCGATGGGCTTGGAAAGATGAGGTGTTAAAACGTGCCTCCGTGTGTGGAAGAGCCATACCCATTGCACGTTAAAGAACACACTGGCTTTTAGGGGAGGCTACCATCTGTCTCCAAACAGCTGTCCAGTGTGTCCCTTTCCCACAACCTTCTCGGAGCCTTCGGGGTTCTTATGACCTGACCATTTAGCCCGCTGCGTGCAAAAAGAAGTTTCACTCAGGGATAAAAGAACTCACCCTCTTTCCAGTATATGTAAAAAGTGTACAAAGATATAACTTTAAACAAAAAGAGTTTTTTTTTTTTCTTTTTCATTTTGGCACTCTCTTAGAAATGCTCTTTCGATTCCACTCTCTGCTTATTGCACCTGTAATCGCGCCTGCGTTGAATGCAAAAGAAATGAAGACTTTGAACATTCAGTTTTGTATTATTACTGTTCTGCTTTGTAACACCGAAGCTGTAACCTGGTAGAGAGCGGGGCAAAGGAATTATAATCTAGAAATCCATTGTTAAAATTGTCAACGATTTCATTTTTACCAGGTATTACAAATAACATGATATTTGGGATCACAAAAACACTTAGGAGTGTTTTCGGCCCCTAAAAATTTTAGAAATGGAATAGATAAACAAACACTGCTCAGAAGGATTGGCAGAACAGGGAATAGATCTGATTCTATTCTTTACGAAATGAATCAACTGCCACCTTCGGCGCCTTCTGATCATTCGATCACCACCCTGATCCCTATCGATCATAAACGCTATGTTGGATGTAAAATGGTAATTTTTCTGAGATTTGCGATCCGAATTATCCCCAGGCGCAATGTTTCACCTTTCTCACATACACTGATCATGGCTAGATAGAAATTTGACTTCCATTTAACCTTGAAGGATACGTCAGATCTCAAATTTCGGATTTTTCCGTTATCAGCGACTTGAATTACTCCTAAACACAGATTTTTAGAGCTGTACCACTTCGGCATTACAGTTAGAATTAGCGTTAATTAGCAGCCCTTAAGCATTCACATTCTGCTATACATATACCGCACCGCAAGTTGATTATTCCAATCCTGCCACTACTGAATGTGTACGCAACGACATATACTGGTTTCCGTAAATTAAGGAGCAAATGAAGTAAACGCGATAGTGTAAAACTCCGGTGACCGAAATGCCCAAAGTCATGTATTATTCATTTAATTTTGGCATTATTACCCTTCCTAAATTCTGAAAGGGGGTTATGGGCCCCTTTACCTCACCCACCATTAGAACCGGCCCTGAGGGTATGTGAAATACGACACAGGAGTGAGGTACGGTATGCAAAAGAATGGCGCTGGCAGCGGCATATGCAATTGCGTTGAGCTTTAAAAGCGGGTATTTGTAAGCTGTTTTGCAGTTCTCCTGCAAAGTGCGACGTGGAGTTTTCGAGGTAGGTGATTTGTTGGCGATGTCTGCCAGACATCATTTATCTGAAGAAGAAGAAGAGGTGGTGAGCTATCGGTCGACTCGAGGCAGGCCAAAGTCAGCAGATGTTGTCAGATGACTAAATATGAGTCTTTCAGTGGTGTATAGACATTGACAGGGATTCCAACAAGGAAGGAATGCATGCAGACAATTCAGTAGTGGGCGACTGAGGGCAACCCCAAGGGATGATCTCTATCTAGTGTTATGCGACTGAAGGAAGAGGATGTCAACACTACGTGAACGCTATCGGATCTCGCAGTAGTAAATGGAACAGCACTATCCACTACCACCGTAAACCAAAGTTTTATGAAGTGTGCCTATATGCTAAGCAGCCAGTGGTATGCATGACCCTGATCCAATGTCACAGGAGAGACGGGGCGGGGGTGGCTCAGTCAGTAGCGCGCCAGGCTCGTAATCTGTAGTTCCCAGGTTCGAGTCCCAGCTGGGTCAGCGTTGAGATTTATCTCCGCAAAATTCCCCGCCCTGCCCACGGTCAGTAGGGGACACCGATGGGCTTGGAAATGCCACCGTCCGTCGGATGGGACGTTAAGCCGTGGCCCCGTGTGTGGGAGAGCCTACCCTGTGCACGTTAAAGAACACGCTGGATGGCCTTGACGGGAGGCTACCATCTGTCTCTCAACAGCTGTTCCAGTGGGTCCCCTCCCCCAACCTTCTCTGAGCCTTTGGGGTCTATGTGACCTGGCCATTTAGCCCATGGTGTGCAAAAAAGTGCTGCTCAGAGGTAAAACAACAAACAACCCAACACAGGAGAGACCACCTAAATTGGTCATGACAACTGAACCCCGTAGAAATGGCAGTCCATACTCTTCAGGATGATCGAATAGGGGTCAGAGTGACGGTCGAAAGATCAGGAGGCGCCGAGATTTGTTTTTCAGTGATTCGTGAGTCGTCCAACATGGAGAAAACTAGGAATGAGCTATCACGCCACAAATATCGGTGAATGGGACACCTAAAGTGGTGGTAGTGTCATGGTATGGAGATGGATGGTTTTGGGTGGCCGCGCAGACATACTTCCAACAGGATATGTCACCTGCCATAGGCAAAGGGATGAAATTTCCGATTCCTTTGTGCGAACATATGCTGGTGCAATAGGTGATACCTTCCTAAATGACGATAACGCCCTCCTGCACCATTGTCGCCTTGTCCATTGCTATCTGGAGACTAGCACTATTAACCGTATCGAGTGGTTGGTTTTATCTCTCTACCTAAATCCGATAGAACTTGCATGGGATGCAATCGGAGATGAGTCGTTACTCTGTATTCTGCTCCTACAAGCCTACTGGAGCTTTGACGTGCTTTGGAGGAGCAATGGAGATAACTACCCAGCACGCTGCTGGACAGTCTTGTCAACAGCATGAGACATCGCTGTGAGGCCTACACAGCAGTAAGAGGTGAACATAATCCATATTGAACCATTTGGGTTGCATTCAACTTTTTACTATATAACTGTATTCATATATATAAGTTAGGGAATTAAAAGTGTTAATGCAGTTTTTCAACACTGGTCTTATGATTAACATGCAACAGATTCAACGGGTCTTCGAAAAAAACTGGGTTGTTAGGTTGTTCCTTAATTAATGGAAACCAATATATTTCTCTAGGTTTTTTCGTTCTTTGAAAAAGGGTAAAAATTCCATGAACCCCTAAAACCAATCATTCTGATCAGTTGTGATTCGGAATGAATTGCTTAAATTGCATCTCACTCAGTTCCCTCTAAACTTCGTAGAAACCTCTTCCAATGGGATCACGCGTTCCTCAATTTCTACGACCAGTTACAAAGAACCACTTTTCACGCTTTACAGAATTGTTCTCGAAATTTCACTCAATCGTCTGAAAGTCTCTTTGCTTCTTTAAACCGGAATCACTGGAGGCTCACACTTCAAGAAGGGCCAGTTCCCTCTTATTCTGATTGCACTCTTCAATTTATCCTTGAACGTCTGCTGTGCGTCACGAGACATGAGATCACTGTCAGCTCTCTTTGCTTTATCTCGCTGATCATATCTGAAAGAAGAAAGTTATCTTCTGGGATTCTGATTTGTCCTTCACAAAATTGCAACACTTACTAGTTCTCAAGAAACAGATATTTTTTATGACTTCTCTTAGGAATATATGCGCCCCCTTCTTACATGATGTCGCATTCCAACCTTTGACATTACCTGATAAAAAAAAAAAGTGAAAAAAAAAAAAAGATATGGGAGTATATACCCCAAAAATATTTGGCGGTTTTTGTCTTATTGTATTGTTGCTTCATTGCGAGGGATTTTTCCCTTCGGCATTCTCGGCGCATCGTGATATTTATTATCTCTTCTTATTGGGAAAAAAAGTTTTTATTTATATCTCTAATCTGATAAGCCTTTAGGTTTTTGTAATGTTAGAATGAAAAGTCTTTAACAGACTCGGATCTAGGAAAAATAAAAGAGCAAGTGATCCGAGTGAAAGAAGGATTCAAGATCGAGTCGAAAATGAACCGGAATTTCGTCCGATATAAAATTTTCACCTCCATGTTAGTGGTTCGTTACAAAATTTATTGAAAAATACGAGTAATATATACAGGGCCAGATTAAGGGGACATGTCCCCCCCCCCCTTTAAGAAGGCTAATAAGAGTAGGGGGGGGGTTATTAAACTTATTTGCATTTTTCAGGAAAATTTTTAGAAACCTGAAAAATGAAAGGGTAAATGTTTTACTGCGTTGGAAATTCCGTCCCCTCCCCTCCCTTCTTATTTTTCCTGCCCCACCCCCTCTCCTTCCCTCTCGATTATTTTCTAGATCCTGCCCTGAATATACCTTTGTTTAGCCTCCTTTCCGGTTACTGTCATTCTCAAAGGGGAAATGTAACAGTAATAACCTCCCCCCAGATATAACCTTGATTTTATACATTAATGTGTATTCGTGCCATTGCCTCAGATTCCTATCATTGTATAGTGACAGAAGATATTTGTATATTCTCACTAAATCTTGAGTATTTAGATTTCATTAGAAAAGTTTCCTATTTCCCAAAAAACAATCGCTTCCCTACCAAACCAACCCCTTTGGATAATTTTTTTCGCACCTCTTCATCTCGAGTGCAGTTTTAATCATCATTTAATACTTTAAGGGGATGACTTGCTCACCTTGAGCATATTGTTGGCCTTGGGTTGGGTTGTTTTACCTCTGAGCGACACTTTTTTGCACGCCATGGGCTAAATGGCCAGGTCACATGGACCCCGAAGGCTCAGAGGAGACCCACTGGAACAGCTGTTGGGAGACAGATGGTAGCCTCCCGTCAAGGCCATCCAGCGTGTTCTTTAACGTACACAGGTTATGGCTTTCCCGCAAACGGAGCCACGGCTTAACATCCCACCGACGCACGGCGGCCTTTCCAAGCCCATCGGTGTCCCCCTACTGACCGTGGGCAGGGCGGGGAGTTTTGCGGAGATTGTTGGCCTCTGCTGCAGATCTACGAGTCATTATTTATTACGGGGCCGACTCGCTCTGGCGAATGTTCTCTTGATTATTGGAAATGACAGTTTCGCAAAAGAAGGGATTCTGAGAGAAACACACTCTTTCGAGTTCCATTGTTACGAAACGGCATGATTGTCTAGGCCAGCGGTTCCCAACCCTTTTCGAGTCGCGACCCCATTTTATAGAGACAAAGTGACCTGCGACCCGATACCTTAAAAATAGGCTTTTTAATAGGTTAAATGAAAACACATCGAAAATAGATTTTCCAGTGTAATATAATTCGAAATGATGTTAACTTGCGACATATTTAATGCGATGATTGAAATTGTAACTCATTAACAAGCTTAAAATTTCGCATTTGAGTTTTCGTTAATGCCAACCTCACGTCATTCTCTACATTTATTCTGTTTATTCTTTATTCCCGCATTCCGTAGAGCCAATCACCGAACTGCGCATGAACTGGACCTCACAACAAGCTAAATCGACGAACGAAAGATCCGTTACACGTTTACGCAAACAAATCTCTGTGCAGAACGCGATGATGTGATTTTTTTGTTTTCCCTCTTTAAAAATTTCATAGCTCACCACTACCCGACGACCCCACAGAAAACCCTTTGCGACCCCATTTGGGGTCGCGACCCATGGGTTAGGAACCACTGGTCTAGGCCTTATCACAACTGGTCAATGGTAAAATTAAAGAATTAATAGATAAATATCCCCTCAAGCAGCTGCTTGCCACAGAGGCCTGGCAGTTTAATACGCTGCAGAGAAGGTCTGTGAGGAAGGTGTAACCCTCAGCAGGAAAACAACACAAGCATCCATTCCTTACCCGGGGTTTGAACCCAGGTCCCTTGATCAGTAGCCAAGCACGCTAACCATTCGGCAACCAACATATTTTAAAAAATAATGTGTACTGCCTGTAAAACAAATAATTTATAAATATTTAACGAATGATTCAGAAATTTGTATCCTATCGTCCACATAATAAATACCCCCTCAAGCAGCTGCTTGCCATAGAGGTCTGACAGGAACCTGTCAGTTTATACGCCATAGTCCACTGCTCGTCTGTGAGGATGGCAGGTCCTCAGCAGAAAAACAACACAAACATCCATGCCTTACTCGGGGCTCGAACCCAGGTCCCGTAGATCAGTAGCCAAGCGTTCTAACCACTCAGCCACGGGAAGACACCAACGTACAAAAATTATTATGGTACAATACTGATATGAAATAATAAGTCTATGGTTGTACAAAATAATGACGTCAACAAATGAATGCTACTTTAATAAAGTAAATCTTCCACTATATGTTCTATTTGCACGACTTTACCAATTAATTGCCCGACTTTTGAATCGTAGGTTATGTACCTGAAAATGTAATGAATGTTGAACCTGAAATAATAAGATGCCCATAGAATCATAACAGAAGTTTTCGTTTTGAATATTTTCTTAAACCGTCGTTAGCTGACTCAGAATACTAACCATATAGTTCAGAAGGGGCCACATTTCTCTTCAAACACACCTCAGATAAGAATTCCTACGAAAGGAAAATTTTGTAACTATCTTTTCCAACATACACTTAATGAAAACACACAACACACAAAATTGAAACTGCCCACCTAGAAGAGGGCACCACCCACGGGCGTCCGCAGAAAATTTTCCAGGGGGAAGCGCAAAGCTTGGAGACAAATAATTACATCAATAGATTTTTATTTAATTATTTAATTTTTTTAGCATTTTTTCACAAGTAGATTATAGAATACAGTATTGCATCAATACAAAAACACATATATAAGGCATATAAATTAAGAATTAATTGAAATAAGAATTTTTACTCGATTTTTACAGATCCGCTACTATGGAGGCTTAATGAAAATTTCAATTTCGAGACTTTATTTTGTGCTAAGTAATGATTTAAGACTATGAGAAAGTTTTTGTAATGTTTGCTGTGCCCCGATTAGCTCCATAAGTGATTTCATCAACTGATAGAATTACTAACTTGTCGAAAAAATTCATCAGAAATTTAAAAAAAACTATAGTTATTAAACTTTTTGACATATCACCAATGCTTGTACATCTTACAGATTCCGCGTGCAATGCTTATTTTTGACGGTATAGCCTATGAAATGAATATTAAATTAAAAATGGCATGTCTTGCAGGTATTCGGAGGAAAACATCAACAGAATGATAAAAGAATGCCCACTGCTCGTTGCAGCCATCTGATGGCCGTGGCGATTGCGAATCAGTTGGACGAAGCATGGATATCCATTCAGCCTTGTCTCTCTTTGTATTACCTCGCACAATATACACCTTCCATATTCAGAAAGTAAGTAGCCATTTGTAAACAATGTTGCCAATAAGTGAAGCATGGATATCCATTCAGCCTTGTCTCTCTTTGTATTACCTCGCACAATATACACCTTCCATATTCCGAAAGTAAGTAGCCATTTGTAAACAATGTTGCCAATAAGTGAAGCATGGATATCCATTCAGCCTTGTCTCTCTTTGTATTACCTCGCACAATATACACCTTCCATATTCAGAAAGTAAGTAGCGATTTGTAAACAATGTTGCCAATAAGTGAAGCATGGATATACATCCAGACTTGCCTCTCTTTGTATTACCTCGCACAGCATACACCTTTCATATTCAGAAAGTAAGTAGCGATTTGTAAACAATGTTGCCAATAAGTGAAGCATGGATATCCATCCAGTCTTGCCTCTCTTTGTATTACCTCGCACAGTATACACCTTCAATATTCAGAAAGTAAGTAGCCATTTGAAAACAATGTTGCCAATAAGTGAAGCACGGATATCCATTCAGCCTTGCCTCTCTTTGTATTACCTCGCACAGTATACACCTTCCATATTCAGAAAGTAAGTAGCCATTTGTAAACAATGTTGCCAATAAGTGAAGCATGGATATCCATTCAGCCTTGTCTCTCTTTCTATTACCTCGCACAGTATACACCTTCCATATTCAGAAAGTAAGTAGCCATTTGTAAACAATGTTGCCAATAAGTGAAGCATGGATATCCATTCAGCCTTGTCTCTCTTTCTATTACCTCGCACAGTATACACCTTCCATATTCAGAAAGTAATTAGCCATTTCTAAACAATGTTGCCAATAAGTGAAGCATGGATATCCATCCAACCTTGCCTCTCTTTGTATTACCTCGCACAGTATACAGCTTCCATATTCAGAAAGTAAGTAGCCATTTGTAAACAATGTTGCCAATAAGTGAAGCATGGATATCCATCCAACCTTGCCTCTCTTTGTATTACCTCGCACAGTATACACCTTCCTTATTCAGAAAGTAAGTAGCCATTTGTAAACAATGTTGCCAATAAGTGAAGCACGGATATCCATTCAGCCCTGCCTCTCTTTGTATTACCTCGCACAGTATACACCTTCCATATTCAGAAAATAAGTAGCCATTTGTATACAATGTTGCCAATAAGTGAAGCATGGATATCCATCCAGACTTGCCTCTCTTTGTATTACCTCGCACAGTATACACCTTCCATATTCAGAAAGTAAGTAGCCATTTGTAAACAATGTTGCCAATAAGTGAAGCATGGATATCCATTCAGCCTTGTCTCTCTTTCTATTACCTCGCACAGTATACACCTTCAATATTCAGAAAGTAAGTAGCCATTTGTAAACAATGTTGCCAATAAGTGAAGCATGGATATCCATCCAACCTTGCCTCTCTTTCTATTACCTCGCACAGTATACACCTTCCATATTCAGAAAGTAAGTAGCGATTTGTAAACAATGTTGCCAATAAGTGAAGCATGGATATCCATCCAGACTTGTCTCTCTTTCTATTACCTCGCACAGTATACACCTTCAATATTCAGAAAGTAAGTAGCCATTTGTAAACAATGTTGCCAATAAGTGAAGCATGGATATCCATCCAACCTTGCCTCTCTTTGTATTACCTCGCACAGTATACACCTTCCATATTCAGAAAGTAAGTAGCCATTTGTAAACAATGTTGCCAATAAGTGAAGCACGGATATCCATTCAGCCTTGCCTCTCTTTGTATTACCTCGCACAGTATACACCTTCCTTATTCAGAAAGTAAGTAGCCATTTGTAAACAATGTTGCCAATAAGTGAAGCATGGATATCCATTCAGCCTTGTCTCTCTTTGTATTACCTCGCACAGTATACAGCTTCCATATTCAGAAAGTAAGTAGCCATTTGTAAACAATGTTGCCAATAAGTGAAGCATGGATATCCATTCAGCCTTGCCTCTCTTTGTATTTCCTCGCACAGTATACACCTTCCATATTCAGAAAGTAAGTAGCCATTTGTAAACAATGTTGCCAATGAGTGTTTAACGGAAAACGCCGCTCCTGGCGAATATCGTTTCTTTCTCGATCCATGCGAATTCTGGTTTCTGCCCCCAAAAGGTTTCTTTCTTTTGTGCCGCACTCAATTTACTTTTCTTAGCCTCTAAATCCACTTAAATTTTAGCTGCTCTAGATGCATTTAATGTTTTGCCTTCCTAAGAATAGCAGGCTTCAGGTTTATCGCAATTTCATTTTGAAATAACGTATCGCATGTCTGTTTATCACTCATGACAAGAGTGGCTCGTCCATTGGCCACCTGCGACACTCTCCCACTAAAATTAATCACAAGAAATAAAACGAATTTCAAATTTATTATTCATAATTTCTCATATCTAAAGCAACATGATATCATTTTTTTATTCGTTCACTGGTTTCCATAAATTAAGAAAAATCCCTCTGTTAAGTGAATGGGAAGCTAACATCAAAGCCCTAGAACTTCTAAAATAATTTTTTTTTTAAATGTGATTGCAGATAAAGATCTCAATGAAATAAATCAATATCTCGATTGTCAATATATTCGTTTAGTATTTAATGAGTTATCGAAATTTGAATATTTAACAACAGCAATGCCAGTCTTAAGAAACTTATACAAACGGAAGAATAGTGAAAGAATTCTTTACACAAAGTTCTAAAATACACATTTTATTGAACACTATGATAAAATAGTTATTACTAAGTTTTAATTAACTTCTGAAGTCAATTTTTGTGGATTTATTTGATTGAGATCTTTATCTACAATCACATTTTTCAAAACAAAAAAAAGATATTTTAGAAGTTATAGAGCTTTGACATTAGCTTCCCATTCACTTAACATAGGGATTTTCCTTAATTTATGGAAAGCATGTATTTGCCATGTTATGTACATAGTCACAGCAATTACTTTGCGAATCAGGGCTACTTCTGCTTTAGTTTATAAAATATGGATTTATCCATTAAGGCCCCTTGCTCGTAATCTTAACCTTTATTATGGTGATTACATAAATGCGCATATGCTGAAATACAATAGCAATGAACTGCAGGAGTAGGTCACCGATTCAAAGTGGCCCATTACATCTGATTGACTGACTCAACCAATCGAACCAATGGACGAAGTCTTGTTACGCATCGAAAATCTTCATTTGAACTATATCGGACTCAACAGGTCCAAACTTTCCCGGTAAGATGTGTTTGAACTGAACTTTGACTCGGTTGCCAACTTTTTATTTTGCCAAAGAAGGATATTTATGTAGGAACTTTAGATATGAAAATATAAAATGTGTTGAACATTTGATTCTTTATAGAATTCATTATTACATTATTACATTATTTATTATCCTTATTGCATCTGTGGCAAGCAGCTGCTTGAGGGGGTATATTGCATTGTAATAAGACGTTTCTCAACATTGCTTAACTCGGTATAATGTCTTTTTGATTTGCAACTGAAAGATCTCCGGTTCGATGATATCAGCCACCCCACCAAAAAAGTTTTTTTTTCAGTCTTTTTTTTATAATTCATTAATTACCATATAACTTTCTTTAATTCATTGTATAATAAATTAATATATTAAAAAATAGAGATATAATAAATTAATATATAAAAAATATAAAGATATAATAAATTAATATTGTAATTCAATTTAAAATAATAAATATAAATTTATAACCTGAACGGAGTAAAAGAAAAGCAGTAAACCTATATATTAGATATATTTTTCGCGAATATTTTTTCTTAAATACCATTGAAACGGAGAAGAAAAATGTCTCTCTCTATGTATATAGGTAATTGTTATGGGGGTGGGGCTAAATCCTGAATTGAATTAGAAAAGAACAGGACCCCCTTTCCAAGTTTGTTTCCCCCCCTCTAATTTTCGCTAAATAATGTATTTTGAGAATATAAAAAAAAATCTATATGCGTTATGGAATGCCTTTTCAATCAGTTCAATACCAGACGTCTCCCCAAAACTTTTCTTACATCCGGGCCTTTCCTATGTATGCCAACTTGCCCCACCAAAAATTTTAGTCATAAGTCGGAATTTCTCCCGATATGGGGTCTCCCGCACTCAATTTACTTCTCCCGCACTTTGATATGATTAATGAAAATGATTATAATGATTTAAAAATGAATGATTATGTGATTAAAAAAAATTCTTTCCAATTGTAAAAAAAGTTCCAGTTTCAGTTTAAATGCAAAATGACTCTAATATTATGTCATTTCAAATGCCTTGTAGGAGTGTAACATACTTCTACATGTCATTTATTCGTAGGTTCATTTAATCGTATATACAAACACCTATTACTACGGTAAAAAAGTATTTCACACGAATTTAGGTTTGGGGTTTAGAGATGAAATCAGGCTTACACAGTCTTATCAGAATAATATGGACATCTACCATACATATGCTATGGTAGGTGGTCATATTATTCTGATACGACTGTGTATGTTTTGTTGGTCTACATATAGGAGACACAACTTCTGATTTGGACTCAGAAAAATTGAAATCGAAATTTCTTTTCATTCTAACTTTTTTTAGAATGGTGAAAAAAATAAGTAAAAATATGCAAATATTTTTTATCACAAATAAAAATAAGCACCATTGGGCTTTTAATTTTTTTTCTACGTATTCTCTGTCTTTAATAAACGAATGACTCTTTGCGTTTCTAGTAAGATTCCAGCCAAATTTTCTGTTTCTACTAGAATTTATAATCTTTTACTTTTCAAATAGCATTAACATTTTAATTTGGTCATAAAATAAATTATCATTAATAATATAAGAATAAAACAAATACTTAGTCACATGCACAGCAGTATCTGGGAGGTCGGGGTAGGTCCTAGTGGGCCATCCCTCCCCCTTTAGAATGATAGTAAGGGTAATAAATAGAGGCAAAAATACGAAATTTATTATTTTATTTCGTGTATTTTTCGTGAAATTTTGAAAGACCTGTGAAACGGAGGGGGGATGTTACACTGAATTTGAATTCCAATCTCTCGCGCTTCCCTTTTTTACAGTTTTACAGCTAGATTGGGTTTCTTCCGCCCCCCCCCCCCCCCCCCCCCCCCCGCCTCCCTATCTTTTTTTTTTACAGATCCGGGCCTGACTACATGCATTTCTGTATATGATGCGTTAGAAAAATTTTTCTCCAAATCAAGGTCAAGAAATGTTGAAATGTTTCGGGCAGGCGCGGTTTCGAAAGATAGATCCCGAAGTTATCTCCAAGTGCAGTTGGTTTCTTCATAGAGCTCCAGGGCAGCCAGGCTCGTAGATGAGTGTTCCTAGATTCGGGACAGCTTCAAGGCTCATGCTCGCCTGTCTGCGGCTGAAAAAAATGCCGCCTCTTTTTAAAATGAGCCTTGCTATGCTTTCCAAAAGCGCATAAAATGTTTCTAAGAAATAGGTTTTAATCACGGTTAATTTTAATAATTAATTCATTATTACATATATTGTTGAATAAATTACATTAACTACTTCATTAGGTAAAATCATTTGAGCATTCTTAAAATATTATGAATAGTAAATTATTTCCTTTTTAACATAAAAGTACGCGATAGCTTACACCGCGAAATGAATATTGTTCGTATGAACTTTTATTCAAGACTAGCGCGTCAGGCTCGTAATCTGTAGTTCCCAGGTTCGAGTCCCAGCTGGGTCAGCGTTGAGATTTATCTCCACAAAATTCCCCGCCCTGCCCACGGTCAGTAGGGGACACCGATGGGCTTGGAAAGGCCGCCGTCCGTCGGATGGGACGTTAAGCCGTGGCCCCGTGTGCGGGAGAGCCATACTCTGTGCACATTAAAGAACACGCTCGATGGCCTTGACAGCTGTTCCAGTCCCCCAATGTTCTCAGTGGGTCCCCTCCCCCAACCTTCTCTGAGCCTTCGGGGTCCATGTGACCTGGCCATTTAGCTCATGGTGTGCAGAAAAGTGCCGCTCAGAGGTAAAACAACAACAACAACAACCCGTGTGTGGGAGAGCCATACCCTGTGCAGGTAAAGAACAAGCTGGATGGCCTTGACGGGAGGCTACCATCTGTCTCCCAACAGCTGTTCCAGTGGGTCCCCTCCCCCAACCTTCTCTGAGCCTTCGGGGTCCATGTGACCTGGCCATTTAGACCATGGTGTGCAAAAAAGTGCCGCTCAGAGGTAAAACAACCCAACTCAAGACTAACTGACCGGGTATCACTTTTAACATGTATATTCTTACATTCACTGCATTAAAGGTAAATTTTGTAAGAATCCCACTCCCTAGACATTTTAGCACAGATTTTCAACAGGAAGAAATTTGCCAGGATCGTTGTTGACGTCAGCGAGCCCGTGGCTTGGTTTCTGCGTAAGCTATCGAGATTTCATTTCCGTTACAATAGATTTTGCTACCCTATGGCTCCCGTGATATTCTTCCCCACGGTCCAAATTTCCTGCACAGCGTCTTCCGTGTGCCAGGGTGATTGGTTTAAAAACCAGGTTCCCACTTGGCCCGTGGCTTCGTTTCTACACACTTTTAATCTGCATATTCTGTTGTTTCCTGCACTAAAGGTTAGTTTTGTGAGTATCCCTCCCCCGACATTTTATTACAGTCTTGAAGAATTTCCCGGTATTGCAAAGGTCATTGCTGACTTGGCGCACGCTCTCAGAGCCCGTAGCAAACGATCGAGATATTTATTTCGTCAGATTTTGGAATTCTGTAATTCCCGACATACTTTACTGAAAGGTCCCGAATTTCGCAGGCGGTTCCCCTTGCCCGACCCCATGTTTGGTTAGGAAATCAGGTCCCTAGCAATCGTATCCCTCCTGCTGACTTTCAGACACTGGTAGACTTTATGCCACGACGCAAGCAGGTTGTACTAGACTCACATGGCAGTCCAACACCATATTAATGATTTTATGTTTCTGTTGCCTTTTTTTGCAATGGACGCCTCAATAATGCCTTTGGAAATGTGGGGAATCTGGAAACGGCAGCAGATTTAAATGCTATTTTAACTTTTTCTTTCAGAGTTAGGGAGCAGCACATGGCAACGATAGATTGACAGCGATTATCGTTTCCCGTAGGAATAGCATGGTAAATATTTTTGATTCTAGTAGTAGTTTTCCCCCCAACCTTTTGGACTTTCGACCTGAAATTTGACACTGCAATCCGGACCACAACCTGAAACATTCTCTGAAATATTGGATCGTGTACGTAGATTTTCCGATGAGTTATGGCTGCCACACACACAGAGACACCTTTTATTACATAGATAACTCTCGGAGGTTTTGTGTCCTCGCCATTTAGTCCAATGTGTGCAAAAAAATACCGCGCAGAGCTTACCTCAGAATGTACACTTTCTCACTGAGAAGATGAGCTGGACATAAAAAATTCACAAACTGACAAATGACAAGTAAAAAGTAATATAATTCACTTGTCATTTGTCAATTTCTGGATTTGTTGCTTCCAGCTCATCTTCTCAATTCGGTGGCCGATGGGGCGGGGGTGGCTCAGTCGGTAGCGCGCCAGGCTCGTAATCTGTAGTTCCCAGGTTCGAGTCCCAGCTGAGTCAGCGTTGAGATTTATCTCCGCAAAATTCCAAGCCCTGCCAACGGTCAGTAGGGGACACCGATGGGCTTGGAAAGGCTGCCGTCCGTCGGATGGGATGTTAAGCCGTGGTCCCGTGTGCGGGAGAGCCATACCCTGTGCACGTTAAAGAACACGCTGGATGGCCTTGACAGCTGTTCCAGTGGGTCCCCTCCCCCAACCTTCTCTGAGCCTTCGGGGTCCATGTGACCTGGCCATTTAGCCCATGGTGTGCAAAAAAGTGCGGCTCAGAGGTAAAACAACCCAACGGTGGCCGATTGTAACGAGTTATACTGTACATACAAGTATATAGGCAGTGGTGTCATCCAGCCGGTTTGCAATGGCTCGATCGAATCGATTGTTAAAAAAATTAAAATGTATACCAATAAAAAATTAAAAACAGTGAAACAAATAAAAAATATATGAAATAATAAGGATTAAAAATAAAAAAAAGATATAAGCATATAAAGCGTTGTGCGACCTCCTTCAACAAGTCCTACAACAAGTTAAAAAACTAAAGAATTTAAAAATACTTATCTTCCTGTATTCGCCCTGAAAAGTAGAAAATAAACCTAAAGTATATCGATGGTGCAATCAATCACCGAGTTCGTATTCACTTCAAAAGGAAGATAGGACGCTGGCAATCTTGGGTAAAGATAAATCGGCCCCCTATCTTCCTTTGAAGTGAATACAAACTCGGTGACTGGTTGCACCCTCTTCTTATCCACCATGAGGTTTATTTTCTACTTCTCAGAGCAAATACAGGACGATATACATTTTTTTTAATTTATTTTTTTTTCAATGTCACTAAACACACTTCCTGCATTTGATGCATGACTCATAAACATCGATCACATTTTTCCTCCTACTTTTTTGTAGAAGGAAAGGAGGGATAAAGTTTGAGGTATCATGTGACACTGGAGGCGTCATAAGCTTCAAATTTGAACTATAACTCGTTAAGGTCGACTCCCGCAAAAGGCCCATCCCTTTTTGGGGGAAGGGGAGAATGGGGAGGCGGGGGTGGAGGCCTAATTCAAAGTAGCCTATGACGGTCCTTCTATGAGATTTCATTTAACACATAACTCGTAACTGTAGGTCCCCAAGTTCTGAATCTATAGTAAGGGAATGACTTTCCCATTTCCTCTTTTTTAGGGGAGAAGAAAGCAAGGGAAGGTATATTTTTTATTACCCACAGCATTCCCCATTGTCACAAGCTTTCATTTGACATACAAATCGTTAGGTTCGCCCTCGAGTTCAAAAGATAGAGTAGAAAAATTCTTCGCCTGTTTCCCTTTTTTAGGGAGAGAAAGAGCACGGAAGGGACGTTTTTATAACTTGTGACAATCCCCATGTCACAAATTTTCATTTTACGCATTGCCCGTTACTTTCGGCCCTGACTTTCCGAAGAGATAACGAAAAAATCATTTTCATATTTCCCCTTGGAAAAAGCATGGGCTGTAAATTTTTCATGGACAATGCCACTTGGACGGCGTCACAAGCTTTCATTTGACACATAAATCAGTTCGTCCTTTGCGTTCAAAAGGTATGGTGGAACAGTTGTTTTGACAAACCCACAAACTGACAAACCGACAAATGTCAAAACCAAATACAATAGGAAGATACAGGTAATGGACAAAAAAGGCAACAGAAACATAAAATCATTAATATGGTGTTGGACTGCCATGTGAGTCTAGTACAACCTGCTTGCGTCGTGGCATAGAGTCTACCAGTGTCTGAAAGTCAGCAGGAGGGATACGACACCACAAGAAATGTGATCAATTCCTGCTTGTTTGATGGAGCTGGAAAACGTTGTCTTAGGCGTCATTCCAGAAGTTCCTATAGATTTCCCAATAGGTTGATATCTGATGACTGCAGTGGTCATGGCATGTGAAAACGTTCAGTCTCATGTTCCTCAAACCACTGGGTGACCACATGTGTTCTGTGGATGGCAGCATTCTCATTCTGAACGACAGCTCTCGCTTCATGACTGAAATACTGTACCATTTCATGAAGATGAGTTGGGTTGTTTCACCTCTGAGCGGCACTTTTTTGCACACAATGGGCTAAATGGCCAGGTCACATCGACCCCGAAGGCTCAGAGAAGGTTGGGGGAGGGGACCCACTGGAACAGCTGTTGGGAGACAGATGGTAGCCTCCCGTCAAGGCCATCCAGCGTGTTCTTTAACGTGCACAGGGTATGGCTCTCCCGCACACGGGACCACGGCTTAACATCCCATCCGACGGGCGGCAGCCTTTCCAAGCCCATCGGTGTCCCCTACTGACCGTTGGCAGGGCGGGAAATTTTGCGGAGATAAATCTCAACGCTGACCCAGCTGGGACTCGAACCTGGGAACTATAGATTACGAGCCTGACGCGCTACCGACTGAGCCACCCCCGCCCCACATGAAGATGATCATTCAGGGCTGTCACATAGGGATTGGCCATTGAATTCGTTCAATGTGGATTCATAAGTGGACCCAAACCATGCCACGAGAAAATAAAACCCGCACCATTACAGCACCGCCAGAGCCCTTAACAGTAGAAAACAAGCAATCGGAGTTGTAAGCTTTCTTCGGTTGGCGCCACATGTTCACTCTTCTATTTGTCAGAAACAAAGTGTAGGATGATTTGTCAGAAACAAAGTGTAGGATGATTTGTCAGAAACAAAGTGTAGGATGATTTATCAGACCTCATTCCTCCACTGCTTGTGCTCTCTGCACAACTGGACAAGACGACGTGCGTTGACAGGTGTAATGAGTGGCTTGTGAAGGGCAAACTCGACCGTGATTATCCAGCTCTTGGGAGTTCTCGACGAACTGTTTTGGACGAAACTGGCCTCTCGTGTCCTACGTTGAAATCAGTGCACAAATGATCGGCTGTGGCTCGTCGGTTTCGCTTTGCACATCGCACTAACGCTCAAGCACTCCGAGGAATATGCGCTTTTGCCCACTGCTGCCTTTCGCAGATGATGTCTTCCCTTTAGATTCCGATGCAAACTTCGAAACAGTTCCTCGTGAAACAATTTACAAGTCCTAACTGGTGTAGTGGTTAGAGACCAGAGGACATGCCCTTGTGTAGGTGTGACACAGAAACCAACACAAACCAAAAGCTTACAGGTTATCTCCGTCCTTCGTGCGTCTTTAAAATTAAAAAATTGAAATAAAAAATTAATGAGTTCAACTGTCTTAGTGACCAAAATTTATTGAAATAATTATTTTGGATATATCGAAAAAATGACACATATTGTTTGTGATCTTTGTAGCGAGTAAGTCGGTATTGATTTTTGTATTAATTTCCTTTAGTGGCCCAGACAAACCATGTGGTTTTGGGTTCACTCATATATTTCTATGTTATAAATTGTATATGATGAAATAAAATTGATTGATTGATTGTCCCAGTGCAGTGAAACTTATGGTGCAATTTCAAATGATTATATAGTCAATTTGAATTATTTGTATATAAAGAGTTAACTATTGAATATGGCGCAAAACAATTTGCTTTCTCCTGGAGATACCTTTCGTTTGCCCTAGACGCGAAACTATTTCGACACGGTCCTGTTCGTAAGCGTCATTAAGGAAACTCTCCATTTAAAACTTCAGCTTCTGATGTTGCTGTTGTTCAGCAAAATACGATATGTATCTGTAATGGTGAAACAAATTTTTTTACCCGTTTTTGGAGGTGTAATAAAATTATCTGAATGCAATCTCTGCAAGGCAAAGTTGATGTAGCATACTCATTCCATGTTCTGTTCTGGGCTCTGCCCGGTGTAGAGATTTTCTCTGCTTCTCCCTTCGATCTGACCTCAATGAGAATAATCGCCATCTTTCTGGGTTCCATCAACAAGAGTGCTGTTGTTTGTTCACCTTGGAAAAACTCACTGGATGATCAAGAGGCGAACCTCCCCTCTGCTCGTATCCGTTGTCCAGTAGATTCTAACCCCTAGTCTTATTAAATCCGGGAGCCAAACTATCATTGGTGCAGGTGGTGAAACGCATTAGGACCCCCATGATGCTAGGAGTGCCTTCGATGTTGGAGGCTACTCATTTTATACTATCTGAAAGCTGCCCACTCGTATATTTTTCGTATGGGTCCTTGATGATCAAGTTTCGCTTCTGTTGGGATCGTTGAATTCTCTTCATTCGGCTTTTTATGTTGCTGTCGTTCAATGAAATGCGCTATGTGTCTGTAATCATCGCTCAAGAATAAAACAATCCAAAACAGCTCTTGGATATGAAACGAAATTATTGTTAATGGAAACTATGAAGAAGTGAAATGAATCTCCATAGGATTGAGAAATCTCTGCCTGAAGGTTTCAACGCCATTTCAAACTTCGTGAAATCATTCTCTAAGCACAAATCATTGCACTATAGTTCATAAAAATCCTTTCCCATAAAAAACTTTCTGCTGTACACTATATCAGTGTTCCGCAAACTTTTAAAGACCGCGGCACAATTGTTTCGCCTGCAAACGTTTGTAAAAGCATATCGGCATTTAATTGGAGAGGGGTGGGGACATAGAGACACTTTGCGCGAAGTGCAAAACTCTTCCTCAAGTATTTCGCGGAACCCAAGTCTGCCATATCCCAATGGTTGCGCAACACTCCAATTTCTGCTGCTGCATTGCTACTCTGTTACTCCTGTTGTCTTCCAGAAATGGATATCTCCGGAGACGGATATTCCTTTGCCGCAGGTATTTTATTGTTTACCCTTATCAAACCAAAGATTAAAAAAATTGGCATATATTAACGTTTAATGAGATGAATGCCAAAGTGAAAGAGCACCAGTGGAATAAAACGATATAATCATTTCTTTTGCAAGAAGAATATGTTGTTCTGTTAAGGGAGAGCAAATTGGAATTTCATTCTGATCACAATAGCCCGAATTTTTTTACTATAAATAGCAAACTTTGCGATTTATTTTAGTTTAGGATATATTCCATAAATTGCTCCTTCTGTTTCGCTGCTTTTCAGAAACTGTTTTTCCACGCGTTTTCTATACTCTCAACAGAGTTTTGCGAAGTGATATATTTTTCTTCCTAGATGTATTTGTTTCAAAGGAGTTATCATAATATTTCGGAAAAAAAACAACACTTATAATAGGCAATTGTGCACTTTATTCATCAAAATAGAAATAAGTCAGTTGAGTTGTTTTAGCACCATCTTTTTTTTCTGGTTTCACAGGAACTCCAAAGCACAAAATATAATTGGAGAAGGGAAATCCTAGAAAGCTTTTTAAGAAGATATCTCTTTCTTCCCGCCAAGTGCTGTACTTTTCTACACACAAGGCCATGATTAAAGGTCTTACCCGATGAATAGCAGTTTTTTCAAGATAGACATAGCAAAGTTTATAATATTTACCCAAACAAAGGCCACCACTCACGCTAAATCTCTCAGCCATCAAAAAATATAAATATATTTCTGTTTTGTAGTAAAATCACGAAATTCTGTCTGATGGAAATGAGGACATTTTGGCATAGTTATATTAAAAAAAAAACGGGCAATTTAAATGAGGAATAATATTGGAAACAGGTTCAGATGGATAACTTCGAGCAATTCCAGTTGTTTGCTCTGAAATGATTTCTGAGATACTTACCTAATTAAATCGAATGAATTGAAGAGCATTCTTAGGAAATAATGCTCAAAAACGAAATCTGTTACTTTCAGCAGCGAAGTTTCTACGGCAACTGTGGAAGCAATTGAGACTGAAACTCGTAATGGACAGTTCTCAGTCATTGGTTAACTCATCTGTCGTTCCGTTGCCAATCTCTCCCAGCAGATTCTCACCTCCAGAGCTATTGGAATCCAGGTGCCAAACTGCCATTGGTGCAGGTGATGCAAAGCATCAGGGCCCCATAATGCTGGGAGCGCCTTAGGGGTTGGAGGTCCCTCATTTTATACACTATGATAGCTGCCCACTCGTATATTTTGCACGTGGGCCCATGATGATCTGTGCGTACTGTCCATGCATCAGCTGTGAATGCTACCAAAATATCATCACGCCTCGCTACTAAAACTTTCTGAAGCTTTATTCAGTTTCATCGAAATTATGGGTTCCCAAAGCTACGTTTCAGGAAATAACACTAAAATTAAAGTGAGATAAAAGTCGGGACAAGTTCGCCGAAATTCGAAAATGCTGAACATATTGCTTTTCAACTATTGTAATATCACTTTTAACCAGTGGTATCAACCCAATTTATTAACTACCTGCTCTCTTCAATTATAATTTTTATTTTATTAACGATTTTTACATACAACGAAATGAAATGCACTTCCGGGAATTAACTTTTTAACAGTCAATAAGAAGAGAGCAACCACAACTATTATCTTTACACACACATATATTTTTCTGTTACTAATCATTGTTGTCCATATTGTTAATTATTTTTATTAAGTCCTATTTTCCAACAACCGACTCGGTGAAAGCCTTTAACTGTTCTGTTTCTTATATTGTTTCGCCGAGTCTAGCAAAGCATGTTTCGACTGCATCCGTTTTATCAATTGTCACAGATTTTTGAATCAACTATAATGCAAATGTTTTTCAAGTAGAGTTTTTCAAAAAAGTCAACTAGAACGGAGGAAGAAAAAAAAGCCATATAGTGCATTAATAAGAAAATTTTCAAAAGAGAAACTTACAAGAAGAGCATTCTGCTCCCACGCTAATCTTATTCCACCAACTTCCTTCTAACAGATTGCGACACTTCTAGCGTGAAAGTGAGTTCCATATACGTGTATGTGTGTGTTTGTCAGTTGCAACGTGAGATAGATATCTAAACCAATGAATAAATTTTGAAAACCTAATATTAATAGTAAAGCAAAGAATATATTTACTCATATAATCAAGGAACACTTGAAGAAAGTTTCCCGGGGAAAAGGATCCGAACCCACGACTTTTCGAAAACATGTTAGATGTTCTACAACCGAGCTATCCCTAGTCTTGTTCGACTCCAGCTAACTCGCGACTATAAATATAAAATTTTTGATCATCAGTCGCTCCTGGCATCATCTGTTCATCGTGACTGGAACAGACTAACTGTCCACAGAAGGATGTTACAACTATTAATTATAGTCCAAAATACAGAAACAGCGTTCTTTGCGAAGTGTTCAATAACAGTGAAGTGCAGGAAATGTCCTGTAGTCGATATTTTCAATTTATTCTTCACACCTAAATATTTGTTGCGAGCATGTTAGTAGATGAATACTGAGTGACAGAATTACACTTCTCGGCAACTTCAAGTAAATAGAAGTCAGACCTGAAATGCCAGCAAATCGAGGACTGAGAGAAGTTCTCTGTATTAAGAACTAGATTGAAGGACTAAATTTTTAAATCATTGTCAGTTCAATACAGGGTGGGACCTCAAATCAGGCAATGAGACCTTGAACACCTTCTGGCGAACTGGAATTTCTGGAACGCACGAGAAAAGCAATTGTAAACGTATGCATATTTGGATAAAATATTTTATCAAGGGAGTAAGAATATATTGAACTATTTGGCAACAATATTTTTTCAGAAAGGAAAAATCTATATATACAAACTCATAGCTCGTTAAATTATGACCATGGAAGCTAACTTCAAAGCTGTATAATTTCTAACTAAGCATTTTATGAGAAAATGGAACTGATGATAAATTAAAGATCTCAATCAAAGCTATCTAAATCTCGATTTTCAATAATGTTCGCTTTGTACGTAAAAAGTTATGGATTTTGAATATTTAACAAGTAACAATGCAAGTCTGAGGAAAATTGAAAAATATCGAGAAATTATTTACCATTAACTTTTCAAACATGCATCTGTTGTATTAAAAGGTGTGAAAAAATAATTCCTATTCAAATTATAATGAACCTCTGAGTTAAATTCTAACATTGCTGTTTTTAATATTTAAGCATCCATAGCTCTTTGAAGGAAATACTGTTAAAAATCGAGATTTAGATAAATTGGATTAAGATCTTTTATTTTATCTTTAGTCCCATTCTGCCACAAAATTCTTTTTCGGAAGTTATAGAGCTTCGAAGTTAGCTTCCATTGATATAACATGGAGGGAGATGGTCATAATTTAATGAGCACTGAGTGTATATACCATAAAGATATTATCGTTCCTTCCGGTTCAATCCAGCGAGACATGAAGAATACCGGAAATGTCATTCTAGATAACGATGTGATTGGTTTGATGTTTAGCTATCATACAGCTAAATATGAAATGAACTTTCTTCTTGAAAACGAACTTTTTTCTTCATTTCCCAGATAAATTCCAAATGATTTTTTGTTTCCTTTTTCCAGTTTCTTCGTGAAGAAGTGTTACAGCCCAGAGCGAGCAGCGGCATTTCGAGAAGGCAGATGGTGAAGAGAACAGTTCAAAAACACGCTTGCATGACGCAGCCAGTTTTGTTATGTATTGGGATTATTAGCCGACTTATTAAATATAAATACATTGATATTATTCATTTTATATTAAAGCTTATATATATATTAATACTTTTAACATAAATGAAAGTGTTCCATTTTTATCATCTTTTGCCAATAACTGATACTTATCATAGATACATTTTATACTTCTCATTAAATCATATGCTAATATTCTTGATAAATCTAAATTTAACTATATTGTCTTCGAAAGAGTGAAAATGTTGGAAATAGGAGTTGAAGTCTTTAATAGATGCATTGATTGCATCACTAAATATCTGGTAAGATCTAACTTTTGTCGCTTTATTGATAAATAATTTTTTGTAGAAATAAGACTTTTCATTAGACGTTAAATAAACACCAAATTTCTTCTGCATGCAATTTTAATTTTATCAACGTGCATTTCATCAACATATTGGATATGATCAACATATTGGATATGTTCGTTTTAAACACTACACACATTGTTTGTTCATTTTTCCCTAACGAAGTATAGTCGCTCAAAAAAATATCCGAACACTATACTATAGAATTCAGAAATAATATCTGGCAACGGGTTTTTTTTAGAAATTAGAGATCTGGCAACCTTCGTGTCACGTGACATGAAAGTTGCCAGATCTCTAATTTCTAAAAAAAATCGTTGCCAGATATTTTCTGAATTCTGTAATCAACCATAGTGAGCGGTTCTTTTTTTTTTGAGCGACTATAAAGATATTTTGTACAGACGGCTCATACGAGGCTCATAAACTCGTAACAGAAGGTTCATAAAAAGCAAAAAAAAAATGTCGTGTTTATTATATTTTATTTTTAACGTAATAATTATTTAAAATACATAAAATTTCCCTGATAATGTATATACATTTGCAAGTTTATGATAAAACTTTCAGAGGCTGGTGGTCCGTTTAATTTGTTTTACATCCGGGACCAATCAAACTTTCATCTCTGCTGAGGACTCCAACCAAAGAAATTGATCACAAATATTGTTTACGAAGAAAATTAAATTGAACTCTCAGTTTTCTATATAATATAGAAAATTCAAAATGAAGTGATATTGAACGACAGGCCGCATTTTGTGGTGTTGGGGGGTGCCTTAGAGTGCTAAAGCTTCCCCCTAAAACTGTGAAATCTTTAAAATTGAAAAATGATAAAAATATTCATAGGCCTGTTGAAGGATTTGAGGAGAAAGCTGCTTTAACTAAAACAGGGATAGTTTTCAGCGTATGGAAATTGAGACGTGGCTCATTTCCAATCTACAGCCGCTCAAAAAAGTATCCGAACACTATGGTTGATTATAGAAATCAGAAAAAAATATCTGGCAACGATTTTTTTAGAAAGTAGTGATCTGGCAACCTTCGTGTCACGTGACACGGATACCTTTTTGAGCGACTGTACAAACACGTAACAATAAACATGAAACAAGACACCAATCAACAAGCAATGAAGTTATCAGTGAATTTGGGAAATTTTTGGTTTTCTGAGCCATCAGCCCAGATGGCGCTATTTACGGTTATTATTATTTCATGGTAAGGCAAACCTCCTTTTATGATTAAAAAACAGCAAATTTCTTCCACATATACTACTTCGAATGCATATAGACCTTCCCCCATTGACAACACAAATATTAACTTGAGCACGCTCCTGTTATAGGGGACCACAATTTTTTCAAAACTGTCAAAAAAATAATAATTTCAGCACACACCTCCCCCTAAAAAAATCCCGCATACGCACCTGATGAAAGAATATTTAAAATTCGAAGCTATGTGGTCTCATGTAGTAGTACTTCCCTAAGTGGCACCACACAGTTTTGAATTGCACATACACACCGACAAAAAGAAACTCTACAGAGGAGTATTTGGTTCATATAAAATCATCCACTGACCAGTTCCTAAATTTAACATTCCTATTAATAACAAACTGACTTCAAACTTGTTGCGTTTAATCAGATCTGTGAGACTTAATATCAAGGATCACAGAACTTTGGAGAAACTTTCATAATAGACAAAGAGTTGAACTTCGTCTGTACAGTCGCTCAAAAAAGTATCCGAACACTATGGTTGATTACAGAAATCAGAAAAAAATATCTGGCAACGATTTTTTTAGAAATTAGTGATCTGGTAACCTTCGTGTCACGTGATTACAGAATTCACGAAAAATATCTGGAGCGTGTACAGCAACTGTACACGCTCCAGTTACCGTTCACAGCAAACTGGAGCATGTGCAGTTACTGCACACGCTCCAGTTTGCTGTGAACGGTAACTGCACACGCTCAATATTTCCGTGAGTGAGCCCACACGATCTAGTATCAAAATAATATGACCACCTATAGTGGCTCAAAAAAGTATCCGAACACTATGGTTGATTACAGAAATCAGAAAAAAATATCTGGCAACGATTTTTTTAGAAATTTGTGATCTGGCAACCTTCGCGTACTTTTTATGAATTCTCTAATCAACCATAGTGTTCGGATGTTTTTTTGAGCGATTGTACATAAAACTTACGAAATTGCCATCAAGTCATATACAGCTGATAGATAAAAAATTGAATAAATTTTTTTTATAAATAATTTTTTTTTATACCTTCCTCAAGCAGTGACCTACCTTTCTGGTAAGGAGAATAGAGAAAACATTCAGCAATAATAATTACAAACAGATTATTAGAGTTTAACAGTTCTTAGAAATAAAAAGTTTTTTATTTTCAGAACATTGTCCAATGATCTATTTTAGTGTTTTAAATGTGTTTAGAAACCCTCAGAGCCGGATTTACATTTGAAGCGCTCCTCGGCAAACGCATCAGCAACGCCTCGTGGTGCGACTTAAATTCTTCTCAAGTTTTCTCTAAAACATATAAATTTGTTTTAATTATATTTCAGCCATAAAGAAAAAATATTAATCGAAGTGAGTGTGAAATTTTAGAGGCAATAATGAAATTTCGTAATAAAATTCCACAAAAATGCAATATTTTATATAATATGAAACATTTAGTATAGAGAAACATCTATATAAATCAAAGTGTCAATTTTTAAATATTTTTTACCTCGTTTTTCACTCTTTGAGCAAATTATATTATCTCAATCCATATCCATTAAAAGTTCAGTTTAGATTGTCACGAGAGGGCATTTTATTGCTCTTGAATTATGGATCTTTGAAAATAATTTTTTCTACTCTTCTAAAAGTTGAAAAAATATATATATTTTTTTTCACTTGAATAAATAAAATATAACACTGGAATCAGTCAGTCCCAAGGCAAGTGTCAGCCGTGCCCTACAGTAAACCAGCCCTAAACTAACACCTAACCTAACTAACACCTTTCTTTCGGCTCACATTTACAATTTCATAATTAACATTTAATAACCACAAAATTACCGATTTAGCATTATGTTGTTGTTTTCTACTTTTTCATGGTAGAAGTAAAATAGATAATCACACATATTAAAAGCAAATGAAATGACGCTGATCAGTCATAAATAAATCAGTAACACCATGACAGTGGGGGACAAAAGAAAACTACTTAAAATGCTGACAGAATTTATGTTATATAAAGATAAAAACATTATTTGCATAACACGTTTACGATGCTATGGACCCATAATGATCAGACCACAGCTGGTGAATGAAAACTAACCCCATTGAATCTAATTCAATCACAGCACAGAAATACAAATGAACATACCAAGAAAATCCCACTTTTGGTATTCAAATATTTGAAGAAAAGCTTAATTTTGTAGATTTTAGAACACATTTCTGGTAATTGTAGAGTTCGCGGCTTACCATGAGGTATAACAGGTAGATTTTCTTAAGAAAAATGCAGTTTTTTTTAAGTCTCAGCTGATGCAAATTCACAATTTTGCAGTGATCATTTTTGAAACATAAGCTCTTCCTTCTTTCTAGCCTGAAGAATGCAGAGGTGTCTATGAGCAGAGAACTTTTTCAAATAGTGAGAAAAAGAGCAAAAGAAAAGTCAAAACCTGAATTGTTCAAGATGGCACCGATCACACATCCTTCTCCGGTATCTCTTGTGGAATTTTCAGTTTGCTAATAAAAGTTTCGATCTCATTTTTCTCCTCTTCGGGTATTTCTGGTTTCGATTCGATCCATTCTTTCATTTTCATTTTCAAACTCTCATACATTTCTCTCGTCCAGCTTCCTAGATCAGAGGCTTTGCTCACAACCTCATCCCACAGTCCTCTGAGATCGTCTCTCCACTTCGAAAACACACTCTTCACTTTCTCTTTGAATCTCTCCCACCAACTCTTTTGCTCCTGTTTGCCGGCATCATCATCATCATCTTCCGTCTCTTGGCAACGAGACACGACGATCAGAACTAGAAACACGACAGCGAACAAAAGAGAACGCTTCATCATTCGGATGCAGAGACACGAACTTAAAGGCAATTAAAATTCTGCTTTTGCCCCGATTCAGAATCAATGTCGCTAAAGAGTAGAAAACAACTCCACCACCCCCACTGACTGAAGAGCACTTGGCCCAGATACTGTTGCTCCTGGCAATGGATCTCCTGATCTTTCTCCACCTTATATATCCAAACACAAAGTTAGTGAAAGGTGTTTTTTACTTTCTGTCGTTCTTTTGTTGAGAGTCCAGTTTACCGTGAAGGATATCACGATTATCCCTGGGGGCAATGAATAGATCATTTGACCTTGGCTTCTGTTGCAACAGAGGAAGCGGCCACTCTCACCGGGGCACAACTATCGCTTGCTGCATTTAACAAGCTGTTCCATTTGCGGATATGAGAAATCTAAACGTCACGGATAAAGGGCTTTGTTTTCTTATTTTCTGGGAAATATCAAGAAAGTGAGGCCATGAATACAGATAAAAATAAATGCTTGGAAACCGGATAGTTAGGACAAATGAGAATGATGTGGCGTGCATAAATGATCAGCAAATAATAAGTCTCTTCCTTTTAGCAGAATGACGTTTCACTATACCAAGCAAATTTGATCAATGGTTGAAACTGGGAGAGACGTCCCATGGCCGAGTGGTTAGCGCGCTTGGCTAGTGATCTAAGGGACCTGGGTTCGAGCTCCGGGTAAGGTATGGATGTGTGTGTGTCGTTTTTCTGCTGAGGTCCTGCCATCCTCTCAGACCTTCTACTATGGCATATAAACTGTCAGACCTCTGTGGCAAGCAGCTGCTTGAGGGGGTGTATTTTTTTTTTGAAACTGGGAATTACGCTGCGGGGAAAACTTGCATTTAATAAACTGGTAGCGAAATGGTTAGTATTCTTGACTATCAAGTAAAGTGATCCGGGTTCGAATATCGATAAAACATCGATGTCTGTGTGGTCTTTCAGCTGTGGTCTCGCCTTTCTCACTGTCATACACTATGCAAGATTAAGCAATTGGGGCCTTTATATCCTGTTCAATTGAAACGGACTGAAAATTAAACTATTTTATGCAAAATTCTCGATTGAAGTTATTAAAAAAATAATGAGTATCTTAAAAAATGAAAAAAAAAATCACTCCCGGATCTATCAGCTGTGGCACATTATGCAGACAATCGAAAATCTAGATCTGTACCCAGAATTTCTTCAAAATGGGAGGGGGGAGGGAGGGCCATCTGAGTAAGCAAGTGAGGTAATGAAGAGTCCATTGGCAGAGTGTTCTAAAGAGGGTAGTGCTGGTAGGAAGGGAAGTAGGGGTTCTTCAATTTTCCTCAAAATAAAACTCAATTTTTTCCACCCCTGAATACACTGTGCCCTCATACACTGACAGGTTTCTGACACGTGCATTAACTCTAATCTGTTATACATCTATTAGCATTCGTGTATTCGGGAGGGGGATCAGAGTGCTACAGAAGCCCTTTAAATATTTGAAAGCCCGAAGTTAAAACTATTCACTGGTGAGGTTTAAGGTTTGGGAAAAACACCGTGTTAACTGAAATTGAGTAAAAACGCTGGCACAGGTGGTTTAATTAAAAGAGACACTAACGCAGTTTGTCAGGTTATAGAAAATGGTGTGTGACCTGCCTCTTATTTTTAATCTGTAGCCAACGAACAATCAACGAAATAAGACATTAATCAGCAAGTAATGGAATTTTGGTTTTCTGCGAGATCAGCACAGATAATGTTTTTTTTTTGTGGTTAAAAAACTTAAATGAACAGGGCTCCCCCCTCCCCTCCGCTAATGTACATGGCGTGCTTTGTTTTTTTTTATCAAGATCATTGGAAAATAAAATTGACTCCTCACCCTCGTAAAACATCCTAGTTCCATCACCTTCTAAAAAATAGTAAGTTCAGTATCCCTATAAAAAATCTAGGTTAAGCATCCCCTAAGAAATCCTGATAAGTGCATATTAGATAATAATCGTAGCTGAGTGTGGTGCAATGGACTTGTGCAAGTCCATTTAAAATTATTTGCTGGTTCAATTGTTAAAAACCGGAAAAAACCTTATTTAATTAAAAATTATCTACTTTTGTTAAAATGTTAAACGTAATAATGCGGTTTCATAAGAACCGAAATAAAAAATACTATCCATAATACTTCGTCTGTTTTCCGTCTGCTGAAGACTCGCAAATCCCATAGATCTTCTCTATGGCGAATTACACTGATGACGACTCGCAATTCCCATAGATCTTCTCTGTGGCGAATTACACTGATGAAGACTCGTTATTCCCATAGATCTTCTCTATGGCGAATTACGCTGATGAAGACTCGCTATTCCCATAGATCTCCTCTATGGCGAATTACACTGATGAAGACTCGCTATTCCCATAGATCTCTATGGTGAATTACACTGAGAGACTCTTGTTAGACCACGGGCGAGGGTGACTCAGTCGGTAGTGCGCAAGCCTCGTAATCTGCAGTTCTCAGGTTCGAGTCCCCTGTGCCAGCGTTGAGATGATCGCTGCTAAACCCCCTCTGCCCTCGATTAGTAGGGGGTACCGATGGGTTTGGAGAGGCCATCGTCCATCACATGGGACGTTAAACCGTGGTCCCGTGTAGTGAGAGCCCTACCCTTTGCTTTAAAGAACACACTGGATGGCCTTGACGGGACGCTACCATCTGTGTCCCAACAATTGTTCCAGTGGGTCCCCTTCACCCAACCTTCTCTGAGCCTTCGAGATCCTTGTGACCTAGTCATTTAGCCCGATGTGTGCAAAAAAAAATGTCGCGCAGAGATAAAACGACCCAGACGTCTGGGACAAACAGCCGTTGGAAAAGTAATTTTTAATAATGGATCTTCATTTCAACCAATAAAATATTTACTATACCCTGTTTCACAATAGAGAATGGAATGGCAAGTTCTCCCTCAAAGAGTTTGTTCTCCTATCGGGGCTTATTATGCTTGACCACGAAAGCCAATGAGAAAACAAAACGCGACGTCTGAAAATGTGTGAATCCCTTAGTCGTTAGGGAGTTTCTGCGGAGTTTGACATGGCGAATATACCTGCTTAACAAAAGCCGTGCTCCACTGTGTACTTTACAATATTACGAAATTAAAAACAGAATTTTCAATTAGCAGATAATTCCTTAAACTTTAAATATTATTTGTTACGGCGGAGTATTAACTCTGCAAGTTTTTTCATTGGTTGCGGCCATTGGCCATTCTTTATGTGAAATAAATTATAGGTGAGTTCATTTTTATTCCTACTGATTTTTTCTTACATAGGGAAAAATTCCCTACTGATTTTTTCTTACATATAGCCAGCCAAATGTTAAAACAATTGGTGAGCCGTTAATTAATTAATTAGAAGCCCACTTTTAACTGTGGTAGTATGGGTTATTTTACCTCAAAGCGACACTTTTTTTGTACACAATGAGCTAAATGGCCAGGTCTTAAGTACCTCTAGGGCTCAGGTTTGGGTAGGGTAAGGGAACCCACTGGACAGCTATTAGGAAGACTTCTGTCGAGGCCATGGGAACAGGATGGGGCTCTCTTTCCCACAGGCCACGGCTTAAGGTCTAAACTGATAGACGGCGGCCATTTCAAGCCCAACGGTGTTCCCCTTAAAGTGCTCAGAGAAGATTGGGTAAAGGAACCATAACACAGCTTATATGGAAATACACAGGCTTTATATGGAATTATTAAATATTAAGGTCATCCTGAATATTTAACATGCACACAGTATGACTCTCGTGCTCACCGAGTCTCGGCTTAATGTCCCATTAGACGAATGGTGGCCTTGAAAGTGGCTAAGCTAAGGACTCGAACTTCGGAACATCAGATTACGAGTCTGCGGCGCTACCAATTGAGCAACCCCCTCCCCCTTCGATAAGAGGAAGCTAATGCATCGAATTAATCGAGCTAACTCTTCTTCAAAACAAACAAGTTGTCTTCGCACACTGCAATTCAATTTTGTGGGATGTTCATCCAGAGGGCAAGCAGCTGTTTGAAGCGAAAAAACTTGTGCAATCCCTGAATAAAATGTCTCAATTACATATATATAATTACTAGAATGTTTACGCTGCATTGCCCGAGTGTAACTCGATCAAATATTCTTAAATGTATAGGATGTAACATTGCCATACAGTGACGTATTCTAAACTCCAAAAGAAGAAAAAAGTCCAGAACAATATGTCTGGAAACGCTTTATTTCCAGTTTTGGCATACAAGTTATCGAAATAACCTTGCATCTACTTCTGGTCTCCGAGTGCAGTACACGCAATTCATGTCTGTATATGCCAACAGGCGACGATATCCCTGCGATTGTATGATGCAATCAAGCAAGGTAGAACTGAAAATTAATAAAGAGGTAATCGGACATTAATCCGCTGGATTACTCTCTGGGTTCGTTTAAAAGCTTGACATATGACCTCACAGAATTGCAGCAAAAAGTTGAAGCATTGTTGGATTGGATTGTTTTACCTCTGAGCGGCACTTTTTTGCACACCATGGGCTAAATGGCCAGGTCACATGGACCCCGAAGGCTCAGAGAAGGTTGGGGGAGGGGACCCACTGGAACAGCTGTTGGGAGACAGATGGTAGCCTCCCGTCAAGGCCATCCAGCGTGTTCTTTAACGTGCGCAGGGTATGGCTCTCCCACACACGGGGCCACGGCTTAACGTCCCATCCGACGGATGGCGGCCTTTCCAAGCCCATCGGTGTCCCCTACTGACCGTGGGCAGGGCGGGGAATTTTGCGGAGATAAATCTCAACGCTGACCCAGCTGGGACTCGAACCTGGGAACTACAGATTACGAGCCTGGCGCGCTACCGACTGAGCCACCCCCGCCCCAAAAAGTTGAAGCTGCCTGTGGAATCATAGGACTGCCAGGAATGGACTGGGAATTGTGTTTTACCAAGCTCTGATGCCACTGATCCCATATATCCCCCCACACACACTTCGCACCCCATTCATCCTACTCGTTTCATAACCTTCAATTATTTTTCATTATATTCATTAAGAACAAGTATTTTGTTGGAAGTTATATTTTATATATGTAAATACAATAAGTTGAGAAAAGTGTCACACTTCCAAGTTATGTGAATGGAAAGCCACTTTCAAAGCTCCCTAAACATTGAAAATATACATTTTATGCAAAAACTGTTATTGGCGATAAATTGTAGATGTCACTCAAATCTCTCTAAATATATTTCCCGCAATATTCATTTTATATTTAAAGAATGAATGGAAGCTGAAGCATTTATCTTCAACTTTTGACACTTGTGAAAAAAATACTTCAACAGATAAAACACAACTCTTGTAACAATTTGTTCATTAACATAAATTAAACATCTGAAGTTTGAATGACGATTTTTTAAGATTTCATCAATTTGGAAGCAATGTGACAGTGTCAATTTTCAACAATCTTTGATCAATATTTAAAGAGTCATTGAAGCGGACCATTTAACAGCAGACGACACTGTCACATTGCCTCCAAATTGATGAAATCTTAAAAAATCGTCATTCCAACTTCAGATATTTAATTTATGTTAGGGAACAAAATTGTTACAAGAGTTGTGTTTTATCAATTGAAGTATTTTTTCAAAAGTGACAAAAGCAGAAGATAAATGTTTCAGCTTCCATTCATTCTTTAAATATTAAACGAAAATTGCGGGAAATATATTTAGAGAGATTTGAGTGACATCTACGATTCATCGCCAATAACAGCTTTTGCGTAAAAGGTTTATTTTCAATGTTTAGGGAGCTTTGAAAGTGGTTTTCCATTCACATAACATGGAAGTGTCGAACAATTTTATCAACATAATGTATATTCTCTCTAGCTGTAATGGAACATGATTTCGAGTTTGATATCCAGAGAAGTGTGGTTTACAGAACAGAATAAAGGGGGGGGGGACAATGGAGCAGGGAAAAGGTAACTGAAATTCCATTGTAGTCTTAACATTTTCCTCTTCGTTTTAGGGGTTTTCAAAAAAAATGTCATGACAAATTCGTGAAACATGCCGAACTTTAATAATTTTTCGCCTCGATACCGTTGCTAGCATTCTCAAAGGGGGAGGAAATGTCCCCTTGTACCCCTTAGCCCACCTTCGTAAATCCGGCCCTGTTCGGTAGTGTATACAAATATATCGAAAATGACCAACACTACAATGAGAATGACTAATATAAGTTTGTTACTTTGCACAGCACTTGTTTAAATAGTATTTCACAGCTACTCTACATTTCACACGCTATATAGAGTTAGCATTCGTGTGAAACTGTATGCATCTTTAAAAGCTGTGTAAAAGGTACGTTAGCATGTAGGAACCGTAACTGAGATTTTTTCTCTCGTGTTAGTGTTAAATTTTTTCAATCCATCCCTGTAGTCAAAGTGTTCTGGGTTCAAACCCCGGGTGGGTAAGGTGTGGATGTTTGTGTTGTCTTTCTACTGAGGTATCGCTTTTCGCACAGATCTTCTCTTTAGAGTAGGGGTTTCCACTGTTATACTATAACTTTGGGAATAAAAGTTACATGCACATTTCCAAGAGGTACGTGAAGCATAAAAGGTTGAGAACCACTGCTTTAGAGTATAAACTGACAAGCTCCTATCAGAACTCTGTGACAAGCAGATGCTTGAGGAGGATTTTATTTCTCTGTGTTCCTTCAGTCAGCTGTCCCTTCGCCTCTGAGGATTACTCCAGGAATCTTTGAATAAGTTCGATGAACATTATTACGACGAGTCGTGGCCGGCTACTACATTCGAGGATGACACTTTTAACGATTATTTTAACCGGACATATATTTATGGAATATTTTTTTCTCTATCCTAGTATACGTCCCGGATTTGCGATGTTTACTTACGTTTATACCTCTATAGTAGCTTACACTCTCCCATGTTGTAAGCTGATATAAGATCTGTTATAATATGAAAGGCTGCCTAACAACAGATATATAATTCTATAAGATATAAGATCTGTTATTTTTGTATGCTTACTCTTTATTTATGTTCACTTTCGATAACACGAGGGGAGTATGGGAGAAAAAACCTTTAAATGGCCCGTACACCAGAATTGCTCAATCCACCCCCTGGTTTGAGATCCATCTCATTACGAGCAGTCCTGATGAAATATCCATCCTGCTTGTGGAAGTGCGAGGCCTAAATTTAGGCTGCTTTAAGTTATAATCAATTGAAGCTGTGCGCCGCGTTTTGTGACTCCAGCTCTTACAGTTTACTAAAAGTTCTTCTCTTCCCTTTTTTATGGGGAAAAATGTTTGCTGCCAAATCTTTATGTTGCTTTACGTTATGATAACAGAAACATATCGACCAAATTTCTTGGGCCTTACTGTTAAACAGGAAGACCGAAACAGAAAAACGGATAGAGAAACAACTTCCTAAAATAGTAAGTGGCTAGAAAAGTTACCCGATGTTGTTTCGGTCTTAAACTCTCTAAAATACACACCTCACGAAAACAATTGCCCCACTTTGAAGGAATAGAGCTTCGTTTATGCAAATTAGCATGTCAGTGCAGGGGAGTGATAGACGCAAATGAAGGGAAAATCTCGGGTCTAGCCACTTTTAAAATGCGCCAGTTGACACGGATCCGTGTAGTTGTAGTGAAGGTTATCTTTGGGGAAATGAGGGTAGTGTAGATGATTGAAACCAAATCTGACCTGTAAATCTGGGTACCATCAAAGGGTAATGCAGTGTGTACGTCGAAGACGGATGTTTAATCAACTCAGCGAGTTTGAGGGAGATCGTATCATTGGTTTAATATGAAGCAGAATGGTCTACGCGACGAATTGCAGAGCATTTGGGATGTGATGTGCGAACAGTTGTCCGCTGCTGGAAGGACATCGGAAGGTGTTTCACGTTGTCGTTCAGAATCAGGTCATCCTCGAGTGACTACAAATCAGATGATTGTCAGATTCACTGGACTGCTCTCAGTACCAGAAATGCGATTGCCCGACAGATATCCAGTGACAGAACGACTGATGGAGCATCACTGGTATCTGTCAATACCTGAATCAACTCCTGCGCAAAGTTGGTATGCGATGGGGCCTCCTCTCCTCTGCATTCTGCTCACTCGAAACCATGGCGCATGGCAAATTGAAGAGGTGCGAGGAACGAGCAGAGTGGCACGATGAATGGTGAAATATCGTCTTCAGCGGTGAGGCCTTCATCTGTCTGAAGCAGAACAGTGGCTGTACTCGTGTGGGGCAATGTACAGGCGAAAGAGACTGCTGGGATCCTGGTCTGAGGCACCATCTCTTATGACAGTTGGCCATTTCTCATAGTCATCGAGGGAAATTTAACTACCCAGTGGTATGTGACTTCATACTGCGCGCGTTGCTCAAAAGCATTTGCAAACGGTTACCATGCCACCATGGCCAGTCCTGTCGCCTGATCTCTCGCTGAGTGAACACATCTGGTTGTTAGGTCATGAAACGATGTCTGAGAACTGAAATGACTCCAGAGAATAACGTGATGGTTCTCTGGTCTAGTAAATCGGGAGAACCAGAGGCCAGAACATTATTAGGAACTTTTTTAATAGACGTTTTCTGAGGGATTTTTAAGCTGTTTTTATTAATTTCATCTTTAAAACTGTCTGATAAAAGTAAAAGTGAGTATCCTAGTGATGGTCTTCAAAAAAACAATAGCAGAAATTGCATAAGTCAATGTATCCCAAGATTTTGGGACAAGGGTGGCTCTGTCGGTAGCACACCAGGCTCATAATCTATACTTCCCAGGTTCGAGTCCTAGCTGGGTCAGGGTTGATATTTATCTCCAAAGAACTCCATGACCTGGCCTTGGTGAGTAGGGGACACCGATGGGCTTGTAAAGGCCGTCGTTCGTCAGAGGCCGCGTTAAACCATGGCCTCGTGTGCAGGAGAGACATACCCTGTGCACGTTAAAGAATTTGCTGGATGTCTTGATGGGGAGGCTACCATCTATCTCCTAACAGTTGTGCAGTGAGTCTCCTCTCCCCAACCTTCTCTGAACCCTCAGACTCTTTGTGACCTGATCATTTACCCCATTGTGTGCAAAAAAGTGCCGCTCAGAGGTAAAACAACCCAAACGGTTTTGGCCGAGACCCAAGATTCCAACATCTATTCGCCTCACGACCGAAAATTCAAATTCTTCTTCACCTCGCTACCTAAGAGCGGTCCCTAACGCGCAAATGGTTGGCCAAGATCCTTTCATGGTCCATGGTAAGGCCCTTGAGACCCAAGTTTAGGTCCCTACTCTGAGTTTGGGAACCCCTGACATAAGTCAACGAAAAGTGGTTAAACATAGTGCATTGATTGCCAAACTCTAAAACTGGAAGGAAGATGGACTAACTCATGTAACAATTATTAAAGAAAAGCTCAAATTGAGAGCTGAAATCGAAAGTGCACCTTATTTTGCAATCCCAGTTATTATTAGACAATGCTAAAAACTCGTGACAGATGGAAAGACTTTTAATTCAAGTTCAGACTAACCGTCCTCTGATGGATGAAAAGGGTGAAAAGGGTGAAAGGGTGAAAGTTTAAACCGAAAAATCTCCCCTTTTCAGAAAATGTAAAAGGCAAATATTACGAAGAGCATTATACTAATTGCAGTACTTATGTGTTTTGACAAAATTGCACTTTGTATGTGTTTGATAGTTGATTAGATATGTTATTTGTATTCGTATTGAAGCGAAATATACACGTACAACAATGAAAGCATGATTGTTTTACTACGTGATGCAAGATTTTCACGTAGTTTGGATTACGCCATGTAGAGAATGGAATACACTTAATTTAAAAAAAATATAGGAATTCAGTAATGGAATTGGAGCAGTGAAAAGGTTTTGTGCGCGTGACAACTGAAATTGTCGATGTTTGCGTCATAGAAATTCCTTTGAACAACACTGCAACTGAAGTTGCAGTGTTCCTGTGCCATTTTGCACTGACAGTAGAAAGAGGTGATTGATAAAATTCGTACCTATGACTTATTTTATGATTCGGTTTTCGAATGCCATTTTGCACTGACAGTAGAAAGAGGTGATTGATAAAATTCGTACCTATGACTTATTTTATGATTCGGTTTTCGAATGCCATTTTGCATAGTCCTGTGCCATTTTGCACTGACAGTAGAAAGAGGTGATTGATAAAATTCGTACCTATGACTTATTTTATGATTCGGTTTTCGAAAGCCATTGCACAGTCCTGTGCCATTTTGCACTGACAGTAGAAA